>CM019068.1:112693322-113303322 GCA_009667805.1 Leptobrachium leishanense | reverse complement strand
GCTGGGATGGATCCAGGATGGGGCTCTGTGCTGTAGCTTGCTCATCCACCACGCCTCCAGAAAGCTGCTTATATGAGGTCTGTCTGCTCCACCACCTCTTCCTCCTCCTTCTCTGTCTCTGGCGAAGTGGCAGTTAAACCGACGCGTGGCAGGGACTACGCAACGGTTCAAGCAAAAAGTTGCCGTACTGTACTTGAGCTGGTTTGTTTAGGGGACAGGAGCCACACCGGGCCAGAAATTCTGTCAGCTCTGCAGGGGCAGGCGCAGAGATGGTTAACACCATGCCAGCTTGAGCTGCGTGTAGTCGTCTGTGATAATGGCAGCAACCTTCTCTCCTCCCTACGCCTGGGTAAGTTGACGTATGTACCATGCCTAGCACATGTCCTAAATCTGGTGTTACAGTGTTTCCTAACCAGGTACCCAGGGCTGGCAGAGCTTCTCAGCCATACCAGAAAAGTATGCAGCCACTTCAGACGGTCATTCCCAGCATGTGTTCGCCTGGCAGAAATTCAAAGAGAATTCCACCTTCCCACAAACTGTCTGATCTGTGACATGCCCACCAGGTGGAACTCGACATTGGCAATGCTGCAGTGTCTGCACAAGCAGCAGAGGGCCATCAACGAGTACCTGTGTGAGTATGGCACAAGGACAGGTTCAGGTCAACTTGTTTCCCCCCTGCAGTGGCTGATGATCAAGGATGCATGCACTGTACTGTCACCATTTGAGGAGGCAATGAGGATGGTGAGCAGGGACAGTGCATGCATCAGTGGCACAATTCCTTTAGTGTTCCTGCTGGAGCGCACTCTGCGGGGAATTATAGATGTGGCACTAGAGGCAGAGCAGCGGGAGAAAGAGGAGGACTTCCCTAGCTCTCAAGGCCTCAGTCTTTACACAGACAGCATTCCTGCAGGTCCTCAGATCAGACAGGAGGAGGATGAGGAGGAATATTTAAGTAGTGGGTGCATTCAAGGTGGGGATTCCTCAAGGGAGGGTTTTGTGTCCCACAAACCCAAGGACTAGTACGTGGCTGGGAGAAGGTAGTGCACGATACGGTCTTCCTCAGCGACCAGGAAGACTCGAAAGCTAATGCCACCTCCAACCTACGCTGCATGGGCTCCCTCATCCTGCAAAGCCTGATAAAGGACCCCAGGATTTGTGCTATCAAGGAGAGGGATCATTACTGGTTGGCAACCCTTCTTGATTCACGATTCAAGGGTAAGGTTGCAGAGTTCATCCTGCCCTCACAGAGAGAGGACCGGATGAAACAATTTGCGGACGCTCTAAAGTGACACTTGTGTAACACCTTTCCAGGCGCTGGTAGGTTACCAAGTGATGATACAGGTGCTTCTGAGGCTGCGGTATATCAGAGGAAGAGCGGTGAAGGGGGCCACTTGACTGATGCCTTTTGCAATTTTTTTAGTCCACGACGCCCAGGGACGTCAAATGTAGGCACCCATTGCCAGCGTCTTCACCATATGGTGCAGGACTACCTAGGGGCAAGGGCAGACCTGGATACCTTTCCAGCAGATGATCCACTGGCTTACTGGGTGTTGAGATTGGATCAATGGCCAGAACTTAGCCAATATGCTATGCAGCTACTAGGTTGCCCTTCATCCAGCGTACTTTCTGAAAGGACTTTCAGTGCCGCTGGAGGTTCTGTCACAGACAAAAGAGTGCGTCTGTCCACCGACTCTGTAGACCGGCTGACATTTATAAAAATGAATCAGTCCTGGATCAGCAGCTATCACTCCCCTGATGCTGATCTAACTGAATAGATCGGGGATCTCTTCTGCATTCCTGAAACCTCCACAACTGCACTCTTCCACAATACCTCAGCGGGGTTACGTTGTGAAGGCACTAGCTGGCACCAAAGGCCCAATATTTGGGTGCACTGATGCGTGTACCAGATTTATATAATTTTAATATTTGATGGCAGGGTCCACCACCACTGCATTCTTCCACAATACCTCAGAGGGGTTACAGTGTGAAGGCACTAGCTGGCACCAAAGGCCCAATCTTAATGCACCTGTTGTTACTTTCATCCAAAGCCTGCATAAGTTTCACCATAATTTAGCCAAAAAATCACTAAACTTGTTCTGCGTTTCCTAAAACGTCTCCTCTTTTCATACAGGCTGCCACCCCAAGCAGTTGTTTATGAATAAATTAAAGGAAAACCATTTACCGTCATTTGAAATTAAATTTTTCGTTTTTAAATGTTTCTATACATCCTACAAACTCGCCACTTCACGGGCAGGTTATGGGGACCTCCTAGGCACGATATTTGAAGGATTTTTTTGTTCTTAACCTTTATGTCATGGAAAAATCACTGTTCCTTTAAAAACGTTTTTAATTTACTTTTTGTCCTTGTTTCCTGTCCCCCCAGGGCACTACCCGGACCTCGAACTTTTTAAATTGTTCGAGTTCAAATGCGAACCGAACACGGGGCTGTTTGGCCCATCCCTACCTTGGAGGACCTCTTCTTCAGTTTACTTCCTAATTCCTTGAACTCATTCGTCAGGTCCTTCCATCTTCCTCCCAGCCGAGAATACTGTCAAATTAACCGGGACTGCAGCAAAAGGAATATATATTGTCTCTGGGTGCAATCTGCTGCACACGAGTAGGAGGTCTGCCCTGACTTCTGAGCATAAGCATATTTAAGCATCATCAACAGATGGTTCTTTGGTGCTGAAACAGGTCCCAAATCGCGTCTATCTCTCCCACCGGTTTGGTCCAGAGGGGAAGAGAAATTCAGTCTCAAATCTGCTTTGGTGTACAGCCTTATTGGGAAAAACATAGTCACAAAAGTCATTATAAACAGTATCATCAGAGTAATGGCACCCAGAACCAGAGTAATGGAACCTGTAACGCTCTCCTTATGGGTGCTACGAGTCTCTCCTCTCGCTGCTGAACAGCGGGAGACAACACGTATTCACGGGCTTCCCTTTGGGCTTCTGACTTTCCATCGCTGGTAGGTGGTCAGGCGTCAAAACACCTACTTGCCGGTCTGTACAGAAGGGAGCAGCCCTAGTCAACTTTAGCTTGAGTGGACTGGACTCATTGGGGATCACTTCCCACTGGAACTCGGGTACAGCTGCAGCTGGCTTAAGTCTGTAGGAGTGGATAATAGAACAAGATAAGGACCCATCCATTTAGGGCTTAGTGGGTCGGCCTTCCACTCTTTTATAGGGATGAGCTGTTCGGTTCGGACGGTTTGGAGTTCGGACCGAACTTAGCCTGTTCGTTCTGTTCGTGAACTCCGAACATTTCCGGGTTTTCGCCGCAAGTTCGACCACAATGCACCACAATGGACCACAATGCACTTTCCCACTGGCCTGAAGCTCGTAATTGGCTGCAGCCTTGCACCTGACCACAGGTCTGGTGCAAGACAGGTTCAACAGTATGCCAATCACGGCTCAGAGTCCTGATTGGGCAAATTTTGCCCAATCATGGGCTCACAGAGCTAAATCCCGCAGCACACTATATAAGGTTTCCACGCAGCGCTTCTGCACACATTTGAGAGGAGATTTCATAGGAGATTGCTGTTGTGTGTTCTTACTGCCGGTCTGCCACGCTACTGGGGGGGTCTCATTTCTACCAAATATCTGGGAATTGAGGTGATGTGTGTCTTGTCACTGCCAGCGAGTATTTTGGGGGTCACTAATTTCTACAAAATATTTGGGAATTGTTATAATCCGTGTGTTCTCACTGGCTGCCACCCATCAGGGGGTCTCATAGATTTATAGGAGGTTTCTGAGATTTGTAATCTGTGGCTTCTCACTGCTACCCATAAGGGGGTCTCACTGATTTATAGGAGGTTTCTGAGACTTGTAATCTGTGGCATCTCACTGCCACCCATCAAGAGGTCTCACTGATTTATAGGAGATTTCTGAGACTTGTAATCTGTGTCTTCTCACTGCCAGCTATCAGGGGGTCACACTGATTTATAGGAGATTTCTGAGACTTGTAATCTGTGGCTTCTCACTGCCACCCATCGGGTCACACTGATTTATAGGAGGTTTCTGAGACTTGTAATCTGTGGCTTCTCACCGCCGCCCATCGGGGTCACACTGATTTGTAGGAGTTTTCTGAGACTTGTAATCTGTGGCTTCTCACTGCCACCCATCAGGGGGTCCCACATACTTCTAGCAGATTTATGTGAATTGTAATTTGTGTCTACTCACTGCCACCCATCAGGGGGTCCCACATACTTCTATCAGATTTATGCGAATTGTAATCTGTGGCTTCTCACTGCCACCCATCAGGGGGACCCACATACTTCTAGCAGATTTATGCGAATTGTAATCTGTGGCTTCTCACTGCCACCCATCAGGGGGTCAAACTGATTTATAGGAGGTTTCTGAGACTTGTAATCTGTGGCTTCTCACTGCCACCCATCGGGGTAACACTGATTTATTGGAGGTTTCTGAGACTTGTAATCTTTGGCTTCTCACTGCCACCCATCGGGGTCACACTGATTTATAGGAGGTTTCTGAGACTTGTAATCTGTGGCTTCTCACTGCCACCCATCGGGGTCACACTGAATTATAGAAGTTTTCTGAGACTTGTAATCTGTGGCTTCTCACTGCCACCCATCAAGGGGTCTCACTGATTTATAGGAGGTTTCTGAGATTTGTAATCTGTGGCTTCTCACTGCCACCCATCAGGGGGTCCCACATACTTCTAGCAGATTTATGCGAATTGTAATTTGTGTCTTCTCACTGCCACCCATCAGGGGGAATATCAGCAACAAAAAAAAGAGATTGAGGCCAATAGGTACTTAATTAAGGATTGAACCTTTTAAACTAGTATACACTAAAGAAGAATCTAAACAAAATGTTCAGAAAAAGTACCGTTATTAAACCGTAGAAGGCTCCAGAGTCCACCTTTCCAAAAATTCCTTACTCAATTTTATTAAACACACAAAACATATTATAACCATACATTTAAAAACATGAATAAAGTAAATGTTAAGGCGATGTTAATGTAGCCTAATGTGACATTAGGCTACATTAACATCACCTTAACATTTACTTTATTCATGTTTTTAAATGTATGGTTATAATATGTTTTGTGTGTTTAATAAAATTGAGTAAGGAATTTTTGGAAAGGTGGACACCCTTCAGGGGGTCCCACATACTTCTATCAGATTTATTCAAATTGTAATCTGTGGCTTCTCACTGCCACCCATCAGGGGGTCCCACATACTTATAGCAGATATATGCGAATTGTAATCTGTGTCTTCTCACTGCCACCCATCAGGGTCTCACACTGATTTATAGGAGGGAATTGTAATCTGTGTCTTGTCACTGGCTGCCAGCTATCAGGGTGTCTCACTGAGTTATACTAGAGTTCTGTAAATCTTTAATCTTTATACCAGAGTTGAATCAGAGTTCTGTATATATTTAATCTATATATCACTCACCATGTCTGAAAGAACAAAAAAGACAGGCAGACGCTCCCAGACACAGATAAGAGGGCAAGCAGCCCCTGTGTCAGGAGGCTGTGCCTCTGGTCATGGTGGACGTGGTGCATCCTCTGCAGGGGCACGCTTGTCCTTTCTAACTGGTGCTGGCCGTCTTCTTAAGCAGCAGCAACATACAGAGGATTTGGTGGATCGGCTAACAAGGCCATCCTCATCCTACGAGTCCTCTGCCAGCCAGGAAAGTAGTGCTTAACAGTCCACCTCAGCTGCCAATGCATCTAATGCAGCCTCCATGTCCACAGCTACTCCTGCCATAGCCTCGCTATCACACACGGAGGAGTCAGCTGAATTGTTTGACTACAATAACAGTGACATGCTGCTTGAGGATGTGCAGCAAGTTCAGTGCTCTGATTCAATCTCTGAGGTTGAGGAAGGGAGTATAATCAACCTAGAGGAAGGGGGTGCCAGTGATGACACACAAATAACTGGCACTCATGTTGCCCCAGCAGCTGCAGCATACTGCCAAGTTGGCTCCAGTGACGAGGAGATAGGGGTGAAGATGACATTGATGATGAGGTCACTGACTCCACCTGGGTGGCAGATCGAACAGAGGAATCAAGTGAGGAGAAGGGGAGGAGGAGACACAGCAAACACGAGGCACAACATCCTCTATGACCAACCGTAGCACTAGCCAGTCCAAGGCATCAGATGTCAGAGCTGCTCCGGTGCAGAGCACTGTTGTCTCAAAGCACACACGCAGGAACTCTGCTATCTGCTGGGAGTTCTTTAAGAAATGTGCAGCAGACCCCACCGTTGCTATTTGTAATCTTTGTCAGATGAGGCTTAAGCGTGGGAAAGACACCGGACACCTGGGTACCACGTGCTTGAGGCGACATATGACCTCCTGCCACACATGCCGTTGGCGCAAAACTTTGTGTAGGTCCTCCTCCTCCTCATCTGTCTCTACCCCCACTGTATGTCCTGCCATGTCATTGCCTACAACCTCCACTGACAGGGATGATGCTACAGTAATGGATGTACCAGGTCCTTCCTCACAATGTGACAGCATCCCATCAGCTGAAGATTTACGCAGTCAGATTACGTTGCTGCAGCTGCTGCAGCGTAAGAAAAAATATAGTCCCAACCATCTACAAGCACAGCGTCTAAATGCCAGCTTAGCAAAATTACTCACATTGCAGCTGCTGCCTTTCCAGCTGGTGGACTCTGCTCCCTTCCGTGAATTTTCTGAATGTGCTGTACCACAGTGGCAGGTTCCAAAACACCATTATTTTTCACGGAAGGCCATTCCAGCACTATACCAGCACGTGGAAGACAATGTTATCGAGTCATTGGGAAAGGCAGTCAGCAGCAAGGTGCATGTGACTTTAGACATGTGGTCCAGCAAGCATGGACAGGGTCGTTACATTTCCTTCACGGCACACTGGGTAACTCTGATTGCAGCTGGGAGGGATCCAAGACGGGGCTCTGTGCTGGAGCTTGTTCATCCACCACGCCTCCAGAAAGCTGCTTGTAGGAGGTCTGTCTGCTCCACCACCACCACCTCTCCCTCTTCCTCCTCCTCCTCCTTCTGTGACTCTGGCGAATCAGTTAATACGATGCTTGACAGGGTCTACGTAATGACTCAGGCAAAAAGAAGCCATACTGTGCTTGAGCTGGTTTGTTTAGGGGACAGGAGCCACACCAGGCCAGAAATCCTGTCAGCTCTGCAGGGCCAGGTGCAGAGATGGTTAACACCACGCCAGCTTCAGCTGGGAATGATCGTCTGTGATAATGGTAGCAACCTTCTCTCTGCCCTACGCAAGGGTAAATTGACGCATGTACCATGCCTAGCACACATCCTAAATCTGGTGGTACAGCGTTTCCTAACCAAGTACCCAGGGCTGCCAGAGCTTCTCAGCCAGGCCAGAAAAGTCTGCAGCCACTTCAGACGGTCATTCCCAGCAAGCGTTCGACTGGCAGAAATTCAAAGAGATTTCCACCTTCCCACAAACCGTCTGATCTGTGACATGCTCACCAGGTGGAACTCGACATTAGCAATGCTGCAGCGTCTGCACAAGCAGTAGAGGGCCATCAACGAGTACCTGTGTGAGTATGGCACAAGGACAGATTCAGGTCAACTTGTTTTTTTTCCCCCCGCAGTGGCTGATGATCAAGGATGCATGCACTGTACTGTCACCATTTGAGGAGGCAACGAGGATGGTGAGCAGGGACAGTGCATGCATCAGTGACACAATTCCTTTAGTGTTCCTGCTGGAGCACACTCTGTGGGGAATAATATATGTGGCTCTAGAGGCAGAGCAGCGGGAGGAAGAGGAGGCCTTTCCTAGCTCTGAAGGCCCCAGTCTTTACGCAGACAGCATTCCAGCGGGTCCTACTCAGATCAGACAGGAGGAGGATGAGGAGGAGGAATATTTAAGTAGTGGGGGCATTGAAGGTGGGGTTTCCTCAAGGGAGGGTTTCGTGTGCCCAGAAACACAAGAGCTAGTGCGTGGCTGGGAGGAGGAAGTGCACGATGGGGTCATCCTCATTGACCAGGAAGACTCAGAAGCTAATGCCACCTCCAACCTACGCTGCATGGGCTTCCTTATAATGCAAAGCCTGCTAAAGGACCCCAGGATTCGTGCTATCAAGGAGTGGGATCATTACTGGTTGGCAACCCTTCTTGATCCACAATACAAGGGTAAAGTTGCAGAGCTCATCCTGCCCGCACAGAGAGAGCACAGGATGAAAAAACTTGAGGATGCTCTAAAGCGACACTTGTGTAACACCTTTCCAGGCACTGGTAGGTTACCAAGTGATGACACACGTGCTTCTGAGGCTGCGGATGATCAGAGGAATAGTGGTGAAGGCCAGGGCCACTTGACTGATGCATTTTTTAATTTTTTTAGTCCACGACGCCCAGGGACACCTTTTTGCATTGTCTTGCTCATTTAACTTAGCTTTCTCTAATGCCCGAAGGTCTCCCCTTAGCCCACTAATAATAGGGGTGGGTCGCCCAAACAGGAGTTTGTATGGGCTCAATTTCAAATGTGGGGTTGGCCTGCATCTAATATGCAAGAGGACTATCGGCAGCACGTCCGAACATGCCAGTGAAGTCTCCTGGCACATCTTGGCCATCAAAGTCTTCAGTGTCCTGTTCATTCGCTCCACTTTTCTAGATCTTTGAGGCCTGTAGGCTGTGTGTAGCTTCCAAGTAATGCCCAGCTGACGGGCGAGCTGCTGCAAACAGGTTTGGATGAAAGCCGAACCATTATCTGACCCAATCTCGAGCGGTAGTCCATATCGAGGTATAACTTCTCTCAGGATACACCTTACTACTTCAGCTGTCTTTTCAGTTCTGGTTGGAAAGGCCTTGACCCATCCATTTAGTGTACACACCATCACAAGCAGATACTTGTATCCTTTACAGAGTGGGAGCACAATAAAGTCAATTTGGAGGGACGCCATTGGGGAAAATCCAATAGGTTGCATTCCTGGGGGTTGTGCTGGGCCTTGTCTCAGATTGTTCTTGGCACAGGTGATGCACTGTTGAGCTATTGTCCTACAGATAGCAGAGAGCCCAGGAACATAGAAGTGCAGTTCCAACTGTTATTATTATTATTATTTTTCTTTATTTATAAAGCGCCAGCATATTCCGCAGTGCTGTACAATAAGCATAGTATAGACAGGGTTACAATACATTGAACAACATTTGACAAACAGTACAGAAGGAGATGAGGGCCCTATTCCCGTAGGAACTCACAATCTGGGAGGGTTGGGGTTGGAAACAGGAGGAGAAGACTGTAAGGTGAGAGTGATTGATGGTTGCGTCAGTGAGTTGGGTGGCAACACCATGTTGCTCCATGGTGTCTCTTCCTCCATGAGTGCTGGCTCTGACAACTTCAGGCGCTTGTATGGCAGGCAAGACTATTTGCTTGTTGGTCAACTGGAACCATCCATCTTCTCCATATTCACCTGGCTCTTCGTAGAGCCATTTCTTCTCCTTATCTGAGTATGCAGGTGTCCACTGGTTCAACGGGGTTGGTAGTAAGGGGGCCATCACAGAACAAGGCTTCTTGTAGTTCTCAAGTTCTTCTCTGGGTCCCCAGCTGAACTCGCTCATCGGGTCATAGTGTTCCCATGCGAAATAGATCAAGTCTTGCAGTGCTTGTTCATCCTTTACAGTAAACATAAAGGACCCTATTACAATCTTCGCGCATATGTTTGCGCCCGTGCAAAAACCACATTACCACAAGGGGCAAAACCCTTTGCGCTGAATGTCGTATTACAATCTCAGAGCAACAAACGCACGTATACGTCTAACAACAGAAAATAAAAGAATGGTGTAGCGATATCAATGTCCTTCACAAGGTAGAGTCAGAGTCCCGTTGTTGTTTTTCTCAGACTTCTCCTCTTTTTGTGCCCCTCAGAGAAAACACAAGGAAACATCATAGTGCAACCCATATATGAAAACACATATCTATAAGTGAATAGTAGCACTCACATGTGGTAGAACTCTCCTGGTTCTAGGTGTATTAGCCTTAGGGATATTACCGGCTTCCCAATTGCCCTTTCTGAAAAGATTTACTGGATCCCAATCGAGAGTCCAAACCGGAAAAGAAGTAATTCACTGGATCCAAATCGAAATAGAGATGGAATTCCGTATCTATAACCGATGATGTGGATTTCCCCCAAAGAAAATATAAGGAGAGATTGTTGAGGACCCACTGGAGCATAAAAAGAGGAGAAGTCTGAGAAAAAAAACAACGGGACTCTGACTCCACCTTGTGAAGGACATTGATATCGCTACACCATTCTTTTATTTTCTGTTGTTATATGTTGATGGTTGAGAAACAAGGACCATTCAGGTGTATCAGCGATTTCCTATATTCATTTATCAGCGCTACCTAAATCCTTTTTGTATATTGCACGTATACGTCTACCGCGGGTGAACCTGCGTGAACGCTGCGCGAGCTTACGGTACTTCTCGCATCCTATACTTAACATTGTGAGCGCAAGTGCGTTTGTGCGCTGGTACGCGGATGGTATTACAATCTATGCGCAGTCTGTAACGCACAGCCTTTGCGCGCATAATTTTAGCAACTCCTGAAAGCTGGTGTTAAAGGCAAATCTGACCGACCTGGCCGAACCCAAATAAACCAGCCCAAAAAAAAAACCAGCAAAGTATAGTTACACATTCTACACATACCAAAACCAATAAATTTGAGAAGTTGTGCTTGCATTTTTTATTGCTGCAGCATATATGCTCAGATTGACTTTGACAGGCGCAAAAACTTAACGTGCGACAATTAAGGTTCTTAATTCTGATTGGCTGAATCGCATGAAAAAAACAGTCTGCACACTGATTCCTGCACGCAACGTTGCTGCGCGCATGTTTTTATGCATTTTGCGCGTTCGTTTTACTTGCGTTATGTGCGCATCCGTTTAATGCATGTTATTGCTCGACGGATGAAAAAAAGCACGAGGATTGTAATTCCAGCATTGATTTACGCGCGTTAACGTTTGACGCTTGGCGCACAAATTCACGCGTTTACTGTGCGTTTTTGCGTTAAGAATGTAATAGGGCCCAAAGTAATTCAGCACCCTTTCATTTAGGTTTGACAGGCATTTTTCAATAAGAGTTACTTTCAGGAAGAACTTCACCAGCGGGGCCTGATACTGTTTGGCTCCTAATTCTCCTAGACACTTCAGGATTCGTGTAATTCGCAGATTATTATGGCTGTTGGCATTCAAATTGTCAAATCTGTACGAGAAATTATCAGCCCGTTCAACTTTGAATTCTTCTACACCCTCTTCATCCTCCCCCACTACTTTTACGCCGAAGAACTTCAGCATCATCTTGTAGGCTCGAATGAGCCACAGCTGAATTTCTGCGGTGTTCCTCATTAGTTCTGTTTCTTGTGGCTGCAGCGCTGTGGCTCATTGGTTACGGCCTTGCTCCGGGAGTGGAAAGAGCCACTGGATGTAATTATGGATCTTTTCTAGTAATTCGAAATTCGTGTCCCATTTATGTAGAATCACTTCAATGAATTCTCCATTAGGTTCACCTCTTCGTCTATTCATATAGAATTCATAGTTTGGCATGTCGAGATACTTCAGAGAAATCTTCTTGCTTGCGCTGGTAGCTGGTAGCACCTTGCTTAGAGAAGACGCGTCATGGACCATTTCGGTAGTGAGAATATTTCTTGCAACCTCTTAGGCTAGGGACAGATGAGCGCATTTTCTGCGGCCACCGTCAAAATGTACGTCGATGCGTGCGCACGCATTTTTTCACGGAATACGCTTAAGTGGTCAGACGATGCGCAATTCTGGACGTATTTCATGACGATGGGGTGAAAAGAAGTCTAGGGAAATCCGGCTGTTTGAACGTTATGTTGGCCGCACACTAGCAGCGTCTGACATCTCCTAATCACGCACACACGCTGCTATGCGGCCGCAGCGCACTCTGTACGTCAGTACCAGCAGTTTAACGTTCTCGAAAAAATGCGTTCATTTTCCACTTGCGTTGCGCGGCCGGACTTTTGTGCGACCGTACTTCGTATATTGGCTGTCATTGCCCGTCATCTGCTGCTAGTGCGGCCGTGATTATGTGCGCCAGAACGCGCGTTCGCACTGCCTCAGTCTGACCCTAGCCTTAGACAGCGCTAGGCATCCACACAGCATCCAGCAACTTCAGAATTTCGGTACTTACCTTCCAGGCGACGTCAGGAGTCCTCTTTCTTTGCATAAAGCACCATGAGCATGGACAGTCATAAATGCAAATTTAGAATCCGTGAAGACGTTCACTCTTTTGTCTTTAGACAGTTCTAGGCCTCTTGTTAGTGCCACAATTTCTGCTAATTGTGCTGATGTGCCAGGTGGCAAGGACTTTGCTTCTAGGATTTCTTCCATTGTAACTAAAGCATAGCTGGCTAATCTTTTGCCATCTTCAACATAGCTACTTCCATCAGTAAAGAGTTGCAGGTCTTAGTTGTCTAGGGGTATGTCTCGCAAATCAGGCCTGCTGCTGAACACTTCGTCCATAACTTGGAGGCACTCATAATCTGGGTCCTCCGTGGAGTCAGGAAGTAACGTGGCAGGATTCAATGTAGAAATGAGGTCCAAATGAATACGTGAATTTTCACACATCATGGCTTGGTACTTTGTCATCCGGCTATCGCTGAACCAGTAACTTCCTTTGAAGTCCAGCAGGGCTTTCACCGCATGAGGTACCTTGGCGTAAATAACTTGTCCCAATGTGAATTTATAGGGTTCGGTTATCAGCATTAGGGATGGGCTGGCGGTTCGATGCGAACATGAGTTCACATCGAACATTGGCCGTTCGACCGTTCGTCGAACAGCGAACATTTTCGCGTGTTCGGTTCGTGTTCGCCCACAATGGACCACAATGCACTTTTCCACTGGCCTGAAGCTTGTAATTGGCTACAGCCTTGCACCTGACCACAGGACAGGTGCAAGACAGGTGCAAGACTATGCCAATCAGGGTTCAGAGTCCTGATTGGGCAAATTTTGCCCAATCATGGGCTCACAGAGCTAAGTCCCACAGCACACTATATAAGGCTTCCCCGCAGCCCCCCAGCGTGTGTTTGTTGCAGGAGTGAATCAGAGAGGAGAGGAGATTGTTTTATCAGGGTGTATCACTGACTTAAACCAGAGTTCTGGAAATTTGAATCTGTGTGTTGGCACTGTCATGCTATCAGGGTGTATCACTGACTTATACCAGAGTTCTGGGAATTTGAATCTGTGTGTTGGCACTGCCAGGCTATCAGGGTGAATCACTGACTTATACCAGAGTTCTGGGAATCTGAAACTGTGTGCTGGCACTGCCAGGCTATCAGGGTGTATCACTGACTTTTACCAGAGTTCTGGGAATGTTAATCTGTTTGTTGGTACTGCCAGGCTATCAGGGTGTTTCACTGACTTAAACCAGAGTTCTGGGAATTTGTATCAGTGTGTTGGCACTGCCAGGCTATCAGGGTGTATCACTGATTTACACCAGAGTTCTAGAAATTTTAATCTGTGTTTTGGCACTGCCAGCTCTCAGGGACAGGGTGTATCATAGAAACATAGAAAAATATCGGCAGATAATAACCTTTCGGCCCATCTAGTCTGCCCAATTACATGGATACTTTACCTGGATTTATCTTTTGTTTAGGATAGCCTTATGCCTATCCCATGCCTGCTTAAATTCAATTACTGTTTTGGCCTCTACCACTTCAACTGGAAGGCTGTTCCATGTATCCACCACCCTCTCAGTAAAATAATGCTTCCTGATGTTACTTTTAAACCTTTGCCCCTCTAATCTAAGACTATGTCCTCTTGTTTTGCTACTTTGTTTCCTTTTAAATATACTCTCTTCCTCTACCCTGTGGATTCCCTTTACAAATTTAAATGTTTCTATCATGTCTCCTCTGTCTCGTCTTTTTTCCAAGCTATACATGTTAAGATCATTAAGCTTTTCCTGGTAACTTTTCTTCTTCAAGCCGTACACCATTTTAGTAGCCCTTCTCTGAACTCTCTCTAAGATGTCTATATCCTTCTGGAGATACGGTCTCCAGTACTGCACACAGTACTCCAAGTGAGGTCTCACCAGTGCTCTGTACAGTGGCATGAGCACTTCCCTTTTCCTACTGCTAATACCTCTCCCTACACAACCAAGCATTCTGCTAGCATTTCCTGCTGCTCTATTACATTGACTACTTACCCTTAGATCCTCTGAAACAGTATCACTGTTATAGCAGAGTTCTGAATATCTTTAATCTAGATAACACAGTTGAATCAGAGTTCTGCATATCTCCAATCTATATACCAGAATTGAATCAGAGTTCTGCATATCTCCAATCTTTATAACCGAGTTGAATCAGAGTTCTGTATATCTTTAATCTATATACAGTGGGGCAAACAATTATTTAGTCAGCCACCAATTGTGCAGGGTATCCCACTTAAAAAGATGAGAGAGGCCTGTAATTGTCATCATAGGTACACTTCAACTATGAGAGACAACATGAGAAACAAAAATCCAGAAAATCACTGGATTGTAATGCTCCATGCTTCAAACCCCAAGAGACTTTATGTTCAATTGTATCGTGTGATTTTAGATATATTTTACATCGTTTGGTTTTAGTTTAAATTAGTTTAGTGTAAATGGTGTAACTTTAGTTTTAAATATACTTATATTCCTGTAGGTAAATGTGTTTCTGTATAGCCAGTAAACAAGCTTTACTGCTGTGTAATTTATGCACCAGGGTTTTTCCCTTTATCAGTGTTTGTCCTTTAATCTGATGTGTTAGAACAATGGATTATACAAATGTTGTGTGATCTGAAGGCTAGAGAATGTAAAGAATGTTTATTGTAAATACCTGACATAATGTAATTAGTATATTGGTAGGATGAGGTGCGTCATTTATGCAAATTATGACTCTTGGATTTCAGCATAAATGTGGCGTTTTGTTCATTAAAAGTCAGAGAACTCTCAGAGCTCAGACTGAGACAGAGAATCCTGTTGGAACATACAGCCGCGTCTGGTGTTTCATTCAGCAACGCTACACTACACTATCACCCTCAGAAAGTACCGAGCGGCCTTTTGGAAATTCCTAACGGCTCCAGGGCAGAGGAACAGAAGCAGGCAGGTCAAGCTGCTCGAGGCACTGAGGACAGCGCTCCCAGTAGCCGCGCTGACCGCAACGAAGGGGTGTCTGGAGAGTCAGGACAGGCGGAAGAGAACGGTTCCGCCACATTGGTGGCAGCGGAGGGATAGAGGCTCTCTAACACCAATACTCCCTGAGATGACAAACTATACAGCCTGCAAGCAGGACACCCTGAAGGACCTGCTGGAAAGCCATGGAAGGAACGAATATTGAAGAAAGGGTCAAAGGCACAAGTTTGGTGCAACCAGGAGCGAGATGGAAACGCTCAAGGAGGTAAAAAGACGCCTCAAGCAATATGGTCCAAACCCTAGCATGGACCTGTTCCAGAGCGTTTGGAATGAGGTCTGTTTATTGCAGAAAGGGAAAGCTGTGCAGGACCAGGAAGACTTTAACCCTCTGCATGTGTAATACAGTAAATACAAGGTCCCAGGCTGGATGGAGCCAGGGGACATTCGTGGCCAGGAGGAGAACTGGCTGGCAACTACACCACACACCCAGAGGGTGTCTACAGACTTGGATTGGCAGAGACCAGGGATTTTGGAAGCATCGGCTTCTGCCAACGCCAAGACCCAAACAAAATATGCCTCCGCACCAACCGTGACCATCAACAATCAAGTAAGGCTAAAAAGAAGCAGAGGGGTGGACGGGTGAAAGAAATGGAGGTGGTGCTGGAGAGCGAATGCAAATGTTGTGACCCGCTTCGAAGGGAGGTAGAGAACTTGAAAGGGCAACTAGACTTTGCAACCCAGAGTGAGAAAGAGACTGGCCTGCAATTGCACCGGCTACAGGATGAGCTGCGAGCTGTCACGGTGGTGAGAAATGGTCACTGCATGGAAGTACGAGAACAGTCGGTCAGTATACGAAAATTGTCATCCCAGCTGCAGGTCTGTGAGGACTGTAACATCGACCTACACACGGAGCTCAGTGGTGCTCAGGCGCAGATAGCGGAGCTGGAGTGCAGCTCCCATGTAATGATTGAGCAGCTGGAGGCTGAACGGCGAACTGGAGCTGCTCAACAAATAGAAATAACAGCTTTTAAAATTCACCTGGAGAACTGCGTGCAGGAATTAGAGCGGGCACAGCTCTCCCGAGATACTATTCAGGCATGGGCTTGGGAGCAGGAGGAGGAAATACAGCTGCTCCAGAACCAACTCCAGCTGTGCCAACACCAGCTACTAGAAGCAGACACAGCTCGGAAAGGAGAGCCTCGCTCAAACTAAGGCAAGCGAGATGGAGGTGAGCCGTCTGACACACCAACTAGGTGTATTGGAGCAGGAGCACCTGGGCACTGTTAGCCACCTGCAGGCTGAGCTCGAAGGGACACGAGCACAGTGCCAACAGCTCCAAGATGAGTGGTCCCTGGCACAAGCTGCCAGCACCCATGTGCTCACCACGGAGGAGAGCAGCACAACAGGGAGTCAAGTCATTGCCCCTGTTATATTTTGCATAGAGGAGCAATTGTACCCAGTGTTGCTGGAGGTGGATGCTGTGCTGGCATCAGAGTGTGCTTTGTCCCCAATGAAGATGGAGACCACCCAGCACTCCACCCCTGTGACCCAAGGTGCTACAAGAGAGGGGACCACTTCTTACCTGCCTAGAAGACCAGCAGAATCGGTGAGTGACTACCCTGAGAGACTACCAAATTCCTGGTCCCAGGAAGAATTGCGCCCTTTTGGGTTTGTGAGGATTGCCGTGGGCTGGGCCCTTTTTAAATGCTCAGGAGGAGGGCATCAGCAGAAGGAAAGTCTGGGAACTGTGACTGCTGACTGTATTTGGGTCCTGGGTCCGCAGAGGTGCCCTGGACAGAGCAAGATATGGGGGTAATTTCAGGGTGCCCCCTAACAAACATTTTATGCCTGTGGACTGTGGTGGCCTGTTGCCTGGCGCACTGGACAAGAGGGTTGGCCTGCCTCTTGCCCCGGGACTATGGACCCACAGCCTTCCAGCGACCGTCAGACCCTGCTGACTTTGCTTATGTGCCCGCAACCATGGAACTTTGAAGATGGCTCACAAGAGGGGCAAGGTGAGAGGTCTCGTCAGTGGCAAGCAATCCGTTTGGGATCTAAGCTTGCCCTGCCGTTCTGGAAGGGGGGACATATGTCATGGAGCTGATGTAACGTTCATGCTTCAAACCCCAAGAGACTTTATGTTCAATTGTATCGTGTGATTTTAGATATATTTTACATCGTTTGGTTTTAGTTTAAATAAGAGTTACTTTCAGGAAGAACTTCACCAGCGGGGCCTGATACTGTTTGGCTCCTAATTCTCCTAGACACTTCAGGATTCGTGTAATTCGCAGATTATTATGGCTGTTGGCATTCAAGTTGTCAAATCTGTACGAGAAATTATCAGCCCATTCAACTTTGAATTCTTCTACACCCTCTTGTGGCTCATTGGTTACGGCCTTGCTCCGGGAGTGGAAAGAGCCACTGGATGTAATTATGGATCTTTTCTAGTAATTCGAAATTCGTGTCCCATTTATGTAGAATCACTTCAATGAATTCTCCCATTAGGTTCACATCTTCGTCTATTCATATAGAATTCATAGTTTGGCATGTCAAGATACTTCAGGGAAATCTTCTTGCTTGCGCTGGTAGCTGGTAGCACCTTGCTTAGAGAAGACGCGTCATGGACCATTTCGGTAGTGAGAATATTTCTTGCAACCTCTTAGACAGCGCTAGGCATCCACACAGCATCCAGCAACTTCAGAATTTCGGTACTTACCTTCCAGGCAACGCTACACTACACTATCACCCTCAGAAGGTACCGAGCGGCCTTCTGGAAATTCCTAACGGCTCCAGGGCAGAGGAACAGAAGCAGGCAGGTCAACCTGCTCGAGGCACTGAGGACAGCGCTCCCAGTAGCTGGGCTGACCACAACGAAGGGGTGTCTGGAGAGTCAGGACAGGCGGAAGAGAACGGTTCCGCCACAATCACTATCAGGGTTATCCAAAGAGATTCGAAAAGTCACCGCACGTTCGGTGACTTTTCGTTCTCTTCAATTCGGTTCCTTTTGCCGATTGCATTTCAATGACCCTGCGGTGTATTCAGCAAACAGCACAGGGTCCCCGAATTGCAGGGAAAAGCTGCCGAAAACCTGACGAAAACCGAATGCACGCTGAAAACAAGCAAAAACATCTGGATTAACCTTCGAAGAAGCCGAACAGGAGCCGAACAGGAGCCGAATCACACAGAGCCGAAGCAGCTGTGACGTAGAGGAGGCAGTGAATAAATTAGCAAAACCATTTGTATGAATCTGGGAAAATGAAACGCTGTTTGCAAAGAAACTACTGAGCGAAAATGTCTGAAATTTTCACAGGAAGTCCAGGGAATGATAATAAAGAGGGCTGTTACAAAAAAATAAGTAAACTGAAAAAAATAAATAAAAAAAAATCGGACTTTTAAAAAAAAAACAAAACAGAAAAATGCTTAAAGTATCATAGAAAATCTATAAATAAAGAGACTTTTTGCTGCAGAATTTTATAATGAACGGTTTATTAGATATTGAATTAAAACAGGAATATTTTTAACATTGAAGCCTATGGGATTCTCCTGAATAAACTTGCCGAATTAAACCACCGAATGGCAGGGCAATTCATTAACCTTTCACTGCTGGTTTCTGTTCTCTGAATAGCCGAAGCAGTGCTTGGGGATTTCACTGCCCTCGAACAGGCACCGAACAGGCACCGAATGTTCAGGCAATTCGCCAGGATTTGGTGAATTGCCTGCTCTCTGGATAGCCGAATGGCCAGGAAAGGTAACTGAACGCTGATTTTCAGCGTTCAGTTACCTTTCTCAAGCAATTCGGATCTCTTTGGATAACCCTGATTGTCTGATCTTTAAAGAATTTATTTGCAAATTATGGTGGAAAATAAGTATTTGGTCACCTACAGTACAGTACAAACAAGCAAGATTTCTGGCTCTCACAGACCTTTAACGTCTTCTTTAAGAGGCTCCTAGGTCCTCTTTATTTTCCACCATATTTCCACCATGTATTTTCCACCATAACTTGCAAATAAACTCTTTAAAAATCAGACAGTGTGATTTTCTTGATTTTTTTTTTCACATTTTGTCTCTCATAGTTTTTGTCTCTCATAAGGGTACCTATGATGACAATTACAGGCCTCTCTCATCTTTTTAAGTGGGAGAACCTGCACAATTGGTGGCTGACTAAATATTTTTTTGCCCCACTGTATCACTCACCATGTCAGAAAGACCAAAAAGGACAGGCAGACGCTCCCAGACACAGATAAGAGGGCAGTCGGCCTCTGTGTCGGAAGGCTGTGCCCCTGGCCGTCGTGGATGTGGTGCATTCTCTACAGGGGCACGCTTGTCCTTTCTAACTGGTGCTGGCCGTCTTAAGCAGCAGCAACATACAGAGGATTTGCAGGATTGGCTAACCAGGCCATCCTCATCCTCCGAGTCCTCTGCCAGCCAGACTTGTAGTGGCTTACAGTACAACTCAGCTGCCAAAACATCAAATTCAGCCTCCATATCCACAGCTACTTCTGCTGTAGCCTCACCATCATACACGGAGGAGTAAGCTGAATTGTGTGAGTACAATGACAGTGACATGCTGCTTGAGGATGCGCAGCAACTCCAGTGCTCTGATTCAAGCTCTGAGGTTGAGGAAGTGAATAAAATCAGCCTAGAGGGAGGGGGTGCCAGTGACACACAAAGAACTGGCTCTCATGTTGCCCCAGCAGCTGCAGCATACTGCCAAGTTGGCTCCAGTGACGACGAGATAGGGGGTGATGATGATGATGAGGTCACTGACTCCACCTGGGTGCCTGATCGAACAGAGGAGTCAAGTGAGGAGGAGGAGGCCCAACAAAAACGAGGCACAATGTCCTCTATGAGCAACTGTAGCAAGTCCAAGGCATCAGATGTCAGAGCTGCTCAGGTGCAGAGCGCTGTTGCTGTTGTCTCAAAGCACACGTCCAGGAACTCTGCTGTCTGGGAGTTCTTCACGACATGTGCAGCAGACCGCAGCGTTGCTATTTGTAAGCTATGTCTGAAGAGGATCAAGCGTGGGAGAAACATCAGCCACTTGGGTACCACATGCTTGAAGCAACATATGACCACCTGTCATGCATCCCGTTGGCACAACACTTCCCATCGGTCCTCATCTGTCTCTACCCCCACTATATGTCCTGCCATGTCTACAACCTCCACTGACATGGATGATGTTATAGTAATGGGTGTACCAGGTCCTTCCTCAGAATGTGATTTACGCAGTCAGATTTCATTGCCCCAGCTGCTGCAGCGTAAGAAAAAATAAAGTCACAACCATCCCCTTGCACAGCGTCTAAATGCCAGCTTGGCAAAATTACTCGCATTACAGCTGCTGCCTTTCCAGCTGTCTGGAGGCACTCTGCCTCCTTCCGTGAATTTGCTGAATGTGCTGTTCCACAGTGGCCAGTTCCAAAACTCCAGTTCTTATCATGGAAGGCCATTCCAGTACTATACCAGCATGTGGAAGACAATGTTATGGAGTCATTGGGAAAGGCAGTCAGCAGCAAGGTGCACATGACTTTAGACATGTGGTCCAGCAAGCATGGACAGGACCGTAACATTTCCTTCACGGCACACTGGGTAACTCTGATTGCAGCTGGCAGGGATCCAGGACAGGGCTCTGTACTGGAGCTTGTTCATCCACCACGCCTCCAGAAAGCTGCTTGCATGAGGTCTGTCTACTCCACCACCTCTTTCTCTTCCTCCTCCTCCTCTTTCTCCGTCTCTGGCGAAGTGGCAGTTAAACCGACGAGTGACAGGGGCTACGCAATGGCTCAAGCAAAAAGATGCCATACTGTGCTTGAGCTGGCTTGTTTAGGGGACAGGAGCCACACTGGGCCAGAAATTCTGTCAGCTCTGCAGGGGCAGGCGCAGAGATGGTTAACACCACGCCAGCTTGAGCTCGGAATGGTCGTGTGTGATAATGGCAGCAACCTTCTCTCCGCCCTACGCCTGGGTAAGTTGACGCATGTACCATACCTAGCACATGTCCTAAATCTAGTGGTACAGCGTTTCCTAACCAGGCACCCAGGGCTGACAGTGCTTCTCAGCCAGACCAGAAATGTCTGCAGCCACTTTAGACGATCATTCCCAGCAAGTGTTCGCCTGGCAGAAATTCAAAGAGAATTCCACCTTCCCACAAACCATCTGACCTGTGACATGCCCACCAGGTGGAACTCGACATTGGCAATGCTGCAGCGTCTGCACAAGCAGCAGAGGGCCATCAACGAGTACCTTTGAGAGTATGGCACAAGGACAGGTTCAGGTCAACTTGGTTCCCCCCCGCAGTGGCTGATGATCAAGGATGCATGCACTGTACTGTCACCAACCATTTGAGGAGGCAACGAGGATGGTGAGCAGGGACAGTGCATGCATCAGTGACACAATTCCTTTAGTGTTCCTGCTGGAGCGCACTCTGTGGGGAATTATAGATGTGGCACTAGAGGCAGAGCAGCGGGAGGAAGAGGAGGACTTCCCTAGCTGTCAAGGCCCCAGGCTTTACGCAGACAGCATTCCTGCAGGTTCTCAGATAAGACAGGAGGAGGATGAGGAGGATGAGAAGGAGGAGGAGGAATATTTAAGTTGTGGGGCATTGAAGGTGGGGATTCTTCAAGGGAGGGTTTTGTGTCCCCAGAAACCCAAGGACTAGTACATGGCTGGGAGGAGGTAGTGCACGATACGGTCATCCTCAGCGACCAGGAACACTCAGAAGCTAATGCCACCTTCAACCTACGCTACATGGGCTCCCTTATCCTGCAAAGCCTGCTAAAGGACCCCAGGATTTGTGCTATCAAGGAGAGGGATCATTACTGGTTGGCAACCCTTCTTGATCCACGATACAAGGGTAAGGTTGAAGAGATCATCCTGCCCTCACAGAGGGAGGACAGGATGAAACAACTTGAGGACGCTCTTAAGCGACACTTGTGTAACACCTTTCCAGGCACTGGTAGGTTACCAAGTGATGACACAGGTGCTTCTGAGGCTGGGGTTTATCAGAGGAAGAGCGGTAAAGGAAGCCGCTTGACTGATGCCTTTTCCAATTTTTTTAGTCCACAACACCCAGGGACGTCAAATGTAGGCACCCATTGCCAGTGTCTTCACCATATGGTGCAGGACTACCTAGGGGCAAGGGCAGACATGGATACCTTTACAGCAGATGATCCACTGGCTTACTGGGTGTTGAGATTGGATCACTGGCCAGAACTTAGCCAATATGCTATGCAGCTACTAGGTTGCCCTTCATCTAGCGTGCTTTCTGAAAGAACATTCAGTGCCACTGGAGGTTTTGTCACAGACAAAAGAATGCATCTGTCCACTGACTCTGTAGACCGGCTGACATTTATAAAAATGAATCAGTCCTTGATCAGCAGCTATCACTCCCCTGATGCTGATGTAACTGAATAGATCGAGGATCTCTTCTGCATTCACAAAACCTCCACCCCTGCACTCTTCCACAATACCTCAGAGGGGTTATGGTTTGAAGGCACTAGCTGGCACCAAAGGCCCAAGATTTGGGTGCACTGACGCGTGTACCAGATTCATATAATTTTAATATTTGACGGCAGGGTCCACCCCTGCACTCTTCCACAATACCTCAGACGGGTTACAGTGTGAAGGCACTAGCTGGCACCAAAGGTCCAATTTTAATGCACCTGTTGTTACTATCATCCAAAGCCTGCATAAGTTTCACCATAATATAGCCAAAAAATAACTAAACTTGGTCTGCGTGTCCTAAAACATCTCTTTTCATACAGGCTGCCGCCCCAAGCAGTTGTTTATGAATAGATTAAAGGAAAACCATTTACCGTCATTTGAAGTGTCATTTTTTTGTTTTTAAATGTTTCTATACATCCTACAAATCTGCCACTTCACAGGCAGGTTATGGGGACCTCCTAGGCACAATATTTGAAGGAATTTTTCATTTTTATTCTTAACCTTTATGTCATGGAAAAATCACTGTTCCTTTAAAAACATTTTTTTTTCAAACTTTTTTTCCTTGTTTCCTGTCCCCCAGGGCACTACCCGGACCCCTTTTATGGCAAATATCTTGCATATATGCCCTCTTGGAGGGCACTCTAAAATTCAAACGTTCAAGTCCTATTGACTTGCATTGAGTTTGAATCGTGTTTGCGTTCGAATCCGAACTTTTTCAAATGTTCGAGTTCGAATGTGATTCGAATACGGCGGTTTTCGGCTTATCACTAATCAGCATAGCAGCAACAGCCACAGCTCTGAGACAAGGTGGCAAGCCGCAGACCACAGTATCTAATTGTTATGACAGGTAGGCCACAGGCCTTGCCCAAGAGCCCAGGTATTGAATCAGGACTCCAGTTGCAGTGCGATTATGTTCATGCACATATAAGTGGATCGGCTTACTGTGGTCAGGTAGGCCCAAGGCTGGAGCCTCCATCAAGAAAGTCTTTAATTTGAGAAATGCTGCTGTCTGTTCTTCTTCCCACAAGAATGGATCTTTTTTGCCCCCCTTTGTAGCTTGATACAGTTGTTTGGCAATTTCTGCGAAGATGAGGATCCACAAACGGCTGAATCCTGCTACAACTAAGAACTCTTGCACTTGGCGCCGCGTCTGTGGCTGCGGAATACGGCAGACTGCTTCTTTGCGTTCAGGACCCAATTTTGCATTTGGTCCCTGTTAGTTGGAAGCCTAGGTATTTCACACTGAGTCTGCAAATCTGTGCTTTCGTTTTAGAAACTTTGTAGCCCGCTTGCCATAGGAGGTACCATAGCGCTTTCGTTGCGGCTAAACAGTCTTTTTCTGTTGGAGATGCAAGCAATAAATCAACAACATATTGTAACAGTACAACTTTGTCTGGCTGAGAGTTAAAGGAAAGGAGATCCTGGCTCAGGGCGCAGCCAAAGATAGTGGGTGAGTTCTTGAAACCTTGGGGAGCCGTGTCCAGGTCATTTGGTGCCTTGACCCAGTTCTAGAATCTTCCCACTGGAACGCAAATAGGGGCTGGCTTGCAGGGACGAGGCGGGTACAGAAGAAGGCGTCTTTTAGATCAAGCACGGTGTAGTACTGTGTACTTCTGGGTATGATTACCAGTAGGTTGTAGGGATTGGGAACGACAGGATGTAAGGTCACAGTAGCATCATTGATAGCTCTTAAGCCCTGCACAGGGCGATATTCTTGTGACCCTTCTTTCTGCATGGATAATAACGGAGTATTCCATGGGGACAGGCAGAATTTTAATATCCCGTGGCCCTGCAGTCTCTGTAAATTACCCTGAATGTTTTGTTTGACTTTCTGAGGGATATGGTATTGTCGGCCAGGCACGGCTCCTGGCTTCAACCAACATACCCGGGAAGAATATTCACAGCTAATCCTGGTGGATTTTCTTCTGCCCACACCCCAGGACTGCCAAGGGATAGTATATGCGGATCTAGGGCAATGGGTGAGGGTGGTACGACTGTTCTCCTCTGTTCCTCCCATAACCAGTGCTAGTTTACCGGGTGGTGAACCTGGTGTGGCCTGGCTGTGCTGCCGTACAGAGCTTCCAGTCTCCGATTGGTCTAATTTAGCGTGTCCCCCTTGGAGTAAAGTAAATTGGTCTTTCAATTTACTGAGTAGGTCCTGTCCCAAGAGCTGGATGGGACATCTGGGCATATCCCGAAACTGATGCTCAACCTGGTGCCCTCCTAAGCTACAAATTCATGCAGCAAGAAAAGGGTACTTAGCCGTTATACCCAAAGTTCCCACAATGTCTGTTTCCCCACCCGACAAAGGTGCAATAGGCTGCGTTACAACATAATGTTCAGCCTCAGTGTCAATCATGAAAATCTTGTCCTCATTTCCCACTCTCATTAAGACCGTGGGCTCGCTGGTTCCAAGCGGGATTGTGTCAATAAGGAGTCTGTCCCGCGAAGGACGATCCAGCCAAACCACAAAATCACCCCCATTACCCTCGAATCTCTCATACCTCCCATTCAGAACCTGCCCGTGGGTCATCCCACTCCCAGGGTTGTCACTTTCTGCCCCGATTCATGCTGCTAACTTAGGACACTGGTTTTTCCAATGTCTGACTAATTTGCAGAATGCGCACTGATACTGCCCAATTTCAATCGGCCACCTCTCCCTCTTGTTCCCGGCCTCGGCCTCTTCCGCCGTCTGCGCTACTACCGTTCACTCCTCCCACTACTTCTGTCCCCTCCCTCTCCACCAAAGCAACGGCCAGCAGGCTAGCGCTTGCTCTCAGCTTCCTTCCCTCCTCCCTCTTCTCCACTAAATCCCGATTATGGAAAACTTTATTTGCAATTTCAACTAACTGACTAATATTCATGCCAATAAAACATTCTTGTCTCTGCAGTTTATTCCGTATATCCCTCTGTGCTTGGCTAACAAACGAGGAGTTTATCATGCGGCAATTCTCTACCGCTTCAGGATCTAGCGGGCTATATATGTGCTATGCCTCAAACAGTCTCTCTAAGTCCTTGCTAGGGGTTTGTTTTGCTCCCTCCATTACTTCAGCTATGTTCCCCATATTCACAGGTTTCTTAGCCCCTGTTTTTATGCCAGCTAAGACCGCGGCACGGTAATATTGCAGATAGGACATCCCTGCATCGGTATATGGCCACTGTGGATCTATATTCGGATTGTGTTTGGCAACCCACACCTCTGGATTTGCGTGACCCTCCTCTACTGCCACGGTTTCCAAATATTTATGGGCATTGGTGCTAATCCTTCCCCTTTCCTCGGTAGTAAACAGAGTTAACATGAGTTGCTAACAATCAGCCCACGTGGGATTGTGTGTTGCCATAATAGACTCCACCAGACTCATTATACTTGCAGGCTTCTCAGAGTAGGGAGGGGTTTGGGCTTTCCAATTAAACAGATCAGTGGTTGTGAAAGAGACATAGGTTAACACATCTGGTCCTGGGCCACCATCAATAATCAGCCCAGGTGTTGTACGCAAGGGCAGTTGGAATTTACCGGGGTACTGATAAACCTCACGGGGTCTCGTAATACCATTGTCAGCCCGGGTTACAGCGTTAAGCTCCAGAGGCAAAATCTGAGTGGGGACACAAACTGAGGAGCCAACCTAGGGTTTTCTATATCCTATGCCCCCTCTCCGGGGAGTCCGGCGAGTAACAATCGCTTGCGCTTCCTTAAGGGGGGCAAATGGGGATGAAGGGTCCACAAGTAAGGGATTAGCAGCTCTCATGGACCCCGCTCCTGGTTGTGCAGTCATGGCATTAAGAGCCTGGCATGCCTACGCGTAATGGGATGGGTAAGGTGGAAGAGGTCAATCAATATCATCGGAGTGTTCTGTTAAAACGGGGGGGGTTACGGGCTTATGCGGGGTGCAGCCGTCTTTCTTTTTTACAGCTAACATAACATGGTGACTCTTATCCTTCACACAGTATCTCCAAATATCTATGTACGGATACTGATCTGGGTGCTCAGGGTTTCCTGTAACCCTGGAATAAACCTTCTGTATTAACACGGAATCCATAGACCCCCTTCCTCGGCCACTCAGGGACTAGGGCTGGCCATTCTAAAGTGCACAGGGTTTGCAATCTTTCTTTACTTAATTCAATACCATATTGGTGTACCTTGTACAGAACCTTAAAATTGCGTAACATGTATTTTAAAGGAGTCTCCCCCACCCTTCCTTTTAAGGACGAAATGCTCCATTACCCATTATCAATTCTTTTTCAGATGTTTTCTCACAAACAGTAACAGTTATAATCTACAGTCTGGTATTTCAATCAACAGTGTTCTCGTGTCGGTCTCCCTTCCTCCTTTAGTGGCCACTTTAGTCGCCTAAAGACGGAAACGCACGTACTCGGAGTCCACTCTCAGATTTGTTTCCCCATTGCTGGGTAGGCGCACTTTCACTCACAGCTCAGCACACACTATACCAGATACATTCAGCACAAAACAACTTTGCGACTATCCTATCTATCAGCTAGAAATCACTACGTATTCTGTGGCTAGCAACACATCTGCAAGTACCAATTGTCCGAGGCTAAGAGCCCTCCAAGACGCCCTTAATTTGCAGCTACCAACGGTCCATTAGGACACCTTAATCTACACAGAACTCGAAGCAATCACTACTCGGGGCTATCAGCCCACTCTAAACTAACATCACCATATACTCGTGCAGTATCACAAGACCGGGATATACTCAATCCTTAACTATCTTAACCACAAACTACCAAATTGGTATCCAGTCTGCCAGGTACAGCCCCAGTGACTATCAATCAGTGCCACACTATTTATCAGCCCCGGTGCTCATGTTGGCCAGTCCCGGAATATAAAATGGAATTCGTACACCGTTCCCTTCCCCAACTTTGGTCAGGGGGCAAACAAACAAATAGGTTACCTGTTAAGACGCTGCACTGGACGCTGTTTCCTGAGACTCTGTGATGTCCCAGTTCCCGGGCCGGGAGTCCGTTAGGGATGAGTCGAGCTGCAATTAGCAGGAATCCCGCTTGGCACCTGTAGATGTCAGCTCACCTTCAACAGACGCCCAGCCTCTGGGACCTCTCAGGCTTGCAGTCAACTGCTACTGTTTTGTAGCCACTGCCGACCGATCCCAGACGAGCCCCCAGAAATGTTACCGCAATCAACTGGTTTGTTCAGGAGAAGGTCGGCACAGTGCGGACAATGACAGGCCAGACACGAGTCAATGACAGGAAAACGCTTTCTTTATTCTGACATCAGACTCGAGCTGGATTGTATCGCAAAGCTCAAGTGAAAACTTTGGGATAGAGATACAATTCTTACACATTGATCAGTAAAAAGGTACATCCCAGGTGCATCCCCTAGGCAAATGTGCCCTCCCTCTAACTTGGACACAAAGAACATTCCACAATTTGCCTTTTCTTATACAATTAGGACATTTAGTTGATTTAGAAACTTGTTCGAACCTGCCAATGTCTTCCCACAGAGGACCTGTCCCTCCCAAAACTGATAAGGCCCCAGCTGTACTATGGGAATCCTTTCTTCTCGCTCTACCCAGGTCTGGGACTTTTATGGCCTTGGCTCAAATAAATCAGTTTCTTGGCACCTCTGTTTATTCTGGCCGGATTCTTCTTCTAATTGCTACACCAGAGACCTCAGGAATGTTGGAATCAATGTAAATTCATCTAAAGTCAGTTAGTATTCTCTATGTACAATTTCTCTTGCCATGGCTCTGCTCAAGATGGCTGCCGGTATACAAGATGGTGGTCAATTTCTGAGCCATTCCTGTCACAATACTACTGATTAATAGGGAAAGCTGTAATGTCCCTAGTATTCAAAATATGAATAAAATGCCCTGTTGTTTTGAATGATCTGCCAAACGAGATCAGTAAAACCAAAGTTAAAGGGCCACTACCACCAAAAAATTAAATTTCCTTTGCTTATTTTGTGTTGTCGATATCTTACATGTGCTTTTTGTTTATCTCTTGTATGTTTAGTTAAGAATCTTAAATCTTAAATCTTGTATGTTTAGTTAAGAATCTCCTGGACATAGGAGATAAAAAAATTATTTATTTTCCTTTTTACATGCAATTATTTCAGATAAAGAAAAAAAACAGCATCCTGTGTTTTATACGGTGGTTTTGTTTGTAATACAAAAGTAATCTACAGGGTTATTCAGAGAGCGTGAAAAGCAGGAGAATGACTGGAGAATGAAAAATTCGAGGTCAAAATAGCCGATTTGGAAAGTGAGATGAAAGGGAGAAAGGGATATTTTTTCTGGTTTGGCTATTTTGACCTAGAATTTTTCATTCTCCAGTCATTCTCCTGCTTTTCACGCTCTCTGAATAACCCTGATTGTTGCAGCTTATAAGTAAGTAAGTAAGCCACAGTAAGTGGCAATGTCCCTATAAAGGAAATTCTATATTAGATTATCTTCTAAACTGTGCCTTATACAAGTAAATAAGACGCCCATTGGACATGAGCATCTCTGATGAGCCACAGATGAAACATTAGTTGGATGTGCATCTCATTTTCTTGTATAGGGATTACACTTGATTACAATTATGCACACTTTAAAGCCTGGACCTGCAGTTCTCCCTCGCTGCAACACTGCATGTAAAGAGTGAAAACAGAGCCATGCTGATAACGAATTACAAAATAAACCAAACCACCCCCCCCCCCCCACACACACACACACACAAATCTTACATACTGTTTTGGCTATTTCATTATTCATCCATATAGGTTTTGGTTATCAGACAAATTGCCCAAATCTGAAATTTTGAATGAATCGTGATTTCTTTGCATTCAAATGCATATTTCCAAGGATTATTATACTTTCTTGTTATTTTATTCTTATTACTTGGGCCTGAAATCACAAAATAATCGCAGTAATAGTATGATTGCAAAACTTGGACAGTGTTCATTGTGGTTTTGTAGATCCATGGTGGAGTGCCCTTAAAAGGCTTTGGCCAGTATTTCAAAGCTGGTGCTAACTTAACCAGAGCTATTGAAAACTTACCAGAGCCATTATAGGGCTACATTACATTCTTGTTGCTAACGTTTGCGCTCACCTGCGTGAGCATTAATGTTAGCCCTGGTGACCCTAACGCAGACGCACCATATTACAATCCAAACGCAAATGGGATAAGAAACGCTAACAGGTTAAGAAACGCTAGTGGGTTAAGAAACCCATTACCATTTGGAATCTTGCGCTGTACTGCAAGAGCTTACTGTACTTTGCACTCCCCATGTTAAGTATAGGGAGCGCAAAGTGTTAATTAGTGTTAGTTTTGCAATGTACTAACGCTAATTAACGTCCGGCTGCGGCTAGCAAAAAGTTAACCACAGCCAGGACTTGGTGCTAACGGATTCCGCTGCTGCAGAATCCGTTAGCACCAGCAGAAACCTCCCCCAAAAAATTCAGATACTCACCTCCTATCCCACGGCGAGGACCGCGGCTCCAACTGCCTCCTCTTTCCACCGGGCAGCAGGGAGAGACTGGGGGAAAAAGTCCCCCAGTCTCCCCCTGTGGATTACTACAATTACTGTGAGATGAGGGGAGGCTGGGGCTGAACATTCACTCCCAGCTACTGCAAAGACATGGAAGGAAAGAAATCCATAAGCACAGGGAGAAAAAGAGACAAGAGAGAGGGACAACAAAGAAAAGCACAGAGACACAGCAAGAAACGGTACAGAGAGAAAGACTGCAAGAATAAGCGCAAGAAAAGGTGCAGTGAGAGAGAGAGCACACGAGAGAGAGATAGCACAAGAAAGAGTGAGTGACTGTGTGAGGGACTTTGAGTGAGACTGTGAGTATGTAAACCATGAAAAAGCACGAGTGTGTCAGCGGGTGAGAGATTGAGTCTGTGTGAGAGAGCGCTGGTGAGTGTGTGTCAGAGAGCGAGTCTTGCTTTCACAGTGCAGAGATGCTAGAACTCAGTTCCTCGGTTTCCCCAGTCTGAGGTCCTGATCGTGCACAGGGTTTCACGTGCACAGTTTGTGCTAGTTCATACAGTCACAGGTATTTATAAAGCGCTAGCAAGTTCCGTAATGCTGTACAATGGGAGAGGCAGAATAACAAATGTCCATACAAGTTAAACACACAGAACAGTAGGAGAGAGGACCCTGCCCAAGAGCTTACAATCTAAGAGGAGAGGGGTGACACACTAGGTGAGGGTAATAGCTGAGTATGTGAAATAGTAGTGTGCATGGGGGCTGTGGGCAACATGGAGCAAGAAATGTAGTTCATGTGAAGCTTTTATGGGTGGAGATGTGGGTGGGGAGGAGGCGGGGAATATTCAGGAAGTAGGAGCTGAAGAAACACCCTAGCTGAGGGGCGTCACTGGAGAAGATGAAATGACAGAGTTTAAAGCAAGAAAATAAAAACAAATTACACATTTTTAAACTTTTATTAATTTATTCTAGTTTGTCTATTAGGTATAAAAGTGATTAAATGTCAATTTTAAAAAAAAGATTTCTAGATATGCATATCCCTTTAAGTTAGCAGCAGCTTTGTAATACTGCCCTTCTTGTATTACCGACTTAGAAACATAGAAACATAGAAAAATGTCGGCAGATAAGAACCTTTCAGCCCATCTAGTCTGCCCAATTACATGGATACTTTACCTGGATTTATCTTTTGTTTAGGATAGCCTTATGCCTATCCCATGCTTGCTTAAATTCAATTACTGCTTTGGCCTCTACCACTTCAACTGGAAGACTGTTCCATGTATCCACCACCCTCTCAGTAAAATAATGCTTTCTGATGTTACTTTTAAACCTTTGCCCCTCTAATCTAAGACTATGTCCTCTTGTTTTGCTACTTTGTTTCCTTTTAAATATACTCCCTTCCTCTACTCCCTTCCTCCCTTACCCAAGCTTACTTTTCCAACTAATTATGACCAGGTGTAGACATTTGGTTTCATGTTCATGTCCTCTTGAATCTACTTTCTTAATTCATGTATTGTACGAGTGCGAATCATTCATTATGATTCTCAATTCGTTCGAAATTTTGGCGATTCTTACCTGAAGCATGTACAAAAATACAAATTGCATATCAGCTGCATCCCAAACGAAACGATATAAACCAAATTGTTTCAGATCGATTTGTTATATAAAAAATTGACTGGAAATTAGGGTTAGATTTCACGATTTGAAGCTAGGGTTAGAAGCGAGCGTTAGATATTAGGGATAGATATTACCATTTGAAGCTAGGGTTAGATATTATGGTTAGAAGCTAGGGTTAGATATGGGTTAGGGTTTAAAAAAATAAAAAAAATTAAAAAAGCATTTATTATATTAAAACCTATTAAATTCACCTGTTTAAACTGTCAAACTGAAACACTGAAATCAAGTAATTTTACCGCAGTTCAGCGGTCTGGATAGATAGTTACATAGTACATAGTTACATAGTTATATAGGCTGAAAAAAGACATGCGTCCATCGGGTTCAGCCTCTTCCACATAACCTACTGCTGTTGATCCAAAAGAAGGCAAAAAACCCAGTCTGAAATATGCAACATACTGGGAAAAAATTCCTTCTTGACCCCAGAATGGCAGTCAGATTTCTCCTTGGATCAAGAAGCTTTTACCCACATATTAAATATTATAACCCTTAATATTCTGTGTCTGCAGGAAGTCATCCAGTCATTTTTTAAAAGTCTGTACAGACTCTGACCCAACCACCTCAACAGGCAGAGAATTCCACAGCTTTATTGTTCTCACCGTAAAATAACCCTTCCTATGCTTTAAGCTAAATTTTCTTTCTTCCAGTCTAAATGGATGACCCCTTGTCCTGTGTATAGTCCTATTAATGAATAGGTTATCAGACAATGGTTGATGATGGCCCCGTATATATTTATATAAGGTTATCAGATCCCCTCTAAGGCGCCGTTTCTCTAAACTAAACAGGTTTAAGCTTGTTAGTCTTTCCTCATAACTTAACCCTTCCATTCCCCTTATTAATTTAGTTGCCCGTCTATGCACTTTTTCTAGCGCTATAATATCTTTTTTTAAGACCGGTGCCCAAAATTGCACGGCATAATCAAGATGCGGCCTGACCATTGATTTATACAGAGGCAAAATTATGTTTTCATCCCATGAGTGAACTCCTTTTAATGCATGCCAATACTTTGCTGGCCTTGGCGGCTGTTGTTTGACATTGCACATTGTTACTTAGTTTGAAGTCTATGATTATTCCCAAATCCTTCTCCTGCTTGGATTTCCCTAACTCCGTACCATTTAAGGGAATGTTCTTCACTCCAAAGTGCATAACTTTGCATTTATCTAGATTAAATCTCATCTGCCATTTAAGTGCCCAGTCCCCCAATTTATCTAAATCCCTCTGCAGTGAAGTAACATCCTGCTCACATTGTATTACTTTTCCTAGTTTTGTGTCATCTGCAAACACTGATACATGACTTTCAATGCCTGTCTCAAGGTCATTTATAAATAAATTGAATAGTATTGGTCCAATAACAGATCCCTGAGGGACACCGCTTACCACTGGTGTCCATCTTGAAAATGTACCATTTATGACCACTATCCTTCCCGATCTTTTAGCCAGTTTTCTATCCAAGAACAAGTATTTTCATCTAGACCAATTTTTCTTAATTTAAATAGTAACCTTTTGTGTGGAACTGTGTCGAAAGCTTTGGCAAAATCTAAGTAAATCACATCCACTGCGACCCCCTGATCTATACTTCTACTTACTTCTCATAGAACGTAATTAGGTCAGTCTGACGTGATCTGTGTTTCATAAAACCATGCTGATTTTTGCCAATTACATTATACCTCCCAATAAATTCCTGAATATTATCCCTTAGTAACCCCTCAAATACTTTCCCAGCCACAGATGTTAAGCTCACAGGTCTATAATTCCCAGGCACAAATTTTAAACCTTTCTTAAATATAGGGACCACGTCATCTTTTCTCCAATCCTCTGGTACTATTCCTGAAAGAAAAGAATCTTGAAAGATTAAGTACAGAGGTTTACATATTTCAACACATAGCTCTCTCAGTACTCGCAGGTGAATTCCATCTGGCCCTGGGACTTTATTCACATTCACATTGTTTAATTTCTGCAAAACCTTGTCCTGAGTCAACCAGTCACTTTGTATTAGTAAGTTTTTATTAATGAATTTCATGTCTCCTGTTATAGGTTTCTCTTTGATAAATACTGAAGAAAAATAATCATTTAAAATTTCTGCCTTATCCTGATCTTCAGTTAACAATAACCCTGACTCAGATTTTAGTGAACCTACATTTTCACTCTTGGGTTTTTTAGAATTTATGTACCTAAAGAATCTTTTCGGGTTGGTCTTGCTCTCTTTGGCTATTTCTTTTTCATTTTCTAGTTTAGCCCATCTAATCGCATTTTTACATGCTTTATTGGCTGCCCTATATGCTTTATAGGATGCCTCAGATTTATCAAATTTAAAAGCTTTAAATGCCTTCTTTTTATTTTTCATTTCCTTAGTTACCTTCCTACTAAGCCACATTGGTTTCAGTCTGTTTCTTTTATATTTATTAACCAGTGGAATATATTGTGACGTGTACTTTTCTAGTGTTAGTTTAAAGATATTCCACTTATCCTCAGTGTTTTTCCCGTGAAAGAGTTTCTGCCAGCCAATGAGCTTCCTTTATTTTAATAAAGTTTGCCTTTTTAAAATTAAATGTTTTAGCATGCTCCTTATGAATGTGTTTTTTTGAGTTTATTTCAAAAGTCACCATATTATGGTCACTGTTTCCCAACTGTTCCTTTACATTAATATTTGAGAAAAGATCCACATTATTTGTTATAACCAGATCCAGACAGTTATCCTCTCTAGTTGGTGTTTCTACCAGTTGTGACATGAAGGTATCATTTAAAATGTTCAGAAACCGGATTCCCTTTGCTGAATTACTAGTCCCACTATCCCAATTAATGTCCGGGTAATTAAAATCTCCAATAATTAAAGTGCTACCATAATCTGCAGCCTTCCTAATTTGCTCTAACGGTTGTTCTTCCTCATCATTATCTATATTAGGTGGTTTATAGCATATGCCAACCAATAGTTGACTTCCCTGTTTATTCCCCAACGAAATATTTATCCATAAGGATTCCACATTTCCCTCATCGCTTTCCAGTTGTGTAATATTAGGCTTTAAATCCTGATTTACATATAAACACACTCCACCCCTTTTCTTATGTTTCCTATCCTTTCTAAACAATGTATAACCGTTTAAGTTTACAGCCCAGTCATGTGTTTCGTCCCACCACGTTACTGTTATTCCTATTATGTTGTATTGCTTAGTGTATGCTATTACCTCTAGTTCCCCCATCTTGTTATTGAGGCTCCTTGCATTAGCAAGCATACATTTAATGTTGTCTCTACCCACACATGCTGAATGCGACTTTACATTACATACCTCCACTGTTCTGACATTACCCATCCCCCCGGCTCCACCCCCTTAGTCTGAACTGAAACCCTTCTGCTATCTGCTCTGTCTCCATTTTGTAAGATACTGTATCCCTCCCCCTTTCCACTACTTTAAAGTTCTCCTCCAACCTTTTAACCATCCTCTCCCCCACCACAGCAGACCCTCTTCCATTCAGATGCAATCTATCACGACTATACAGATTGTACACCAGTGCAAAATGAGCCCAGTGCTCTAAAAACCCAAAGCCCTCCTTCCTGCACCAAGCTTTAAGCCACGCATTGACCTCCCTGATCTCCCGCTGCCTTTCCACTGTAGCACGTGGCACAGGTAGGATCTCAGAAAATACTACCTTGGAGGACCTCTTCTTCAGTTTACTTCCTAATTCCCTGAGATGTATCATTAGATCTCTATGGGACAATTTCAGTGCTGAAGAATCGCACCGAATTGTGGAGACATGCACAATTCACTTCAGTTCACCTTTATTTCTGGTGCTGATCTGAATCGATCCGAAATTAACCCCTTAGTGACCGCGGACGTACCATGTACGTCACGGCCGCGGGTCTCTTTTAGACCCGCTGACGTACATTGTACGTCCTGCGGTCTTTTGAGCGCTGGAAGCGATCGGATCGCTTCCAGCAGCTCCAGGGTCATTGCACGCTGCCTGGGAGTCCAGGCATCCGTGCAATGGCGGACAGAAGTGCCGGGCCCCTTGTGATCGCTCCCCGGGAGCGATCAACATCCGGTTTGACCGGAAAGGTGCCCGTTCACTTCTACAGAGCGCTGGAAGCGATCGGTATCGCTTCCAGCTGCTCTGAGTATATTGCAGGGATGCCTCGACATCGAGGCATCCTTGCAATATGGTAACCTGCCACCGGTCCGTCTGTGATCGCTCCCCCCGAGCGATCACTTCCGGTAGCGGCAGGAAGTACTGAGTGCCACGAGGTATCGTGGCACTCAGTACAAAAACGATCACATGAGTGATCAGGTGCTCTGCTGGGTGCGTCGAGGGATCAAGGCACCCAGCAGACTAAAAAAATGTGTAAAAAAAGTGTAAAAAAAGTAAAACAATTAAATAAAAAGGTATGAAATAAAAGAAAACTGACAGCCAAGATGGCGCTGCCCTTCTAAGGGCAGGGTCATCTTGGGGCTGTGTGGGATGTTCCTAGCCTGCCTCATCAGAGAGGCAGGCTAGCAACATCCAATCAAAAGTTATAAAAAATCTAAATAAAATTTCTAATTTGTCAGGTCAGGTCAATATTTTGTAAATATTGGCCGTGACCTCTGTGATTCTCCCTCCCTCTCCTCACTTGTGTTTTGGTGAGCGAGAGAGAGAGATCAGATTTGACAGGTTAGAGATTTTAGGTAGATTTAGTGAGATTAGAAAAATTGAGGCAGATTTAGAGAGATTTTAGGGAGATTTAGAAGAATTGAGGCAGGTTTAGAGGGATTTAGAGAGATTTAGGTATTTATTTGTATTTTCTTGTGAAACCCAATGGTTCTTCTAAGAACCCACAATCCGTTTATACTGTATATATAATAATTATAAAATTTTATAATCTATTATATATAATATCTGAGCGGGTGTACAGCGCCGAGGAGGCATATGCCATCCTGGCGTCAGAATCTGAGGCATCTGCGTCGGACCCCGACCCAGATTTTGACCCCGCTAACTGCTCAGAGACATCGCTAGATACATCATCTACGCTGGCTGATGTATCTCCTAGTGATGTTTCTGATGCAGATCCTGGGCCACCACCTGCCAGCAGGAGACGCACAGCTCCATCTGAGGAGTGGGTAGTGCCTCATCGCCAGAGGCCAGATATCCCTCCTTTCACGGCAAATCCTGGCATCAATATTGATGTTGCAGGATTTACCGCCACACAGTTTTTGCAGGTGTTTATGGGGGATGATTTGTTGGGCCACATTGTTGCCCAATCAAATCTGTATGCCCATCAGCATTGTGCTGTGAAGCCAGACTCCTACTTGGCAAGGCAGCAATGGACCCCGCTACATGTGGCACTTACTATGCTGATGGGCATCATAAAGAAGCCCTCAATTCGCTCCTACTGGAGCAGTAGCCCCATCTGCTCTACCCCCATTTACTCCCAATCAATGTCACGTAGAAGGTATGAAAACATTTTGCGTTTCATGCACTTCAGTGACAACAGCCTGTGCCCTCCTAGAGAGCATCCCCAGTTTGACAGGCTGTATAAAATCCGCCCCCTGATTACCCACTTCGCCGCCAGGTTTGCAGAGGCTTATACACCTGGAAGGAATATCTGCGTGGATGAATCCCTAATGAAATACAAGGGAAGGCTGGGATTCAAGCAGTATATTCCTTCCAAACGCTCCAGGTATGGAGTGAAGGTGTATAAGCTCTGTGACAGCGAGAGTGGGTATACTCAGGCCTTCCGGGTGTACAAGGGAAAGGATAGTAGCCTTGACCCTCCAGGTTGCCCAGAACACATGGGAACCAGTGGCAAGATTGTGTGGGACCTACTTTTTCCCCTGATGAACAAAGGGTACCACTTGTATGTTGATAATTTTTATACGAGTGTCCCTTTGTTCAAGCTGCTGTATTGTTTTGATACAGTAGCATGCGGTACTGTTCGCAAGAACCGCATAGGTTTCCCAGCACAGCTTGCCCACACCCGGTTAAAAAGGGGGGAGACCTCAGCTCTGCGCCAAGAGGAGCTGTTGGCGGTCAAGTACAGAGACAGGAAGGATGTATACCTTCTATCCACCATCCACACTGAGAGGTCTGTGGAGGTCTCTGTACGTGGCAGAGCTGAGCGCATCAGGAAGCCAGTGTGCATCAAAGCCTATAACCGGCATATGGGTGGGGTTGATCTGGCAGATCAGCTGCTCCAGCCCTAGCAGATTATGCGGAAGTCAAGGGCCTGGTACAAAAAGGTTGCAATTTACCTGATGCAAATTGCAACCCACAATGCCTTTTTGCTCTGCAAAAAGGCAAACCCCGGAGTGACGCTGTCCTTTTTACAGTTTCAGCTCCAGGTCATTTTGGGGTTTTTGTACCAGGATGCACCTGCTCCCCGGGCGGTGATGGGGGTTGGGGCTACGCATTTTATTTATAAAATCCCCCCTACTGAGGGCAAACAGAAACCCCAAAAAAGATGCAGGGTGTGTTTCAAGAGGGGGCAGAGGAGAGACACAATCTTTTACTGCCCAGAATGCCCTGGACAACCCGGTCTGTGTCTTGGGGACTGTTTCAAGATGCATGATCTGCGATTTTTTTTTTACTTACAGTCTAGTTAGTTAGTTCAGTTTAGTTTTTTTTTTTCTTTTACTGCACCAGACTTTTACATTTTATTCCTACATTTTTGTGTTCTACAATTGGTGCTGTATTTTGCCAAAATCTTTGCACACCTATGCATGGGGGGCATGGGTGTACTCAGAAGACCTTGCAGAAAACAACCTGGAGAGTTTTCATGCAGTAACCAACAACAGTGTCTCCTAAATCACAGTCCAAATCTAATGTGGGCGTAAAAATCTGAAAATTGAAAAATTACCGCCACACACCTTCTCAAATGTTTTGGGCTAAGACCGTTGCATCCATGGCATCAAAGCACTCCATATGCAATACCTTGGGGTGTCAACATAACAAATATAAACAATTTTCTGGCAATAATTCAAACTGGGGTATGCGGTAGACCCAAAACCAAAGATAGACCTAGCTGAAGAAATAATCTCAATTTCAACTCCAATGACAAAGTCATAAAAATTGTATTTGATCCTTCCCAAAATCCTGGCAAACCTATGCATGGGGGGCATGGGTGTACTCAGGAGACCTTGCAGAAAACAACCTGGAGAGTTTTCATGCAGTAACCAACAACAGTGTCTCCTAAATCACAGTCCAAAACTGATGTGGGTGTGAAAATGAAAAATGACCACCAAACAGTATCCAATTGTTTGGAGCAAACGGTTGCATCCATGGCATAAAAACACTCCATTTACAATACTTTGGGGTGTTAGCTTACCAAATATATGCACGTTCATAAAATTGCGGTATGTAAAAAGGCCCCTAAAAAGAAGATAAGCAAAGAAGATATGTCAAATTAGAAAAATGACAAGCACATGTCAAACGATTGGCGTAGCACCCCAAAAACAACAGAACAAATCTATATATGGGTGGTATCACTTTACTCAGAAGATGTTGCTGAACATATTTTGGGGTGTTTTTTGGCAGTAACCCATAACTGGATTTGACAATTCATGCCTAAAGTACAATGTGTGTGAAAAAATAACACAAAAAGTGACTACCTGAAAGTTTGACATAGAGCTAGTGCATGGAAAGTGTTAAAATACAACTCTTTGAAGTACCCTACGGTGTGCCCTTTCTAAAAATATATGGTTTGATGGGGGTAAATTACTTTGGCCGGCTTCAAAAATGTCCCAAATAGGACATGGGTGCATGATGACGAAATGTGAAAATTCCAAGTTGGAAAACTGAAATGCGCACCCCCCAAATAAGGCCTATTAGCCCCCAAATAACCCGACATACCTATACATGGGTGGTATCAATTTACTCAGAAGATGTTGCTGAACATATTTTGGGGTGTTTTTTGGCAGTAACCCATAACTGGATTTGACAATTCATGCCTAAAGTACAATCTGTGTGAAAAAATAACACAAAAAGTGACTACCTGAAAGTTTGACAAAGAGCTAGTGCATGGAAAGTGTTAAAATACAACTCTTTGAAGTACCCTAGGGTGTGTCCTTTCTAAAAATATATGGTTTGATGGGGGTAAATTACTTTGGCCGGCTTCAAAAATGTCCCAAATAGGACATGGGTGCATGATGACGAAATGTGAGAATTCCAAGTTTTAAAACTGAAATGCGCACCCCCCAAATAAGGCCTATTAGCCCCCAAATGACCCGACATACCTATACATGGGTGGTATCAATTTACTAAAAAGATGTTGCTGAACATATTTTGGGGTGCTTTTTGGCAGTAAACCTTAAAGTTCACAGTACATGTATTCTTAAATTGCATTAAAAAAAAAAATCACCAAAACTTTTTTTTTCTCAAACTTTGGCATAGATTTGTGGTAAAATGGTAAACCCTTCGTAAATGGCAAAGTGCTGCTTTCACTTATTGTTGCATAAGATAAGGAGCAAAGCGAGGAATATGTAAACATTGGGTATTGCTAAACTCAGAACTAAATTTAGAAACTACTAAGGAATTACATTTTTTTGACGGTTGTTGATACATAAGAAATTTTGGGGGTCAAAGTTCGAAAAAGTGGTGTTTTTTCAATTTATTTGTCATATTTCACAATGTTTTTTATATTAAATTATATGAAATGATGAAAAAAATGGTATCTTTATAAAGTCCATTTAATGACGAGAAAAACAGTGTCAAATATGTGTTGGTTGCATAAACGAGTAAGAGGAAAATTTGACGTAAACACAAACAGCACAGAAACGTAAAAACAGCAGCGGTCACTAAAGGACGGATTTGTGTAAAACCGCCCGGTCACTAAGGGGTTAAACAAAATATTGGATGAACCGAATCTATTCAATTAATTTTTATTCAGACAAAAAATTCTTCCCAACCAAAATTTTTCAACTTACACATGTCTAATTTATTGTTTTATTATACCCTTGTCTACAGAATTTTTACTGTTCATACCTTAATTGAACAGAAGCCCAAAAGATGTTTGCAAAGTTATAAAACATAATAATTGCTTTCATATCAACTATTTTCTTCTATTGACATAGGTGGTAAAGAGAATCTAATATTATCAGAGGTTCTGAACCAAGCAAAATTACCCATCATAGATAACAAAACATGTAGACAAAATAAATTTTGGGGAGACCGAGTTCGAGAGTCTATGATCTGTGCTGGATTCCGAGACATTGGTGGACCTCCTGCTGCCTGCCAGGTAACAAAACAAGATAACACAGTATTTTTATCAGGTTTATAAAAAGTCTTGGGTTTTTCAAAGAGCACTGAAATGTCACCGACATTTCGGTGCTCTCTCGTTCCCCACAGTTCCCTGCACTTTGGGGAATCAAATTTCCCCACCTTGCGGTGAATTCAGCATTCACCGCAGGGTCCCAGGAGTGCAGGGAAAGTCCGCCGAACACCTGACAAAAACCCGTTGGAAAAACCACACCAAACACGCCAGAAAAAGCAGACGAGCCACCGATCACAGCGCAGACCAGCCACCGGAAAAAGCCGACAAGCTGACAAACGGGGTAAAAAAAACAGTACGCTCAAAAGTTTCGGAATTGAAATGCTGTTTGCAAAAAATTACTGAACGAAAATACCTGGAATTTACATATAAGATCCTATGACTGATAATAAAAATGTCTGTTAAAGAATGATGAAAAAACTATTAAAAAAAAAAGGAAAATAAAATTTGCGGAAAAAAATCCTGAAAAATGTCTAAAAGATTCTAACAAATCTATGAATAGAGAGACTTTTTACTACAGAATAAAATGTAGCGCTCACCCCAGAAGGAGCCGCTGAATAACCCGGAACCTGTCTCACCACATTAACAATTAACTGCACACCAGCACACCTTCATAGGTTTCTTTGAGATAATTTAGTGTAGGCAATAAATCTGAATAATTATACATGTAACTTTAACTGTTAAGAAACAAGCACCCTGCAACATCAAAATGGCGTTCAATACAAGCGTATCAATGTATAGCGACTAAACAGTTAATATAACCCCAAGTCTATTGTATCAGAGTCAGATTCAGGAATATATATTGGCTTTGTCCTAGTGTACCCGGATACTAAGTCCACTGGCCAGTGGATGGATAAATTTCTTCGGCTAGCCAATGTTGGGGCCCAAGATTTAGCAAACAAATAAGTGCGCACTGTCAGCAATGTGTTTTTTTTTTAAGTTAAATGGTTTTATTGGAAGGCCATGCGCTGCCTCCATTACAGTACTTTGAAATCACTGTACATTTACGTGAACACTGGCTTTCCTAGTACAAAAAAACGTAACTAAAATTGCTTCAGGAATGTAGAAACGGTTAACCTAAATAGTGAAAAAAGTGCACCACAGTCACTGCTCGGCAGATAACTCTGCATAACCTGTAGGGACTTTTGCTTAAATAACTACCTGTTCTGAAATACAATATAAAGTTCAAGTATGCAAAATAAAATACAAAAAACAAAAAAATGATGCAACGCTAACAGCTTATCGGGAGTATGTTCCGTTTATTGGGGGTATGTTCCGTTCATTGGGTAACCCATCAGAGGTGTCGCACCAGTCACCGGTGTCACTGTGGGGTATGTGTATGCTTGCTGGGTCATTGCGGCTGGCATGGCAGCTGCAAACTGCTGGGCACTGTTGAAGGCGGTTTGGAAGGAGCTCGGGGCGCTGCTCCTGAAACCTTGCAGAGCCGATCCATTGAAGCCGTTTGAGAAGCTGAGCCGTTGCTGTAAGATTGTCTTCCGAAGCCGTTTGACTTGCCAAAGTCTCTTTTGCCCCCAAAACCACGGTTGTAGTTTTCCCTGTCCCACCCGCCCCGCTTGCCTGAAGAGAATCGGTCGCGTCGGTCATTCATCCCTCCTCTTCCTCCTCTGAAGCGATCTCGGTCGTCGATGAGCTGCAGGAGCTTGGGGTTGATTGCCTGGTTAGCCTCACGTAGCACAGAGACCAGGTCGTTTACTTGCTTTATGTTGGTGTACGTGAAGAAGGTATAGGCTGGGCCTGTTTCGCTACTACGGGCCGTCCTTCCGATTCGGTGGATGTAGTCCTCGGAGGAATTGGGGTAGTCGTAATTGATGACAAATTTCACGTCTTCCACATCTAGACCGCGAGAGGCAACGTCTGTAGCGATTAGGATGGGAGACTTCCCATGTTTAAACTCATTTAAAACCCAGTCACGTTCTTGCTGGCTTTTATCACCATGAATACCCATAGCCGGCCACCCATCCCTTCTCAGCTTGCGTGTGAGGTCATCGCAACGCCTCTTTGTCTCTACAAAGACAATAGTTTTGTTTTCCTTCTCGCTCATAATTTCCTCCATCAGTCTGACGAGTTTTTCGTCCTTTTCTCCGTCATTGCACACATCCACAATCTGGAGAATGTTATGGTTGGCGCTTAGCTCCAGGGCACCAATGTTGATGTGGATGTATTCCTTGAGGAAGTCTTCGACCAGCTGCCTTACTTCTTTGGGCCAAGTCGCACTCCACATCAGGGTCTGCCTGTCAGGCCAGATCTGGTCCACTATCTTCCTGATTTGAGGTTCAAAGCCCATATCGAGCATCCTGTCGGCCTCATCGAGCACCAGATATGTGCATCTGTTCAGGTTGGTCTTGCCGGCTTCCAGAAAGTCAATGAGCCAGCCTGGTGTTGCGATGCAGATTTCAACTCCTCTTTCCAAGTCACGGATCTGTGGTCCTTTAGGAGCGATCCCATAGATGCAGGTGGACTTCGAGCGACATGCTCTTCCGTATTCGGCTGCCACTTGCTGCACCTGCTGAGCCAGTTCTCTAGTTGGTGCCAGCACCAGGAGAATAGGCCTGTCGCCGAGCTGCAGGAAGGGCTGGTGGTTTATATGTATGTAGCGCTCGCTCCCGGAGGAGCCGCTGAAAATGAACCACGGGTCAGTCTCCCCGCACTAGGGAATAAATATACTTCAGCACCGTTGTGGATTTTATAAATTATATAGTTTACTAGAGTAAAAGGCATATAATGAGACACGGTGTTCGTAGATATATTTACAGTATTTCGTATCGCGGTAAACGCGCAGCGGAAAAAAAAGAAATACGAGGCTTCGTATTTTGGGAAAATGCGCAGCCGAACAGAAAAATACAATGCTTTGTAATTTCGAGAAACGCGTAGCGGAAAGAGAATACAATATTTCGTAATTCGAGAAACGCGCAGCGGAAAACAAAATAATATGCAAATCTTTACCCCTTTTTGGGATGTTAGGGAGTGAGTCCCGCACAGGTTAAGTCCCGGACTGTGAGTGTATGTGTGTGTTATGGTACCCGGGTACTATTCAACTGGCCAGTGAATCTCTTAAACGATGTCTTCGACTAGTCAAGTTGGGGCCCTTTGGGTTTTAGAAACAAACAGCAGCGTGCTTTCTTGCTTTATAAACTGGCCTTGGAGGCCTCTCACCTATCCGCTCGAAGACCAAGGCTCCGCTGACCCAGGACGTCTCTCCGCTCGATGCCGTGCTGAGATACTGGCTACTGGATCCGTTGTCTGGCTCTCTCTGCTCCGACTGTGACTTGTCCAGTTACCGCCTGCTCTCCCATCTGATGGACCTGCGGTACTCCTCACTCGGGGGTCCTCTGGCTTCCTTGATAGCAGCTTGGGTGATGTCTGTAGATCACTGGGTCTCCTTCTTACAAGGCTGGATAACCCCACTTGGAATCCTGATAGGCCGCACCTGCGCTCCGGCCTAGTCACTGTTCCGCTCTGCAGCACTGTGTCCTGTCTCTTTCACTCCCTGGCACGCTCTGCCAGCTATCTCCACGAGGCTCAGGATGTACAGCGTCTGTCTCACACCCACTTCCTGTGTCTGTTCGCAAAGCATGCCGGGAAATGTAGTCCCAATGTTCAGTGTCTCTTATTGCGCTTGTCTCCCTCCGGTGGCCAAAAATAGGTACTACCACAGTAAGGTTTAAAACACAGCGCTACACTCTCCCCCTCCTAGAACTCTTGGGTCTCTCCAAGGAGGTACAACAGTTACATTACATTTAAACACAGTTTAGATAACATATACAGGTTCAGCAGCAAACATACAGTGGGTTAGATACACTTCTTCAAGTTGACTCATGCTTTGGGCTACCTCAGCTAACATAGTAGACACTTCGGGCAACCTTTGCACTGTGGTGATGGCCTCTTCAGTGCTATGTCCTGGTGAGTCATAGGTGAGTCGCTGGGGCGGTCGAACAGAGCGTTTTGGTTCTGGCTCAATCAGTTCCTCTTCAGGTGGAAGTACTATAGGTGCTGGCTCAGTCCTTCTTTCTGCCACTGGAGCAGACATTTCTTCGGAGTATGATCCCTCCAGTGAAGGCATAGAACTATAATCATAAGACTCAGCTTCAGGAGCTACAGGGATTCCAACAGCCTCAGGGACTTCCAACTGAAATTCAAGAGCTTCAGGGATGTCAATAGTCTCAGGGACTTCTAACTGAAATTCAGGAGCTTCAGGCCTCAAATTACTCTCCCATCGTTCAGGAACTGAGATAACCTCTTCAGGCTCTGGTGAACGCATCCAGTCCAGACAAAAACTCTCTTCCTCACTGTCCCTTTCGCTCTCTTCGACAACCCGGGTCTGCTGAGACCGAGTAACAGGAGGCAAACGTGGAGCAGGCGGATTTGGCAGGGAAAGTTCGTCCCCAACTGGTATCCTCACAGCCTCTCTCAAAGGTAACAAATGATTCCAGTGCCAGTTCTTAAGAGGCCCAGCCTTTCCATCCGGCCGGATTTGATACACCGGCAGACCCGGCAGTTGCTTGCAGACAATGTAGACTTGAGAACTCCATCTATCCGCAAACTTGTGCCTCGCAGCAGCACCCAAGTTCTTCAACAAAACCCTATCACCGGGTTGTAGATCTTGTATCCGAACTTTCAAGTCATTCTTTTTGTTCCTTTGCTCCCTGTTTCCTGAGGTCAAACGGGCCTGTTCAAATGCAGAAGCCAGGTTCTTCCGAAGTCTGTCCACGTAGTTTCTATGGGAAGCTACCGACGTCTGGTCTAGAGATAACCCAAACGCCAAATCAACCGGCAGTCTGGCTTCCCTTCCGAACATAAGACGGTACGGTGAGTATCCAGTCGCATCACTCTCCGTACTGTTATATGCATGCACCAGAGTAGCTATGTGACGACTCCAACTCTGCTTCTCTATGTTTGACAAAGTTCCCAGCATATTCAGCAGCGTGCGATTAAACCTTTCAGGCTGAGCATCACCTTGAGGGTGATATGGTGTAGTTCGGGTCTTTTGGATTCCCAACAGTTCCAACAATTGCCCAACAAGTCGGCTTTCAAAGTCTCTACCCTGATCAGAGTTTATTCTCCTTGGCAGGCCGTAGTGAACAAAGAACTTTTCCATCAGAACCTTGGCTACTGTCGGAGTGCGTTGATCTTTCGTAGAAAAAGCTTGGGCGTAACGAGTGAAATGATCAGTCACTATTAGAATATTCCCTTGCCCACTAGCATCCGGCTCTAAGCACAGGAAGTCAATGCACACCAAATCCATGGGTCCCTGACTCTGCAGATGGCTCATTGGAGCGGTTCGGGTCGGTAGAGTCTTCCTCTGAATACACCTCAGACAGGAATGGCAGTAACTTTCCACTTCAGCTCTCATGCAAGGCCAATAGAATCTGTCTCGCACCAGCTTAAAAGTTCTTTCAGCACCCAAATGTCCATGCTCATCATGTAGTAATCGCAGCACACTCTCTCTATGCTTAGTGGGAAGGAATAACTGTTGAGTCTCTTCAGCATTGGTTGAGGGGCCCCTTCGGTAGACCACCCCATCCAACATCTTCAACCGCCGTCCCACTCTTTGTAGACCAATCTGGCTCCATCCGGGGAATTGGTCAGCAGAATTTCCCGCTGGTTCGCAGTTAGGGCCTTTATGGTCAATGCAATTAAAGGGTCTCTGGCCTGATCCGCTTTCAGGTCCTGTTTTGAAAAAGTAGGTAGACTTCCATCCCTCAATTGCGTAGGGTTGCAGTAGAACTCAGGAACAGCCGCAGCCATGACTCCTATGGCCTCCGCTTCAATCCCTCCCTTGACTCGGCGCTCTGCTCCTTGACACAAACCCGTCTGGAGTTAACTGAGTCCATTCTGCAGTGTAAGGTCTTCTCGATAAAGCATCAGCATCTCGATTATTCACCCCAGGGCGATACTTCAGGCTGAACCGAAACACTGACAGAGCGGCCAACCACCGATATCCTGTTGCGTCCAGTTTCGCAGTAGTAAGGACGTAGGTAAGAGGATTGTTATCCGTCTTTATCACAAACTCGGCTCCATACAGATAGTCCTTTAACTTGTCCACCACTGCCCACTTTAAGGCTAGGAACTCCAACTTGTGGGTAGGATAGTTCTTTTCTGAAGGCGTAAGGCTCCGTCTCACGTACGCTCAGCAATCCACCATACTCCTGATACAGGACTCCTCCTAGCCCTTCTCTGCTGGCATCCACATGTAGCTCATACGGCTTGTGAGGGTCTGCGTAGGCCAAGACAGGAGCCCGAGTGAGACTCTCTTTCAGCTTCAAGAAAGCACCTTCACATTGACTAGTCCATTCACCCTGTATGGACTCTCAAGCTTTCCTTGGTCCTGGAGCTGACGGGTTTCGGTCAGAGGCCTTGAAGCCTTCTTCGGTGTTTTCCTTCTGTAGGAGTTTGTTCAGTGGTTGAGCTATTTTTGCGAATCCTCCTACAAATCTTCGATAATATGAACAGAACCCCAAGAAAGATCTAAGTTCAGTGACGTTTCTGGGTCTAGGCTAAGAAGCTACGGCCTCCAACTTCCGAGGATCTGTTGAAACACCTTCTGCTGAGACCACATGTCCCAGATACGTAACAGACGGTAGGCAGAATTGGCATTTCTCCAGAGACAGCTTCAATCCCTCTTCATGGAGCCTCTTCAAGACCTTCTCCAAACGTTGCTCATGTTCTTCCAGAGTCTTCCCAAACACAATTATGTCATCCAGGTACACTAATACTTCGATCAGATTCATGTCCCCGACTGTCTTCTCCATCAACCGTTGGAACGTGGTCAGAGCCCCCGTAAGGCCTTGAGGCATTCTGTTGAATTCAAAGAACCCCAGTGGACAGATGAACGCAGTTTTCTCTTTGTCTTTGGGATGCATTGGTATCTGGTGATACCCGCTTCGCAGGTCTAGTACACTAAACCATTTTGCTCCAGACAAACACTGTAAGGCATCTTCTATCCGAGGAGTAGCATATTGGTCTGGGATGGTTCTCCGGTTCAACGTGCGGTAGTCTATGCATAGGCGGACAGAACCATTCTTCTTCTGAACATCACTATTGGAGATGCGTATGGACTCCTGGACTCTTGAATCACCTTGGTTCTTTGCAATTCATTCAGCTGTTCCCGCAGATCATCCAAGTCTCCCAGCGGAACTCGCCTTGACCTTTCCCGAAACGGCTTGTCTTCTTGTAATCGAATACGGTGTTCAGTACTTTTAGCTAGGCCTACGTCGAACTCATCTTTCGAGAACAATTCTCTCCACTTTAGAACTTGAGACTGAAGACGTTTCTTCCACTCGGATGAAATGGGAGCGTCCTTGGGGTAGAATCTTTCATCTGGAATCTCTTTATCCACTCCCCCTCCTAAATCGGTGGAGAGGGGCGTAGCGGACTCTACTTGCCCGATAGGCATTCGTGCTTTAAGGACTACTGGAGAATCAGACACATTGCACACGCTGACTGAGACTCTTCCTCGTGTTCTTTTCAGAGCTTTTGTTGAGATTATTTCAGGGATTACTTCGACTCCGGCTTCACTCCCATGATTAAAATCGGTTTCCAGCACCACATAGGGACCTGGCTGCGACCCGTTCAACTTGACTGAAGCCCGGAAACTCGCTACTTCTCCTGCTTGCAGAACCTTCTCTGTTCCTTCTAATCTCCATAGGCGCCCCACTTCGGCAGGTGCCTTCTGTTCTTCGACCATCCTCTGATAGACTGGACGTAACATTGGGTGTACTCCTTGAGTAGAACCTTCTTCCAATACGATAGGTGTCAGGAGACGCCGCACCAAATCAGTATTCGTCCCCACTATCATGGAACTTCTGTTTGCACCTGAGGGTCGAGGACACACAATGGCCAATGCATCACAACCTCCGGACTGTCCGATGACTTCGGATCCGATCTCCAACTTCACCTGTAGATACACGTCATAAGGGAGTTTCTCAGTTCCGATACCCCAGATTTCCAGATCCTTCAATTTCTGTAGAGGAATGTGCTTCAAGTGTTTCTTGTAGAAGTCTCGGTAGATCAATGTCACTTGAGCCCCTGAATCCAACAGGGCTTTATTGTAGACTCCCTCCACTTGGATTGGCACAATAGGAGAAGGACCAATCAGTTGGTCAGGAAACTTGGTGGCGGTATCAGGACACTTAGACCCAGTTTGCTGTACCCTGGCCTTTTTCTTGGCCCGTGTAGGTTTTGGGTGTGCATTGCTTCCCCATGACATAGGTCCGGATGCTAAGGGAGTGACTCTTTCAGTCCTGGCAGGCTCAGCAGTTGGCCCGACTTTGGGCCCTCTCGCCCTCTTAGTCCTGGCTGGATTTTTGGAGCGGGGTTCAACCTTCGGGCACCTAGGTTGCTCCTTCACTTGTGCCCTCTGGCGTTTCCCGCCGGTGAGGTGGATAACAGTCCTTCTAAGGCTTTTAACAACTCATCAACTCTATTCCTCTCAGGCTTCCGGTCTTTGCATTGTGCGCGGAAGTGGCCCATTTCTCCACAACCGAAACATCTCTTCTTAGAAAGTGGAGACACAGTCGCCTGTTGTGATTCAGTTGACAGACCTTGGCTAGACGCCACAGCAACTCCGGTTGTCTGCATGCCTGTAAGGAACTTCTGCATCTCTGCCTGCATCTCTGTCACCTTCATCAACACTCGGCACAGTTCCGTGTGCGCCTGTTGAAATTCAGCTTGAGCTTCCTGTACTTGCTTTACAGTTTTGTACAACTCACCCCGTTCAGAGAGGTGTAATTCTTTGGCAGCCCTCTCTGTGGATTTAAAAGCGATCAGGTGCTCTTGCTCGTCCACGTCGGAGCCGTAAGTATCCAGCGAGTCGCTTTCAGGCTGCAGACCGTCGTTATGCCTTACAGGTTGTGCGTAAACTCTTTCGCCTGAAGGATTTTTCCTCCAGCAAAGCCTCCTCCTCTCTGACAGCTCGGATCAGTTCCAGGTACTTCAGTTCTTGATTACCTGCTCTGCTTCTCAGCTGCAGCATCACTGGATCTAGAGGTTGAGAGCCCCTTAGGATCTGTTTTATTCGGATCTTATCCACTTCGGCCGGCTCGGCCCATTTCTTGAGGAGTATCTGGTGCAGAATCTTATCTAGGCGCCTCATGTATTCGGTCATTCTCTCACCTTTCTGCTGGTAGGTGTGTTCATACTGATATACAAGCTCTGCGGCCTTTTCTGTTCGCCCAAAAACTTCCTCCAAAACGTTTAAATATTCTAAAGCAGTACAGTCTTTTCTACTCAGTTTCAGGTTTCTCACCGCTTCTGACGCAGGTCCCTTTAAACTCTCGGTGATCCTTTGCTTTTTCTGAGCTTCAGGGACGTCCCACTCATCCAGAGCCTGCATCGCCTGTTCCACCCATTCCTCAAAGGTTTCTTCTCCCGCCGGAGTTGGTACGTTTCCTGTAAAATTTCTCAACTGTCGATAACCGAAGTTAGTGTGCGGAGGGCTTGTTCTCTGACACTTAGCCAGCAAATCTCCAATAGCCACTATGAATTCAGGCCCGATCATGGCCAACGGACTGGGCGCGGGAACACTTGCGGATTCGCCACGTGGCGCACTTGGCTGAATCAGTTGTACTTCCACCTCATCGGTCAGCTTCATGCTCGCGCCCTGAAAACACACTGGAACACCCTTTCTCCATTCAAAAAGAACATACGTGTGCGAGGTATCTGTGTTCTTTTTAATGTCCAGGATTAACCCCCGATGATCTGGTGTCAGCGCGGCCACGGCCTGGCGAATCTGATCTTCGGCCCAAGTGTCTGCGGGAATATCCATGACTATACAACATTCTAGCTGACTACTGTGCTCCTCACACCATTCGGCAACACAGTCTGGATCCATATTTAACCCTTTAGATGCGTTTTTTCCAGATACTGGATCCCGGAAACGAGCCCCCACGTGTAGCGCTCACTCCCGGAGGAGCCGCTGAAAATGAACCACGGGTCAGTCTCCCCGCACTAGGGAATAAATATACTCCTGCACCATTGTGGATTTTATAAATTATATTGTTTACTAGAGTAAAAGGCATATAATGAGACACGGTGTTCGTAGATATATTTACAGTATTTCGTATCGCGGTAAACGCGCAGCGGAAAAAAAGGAAATACGAGGCTTCGTATTTCGGGAAAATGCGCAGCCGAACAGAAAAATACAATGCTTCGTAATTTCGAGAAACGCGTAGCGGAAAGAGAATACAATATTTCGTAATTCGAGAAACGCGCAGCGGAAAACAAAATAATATGCAAATCTTTACCCCTTTTTGGGATGTTAGGGAGTGAGTCCCGCACAGGTTAAGTCCCGGACTGTGAGTGTATGTGTGTGTTATGGTACCTGGGTACTATTCAACTGGCCAGTGAATCTCTTAAACGATGTCTTCGACTAGTCAAGTTGGGGCCCTGTGGGTTTTAGAAACAAACAGCAGCGTGCTTTCTTGCTTTATAAACTGGCCTTGGAGGCCTCTCACCCATCCGCTCGAAGACCAAGGCTCCGCTGACCCAGGACGTCTCTCCGCTCGATGCCGCTCTGAGATACTGGCTACTGGATCCGTTGTCTGGCTCTCTCTGCTCCGACTGTGACTTGTACAGTTACCGCCTGCTCTCCCATCCGATGGACCTGCGGTACTCCTCACTCGGGGGTCCTCTGGCTTCCTTGATAGCAGCTTGGGTGATGTCTGTAGATCACTGGGTCTCCTTCTTACAAGGCTGGATAACCCCACTTGGAATCCTGATAGGCCGCACCTGCGCTCCGGCCTAGTCACTGTTCCGCTCTGCAGCACTGTGTCCTGTCTCTTTCACTCCCTGGCGCACTCTGCCAGCTATCTCCACGAGGCTCAGGATGTACAGCGTCTGTCTCCCACCCACTTCCTGTGTCTGTTCGCAAAGCATGCCGGGAAACGTAGTCCCAATGTTCAGTGTCTCTTATCGCGCTTGTCTCCCTCCGGTGGCCAAAAATAGGTACTGCCACAGTAAGGTTTTAAACACAGCGCTACATGTACAATTCCAGGGAGAAGATAAGAAAGGGTCTTTCCGGTGCCAGTCATGGCGACGCCAACCATATCCAGCCCGCTCAGAGCTACTGGCCAGCCCTGGCTTTGAATGGGGGTGGGATCGGTGAAGTTCTGGTGTTTGATGATTTCCATGATGTTTGCTGGGAAGCTGGCCTCGTGGAACTGAAGGAGGGGTTTGGGGCAGTTAAATCCTCTCACTGTGATCTCTTTGCTTCTTCTGAATTGTTCGACTTCTTGGGGTGCATGTTTAGTCACGTCGGGGTGTTCCTGGTAGAGATTCTTTTCAAATTTTGGCAGTTCGTCCAAATTCCATTTCTTTTTCATCAGCCTCTCACCGGGGTTTCCGAATTTCCCGGAGGGACCGCCTCGGTTTCCGCTGAAGCATGGGCCGCCGCCATATCCTCTGTCGCGGCCGAGGTACCGATCGTTGAATCCAGGCATGTTGGGAAAAATGATTGCGTCCGAAGCGGGTCCCTGAGGATCGATACTGTGCGGGGGAGTAGAGCGCTGAACGGTGCAGGGGGGAGGTAGGCTTGCGGTGTGAGAGGATGCGTCTGTTACAGGGAGGGAGAGCACCGCACAGCGTAAGGTGTTACCAGGGCAAGGGCCACTGTCAGCAATTATGACAGGCCAGAGGCCTCTCACCCAATCACCAATGAACAAGGTCCCTCGCGAGAAGATTCGTCCTTTAAGCCGTCTGGAGCCCGGTACTGCCCAGGGGTTTAAGCTCTCGATCCTGTTCTCCTCAGTCTGGCTCAGAACACCGTCAGCACCCCGCTCCGCCTGCGGCCTCCTCACCCGCAATCTCTCCCGAACACTCCCAGGACCGGAACAGTCCAGCGTGATACTCAGGAAGGCAATTTTCACTCTCCCAGATCACTCCGGCAATGGATGTCGCTCAGTTCTCCGCGCTCCAGCTCACAAGATCCCAGAGAGTGTCACACCGCTCGACTGCCTTCTCTCGCTGCTCACTCTGTTCTTCCCACTCTGCACACACCGTCCTTTACTTCCTGTTGCCAGACACATTACGTCCTCCCTCTCCCCAAGGGTTTCAGGGAGACGTAGTCCATATATCCATATGTCCATCAGTCTTTCCCCCAAACATTGCACTCTGGCTCCCGGAGATAACATATGTGACTTTACATTAAACCACCTTTGTTGTTGGCATCTATATACCAGTTCTGACAGCGTGCAACAAATGGGTCAAATAGATGGCCTGGATTGAACTCAAGTCCTTAGACACCTCTGCGATTAGGGCAGACACCGGGGGAGAGGATATAGTTCAATCCTAGCAGATAAGGTCTTAGGTACTGATTTGGACCCTCCCTGCCTTTTATTTGAAACTTGGAAATCGGAGCGGTTTTTAGCATTTGGGCACCTAGTTTGCTCCCTCACCAGGGTCCTCTGTAGTTTCCCGTATGCGAGGCAGACAACAGTTCCTCCAAGGCCTCCAGGAGCTCTTCGACTGGTTTCTTCATGGGCCTCCTTTTTGGGCACTGAGCCCTTAACCCTTTCACTGCTGATGACGTGTGGGACACGTCCTCATTGATGCACATTACATGCTGAGGACGTGCCCCACATGTCATCAGCTGTGTGGGACCCCTGGCGGAGATACTCACCTCTCTGTCCGGGGTCCCGCTGCATTCTGACTTAAGCGTCTTCAGACGCTGAAGTCAAGCTCCTCCCGGCGTAAATGACATCATCGCGCCATGCGCGATGACATCATTTCCAGGCAACCCCCGGCAATGCCGGGAGATAGCCTGGAAGGGAGGGGGGATCCATTCGGATCCCTCTCCCTCACGATCGGGAAGGAGCAGCGCCAAAAGCCAGGCACCGCTTAAAAGGGGAGAGTCTCCCCTTTTAAGCGGTGCCTGGCTTTAACCCCTCAAGTGCCGGGTTGCACTTCAGTGCCTTGCGGTGCCGAAGTGCAGCCTAGCTCCAGTGGGGGCCACCATCTTGGATGGCGGCTCCACCCCGGGTCTCCCCTCGCTGCCTGATGTCATCACGCATAGCGTGATGATGTCAGATAGCCGGGGGAACCCCTAGCTGCCCGTGGATTTCCCAAGGAAATCACCTGGTGGAGATAGGGGGTTCTTGTGAACCCCGATATCTCCAGAACCGTGACAGCTAGGGGGTCATGGAGAGTGTCATAGGAAAGGCCTTAGCATGGCCAACCATGATGAGATGAGCATGATACCCAACATGACTAGGTACAAAGTAAGAAAAATAATAAAAAAAATAATAATAAAAATAATAAATAAATAAAAAATAAAAAAAAACATGTTTTTTTTGTGTGTTGTTTTTATTAATGCAGCAATATTGTTCACATTTCAATGATGCTGCACTAATGATTTTTTTCTATGGGGTGCGTTTGCTAAAAATCACGTAATTCCCCCCACAAAATGTAACCGGTCCCCATTTCAAATTTTTGTACAAGCGCACCCCATAGAAAACATAACCGCAAACACTCATGTGATAAAATGTGAAAAAAAACACTTTACACACTGCAGATGATTAAAAATTCAATTTTTATTGTATTTTTAGTTATAATATACAGGCAGGACATGACGTATACATATAAAAATGATATATTATGAATCTGCGGAGTCTGCCGGAAAGAACGATATATAATATGTCTGGGTCATTTATTAAAATGTGGCTTCAAATCGCATTTAAACATGATGAGCGAAAGCGGTAAAAATGAGCTCAGTACACAGCGGTGAAATGCCTCAGCAGTGAAGGGGTTAAATGACCAGTTTTCCCCACAGCCAAAACATCTTTTCCTCAAGGGTGAGGACACATTTTCTTCTTGTGGCTCATTTGAAGACCCCTGTTACCTCTAACCCCTGTTGTTTGCATATCTGCTAGAGACTTTTGTATATCAGTCTGCGTTTCTGCCACCTTCAAGATTGCTTAGCACAGATCCGTGTGTGCCTGTTCCAACTCAACTTGGGCTTCTTGTACTTTCGTGACAGTCTTTTGTATTTCACCATAAGCCTGGGTTGATGACTTTTGGGCGATATCCTCGGGAGGCATGTAGACAGTGAACTTCTCTTGTCCGTCAATTTTCAGCTCATAGGCCGAAACTCTAGCGAGTCGTCCTCACCAGATGAACATTCTTTGTCTTATGGGTTGGGCATAGGCTTTTTCTCCCTTTCTTGCAAATTTCTAGAAGGGCTCCTTCTTCTCGTACAGCTCGAATCAGTTCTAGATACTTTAACTCTCTATTGCCTTCTCGAGTTTTTTGTTGTAACATCACAAGGTCTAGGGGTTGAGCACCCTTTAATACAGGGCTGGCGCAAATGTAAGGCAGCACAGGCAGCCGCCTTACTGTCCTGGCTTGCTGCCAGTTTGAGGGGTGGAAAAATCTGATTTTCTAAACATACTGGAGACGGATTGATCATCCGACAGCAGCCCATTGGCCCAGCGATGCACTGTCAAACCGCGGCGACGCTGCAGTGTGCCTGTCTCAGTCCCATCCCACATTCTTAACATGAGCAGGCACACTGTGTAATTTGGTGTCACCCCCCACACGTGATGCAGATAGCCCTGGCAAGCAACTGCGTGCTTTCACTCTGCTGCGAAGGAGGACCGAGGCAGAGAGTAGATTTCTTACCAGGTGTGAAAAAACTAATGAAAGGGGGGGTGTAAATCGATATACCAGAGGGGGGCTGTAAATTGCTATACTGGGGGGCTGTAAATAGATATACTGGGGTCTGGGGGCTGTAAATTTATATACTGGGGGCTGTAAATAGATATACTGGGGGGGCTGTAAATTGATATACTGGGGGGCTGTAAATAGATATACTGGGGGCCTGTAAATAGATATACTGTGGGGCTGTAAATAGATATACTGTGGGCCTGTAAATTGATATACTGGGGGCCTGTAAATTGAATTACTGGGTCTGGGGGCTGTATATAGATATACTGGGGTCTGTAAATTGATATACTGGGGTCTGGGGGCTGTAAATTGATAAACTGGGGTCTGGGGGCTGTAAATAGATATACTGGGGGGCAATAAATTGATATATACTGGGGCCTGTAAATTGAATTACTGGGTCTGGGGGCTGTATATAGATATACTGGGGTCTGTAAATTGATATACTGGGGTCTGGGGTCTGTAAATTGATATACTGGGGTCTGGGGGCTGTAAATTGATAAACTGGGGTCTGGGGGATGTAAATTTTTATACTGGGTCTGGGGGCTCTAAATAGATATACTGGGGTCTGTAAATAGATATACTGGGTCTGGGGCGGGTTTGTGGCCTGTAAATTGATATACTGGGGGCCTGTAAATTGATATACTGGGGGGCTGTAAATTGATATACTGGGGGCTGTAAATTGATATACTATGGGGGCTGTAAATAGATATACTGGGGGGCTTTAAATTGATATGCTGGGGGAGGCTGTAAATTGATATACTGGGGTCTGGAGCCCTTTAATAGATATACTGGGGGGCTGTAAATTGATATACTGGGGGGGCTGTAAATTGATATACTGGGGTCTGGAGCCCTTTAATAGATATACTGGGGGGCTGTAAATTGATATACTGGGGGTCTGTAAATTGATATACTGGGACTGGGGGCTGTAAATTGATATACTGGGGTCTGAGGGCTGTAAATTGATATACTGGGGACTGGGGGCTGTAAATTGATATACTGGGTCTGGGGACTGTAAATTGATAAACTGGGGTCTGGGGGCCTGTAAATAGATATACTGGGGGGCCTGTAAATTGATATACTGGGGGTCTGTAAATAGATATACTGTGGGCCTGTAAATTGATATACTGGGGTGGCCTGTAAATTGATATACTGGGGGGGTTGTAAATCGATATACTGGGGGCCTGTAAGTTGAATTACTGGGTCTGGGGCGGGTCTGGGGCCTGTAAATTGATATACTGGGGGCCTGTAAATAGATATACTGGGGGGCTGTAAATTGATATACTGGGGGGGCTGTAAATTGATATACTGGGGTCTGGAGCCCTTTAATAGATATACTGGGGGGCTGTAAATTGATATACTGGGGGTCTGTAAATTGATATACTGGGACTGGGGGCTGTAAATTGATATACTGGGGTCTGAGGGCTGTAAATTGATATACTGGGGACTGGGGGCTGTAAATTGATATACTGGGTCTGGGGACTGTAAATTGATAAACTGGGGTCTGGGGGCCTGTAAATAGATATACTGGGGGGCCTGTAAATTGATATACTGGGGGTCTGTAAATAGATATACTGTGGGCCTGTAAATTGATATACTGGGGTGGCCTGTAAATTGATATACTGGGGGGGGTTGTAAATCGATATACTGGGGGCCTGTAAGTTGAATTACTGGGTCTGGGGGCTGTATATAGATATACTGGGGTCTGGGGGCTGTAAATAGATATACCGGGGGCAATAAATTGATATACTGGGGTCTGGGGGATGTAAATTGATATACTGGGTCTGGGGGCTGTAAATAGATATACTGGGGGCTGTAAATAGATATACTGGGTCTGGGGCGGGTCTGGGGCCTGTAAATTGATATACTGGGGGCCTGTAAATAGATATACTGGGGGGCTTTAAATTGATATGCTGGGGGGATGCTGTAAATAGATATACTGGGGTCTGGAGCCCTTTAATAGATATACTGGGGGGCTGTAAATTGATATACTGGGGGGGCTGTAAATTGATATACTAGGGACCTGTAAATTGATATACTGGGCCTGGGGGCTGTAAATATATATACTGGGTCTGGGGGCTGTAAATTGATATACTGGGGTCTGGGGGCTGTAAATAGATATACTGGGGGCTGTAAAGTGATATAATGGGGGCTGTAAATATATATACTGGGGGGGCTGTAAATTGATATATTGGGTATGGGGCCTGTAAATTGTGATACTGGGGTCTGGGGGCTATAAATTTATATACTGGGGGGGCTGTAAATAGATACACTGGGGGGCTGTGAATTGATATACTGGGTCTGGGGGCTGTAAATTGATATACTGGGTCTGAGTCCTGTAAATTGATATACTGGGGGCTGTAAATAGTTATACTGGGGGGGCTTTAAATTGATATACTGGGACTGGGGGCTGTAAATTGATATACTGGGGTCTGAGGGCAGTAAATTGATATACTGGGGTCTGGGGGCTGTAAATTGATATACTGGGTCTGGGGACTGTAAATTGATAAACTGGGGTCTGGGGGCCTGTAAATAGATATACTGGGGTCTGGGGGCTGTAAATAGATCTCCTGGGGGGCTGTAAATAGATATACGGGGGCTGTAAATTGATATACTGGGTCTGGGGACTGTAAATTGATATACTGGGGTCTGGGGGCCTGTAAATAGATATACTGGGGGCCTGTAAATTGATATACTGGGGGGCTGTAAATAGATATACTGTGGGCATGTAAATTGACATACTGGGGTGGCCTGTAAATTGATATACTGGGGGGGCTGTAAATAGATATACTGGGGGCCTGTAAATTGAATTACTGGGTCTGGGGGCTGTATATAGATATACTGGGGTCTGTAAATTGATATACTGGGGTCTGGGGCTGTAAATAGATATACTGGGGGGGCTGTAAATTGATATACTGGGGTCTGGGGGCTGTAAATTGATAGACTGGGGTCTGGGGCTGTAAATAGATATGCTGGGGCAATAAATTGATATACTGGGGTCTGGGGGCTGTAAAGTGATATACTGGGGTCTGGGGGATGTAAATTGATAAACTGGGGTCTGGGGGCTGTAAATAGATATACGGGGCAATAAATTGATATACTGGGGTCTGGGGGCTGTAAATTGATATACTGGGGTCTGGGGGCTGTAAATTGATAAACTGGGGGGCAATAAATTGATATACTGGGGTCTGGGGGCTGTAAATAGATATAGGGGGGCAATAAATTGATATACTGTGGTCTGGGGGCTGTAAATTGATAAACTGGGGTCTGGGGGCTGTAAATAGATATACTGGGGGCAATAAATTGATATACTGGGGTCTGGGGGCTGTAAATTGATTTACTGGGTCTGGGGACTGTAAATTGATAAACTGGGGTCTGGGGGCCTGTAAATAGATATACTGGGGTCTGGGGGCTGTAAATAGATATACTGGGGGGCTGTAACTTGATATACTGGGGGCCTGTAAATAGATATACTGGGTCTGGGGGCTGTAAATAGATATACTGGGTCTGGGGGCTGTAAATTGATATACTGGGGTCTGGGGGCTGTATGTAAATAGATATACTGGGGGGCTGTAAATAGATATACTGGGGCTGTAAATTGATATACTGGGGGGCTGTAAATAGATATACTGGGGGTTGTAAATTGATATACTGGGTCTGGGGCCTGTAAATTGATATACTGGGGTCTGGGGGCTGTAAATTGATATACTGGGGCTGTAAATAGATATACTGGGGGGGCTGTAAATTGATATACTGGGACTGGGGGCTGTAAATTGATATTCTGGGGTCTGGGGGCCTGTAAAATGATATACTGGGGTCTGGGGCTGTAAATTGATATACTGGGTCTGGGGACTGTAAATTGATATACGGGGGTCTGGGAGCCTGTAAATAGATATACTGGGGTCTGGGGGCCTGTAAATAGATATACTGGGGTCTGGGGCTGTAAATTGATATACTGGGGTCTGGGGGCCTGTAAATTGATATACTGGGGTCTGGGGCTGTATGTAAATAGATATACTGGGGGGCTGTAAATAGATACAGTAAATCAGTGAGATCCCCTGATAGGACCCCCTGATAGCTGGCAACAGTGACAAGACACAGATTACAATTCCCAGATATCTGCTAGAAGTATGTGGGACCCCCTGAGAGCTGGCAGTGAGAAGACACAGATTACAATTACCAGGAACCTCCTATAAATCTGTGAGACCCCCTGATGGGTGGCAGTGACAAGACACAGATTGCAATTCTCAGGAACCTCCTATAAATCAGTGAGCCCCCTGATGGGTGGCATTGACAAGACACAGATTACAATTCGCAGAAATCTGCTTGAAGTATGTGGGAAGGGATGAGCTGTTCGGTTCGATGTGTTCGGAGTTCAATTCAAACCTTGCCAGTTCGGATGTTTGCGAACTACGAACATTTCCGCATGTTCGCCCACAATGCACCACAATGGACCACAATGCACTTTTTCCACTGGCCTGAAGCTTGTAATTGGCTACAGCCTGCACCTGACCACAGTTTAGGTGCAAGACAGGTGCAAGACTATGCCACTCACGGCTCAGAGTCCTGATTGGGCAAATTTTGCCCAATCATGGGCTCACAGAGCTAAGTCCCGCAGCACACTATATAAGGCGTCACACAGCCCAGCCAGCACGTGTTTTTCTGCAGGATTGAGAGGAGATTGTTCTGTCAGTGTGTCTTCTCACTGCCAGTGAAAGCTATTGGGGGGTCTCACTTGTTGCAGATATCTGGGAATTGGTGGAAATTGTGTCTTCTCAGTCGGTGACAGCAGCAATTTGGGGGGCTCACTTGCTGCAGATATCTGGGAATTGGTGGTGGAAAGTGTGTCTTCTCAGTCAGTGACAGCAGCAATTTGGGGGGCTCACTTGTTGCAGATTTCTGGGAATTGGTGGTGTCTTCTCAGTCAGTGACAGCAGCAATTTGGGGGGCTCACTTGTTTCAGATATCTGGGAATTGGTGGTGGAAAGTGTGTCTTCTCAGTCAGTGACAGCAGCAATTTGGGGGGCTCACTTGTTGCAGATATCTGGGAATTGGTGGTGGAAAGTGTGTCTTCTCAGTCAGTGACAGCAGCAATTTGGGGGGCTCACTTATTGCAGATATCTGGGAATTGGTGGTGGAAAGTGTGTCTTCTCAGTCAGTGACAGCAGCAATTTGGGGGGCTCACTTGTTGCAGATATCTGGGAATTGGTGGTGGAAAGTGTGTCTTTTCATTCAGTGACAGCAGCAATTTGGGGGGCTCACTTGTTGCAGATATCTGGGAATTGGTGGTGGAAAGTTTGTCTTCTCAGTTACTGACAGTCAGCTATCAGGGGGTGTCACATACTTCCATAACATTTCTGTGAATTGTAATCTGTGTCTTCTCAGTCACTAACAGTCAGCTATCAGGGGGTGTCACATACTTCCATAAAATTTCTGTGAATTATAATCTATGTCTTGTCACACTGCCACCCATCAGGGGGGCTCACTGATTTATAGGAGGTTCCTGGGAATTTTAATCTGTGTCTTGTCACTGGCTGCCAGCTATCAGGGTGTCTGAGTTATAACAGAGTTCTGGAAATATTTCATCTTTATACCAGAGTTGAATCAGAGTTCTGCAGCATATCTCCAATTTTTATAAAAGAGTTAAAACAGAGTTCTGTATATCTTTAATCTATAACGAAAGACCAAAAAGGACAGGCAGACACTCCCAGACACAGATAAGAGGGCAAGCAGCCTCTGTTTCGGGAGGCTGTGCCTCTGGTCGTCGTGGACGTGGTGCAACCTCTGCAGGGGCATGCTTGTCCTTTCTAACTGGTGCTGGCTGTCTTAAGCAGCAGCAACATACAGAGGATTTGGTGGATTGGCTAACCAGGCCATCCGAGTAATCTGAGTCCTCTGCCAGCCAGGCTTGTAGCGGTTTACAGTCCATCTCAGCTGCCAAAGCATCTAATGCAGCCTCCATGTCCACAGCTACTCCTGTCGTAGCCTCACTATCACACACAGAGGAGTCAGCTGAATTTCTTGACTACAATGACAGTGACATGCTGCTTGAGGATGTGCAGCAACTACAGTGCTCTGATTCAATCTCTGAGGTTGAGGAAGGGAGTATAATCACTGGGGTGCCAGTGATGACACACAAATAACTGGCACTCATGTTGCCCCAGCAGCTGCAGCATACTGCCAGGTTGGCTCCAGTGACGAGGAGATAGGGGGTGATGACAATGATGATGAGGTCACTGACTCCACCTGGGTGTCTGATCGAACAGAGGAGTCAAGTGAGGAGAAGGAGGAGGCACAACAAACACGAGGCACAACATCCTCTATGACCAACCGTAGCACTAGCCAGTCCAAGGCATCAGATGTCAGAGCTGCTCAGGTGCAGAGCACTGTTGTCTCAAAGCACACATACAGGAACTCTGCTGTCTGGGAGTTCTTTAAGAAATGTGCAGCAGACCCCACCGTTGCTATTTGGAATCTATGTCAGATGAGGATCAAGCGTGGGAAAGACACCAGAAGCTTGGGTACCACGTGCTTGAGGCGATATATGACCACCTGCCACGCATTCCGTTGCCACAACACTTTTCATAGGTCCTCCTCACCTGTCTCTACCTCCACTATATGTCCTGCCATGTCATTGACTCCAACCTCCACTGACAGGGATGATGCTATAGTAATGGATGTACCAGGTCCTTCCTCACAATGTGACAGCATCCCATCAGCTGAAGATTTACACAGTCAGATTACGTTGCCCCAGCTGCTGCAGCGTAAAGAAAATATATAGTCCCAACCATCCCCAAATGCCAGCTTAGCAAAATTACTCGCATTGCAGCTGCTGCCTTTCCAGCTGGTGGACTCTGCTGCCTTCCGTGAATTTGCTGAATGTGCTGTACCTCAGTGGCAAATTCCAAAACGTCATTTCTTTTCACGGAAAGGCCATTCCAGCACTATACCATCAGTGAGCCCTCCTGATGGATGGCAGTGACAAGACACAAATTATAATTCCCATGGACCTCCTATAAATCAGTGAGCCCCCCTGATGGGTGGCAGTGACAAGACACAGATTACAATTCGCAGAAATCTGCTAGAAGTATGTGGGACCCCGTGATAGCTGACAGTGAGAAGACACAGATTACAATTCCCAGAAACCTCCTATAAATCAGTGAGACCCCCTGATGGGTGGCAGTGACAAGACTCAAATTACAATTCCCAGGAACCTCTTATAAATCAGTGAGACCCCCTGATGGGTGGCAGTGACAAGACACAGATTACAATTCCCAGAAACACCTATAAATCAGTGAGACCCCCTGATAAGACCCTCTGATAGCTGGTAACAGTGACAAGACACAGATTATAATTCCCAGATATCTGCTACATGTCTGTGAGACCCCCTGATGGGTGGCAGTGACAAGACACAGATTACAATTCCCAGGAACCTCCTATAAATCAGTGAGTCCCCCTGATGGGTGGGAGTGACAAGACACAGATTACAATTCCCAGATATCTGCTAGAAGTGAGACCCCACCAATGGCTGCTAGCAGTGAGAACACACAGATTACAACAATTCCCAGATATCTTCTAGAAGTGAGACCCCCACAATAGCTGCTGGCAGTGAGAACACAAAGATTACAACAATTCCCAGATATTTTGTAGAAGTGAGACCCCCCAATAGCTGCTGGCACTGAGAAGACACACTAACAGTACAATCTCCTTTAAAAAAACACTGCTGAAGGCTGTGTGAAGCCTTATATAGTGTGCTGCGTGACTTAGCTCTGTGAGCCCATGATTGGGAAAAATTTGCCCAATCAGGACTTTGAGCCGTGATTGGCATAGTCTTGCACCTGTCTTGCACCTGACCTGTGGTCAGGTGCAAGGCTGTAGCCAATTACAAGCTTCAGGCCAGTGGAAAAGTGCATTGGACACGCGGACATTGAACACGCGGAAATGTTGGGAGTTCGACGAACAGCTGAACGGGCGATGTTCGCATCGAACTCTGAACATATCGAACCGAACAGCTCATCCCTATACACAAGGCCTCAGAGATTTTGCCTGGGGAAGGTCGTGCAGCTCCAGTAGGCATTGATACAGAGCCGCCCTCCCTCCTGGCTGGGGTATGTGGCTGTATTAGGTCACTCTCATTGTATCCTTCTGAAAGGACAGCAGCATTCTCTCCACTTTGAGGATGTGGTCCAGGAGGACTAGGGGCATTGAGTGCCTCAGGAGGATCACTTGCAGGATGCACATAAGCTTGTACGAGGAGTCACTCCGTTTCTCGCAAGTCCACCCGATTGTGGCGGTAGAGACTGCCGTCTACATCCACAAGATATGAGCGAGGTGCAACACGATGAACACAGGAACCCAGTCTCCAGCAACCAGTCCTGTCACCAGGAAGCGGCTTCATACGGATTGGCTCTCCAATGCTTAGTTCAGGTAAGTACTTAGCAGACACATCATAAGACAGTTTGGGGATCTGTTTCCTCCTCCGCACTTTCTCTAGGACACCTGTAACCACACAAGGTTCAAGTAATTTGTAGGCCACAGGCAATGAAGTTTTCAGTCTCCTTGACATTAAGCACTGCACAGGACTACTGTCCATGCCTTTGGATGGGGTGTTCCCCCAATGTAGAATGGCTTTCCATGGGTCAGTACCATCATACTTGGCCTTCTTACAAATATTCTTCATGATTTTGACGGCCGATTCCGCTTTGCCATTGGCTTGTGAGTACTATCCAGCCCTCCTCTGTCAATAGCTTTCAGTGTGATTTATTTGTTTTCTTTCTCCAGCTGCTTTTATCATCTTGTCTGCCTCATAGACATGCAAGGGTTAAGTAAAGGTTTTCTCTGTGCTGGCTGTCTGTGCTGCGAGTGAGTATTCTGGAGCTCTAACACTGTCAGATTTTCGGGTAGGGGTCGGGAAGGATTACGCATACATACCTTTTCTGTAGCTTTGCGATGTTGCGCTCTTCATTGCTGGTCTCTTTCACTCAATGTAATATCACAAAAAGGACTGAAACTAAAATGTAGTGCATTTTATTTTAGTTTCTTTCGTTTTTTGTACTGAGCAGTTTCGTATCTCTTGAGTCATACGAAAACTAAATTATCCCAAAATTCAGACTAAATTGTTTTAGTACTAAAACGAATGCACATGTCTACTTTTTTTCATCAATAAGTTGTAAAGATTTCTGGTCCAGTACCAGTCTAGGATTTTCCTTGCAACTCCAATCATGCGTTCCCAAGAGCCTCCCATGTGAAAGGTGGGTTGAATTCCCATTTACACTCGTTGTCTTTCAAGAACTTCAGTATGTTTTCTGGTCGAGAGGCCTCCTGATTTGTGGGGGGCCTTTACAGATGTGTCGCTTGTGACTTTCTTTGCAGGTTACAGAGCTGGTGTCCGGCGCTAGCACTCACAATCTTCAGTTTCAATAAAAGATATTCAGCCAGGGATCGAGTCCTCAATGAAACAGTTGATGGAGGTGGAAGGAAAAAGGGAAAAAAAATGCAAGGGAGGAATTAAGTGCAGACTGTATTGTCCCAGATAGGAGTGAAAAATAAGAGATATACTCACATATTCTGGTGCCGATTTAAATAAATGGGCACCAAACAGAAGGCAGATCGGTGGATTTAAATCAAGGGGCACCGATTCCCCAACCTCAGGTCCACAAGGCAGGAAACCAGATCCTTAGAAATATCTATTCAGGATGCCAAAGGAATAAATCACCCAGGATCATACAGGGTGGAAATTCACAATCGGTTTTATTAAAACAATAAATAAAATACACCGCAAACGCGTTTCGCTAGAAGTAGCTTCATCAATGGGTGTAATCATAACAGTACAATGAATCACTATAAATAGCTGCGTTGCTCATATCAGTTCCCGTAGCACAGCTTCCGGGTGATTAGCCTAATTGATTAATTTGAATATACACAGAGGAATAAATAAAGTTACATTGAGGAAAAAAAAAAAATCAATAGCAGCAAATAATAAATGATTTTAAACGAACATAAAAATGCAGGGGTACAATAAACAAGGCATACAGGTATCCTAATAAATAAAGGAATAAAGGAAGCAATGTGATCCTAAACACCTGTTGATAGGATCGTAGTGCGTGGAGAAAATGACAATCAGGGTAAAATATACAAACAGAAGGTCTCAAACAGCCTCCCTAATTTAAAACGTGGGGAGATAGTATAGTTCATTAATCATATACAGTGCCAAATAAGTGGCCAAGTTCAGCAATTAGAACAGAAAATGGATACGTATTAGGATTTAAAGTAGAAAGACTCAGTTAAAACGCATCTGAGAAGTAACCCTGTATAAAGCCGGGTAGCAAAGTAGGGTTATATAGCTCTAAAGATAGGACTAATAGGGTATATGGGATAAAAAAAAAAAATTGTAGGAGGGAAAGCAAAAAGCACCTAGGATAATTAAATAATGAGTAATTAGTTCAGGTTACTGTGGGCAAGTATAATTGTCACGGTTCCCAGATCCCACCACGCAGTACTTAACGCCGCACACTCCACAGAACCCAGAAGCTACCAACAGAGTAGCCGTGAAAGATCTAACTGTCTGGTCCTTAGAATTGGCCAGGTAAACTAGCTAGACAGATAGGGTTAACAACACGGGGAGTAGTCAGCCGAGCCAGAATCAGGAATACAGAGTTTAGAATGGTCAAATGGAATAGCCGGGTCGATATCAGAGCAGTAGCGTAGTACAAGAAAATGGTCGAAGGCAACAGAAGGCAGAATAGTCAGAAACAAGCAGAGGTCAATAACGGGTTAATTCAATATAGCAGTCAGGTACAAGGAGCTCAGGTATGGATAACCACGATCTGGCAACTGCTGAGAATACACTGAGGGTTTTTAAAGACCTTCACCAGGCCACGCCCCCCACTCAAGCTGCGCCTCTTGCAACCACCTCCCTGCCTGTCTCCATTTAAACCGGGCTTTGGTCAGCGAGCAGCATCAGACATGCTGCCCTCAAGCACACAGGTAGGGCTGGAAGCTCCCAACGTTACAGTACCCCCCTCTCCACGGGAGGCCACCGGACGACCAAAAGGACGAGCGGCAGGACGACCACCAGGGCGATTGGGGTGCGAGGCATGGAACACCCTGACCAACCTAGAGGCAGACATGTCGGAAGCTGGAATCCAGGACCGGTCCTCTGGACCATAACCCACCCAATCGACCAAGTACTGCAGAGTGCCCCTGCACAGCCTAGAATCCAAAACCCTCCTAACCTCATACTCAGATTCACCATCAACCTGAATAGGTGGAGGAGGAGGAACGACCCGCGTGTACCTGTTACACAACAATGGCTTCAGTAGGGAGGTGTGGAAGACGTTGTGCATGCGAAGATGTTTAGGAAGGGCAAGAGCATAAGCCACAGGATTAATGCGGCGAATGATCTTATATGGACCTATAAACCGAGGTGCCATTTTCATAGAAGGCACCCGCAACTTCACGTTCCTAGTGGACAACCAAACTCTATCCCCCACGTTATAGGAGGGAGCTTGTAACCTATGCCTGTCAGCCTTGCGTTTCTGGACAGCAACATTGTGCTCCATATTTTCTCGAATCTGTCTCCAAATCTCTTGCAGTTGAGTGAGATGGTCATCGAGAGCCGGGATGGCCTGTTCAGTAAACTGAAGCGGTAGAGCCGGAGGGAAAAAACCATAGATGGCAGAAAAAGGAGAGTGGCCAGTGGTCTCGTTAACTGCGTTATTACGTGCATACTCAGCCCAGGGCAACAACTCCGACCAATTGTCTTGTTGTTGTGTGGTAAAGCAACGTATGTACTGCTCGAGACCCTGATTTGCCCTCTCTGCTGCCCCATTGGTTTGTGGATGATATGCTGAAGAGAAGGCCAATCGCACCCCCATCTCTGTACAGAAAACCCTCCAGAAACGAGAGACGAACTGGGCTCCTCTGTCAGAGACTATTTCAGACGGAACCCCATGTATTCGTACAATCTCTCTAGCAAATACAACCGCCAGTTCTTTGGCTGTAGGAAGCTTAGGTAGAGGGACAAAATGAGCCATTTTGGAGAAGCGGTCTACAACTGTCAGAACCACAGTATGACCCTTGGACTTCGGCAAGTCCACAATAAAATCCATAGATAGATGAGACCAAGGCCTCTTAGGCATGGGTAAAGGCTGCAATAGACCGACAGGCAAGGATTTACTTGTTTTGCTTCTGGCACAGACTTGACAAGCCAAAACAAACAGACGAACGTCCTGTCGCATGGTGGGCCACCAGAACTGTCTGGAGATACTGGTAAGAGTCTTAGTAATACCAGGATGACCTGCTGGTTTAGAATCATGAAACATTATGAGTAATTCTTGTCTTTCCTTTTCAGGTAAAAACAACATATCTGGAGGCTTGTCAGGTGGAGCCCCTACTTGAACTGCCTGGAGGCGTTCCAGGAAAGGTGAGGAGACAGACAATACTGTGGAAGCCACAATACGTTCAGGAGGAACTATAGGATTGTGGTCTTGTGTATTAGATTCATACGGGTCATATTGACGAGATAAGGCATCAGCCTTTACATTGCGGTCATCTGGTCTGTAAGTCAATACAAAATTAAACCGAGACAGTAGCAATGACCACCTGGCCTGTCTCGCGTTCAAACGTTTGGCATCCCCGATGTACGTAAGGTTCTTATGATCAGTAATTATCAATAAAGGGTCAAGAGTACCTTCCAACAAATGTCTCCACTCTGAGAGGGCAGACACAATAGCAAGCAATTCTCTGTTACCGATATCATAATTGCATTCTGCTGGTGATAATTTTCTTGAAAAGAACCCACAAGGATGTAGAGGTTTTCCTGGAGACTCTCTTTGAGACAGGACAGCCCCAATGCCTATCTCGGAAGCATCAACCTCAAGAACAAACGGAATCCTGGGATCAGGATGCCGTAACACGGGAGCGGAAGTGAAAGCTTGTTTGAGGGCTTCGAATGCTTGTTTGGATTGAGAAGACCAGATCTGGTTCTTCAGACCTTTACGTGTCATATTAATGATAGGGGAGGCTACAGCAGAATAATTCTTGATAAATCTCCTATAATAGTTGGAAAACCCCAGAAACCTCTGTATGGCCTTGAGACCTTGAGGGAGAGGCCATTCTGAGATGGCCGTGAGTTTAGAAGGATCCATCTCAAAACCTTCTGGAGTGATAATATACCCAAGGAATTTCACAGTAGTTATATTGAATAAACACTTCTCTAGTTTGCAATAAAGACCATTGTCCAGTAATTTTGCTAATACCTGTCTGACATGTGCATGGTGGGTTTTCAGATCGGGAGAGTAAATCAATATATCGTCTAGGTATACTATAACAAAGGTTTGTAAGAAATCTCTGAGCACATCATTAATAAAATCCTGGAATACCGCTGGAGCATTACAAAGACCGAAAGGCATGACCAAGTATTCATAATGCCCACTCCTGGTGTTAAATGCTGTTTTCCACTCATGCCCTTCTTTTATACGTATCAGGTTGTAAGCTCCTCTTAAATCAAGTTTTGTGTATACTGCTGACCCCCTTAACCTGTGGAACAGTTCTGATATGAGAGGGATAGGGTACACGTTCTTAATGGTGATCTTGTTAAGCCCCCTATAATCGATACACGGGCGTAAATCTCCCTTTTTTTAGACACAAAAAAGAACCCAGCCCCTGCTGGAGAAGAGGAACGTCGGATAAAACCTCTCTCCAAATTCTCCTTTATGTACTCTTCCATAATTTGGTTCTCCTTTATGGAAAGAGGATATACTTTGCCTCGAGGAGGCATGGTACCAGGATGAATATCAATGGCACAATCATATGGTCTATGTGGAGGCAGTTTCTCTGCCTCTCTTTTATCAAATACAGCCCTGAGGTCGGCGTATTGGTCAGGAACCTCTGTAGACAATGGAGGAGCTGTGGGTGTGTTCAGGGCACCGACATGCTGAATGGGTATTAAACAAGTCCCAAAACAAGCAGGACTCCAAGACAGTATCTCTCCCTTAGCCCAATCAATAACAGGATTGTGTTTCACCAACCAAGGGAAACCAAGTACAACAGGATTGGAAGGTGAATGGATAACTTGAAATATGATTTCTTCTTTATGCAAGAGACCAGTGGTAAGAACCACTGTAACCGTATCATGAGTAATCCTAGGGCAGGATAACGGTCTGCTGTCTATGGCTTCGATGGCTAAGGGTGTCTCTCTTACAACCAGAGGTAGAGAAATGGAAGAAGCGTAGTTAACATCGATAAAGTTGCCAGCAGCCCCAGAATCCAAAAAAGCGGTAGTCTGTGTGGTCTTGGTCTCCCAAGCCAAGGATACTGGTAACATAAGTTTAGTGTCTTTGACAGGAGACATGCACGTCACACCCAAGGCCTGTCTCCTCAGCTGCCTTAGGTGCCTTAGGTAGTTTTCCGGCTTATCATGCATTTTAGGACGATTAGGACATTGAAATCGTACATGTCCCCCCAAACCACAATACAGGCACAATCCCTCACGAAAACGCCTTGTTCTCTCTTCCTCTGTAAGCCTAGTACGGCCTAGTTGCATAGGCTCACAGGGAGGAGATAACTCTCTTGGTGGTGCCTGAAAGACAGGGGCCAACCTAGGTAACGGTCTCTTGGGTTTCTCTCTTGGAGTCCTTCTGTCCCTTATCTAATTATCCAGATCTATACAATAATCAATGAGTTCACACAATACCTCAGGTAGTTTACGTGGAGCCAATTCATGCATCAATGACTCTGATAACCCCTCCATAAAAGCCAGAACCAGTGTCTCATTTGTCCAGTTCACATCAGAGATCAAGGTTTTAAATTCTATGGCATAATCAGAAACAGTCCTGTTCCCTTGACGTATGCGGAACAAGGATTTGCCAGCTACCGTGGCCTTTCTGGTAGGATTAAATGTACGTTGTAACTCGGCTATGAATTCTTTATAATCCCGTATGATAGGCTTCTCTGCCTCTCATAACGGAGTCGCCCATGTCAATGCTCTGCCAGACAGGTGATTAATAATGAACCCCACTTTGGCAATGTCAGAGAAAAACATCTGTGGATTTAATTTAAAATGAATATCCACATGGACCAAAAATCCCCGGCACTCTGAGGGAGTACCGTCAAACTCATAGGAGCGGTCATGTGTACCTGGGATGTCTGAACGACAGGGGACACAGGTATATCAAGCGGGGGTGCAACCCCAGCTGGTTCCAGGTGAGCCGTACGAGTCAGGATAGTTTGTAAGGCAATAGCAAACTGATCCATCCTATGATCCTGCTCATCCTGTCTGGATACAAAGTTAGCCAAGTGCTGTGTTAAGTCTGCGGGATCCATAGTAGCCAGATCGTAATGTCACGGTTCCCAGATCCCACCACGCAGTACTTAACGCCCCACACTCCACATAACCCAGAAGCTACCAACAGAGTAGCCGTGAAAGATCTAACTGTCTGGTCCTTAGAATTGGCCAGGTAAACTAGCTAGACAGATAGGGTTAACAACACGGGGAGTAGTCAGCCGAGCCAGAATCAGGAATACAGAGTTCAGAATGGTCAAATGGAATAGCCGGGTCGATATCAGAGCAGTAGCGTAGTACAAGAAAATGGTCTAGGGCAACAGAAGGCAGAATAGTCAGAAACAAGCAGAGGTCAGTAACGGGTTAATTCAATATAGCAGTCAGGTACAAGGAGCTCAGGTATGGATAACCACGATCTGGCAACTGCTGAGAATACACTGAGGGTTTTTAAAGACCTTCACCAGGCCACGCCCCCCACTCAAGCCGCGCCTCTTGCAACCACCTCCCTGCCTGTCTCCATTTAAACCGGGCTTTGGTCAGCGAGCAGCATCAGACATGCTGCCCTCAAGCACACAGGTAGGGCTGGAAGCTCCCAACGTTACAATAATTTATCGGGAGCAGATAGGGAAATGTGTAGATCTAACATATAAACCGCAGGAATCTAAAGAGACTCGTGAAAACAGGGCAGAGAAAATGAATATAAAGAGAATATAAACAGGGAAGAATTAGCCTGATATAAATATGGGGAAATAAAGGAGAGCACTATATAAAAAAGGGGGTAGTATTAACCTGGATAATAAACAATCCATACTAAGAGGTAGATATAAATATAAAGTGCCGATGCCATAAGACCCATATACATATAAAGTGGAGAGGGGTAGATATAAATATAAAGTGCCTATACCATAAGACCCATATACATATAAAGTGCAGAGGGGTAGATATAAATTACAGAGGAGTAGATATAAATATAAAGTGCCAATGCCAAAAGACCCATATACATGGGACATAAAAGCAGATAGGAAAGCATGATTTTTTAGAGGAGGATAACACTAAAAAAAAAACGCGGGGTTTAAAAAGATAAATAAAGAATAGACAGCAATAGTGGTGCTAATATAACCAGTAGAGTACTAGAGGAAGTGACACAATTCAAAGTCTTGGTTTAGACCTTTAGGAAGAAGTGTTTTCAATGTGTATATCCATTTCATTTCTTCCTTACTAATTTTATTAATAAAGGTACCACCTCTCCAATCTTTATTAACTTTTTTAATTGCTAAGAATTTCGTACCTTGAGGGTCTTGTTGGTGATGCTGTTTAAAATGCAATGGAACAGAGTGTGTTTCTATTACCTTTTTTTATGGCATTGTACTTTTATCTAAAGAAAAATATGATATGGAATCCAACCGTATATTGAACGATGCCTCCACGTATAGGAAACTATCCAGCAATCCGATGAAAGAAGTAATCGAAAAAAATCGATAATTATGTGAAGAAAGGAGAGGAACTGGGTATTCTTGATAAAAACGAATCTGATTTCCTTAGGGTTAAATTTCCTAAAGCGCCTGTTTTTTATCCCATTATTTCCGGTATTAATTCGCCTTCAAGCAATCTGTCTCAGTACATAGATCAATTGTTACAACCATGTGTTAAAAACACACCATCTTACTTGAAGGACACAGGTGACATCCTTAGGACATTGGAATCCATTGTATGGGAACAAGATAATTTTTTAGTCACTTGTGATGTTAGATCGCTCTATACGATTATTCCCCATGATTTGGGCTGTAGAGCAGTATTCAATCAACTCATGAATGATGGCAAGATTGATGTTGAACAGATCGATTACATAGTAGATGGCATTAATCTGATTCTTAATAATAATTTTTTCTATTTTAATAGCCAATGTTTTTTACAATGTACCGGAACGGCTATGGGAAGTAAATTTGCTCCAAGTTATGCGAATCTATTTATGACTGAATGGGAAAATGATTTTATTAGGAAAGATACTAAATGGAGCCCTTTTTTAACACATTTTAAGAGATACATTGACAATATCTTTTTTATCTGGAAAGGGGACGAAAACACACTACTCGAATTTTGTAATTTTTTAAATACTAATGATTGGGGGATTTTTTTAGAAACTAGTTTTAGCAAAGAAGCAATTCATTTTTTATATTTAGAGATCTTTGTAGACTCTGGGACCCTCAAATCCAGAATATAAGAAAATGTGGTACAAGGTACTTAGCTTTAGAAGTTGGATCCGCTTCTCATGGAGGTATTCCCACTCTCCTCCAGATAAAGACACATGTGAATAGGTAGAGAAGCTGAAGATCCTTGTTATCTCTGGGTAGGATGAGCCCAAGTAGAAAGTATGGAGATCGAAAATCTTCAAAGAACTTCGTATAAGTAAATAATTAGGGAAGGTATATCAATGAATAGTAAATTTATTAAAATAAAAATGCCCAACGCGTTTCGTCCTAAGACTTTCTCAAGGGCGATAAAGTAACATAAAAGTTAAAAGCATAAAATAATGTAAACCTTCCCTTCCTTCGTTTTGTATTTAAATAGTCCACAAAGTCCTCTCATTGGTCGATTCGATTACTCGGCGTTCACCATATATGGTCAAAAAGAAGTTATTTTCGTGCGTCACTTCCGTTTTTCGGATTTCTCCGAAATGTCGTTTCCGTTTCAAATCGGAAGTCACATGACTCCATACGCTCGAAAATCCTATCCTTTCGTTTTTGGACATGATGTCAAGTCCACTCATTGGTCGATTCGATCTCACGATATTCACCGGAAAAAGGAAATCTTTTAATGTATCACTTCCGTTTTTCGGATTCCTCCGATACGTAATTTCCGTTTTGGATCGGAAGTTGCTGTTTCCCTATATATTAGAAAAATCGCGCACTTTCGTTTTCATCCGTAGTGTCGTTTCTGATCGTATTCTATCTAAAAGTTTTGCACTTCCAATGTCAAAACACGATGTTCTTCTCCAGATCTTCTATATTTCTCCATATCTTTATTTTCAAAGTTCTGTGAACCATATGGTGTTTTGATTATGGGTTCTCATAGTTCCTTTGAATGTAGGATCTTTTCTTGTTTGCCTGAAACAGAATCTATGTGTTATAACCTATAGAAAGCATTTAATATCAAATTCTTCATTTAAGCCCTTCGGGCTCATAGTTTTTAATTTAAAAACCCAAAACATTTCTTTTTTTAACAGATCTTTTTCTCTATTGCCTCCTCGCCATGGTTTCTTTATTTGATCTATACCGGACCATAAAAATTCGGATGCTTGGTACTTATTGCAACCGGTACAATGAACTGGTACTGCATGTTTTTGAACGCCTCTTCTGATGTTGCCCATATGCTCTAATATTCTTTCTTTTAATTTCCTTGTTGTTTGACCAACATACTGGATACCGCATGGACACTGTAACAAATATACAACATATGTTGAGTTACAGTTAATGTATGTATTGATCTTAAAACTTTCTCCTGTACTGCTACTTGTAAAGGTTTCCAATCTTCTCCTCTTCAAAAATCTACATGCTTTGCATCCAGCGCACTTAAAAAACCCTTTATTTTCTTTCCTTTCATTTTTTATAAATGTAGAGCTGGGAGCTAACCAGCTTTTCAAGTTTCGCGGTCTTCTGAATGTAAGTTGCGGTCTAATTGGAAGTTCTGGACCCAAAATAGGATCTTGCTTTAGAATGAACCAGTTTTTTTCCAAGATCTTCCTTATTTCTTTATGCTGGACATTATATTTCGTGAAAAAAGAATACTGGAAATCATTATCTACTTTTGTTCCATTCTCTTTATAAAGGAGATCTTTACGGTCCATAGATGCCACCTCAAAAAAAGCTTTTTCTATATTGTTTATTTCATAATGTTTCTCTTTCAATTTATTCAACACCATTTTAGTTTGTGTGTAGTAATCCTCTAACTTTGAACAATTCCTGCGCATGCGCAGAGCTTGACCCTTCGGGATCCCCTTTAACCAGATGCTCCCAGACACAGATAAGAGGGCAAGCAGCCCCTGTGTCAGGAGGCTGTGCCTCTGGTCGTGGTGGACCTGGTGCATCCTCTGCAGGGGCACGCTTGTCCTTTCTAACTGGTGCTGGCCATCTTCTTAAGCAGCAGCAACATACAGAGGATTTGGTGGATTGGCTAACCAGGCCATCCTCATCCTCCGAGTCCTCTGCCAGCCAGGCTTGTAGTGCTTTACAGTCCACCTCAGCTGCCAAAGCATCTAATGCAGCCTCCATGTCCACAGCTACTCCTGCCGTAGCCTCGCTATCACACACAGAGGAGTCAGCTGAATTGTTTGACTATAATGACAGTCACATGCTGCTTGAGGATGCGCAGCAAGTACAGTGCTCTGATTCAATCTCTGAGGTTGAGGAAGGGAGTATAATCAACCTAGAGGAAGGGGGTGCCAGTGATGACACACAAATAACTGGCACTCATGTTGCCCCAGCAGCAGCAGCATACTGCCAAGTTGGCTCCAGTGACGAGGAGATAGGGGGTGAAGATGACATTGATGATGAGGTCACTGACTCCACCTGGGTGCCAGATCGAACAGAGGAATCAAGTGAGGGGGAGGAAGAGGAGGAGGCACAGCAAACACGAGGCACAACATCCTCTATGACCAAACGTAGCACTAACCAGTCCAAGGCATCAGATGTCAGAGCTGCTCCGGTGCAGAGCGCTGTTGTCTCAAAGCACACACGCAGGAAATCTGCTGTCTGGGAGTTCTTTAAGAAATGTGCAGCAGACCCCACCGTTGCTATTTGTAATCTATGTCAGATGAGGCTTAAGCGTGGGAAAGACACCGGACACTTGGGTACCACGTGCTTGAGGTGACATATGACCTCCTGCCACACATCCCATTGGCGCAAAACTTTGCGTAGGTCCTCCTCCTCCTCATCTGTCTCTACCCCCACTGTATGTCCTGCCATGTCATTGCCTACAACCTCCACTGACAGGGATGATGCTACAGTAATGGATGTACCAGGTCCTTCCTCACAATATGAGAGCATCCCATCAGCTGAATATTTACGCAGTCAGATTACATTGCCGCAGCTGCTGCAGCGTAAGAAAAAATATATTCCCAACCATCCCCAAGCACAGCATCTAAATGCCAGCTTAGCAAAATTACTCACATTGCAGCTGCTGCGTTTCCAGCTGGTGGACTCTGCTCCCTTCCGTGAATTTACTGAATGTGCTGTACCACAGTGGCAGGTTCCAAAACGCCATTACTTTTCACACAAGGCCATTACAGCACTATACCAGCACGTGGAAGACAATGTTATCGAGTCATTGGGAAAGGCAGTCAGCAGTAAGGTGCATGTGACTTTAGACATGTGGTCCAGCAAGCATGGACAGGGTTGTTACATTGAATGCAGCTCGGAGGGATCCAAGACTGGGCTCTGTGCTGGAGCTTGTTCATCCACCACGCCTCCAGAAAGCGGCTTGTATGAGGTCTGTCTGCTCCACCACCACCACCTTTCCCTCTTCCTCCTCCTCCTCCTCCTTCTGTGTCTCTGGCGAAGTGGTAAACCGATGCCTGACAGGGTCTATGCAATGGCTCAAGCAAAAAGAAGCCATATTGTGCTTGAGCTGGTTTGTTTAGGGGACAGGAGCCACACCGGAAATTCTGTCAGCTCTGCAGGACCAGGTGCAGAGATGGTTAACACCACGCCAGCTTCAGCTGGGAATGATCGTCTGTGATAATGGCAGCAACCTTCTCTACGCCCTATGCAAGGGTAAATTGACGCATGTACCATGCCTAGCACACGTCCTAAATCTAGTGGTACAGCGTTTCCTAACCAAGTACCCAAGGCTGGCAGAGCTTCTCAGCCAGGCCAGAAAAGTCTGCAGCCACTTCAGACGGTCATTCCCAGCAAGCGTTCACCTGGCAGAAATTCAAAGAGAAATCCACCTTCCCACAAACCGTCTGAACTGTGACATTCCCACCAGGTGGAACTCGACATTAGCAATGCTGCAGCATCTGCACAAGCAGCAGAGGGCCATCAACGAGTACCTGTGTGAGCATGGCACTAGGACAGGTTCAGGTCAACTTGTTTTTTTCCCCCCGCAGTGGCTGATGATCAAGGATGCAATCACTGTACTGTCACCATTTGAGGAGGCAAAGAGGATGGTGAGCAGAGACAGTGCATGCATCAGTGAACAATTCCTTTAGTGTTCCTGCTGGAGCACACTCTGCGGGGAATTATGTATGTGGCTCTAGAGGCAGAGCAGCGGGAGGAAGAAGAGGCCTTCCCTAGCTCTGAAGGCCCCAGTCGTTCCGTAGACAGCATTCCTACTCAGATCAGACAGGAGGAGGATGAGGAGGAATATTTAAGTAGTGGGGGCATTGAAGGTGGGGATTCCTCAAGGGAGGGTTTCGAATGCCCAGAAACACAAGGGCTAGTGCGTGGCTGGGAGGAGGAAGTGCACGATACGGTCATCCTCATTGACCAGGAAGACTCGGAAACTAATGCCACCTCCAACCTATGCTGCATGGGCTCCCTTGTAATGCAAAGCCTGCTAAAGGACCCCAGGATTCGTGCTATCAAGGAGAGGGATCATTACTGGTTGGCAACCCTTCTTGATCCACGATATAAGGGTAAAGTTGCAGAGCTCATCCTGCCCGCACAGAGGGAGCACAGGATGAAAAAACTTGAGGACGCTCTAAAGCGACACTTGTGTAACACCTTTCCAGGCAATGGTAGATTACCAAGTGCTAACACAAGTGCTTCTGAGGCTGCGGATGATCAGAGGAATAGTGGTGAAGGCCAGGGCCGCTTGACTGATGCATTTTTAATTTTTTTTAGTCCACGATGCCCAGGAATGTCAAATGTAGGCACCCATTGCCAGTGTCTTCACCGTATGGTGCAGAACTAACTAGGGGCAAGGGCAGACCTGGATACCTTTCCAGCAGATGATCCACTGGCTTACTGGGTGTTGAGATTGGATCACTGGCCAGAACTTAGCCAATATCCTATGCAGCTACTAGGTTGCCCTTCATCTAGCGTGCTTTCTGAAAGGACGTTCAGTGCCGCTGGAGGTTTCTGTCACAGACAAGAATGCATCTGTCCACCGACTCTGTAGACCGGCTGACATTTATAAAAATTAATCAGTCCTGGATCAGCAGCTATCAATTCTATCGATGCTGAAATAACGGAATAGATCGGGGATGTCTTCTGCATTCACAAAACCTCCACCACTGAACTCTTCCACAATACCACAAAAGGGTTACGGTGTGAAGGCACTTGCTGCCATGAAAGGCACAATATTTGGCTGCAATGATGCCTGTGCCACATCTATATCATTTAAATTTTTTGAACCGCAGGGTCCAACCCTGCATTCTTCCACAATGCTACAGAGGGGTTACTGTATGATAGTACTTGCTGGCCTGGCAGTCTAGCACCAAAAGCACAATATCTGGGTGCACTGACGCCCATTACCAGATTCATATCTTTTTAATATAGGACCACATGGTCCACCCCTGCATTCTTCCACAATACCACAGAGGGGTTACTTTATGAATGCACTTGCTGGCCTGGCACCAAAAGCACAATATCTGGGTCCACCCCTGCATTCTTCCACAATACTACAGAGGGGTTACTGTGCCGTCACACCGTAACCCCTCTGAGGATATGAATCTGATACAGGCGTCAATGGCAGTGCACCCAAATATTGTGCCTTTGGTGCCAGGCCAGCAAGTGCCATCATACAGTAACCCCTCTGTGGTATTGTGGAAGAGTGCAGGGATGGACCATGCGGTCAGGGCCGGTGCTAGACTATTTTGCGCCCTAGGCAAGACCAGCTACTTGCACCCCCCAAAAAAAAAAATGACACAACATGAAACTGCTAAATTTCTTTTTACTTAAGAATAAAGTTTGAAAAGCACCAATAGTAAAGGTAAAATAAATATAAATAAACTGTATTAAACCATTTTAAATTAACTCTATTAAACAAATTAAAATTAACTGTATTGAATAAATATTAATTAACGAAAAAAAAAATAAGAGTTGTCACGTAAGTTTCAATTTCAGGCACATCAAAATTTCACTTTGCGTGCCTCATCCTATGCAAATTCTCATCATGCGTATATATATATATATATATTGCCCAGGCCAGCTCACATCATGCGTATATATATATTGCCCAGGCCAGCTCACATCATGCGTATATATATATTGCCCAGGCCAGCTCACATCATGCTCACAGACAGTCACAGATGCACCATCATGCATATATATATTGCCCAGGTCAGCTCACATCATGCGTATATATATTGCCCAGGCCAGCTCACATCATGTGTATATTTATTGCCCAGGCCAGCTCACATCATGTGTATATATATTGCCCAGGCCAGCTCACATCATGCGTATATATTGCCCATGCCAGCTCACATCATGCGTATATATATTGTCCAGGCCCAGGCCAGCTCACATCATGCTCACAGACAGTCACAGATGCGCCATCATCATAGGCGTGCGCAGCCTATTGCATTAGGGTGTGCACCCAAAAGCTCAAACACATGAAAAAAAAATTATGTTATATATATATATACACAAACACGCACCCTTATGCATACATACACACGCACACACTCTCACACATTCAGCCTAAATATATCATTACAATCAGGGTAATTCAAAGAGAATTGAAAAGTCACCGCACGTTCGGTGACTTTTCGTTCTCTTCAATTCGGTTTGTTTTGACGATTCCCAGTTCTGCAACCCTGCGGTGTATTCAGCAAGCACCACAGGGTCCCCGAATTGCAGGGAAAGGTCGCCGCAAACCCGCCAAAAACTAACCGCAAAACCTGGCGAATGCACACCGAAAACCCGCTGGAAAAAGCCGAGCAGGAGACGATCACACGCAGCGAAGCCGCTGGAAAAAGCCAACACTGCAGACAAATGGAGTTAATAAATTAGCAAAACAGTTTGCATGAATGATTGAAAAGTGAAACGCTGTTTGCAAAGAAACTACTGAGCGAAAATGTCTGAAATTTACATATGATCCAATGAATGATAATAAAAAGGGCTGTTACAGAAAAAATAAGTAAAAAAAAAATCCAGGAAAATTATTAAAATATCCTAAAAAAATCTATAAATAAAGAGATTCTTTACTGCAGAATTTTATAATGAACGGTTTATTAGATATTGAATTAAAATGGGAATATTTTTAACATTGAAGCCTATGGGATTCGCCTGAATAAACTTGCCGAATTAAACCACCGAACAGCAGGGCATTTCGGGAACCTTTCACTGCTGGTTTGTGTTCTCTGAATAGCCGAAGCAGTGCTTTTTTATGGGGATTCACTGCCCTCGATCAAGCACCGAACAGGCACCTTATGTGCAGGCAATTCCCCAGGATTTGGTGAATTGCCTGCTCTCTGGATAGCCGAATTGCCAGGAAAGGTTGATTTTCAGCGTTCGGTTACCTTTTTCCAGCCATTCGGATCTCTTTGGATAACCCTGTAATTTTATAATTCAGAGGTGCAGCAACCTTGGCTATCCAGTTGTCTTTGAACTACATTTCCCATGAGTCTCGACTAACCCAATTAGTGGCTGAGTATTGTGGCCGATTGTGTTTTATGACTATCAGAGTTATTCAGAGAGAGGTGAAACTCAGGAGAATGACTGGAAAAGTGAAAATTATAGGTCAAAATAGCCAAACAAGAAAAATTCTCCCATTTATCTCACTTTCCAAATCGGCTATTTGGTCCAGATTGTTCTCTTTTCCTGCCATTCTCCTGGTTTTCACCTTTCTCTGAACAACCCTGAGAGAGAGGTGAAAGCCAGGAGAACTGGCAGGAGAAGAGAACAATCTAGACCAAATAGCCGATTTGGAAAGTGAGATAAATGGGAGAATTTTTCTGGTTTGGCTATTTTGATCTAGAATTTTCTCTTCTCCAGTCATTCTCCTGAGTTTCACCTTTCTCTGAATAACCCTGTCAGGGTTATTCAGAGGGCGGTGAAAAGCAGGAGAATGACTGGAGAATGGAAAATTCTGGGTCAAAATAGCTGATTTGGGAAGTGAGATAAATGGGATAATTTTTCTGTTTTGGCTATTTTGACCTAGAATTTTCTTTTCTCCAGTCATTCTCCTGAGTTTCCCCATTCTCTGAATAACCCTGTCAGGGTTATTCAGAGAGCGGTGAAAAGCAGGAGAATGACTGGAGAATGGAAAATTCTAGGTCAAAATAGCTGATTTGGAAAGTGAGATAAATGGGAGAAGAATGGAAGAAGTTTTAGGAGGGAAATTAATTCTCACTCCGAAGCAGACACTCCCCTCATTCTACATACAATGTATCAAATTCATTACACCAGACTAAAAACACCTGGTGTTTATGGAAACACCTGGTGTTTATGCCGTTTGAAAAACACAGGTCATTTAGAGGTGAGAATCTTTGCACCTACATATTAGTTTTTAATTAAATATCTAATAAACTGTTGCTTATAATATTCTGCAGTAAAGAGTGTCTTTATTTCTCGATTTTTTAGTATTTTTTTAAGCATTTTTTATACTTTTTTCAAAATTTCTTTTTTTTGCGAACTCGAACCGAACACTCACAAAAAGTTCGAAGTTTGCAAACTTTTGAACGACCAAAGTTCGAATCGAACTCCGAACTGATCGAACCGAACAGCTCATCCCTACTTGCGAGGATGATAGACACCAAAGCATGGAAGTTACCAGCATTCTTCTCCTTCCTTAACGGAGTTGCAGGCTCAGCATGATCTCTCTCAAACACTTTCTGCATAAAGTCCACAAAGTGTCTTTTCATCTCAGGTTTCCGATTCAAACTGCATTGTAAAGAAGTAAACCGTGCTTCTGCATGTTCTCTGTTGTTTGGTAGTCTCTTTCATGCAGTAAGGAATGGTAGAGGTGCTACCCAGCTGCTGGAATCATCTTGGTAGGTCTCTTTACTCATGGTTTTCAAGAATTCCTTGTCTTCCATTGTAGCTGCCAACTCATTGTCTTTAGATGTTACCTCAAACACTGTGTTGCCGATGTTCTCATCCCAGAAATTAAGAGCTTTCTCTTCGTCCTGTATGATGTGTCGTTGTGCGCCCTTATGAAACAGTCTTTCCTTCACATGATATTGGTGTGGTCGTCGTGCAGAACAAGAAGTCCGTCCATTCGGCAGGACGTGTGTTTTAAAGGAAGAAACTGAGTAAGGTTCTCTGCCTTTGTCTCGACAAACATTGCCTATTATGACCCAGCCTAGATCCAGACACTGAGCATATGGAGCATCATGTGGACCGTTGATTTGTTGATACACTTTGTGCACCCTTAAGATGTCTTGGCCGAGCAACAGCAGGATCTCAGCACTTCTATCGAGGGCTGGTATTTGGCAGGCTATGTCCTTCAAGTGAGAATGGTGTAAGGCAGCTTTAGGAGTAGAGATCTCCTCTTTGTTGCTTGGAATCTGGTTGCACTCAGTGATAGTGGGCAAAGGTATTTCCACATTGTCATTCAGAGGAGCAACCACAAGACCGCTGGCTCTCCTACCTAAGACTTCTGTAGTGCCGGCACAAATAGTTAGGGTGTATGGTAGAGCATTTCTTTTTATGTTCAAAAGTTAAAAAACTGTGTTGTTGCAAGAGATCTGTTACTCTGATCATCTAGAGAATCGCATACAATCTTATGGCCTTCTCAGGTTGACCTTTGGGGTATACACGAACCAAACATATCTTTGCACAGGATTTGTCACCGAGTCCTTCTCCACAGACTTCCGTACATGTTGAGAACACTGAGGTGGAAGGTTCTGCTTGATCTGTGCGCTCCCCGCCTTGCTTTGCCTCAGTAGGATTGTTTGTGGACTGAGTATAGTTGTGTGGATATGGATGAAGAGCTTGTACATGGTCATCGCTGTCACACTCTATGCATTTAATGATAGCTTTACAGTCCTTTGCAAAGTGTTCTGTAGAGGCGCAGCATTTGTAGCAGACCCCAAATTTCTTTAAACGTTCTTTACGTTCTTGTAGGTTTTTCTTTCTGAAGACAATACATTTCTTAAGTGGCTGCGGTTTGTTATGTATGGGACATTGGCGATTTGGGTTCTCAATGTTCTTGTTTTATTCAGTCCTTTTAAGAACTGTGGCAGGTGCAGGTAGAACAGTGGTCCTTTCCACTGACACTGGTCCTCTATGGTCTCTGTTTGTCATACGTGTGTTTGTACTAGGTCTTGGAGGGGGTGAACTGAGAGGGTTACCGTCACTATAGGAGAAACTTGGGTCATTCTTTGTGTCTGCAATTCTTTTGATGAACTCCCAGAAGTAAGAAAAGGGAGGAAAGGCAACTTTATGTTTTTCCTTGTACTTTGATCCAAGTGATGCCCATTTTTCTTCAAGGCCATATGGTAGCTTGAGAACGATAGGGTTGATGCCATAAGGGGTGTCAAGGTAACTGAGACTAGGTAAGTGGATGTCCATCTTAGTAGACATGTGCATTCGTTTTAGTACTAAAACGATTTAGCCCGAATTTTGGGATAATTTAGTTTTCGTATGCTTCAACAGATACGAAACTGCTCATTACAAAAAAAGAAAGAAACTAAAAAAAAAATGCACTTCATTTTAGTTTCAGTCCTTTTTGTGATATTACATTGATGAGTGAAGGAGACCAGCAATAAAGAGCGCAACATCGCAAAGCTACAGAAAAGGTTTGTATGCGTAATCCTTCCTGAGGCCTACCTGAAAATCTGACAGTGATAAAGCTCCAAAATATTTACTCGCAGCACAGACAGCCAGCACAGGAGAGGAAACATTTACTTAACCCTTGCATGTCTATGAGGCAGACAAGATGATAAAAGCAGCTGGAGAAGGAAAACATTCCAATAAATCACGCTGAAAGCTAATGACAGAGGAGGGCTGAATAGTAAAAAACCCTTAATAACAAGCAGCGCTGGGAGAAGAGAAAGACTTTATAAAACGTGTGTTATCTCCCCTCCCGCTCTGCATAATAGGGGCATAGGTCTGATACATTTTATATTATCCATGATCACTATCCCCCTTTCCTCATCTATAATACACGTTTTATATAAAGTCCCTCTCCTCTCCCAGTGCTGCTTGTTATAAAGGGGTTTTTACATCTGATACATTTAGTATCCAGCTCTCACAGTTACTCTGTCATTAAGAGCCTTCAGTGTGATTTATTTCAATGTTTTCCCTGGATTTAAAGTGCTTTATTTTATTGTAAAAATAAATTTGCACCAGTCATCTCTTCTCTGAGCTTTCAGACCGATTTACGTTCTTATTTTCCCTCTCCCCTGCTTTTATAATCCTGTCTGTCTCCCTCACAGAGATAAAGTTTAAGTAAAAGTTCCCTCTCCTGTGCTGGATAAGCATTGCATTCCGAGGTTCTCCACCCTCCACATGCCAATGCAGTAGGATGTTCTATACAGAGAGGGGCATTAATTAAGTCAGGAAGATGTTCTATAAATTATACAGAGAGGGGTATTATTTCAGGAGGATGTTATATACATTATACAGAGAAAGGTATAAATTGAGGATGATGTTCTATACAGAGAGGGACATTAATTAATTCAGGAAGATGTTCTATACATTATAGAGAAAGGGGTATTAATTAATGCAGGAGGATGTTTTATACATTATATAGAGAGGAGCATTTTTTTTAGCCCTTTAAATCCAGTGGCTGTGAGCGCTGAGATCGGCTGCTTGTTATATTATCTCTCAGTATAATGTATCAGGATCAGCTGTTACAGTAACTGACTGTTGCTCATCACAGCGCTCAGCGTTTCAGTAAAACAAGGAAATAATATTGTTCTAATCTCTTATATATAAAAATATTATTTACTAGTTTTACTGAAACTCTGAGTGCTGCGATGAGCAGCAGTCAGTTACTGTAACAGCTTTGCCCTGACACATTTTGCTGAGGGTGAGAAATACTGTAACAAGCAGCGATCTCAGCCCTCTGAGGAGCCACTACAATAGTAATTGTATCCGCTGGTTTTCGGATGAATGAAATTAGTTTTCATACTAAAGAACTGAAAACAAATTTCTTTAGCAACTAAATATATTGCATTTTAGGACTAATCCATTAGTTCAAAACGAAATGTTGTGCTGTGCACATGTCTACATCTTAGCAAGTTGAAGCTCTAATAAAACATTGCTGAGTTCTTGAAACTTTAAATTGTCTCTAGTGGAAATCCTTGGGAAGCTTTGCAATCTTTTGAATAAGGCATCTTCAATGGCTTCTGGGCTGCCAAAGGTACGTTCAAGTCTGTCCCAAGCAGCATTAAGGCCTGCAGCAGGGTTGTCAACATGAATCGTTTTGAGCCTCTTGATGCGTTCAGTAGACTGGGAACCTAGCCATCTGATGAGCAGATCTAATTATTCTGTAGCAGTGATGTCAAGGTCACTCATTGTGGCTTTAATGGTAGATTTCCATCCTCTGTAATTTTCAGGCTTGTCATCAAACTTGGTGAGACCTGTCTTTGTGAGCTCTCTGCAAAGCATGTATTCAGCAAACTGCGACATGTCCATGTTTTCAGTTTTTGGGTGCATGACTGCAGGTGACTTGGGAACATCACTGCTCTGCATGGAAAGAGCCTGTGGAGTCATGGGTTCAATCCCAGCGAGCACCTCTCCAGTAAGTGTCATTGGGCAAGACACCTAACGGTACATACTCGCCACCCAGGACATACTTGAAAACGAGCGAAATCTCAATGTATCCTTCCTGGTAAAATCCTTTCTAAAAAAACAAAAAAAAAAAACATATGTTGGCATTCAACACTGGAACTAGTTTAAAGTTCATTGGCATGTTGGTTTGTAGCTGTGGAGCGGTGTGCGTGCTAGTAGGTACTTGGCTAGTGTCAAGGTAAGGTGGATAATTTATTATGTGCATGCTATTGTCCACTGCTTGCTGAGATGCTGCAGTCTGATGTGCTGGAAGATATGAAGGCACATTGTCTTGGAGTACAGTAGGTGCTGAGAAGAGACTTTGGTTGCTGACGTTCTGGAGAGGAATGTGAAGAATTTGAGGCATAAGACACAGCTGAGTGTCTGCTGCTACTGTTGTCTCTTTCACTTTCACTAGCAGCTTGTTCTAAGACCTTAAACCTTGCCATGGCCGTGGCATGTTCACATTGTTTTCCAAAAGTTCTATTTCCACTCTGTGGCATGTGGCTTCAGCTTCCTTGCATGCGGCTTCAGCTTCCATTTCTGCTTTCTGGCATGCGGCTTCCGCCTCCATTTCTGCTTTCTGGCGTGTGGCTTCAGTTTCCATTTCTGCTTCCTGGCATGCGGCTTCAGCCTCCATTTCTGCTTTCTGGCGTGCGGCTTCAGCCTCTATGCGTGCGGCTTCAGTTTCCATTTCTGCTTTCTTTTGGGTGAAGGCTGCCTGAATTTTAGAAGCTTCAGCGTCAGCATGGGCCTTTATGAGTTGTTGATGGAGTGTGGAAGATCTTGATTTCAGGGATTTGGAAGACCTTGAGGAGTGTCTGGTGGATGCAGAGTGATGATATCTGGATTCCTGGAGCTGTGTGATTCTTATTTCTGCCTTTGTCTTTGTTTGCAGCACTAAATTGTCTCTTTCTAGATGGAGCTCATTTAATCTCTTTAGTTCTTCCAGTGACACTTCAGTGTTGTACCACTTTAAGTGATGAATATATTTAACACACAGTCTTTGATACTTCTGATAAGCGACATCTAATTGCTTAATAGTGCTCTCTAGTTGTAGTGCATCATGACATGTTTGAGAGAGAGCAGACATGGATTTGACAGTAGTACTCCATAGATCATTAGTATGAGACAGCTGCTCTTCTGCGTCAGCTTAAAAATTTTCTTGTACTTTCCAGGTTGGTTTTGTTAATCTTTTTTCTCTTTTGTTTGGTTCAGGGTTTAATTCCTGATCTGAAAGGATTTCTGAGTCTGGTAGTGTGTCAGATTGCATATTGATTTACTGGAACATTTTGCTGACATGGAGAGGGTTAATGATGTAGTTTTATAGCAGCAGAGAAATGTATCAATTTTGCTGAGCTCAGCTAGGATTCCTAGGCAACGGTTGTAGAAAGGTTTGCTTTTATTTTCTGATAAGATTTCACAGTCAAATCTCGTGCAATGCATACAGAGTAATGAACTGGTTGTAGTGAACAGAGACACTGTATAAACTGTTTGTATGGCACAGATATATTGAACATTCACAGCACTAATATCCTGACACTGTTGATTGCTATGCTGGGACTTGCTTGCAGGCACATACAGGCTTGTGGTAATGACTGCACTGTGTGAAGCTGCTATTTTCAGTGTCCCTATAGCGTCTCACTGTGTATCCAGAGCTAGCAAGGATCCTATGGAGGATGTCTGACTGATCTTTCTTTGATCTTTAAACTGATTTTTCTATGATCTTCTGACTGATCTTGTGATTTTTTGACTGTTCTGTTTCTCCACCAAAACACTGAGAATTTGATCTCTGAACTTACAGTTGTGAAGAAATGGCGATAACTCCCAGTCTTAGGTGAATTACAGACAGTGGCTCAATCCAGATGACACTAGGGATGTGCGTTTCGGGTTTCGGAATTTTCACGAAATTTCCCGATTCGTGCATTCGGATTCGGACGATTTTCAGAAAATTTTCAGATCCGAAAACGGCAGATCCGAAAAATTTACGAAACGAAACGAAAATTTGTTTGTAATTTTCGAATGGACTAGAAATGTGTAAAATCGAAAATCATTTTCGTTCCATTCGTAATTTCGGCTCCATTCCTGATTTCGGTTCCATTTCAGTAATTTGGGACAACGTATTTTTTGGTTATATCGCTGATTCTGTAATTTTGTATCATTCCCATCTCAATGTATCCTTCTTGTAAAACCAGAGAAATCTCAATGTATCCTTCTTGTGAAACCAGAGAAATCTCAATGTATCCTTCTTGTGAAACCAGAGAAATATCAATGTATCCTTCTTGTGAAACCAGAGAAATCTCAATGTATCCTTCTTGTAAAACCAGAGAAATCTCAATGTATCCTTCCTGGAAAACCAGAGAAATCTCAATGTATCCTTCCAGGGAAACCAGAGAAATCTCAATGTATCCTTCCTGGGAAACCAGAGAAATCTCAACGTATCCTTCTTGTAAAACATGAGAAATCTCAATGGCAGAATTATCGTATTGACAGAAATATCGGATATGAAAAACAATTAGTTTACTTCAAAACGAATAGACACTTTGAAATGAGGAGAACAGACGTTCCGAAAAACACGAAAATTTCCGAAATTACGAAAAAAAGTCGATCCAAAAAACGAAATGAAAAAGAAACGAACCGAAATGGAAATCGGCCGGAACGAAAATTTACAAAATACGAATGAACCGAATCAAACCGAAAAAAAAAATCGGTGCACAAGTCTAGATGACACCTTGAAGTTCTGATGAAGTTTTATTTCATAAACTGTAGAAAATCCAAAACAATATACATCGGATAGGTCAAAAAATCATAGTGTGATCTGCTCCATGAGACTTGCAAAGGATTACTGGGAAATGAAGCAGGGTGGAGGTATCTAGACAGGAAATCACTGAACCATGAGGAGGGGAGGAGAGAAACCCAGGGGTGGATAAGAGAGAAACCCAGGGGTGTAATTCTTAACACCTTCACTGCTGAGCCATTTCACATCTTACAAAAAAGAAAAATGTGTTTTTTTATTATTGTTGTTGTTATTTTTTTTCTTTACTTTAAACAAGGTCATGTTTGGTATCATTGGAAAGACGAAACACCCTGCTAGCTGAAAACAGTCAGGAGATATCGGGGTTCAAAGGAACCCTTATCTCCACCCCTATCTTTCCTTAGGAGTCAATGAGAACCCCCCACATGTCCTCAGCAGTGACAGGGTTAAAGGCATATCACAAGGCATGTGAAACATGACACATCCAGAACAACATATTTAAAAGCTTGCAGACTCTCATCGGTTTCAGAGAGCTGTTTTATCTGAAGCAATCGTTGGTCTGTGACGTTCAAATAGTCTGAATGATTAATCTGTGACAGGACATCCAGGTCCTGTTGAACATTGCAAACTGTGTGTTGTGCATAGTCAGGTGCACCTCCAGCTGCTATTGCTCTACTAAGAGTGTCACTAATATACATTTACGGTCCAGGCTTGTAGACAACATTTAGGCAATCGTTTTGTAGTGTGAGCAACATGCTATGTAGGCATTTGGGCGCAGACAAAAAAGATTTCTTAAAAATAGAAATCAAAGGCCAGTTTCTGCTGTGATCTCATCGAGGCCATAGAGGTAGTGGTGAAAGTGCTGGCAGGCAAACACTATACTCAGACATTCCTTTTCTATTTGAGCATAGTTTTGTTCAGTAAGTCAGTGCCCTTGAAGCAAAAGCGATAGGCTGGTGAGCTTGCAATAGGCAACACCCGAGTCCAGTTTTGCTTGCATCACTTTGAATAGTTACAGGATTAGTAACTGTTACCGGAATCCACCTGGCTCACTTGGGAGAAGGCCGGGCCGGCGTGGACAATGACTGACTGGACACAAGTCTCTTCAGGAAAGGCGAACTTTATTGTGACGTCATAGATGCTCAGACAGGATTGAATCGCAAAGACTGAGCACCGATTACATTCATACATAGCATTTTATACAATGAATAGATAATCAGGTACATCCCAATTAGCCCACCCCACGGTGACACTATCCCACCCCACGTGGGTCTTCGTCCTATGAATTATTTCGATAAATTCACCATTGGGGTCGTATTTTCTCCAATTCATATAGAATTCATAATTTGGCATAAAGCTGGAGCTATCTTCGTCTTGCTTGCAGAGGAAGATTTTGGTGACTTGAAGCAGATAATCATTCATCGGAGGCATTTCTGCCACTTTTGCATCTTGGTCTGCTAATCTATTTCCTTTGGGTATTTCGTCATGACCTTTCTGGTGACCTCGGCAGTGCATGATACTGACAGCACTTGGCTTCCACACAGTGTCAAATAGAGCGGAGATTTCTGCAGAGGATTTGACTTGCTTTCCCGATGAAGGGAGAAGGCCTCTTTCTTTGTAGAGTGCACCATGTGCATGGACAGTCATAAAGGCATACTTTGAGTCTGTGTAGATATTTACTCTTTTGCCTTCAGATGATTCCAGAGCTCTTGTCAAAGCCAATATCTCTGCTAGTTGTGCTGACGTGTGGCCTGGTAAGGAGTCTGATTCTAGAATCCCATTCATGGTGACAACTGCATAGCCGGATACTTTCTTTCCTTCATACATATAACTGCTTCCATCAGTGAAGAGTTGTAGGTCGTATTTGTCTAGGGGTACGTCTTTCAGATCTGGTCTGCTGCTGAATACTTCTTCCATGACTTGAAGGCATTCATGATTTGGATCTTCTTCAGAGTCAGGGCTACTGCTCGTAGAGACAGGAGACGTATTCTCAATATTGTCAAACAAGCAAAGCAGGAAGGGGAAGGGGAAGTGGACGTTCTAGTCCATCTAGGGACAAACTTGGCTAGCAATGGGGTTTCTGAGATTAAGGAAGATTTTTGTGTTCTTGGAGGTGATATACAGCAGATTGCATCCACTGTGTCATTATCTGACGTTCTGCCTGTGCATAACATTCAGGATAGGCAGATGTGCACTAGGGAATTTAATTTGTGGCTTTAGGAATGGTGTCGGGAGCAAGGATTTGGCTTTGTGTCCCGTGATAGCTCTAATTGGAGCAGAAAGGAACGGTATAGAAAAGATGGTTTGCATCTTACTCATAGGGGAACATATGTTCTCAGTGAGAAGTTCAAAGGTTTCACAAAGGAATATTTAAACTAGGAGGGGAGGACAAAAGGGTAAAAAACAATCTGCCCGATTGTCCCCCAAAACTTAATCTGAGGGTGCAAGCAACATGCGGGGTAAAAAATGACAAGCTCAGAGTCGTGTCTATAAATGCTCACAGTTTAGTCAATAAAATCAATGAACTGGAGGCAATGATGGCAGCTGAAAAAGTAGATTTAGTGGCGGTTACTGAGACATGGTTCAGTGAGAAAAATATCTGGGACATAACAATAACGGGGTACTCTTTATATAGAGAAGACAGACAAGGTAGGAAAGGAGGAGGATAGTATGTGAAAAACAACATAAAAACGAACCAAATAAAAGTGAGCGAGGTGAAAATCGAGTCAGTTTGGGTTACGCTAACATTTGGCAATCATACAGTGTAGGTGTGATCTATAGACCCCCTGGACAAGTAGAAGAGCTAGATAATCTGCTGTTTGAGGAAATAGCCAAAATGACAATGAAGGAGGAAGTTATTATCATGGGGGACTTTTATCTTCCTGATGTGAACTGGAAAACCAAAATAGCTGGGTGCGCCAGGAGTACAAATATTCTAAACTCCCTACTGGGATTATCTCTAACACAAGTAGTTGAGGAGCCGACCCGTAAAGAGGTCATATTGGATTTAATACTCACAAATGGAGGTTTGGTATCAGACGTTGTTGTAGGTGAAAATTTGAGCTCTAGTGATCACCAGTCAGCGTGGTTTAATATAAGAATTGGGATGGAGCCGCACCACACAAAAACAAAAGTTTTAGGCTTTAAAAAAACAGATTTTTCTAAAATGAGATTTTGTGTGAATGAGTCATTATCAGACTGGAGGAGTTTTAAGGAAGTCCAGGAGAAATGGGATTATTTAAAGGAGGCAATATTGAATGCCACAGGCAATTGCATTCGGCTTGTTAGCAAAAACAAAAAAGGGAAGAAACCACTGTGGTACTCTACAGAAGTGGCCAAAATAGTGAAGAACAAAAAGATAGCATTCAAGAATTATAAAAAAACTCAGAGTGAAGAAGATAGGCAAACCTATAAGATTAGGCAGAAGATGTGCTTTCAGGCACCACCAAGAGAGTTATCTCTTCCCTCTGAGCCTATGCAACTAGGCCGTACTAGGCTTACAGAGGAAGAGAGAACAAGGCGTTTTCGTGAGGGATTGTGCCTGTATTGTGGTTTGGGGGGACATGTACGATTTCAATGTCCTAATCGTCCTAAAATGCATGATAAGCCGGAAAACTACCGCACCTAAGGCAGCTGAGGAGACAGGCCTTGGGTGTGACGTGCATGTCTCCTGTCAAAGACACTAAACTTATGTTACCAGTATCCTTGGCTTGGGAGACCAAGACCACACAGACTACCGCTTTTTTGGATTCTGGGGCTACTGGCAACTTTATCGATGTTAACTACGCTTCTTCCATTTCTCTACCTCTGGTTGTAAGAGAGACACCCTTAGCCGTCGAAGCCATAGACGGCAGACCGTTATCCTGCCCTAGGATTACTCACGATACGGTTACAGTGGTTCTTACCACTGGTCTCTTGCATAAAGAAGAAATCATATTTCAAGTTATCCATTCACCTTCCAATCCTGTTGTACTTGGTTTCCCTTGGTTGGTGAAACACAATCCTGTTATTGATTGGGCTAAGGGAGAGATACTGTCTTGGAGTCCTGCTTGTTTTGGGACTTGTTTAATACCCATTCAGCATGTCGGTGCCCTGAACACACCCACAGCTCCTCCATTGTCTACAGAGGTTCCTGACCAATACGCCGACCTCAGGGCTGTATTTGATAAAAGAGAGGCAGAGAAACTGCCTCCACATAGACCATATGATTGTGCCATTGATATTCATCCTGGTACCATGCCTCCTCGAGGCAAAGTATATCCTCTTTCCATAAAGGAGAACCAAATTATGGAAGAGTACATAAAGGAGAATTTGGAGAGAGGTTTTATCCGACGTTCCTCTTCTCCAGCAGGGGCTGGGTTCTTTTTTGTGTCTAAAAAAGAGGGAGATTTACGCCCGTGTATCGATTTATAGGGGGCTTAACAAGATCACCATTAAGAACGTGTACCCTATCCCTCTCATATCAGAACTGTTCGACAGGTTAAGGGGGTCAGCAGTATACACAAAACTTGATTTAAGAGGAGCTTACAACCTGATACGTATAAAAGAAGGGCATGAATGGAAAACAGCATTTAATACCAGGAGTGGGCATTATGAATACTTGGTCATGCCTTTCGGTCTTTGTAATGCTCAAGCGGTATTCCAGGATTTTATTAATGATGTGCTCAGAGATTTCTTACAAACCTTTGTTATAGTATACCTAGACGATATATTGATTTACTCTCCCGATCTGAAAACCCACCATGCACATGTCAGACAGGTATTAGCAAAATTACTGGACAATGGTCTTTATTGCAAACTAGAGAAGTGTTTATTCAACATAACTACTGTGAAATTCCTTGGGTATATTATCACTCCAGAAGGTTTTGAGATGGATCCTTCTAAACTCACGGCCATCTCAGAATGGCCTCTCCCTCAAGGTCTCAAGGCCATACAGAGGTTTCTGGGGTTTTCCAACTATTATAGGAGATTTAGCAAGAATTATTCCGCTGTAGCCTCCCCTATCATTAATATGACACGTAAAGGTCTGAAGAACCAGATTTGGTCTTCTCAATCCAAACAAGCATTCGAAGACCTCAAACAAGCTTTCACTTCCGCTCCCGTGTTACGGCATCCTGATCCCAGGATTCCGTTTGTTCTTGAGGTTGATGCTTCCGAGATAGGCATTGGGGCTGTCCTGTCTCAAAGAGAGTCTCCAGGAAAACCTCTACATCCTTGTGGGTTCTTTTCAAGAAAATTATCACCAGCAGAATGCAATTATGATATCGTTAACAGAGAATTGCTTGCTATTGTGTCTGCCCTCTCAGAGTGGAGACATTTGTTGGAAGGTACTCTTGACCCTTTATTGATAATTACTGATCATAAGAACCTTACGTACATCGGGGATGCCAAACGTTTGAACGCGAGACAGGCCAGGTGGTCATTGCTACTGTCTTGGTTTAATTTTGTATTGACTTACAGACCAGGTGACCGCAATGTAAAGGCTGATGCCTTATCTCGTCAATATGACCCGTATGAATCTAATACACAAGACCACAATCCTATAGTTCCTCCTGAACGTATTGTGGCTTCCACAGTATTGTCTGTCTCCTCGCCTTTCCTGGAACGCTTCCAGGCAGTTCAAGTAGGGGCTCCACCTGACAAGCCTCCAGATATGTTGTTTGTACCTGAAAAGGAAAGACCAGAATTACTCATAATGTTTCATGATTCTAAACCAGCAGGTCATCCTGGTATTACTAAGACTCTTACCAGTGTCTCCAGACAGTTCTGGTGGCCCACCATGCAACAGGACGTACGTCTGTTTGTTTTGGCTTGTCAAGTCTGTGCCAGAAGCAAAACCAGTAAATCCTTGCCTGTCGGTCTATTGCAGCCTTTACCCATGCCTAAGAGGCCTTGGTCTCATCTATCTATGGATTTTATTGTGGACTTGCCGAAGTCCAAGGGTCATACTGTGGTTCTGACAGTTGTAGACCGCTTCTCCAAAATGGCTCATTTTGTCCCTCTACCTAAGCTTCCTACAGCCAAAGAACTGGCGGTTGTATTTGCTAGAGAGATTGTACGAATACATGGGGTTCCGTCTGAAATAGTCTCTGACAGAGGAGCCCAGTTCGTCTCTCGTTTCTGGAGGGTTTTCTGTGCAGAGATGGGGATGCGATTGGCCTTCTCTTCAGCATATCATCCACAAACCAATTGGGCAGCAGAGAGGGCAAATCAGGGTCTCGAGCAGTACATACGTTGCTTTACCACACAACAACAAGACAATTGGTCGGAGTTGTTGCCCTGGGCTGAGTATGCACGTAATAACGCCGTTAACGAGACCACTGGCCACTCTCCTTTTTCTGCCATCTATGTTTTTTTCCCTCCGGCTCTACCGCTTCAGTTTACTGAACAGGCCATCCCGGCTCTCGATGACCATCTCACTCAACTGCAAGAGATTTGGAGACAGATTCGAGAAAATATGGAGCGCAATGTTGCTGTCCAGAAACGCAAGGCTGACAGGCATAGGTTACAAGCTCCCTCCTATAACGTGGGGGATAGAGTTTGGTTGTCCACTAGGAATGGGAAGTTGCGGGTGCCTTCTATGAAAATGGCACCTCGGTTTATAGGTCCATATAAGATCATTCGCCGCATTAATCCTGTGCCTTATGCTCTTGCCCTTCCTAAACATCTTCGCATGCACAACGTCTTCCACACCTCCCTACTGAAGCCATTGTTGTGTAACAGGTACACGCGGGTCGTTCCTCCTCCTCCACCTATTCAGGTTGATGGTGAATCTGAGTATGAGGTTAGGAGGGTTTTGGATTCTAGGCTGTGCAGGGGCACTCTGCAGTACTTGGTCGATTGGGTGGGTTATGGTCCAGAGGACCGGTCCTGGATTCCAGCTTCTGACATGTCTGCCTCTAGGTTGGTCAGGGCTTTCCATGCCTCGCACCCCGATCGCCCTGGTGGTCGTCCTGCCGCTCGTCCTGTTGGTCGTCCGGTGGCCTCCCGTGGAGAGGGGGGTACTGTAACGTTGGGAGCTTCCAGCCCTACCTGTGTGCTTGAGGGCAGCATGTCTGATGCTGCTCGCTGACCAAAGCCCGGTTTAAATGGAGACAGGCAGGGAGGTGGTTGCAAGAGGCGCGGCTTGAGTGGGGGGCATGGCCTGGTGAAGGTCTTTAAAAACCCTCAGTGTATTCTCAGCAGTTGCCAGATCGTGGTTATCCATACCTGAGCTCCTTGTACCTGACTGCTATATTGAATTAACCCGTTATTGACCTCTGCTGGTTTCTGACTATTCTGCCTTCTGTTGCCCTAGACCATTTTCTTGTACTACGCTACTGCTCTGATATCGACCCGGCTATTCCATTTGACCATTCTGAACTCTGTATTCCTGATTCTGGCTCGGCTGACTACTCCCCGTGTTGTTAACCCTATCTGTCTAGCTAGTTTACCTGGCCAATTCTAAGGACCAGACAGTTAGATCTTTCACGGCTACTCTGTTGGTAGCTTCTGGGTTCTGTGGAGTGTGGGGCGTTAAGTACTGCGTGGTGGGATCTGGGAACCGTGACAGAGGCACTTTGACATGAAGGACTTGTCCCAGAGTCAACTTGTCCGCTTCTGAGATTAGCATTGCTGTGGCGGCCATGTCTCGTAGACAAGGGGGTAGGCCGCAGGCTATGGGGTCAAGCTGTTTTGGAGAGGTAAGCCTCAGGTCTCGGCCATGACCTGAGGTTCTGGATCAGGACTCCCATTGCAGTTTGGTTGTGTTCATGCACGTAGAGCTGGAAGGGCTTACTATGATCTGGCAAGCCCAATGCTGGGGCTTCCATTAAAAGGGTCTTTAGTTTCAGAAAGGCAATAGTCTGTTCTTCCTCCCAGAGGAATGGATCATGTTCACCCCCCATTGGTAGCTTGATGGAGCGCTTTGCAATTTCGGCAAAGTTGGGGATCCACAGACGGCAGAATCCAGAAGCACCTAGGAATTCACGGATCTGTCTGCGTGTCTTTGGCTGAGGGATGCAGCAGACCGCTTCCTTCCGTTCAGCTCCCAGTGCACATTTGGTACCTGTTAATTGAAAACCTAGATATTTCACGCTTTGTTTACATATTTGTGTCTTCTTTCTAGAAACTTTGTATCCTGCTTGGGATAGCAGATATAGAAGTGCCTTTGTGGCAGATAAACAGTCTTTTTCTGTGGGAGAAAAAAAGCATTAAATCATCAACATATTGCAATAAGACAACTTTGTCTGGCTGTGCATTGAAAGACAGGAGGTCCTGGCTGAGTGCGCAACCAAAAATTGTGGGTGAGTTCTTGAAACCTTGAGGAAGGTGTGTCCACGTCATCTGATGACGCGCTCCTGACTTGGAGTCTTCCCACTGAAATGCAAAAAGAGGTTGGCTTGCGGGAGCAAGGCGGATGCAAAAGAAAGCGTCTTTTAAATCAAGCACTGTATAGTATTTTGTATCTCCGGGAATTAATGCCAATAAATTATATGGATTGGGGACAACGGGGTGTAAGGTCACCGTAGCTTCGTTAACTGCCCTTAAATCTTGGACTGGACGGTACTCCTGAGTCCCTTCTTTTTGTAATAGCAATAACTGTGTATTCCATGGCGACACAAAATGTCAGTATCCCATGATCTTTCAGTCTTTGTAGATGTGTCTGGATATTTCGCTTGGCTTTCTGTAGAATGTGATACTGTCTTAGAGCCACAGGCGTTGCGCCAGGTTACAGATCAACATATACTGGGGGAATATTAACTGCTAAGCTGGGCAGGTTGTCCTCCGCCCACACTCCGGGACTGACCAGTAGTAGTGCGTATGGGTCTGGTGCAACCGGCGTGATTGGTGCTGTGTGCCATTCTTCTTCTCTGGGCATAATTACTACAAACTTTATTGGCTGAGTCTCTAGGCTGGATGGGTTATGCTGCCGAACAGAGCCGCCACTTTCAGGCAGGTCTAATCTAGCGTGACCCCCGGGAAGGAACGTAATTTGGGCTTGCAATTTGCAAAGGATGTCCCGCCCCAGGAGTTGGATTGGACATTCAGGCACATATAGAATTTGGTGTTCTACATTGTGCCCCCCCAGGCTGCATTTACGGGATGCGAGAAAAGGATACTTAACAGATACACCCATTGCACCCATTATGTCAGCCTCGTTACCCATCAGTGGTGCAATTGGTTGCGTTACAACAGACTATTCAGCCCCTGTGTCAACCATAAAAACCTCATCCTTGTCCCCCACTCTTACAATGACCGTGGGTTTGTGATTACTGAGTGGGATGGGCCCAGGTCTGTGTCAATATGCACCTTGCCCTTCAAAAGAAGTTCCCGCCAAACCCACAAACCCGGGACCAGCAGCATCATTTCTCTTGTACCTCCCGTTTGTTACTTGACCATTTGATGTTCCCTAATCTGTCTGGTCATTCTGCCCCCCATTTTTCTCGAGTAATACGGGGCAGTCCCTGTGCCAGTGACCTTCACCTTTACAGAATGCGCACTGATTGCACCCCAATCCGCTCCAGAGGGTACGCCTGCCTCTGCCCCCTCTACCTCTTCCTCTGCCTCCATCCTGGCCCCCTCTACCTCTACCCATATTCACGGCTGCAACTCCGGTATGCCCTCTCTGTCTCCGTATTTCCTCCCATTTTTCTTCTAAATCTCTGTTATGATATACTTTATTAGCGATCTCTACTAATTCACTAATCTCTTTGCCCAAGAACTCATCTATCCTCTGTATCTTGTTGCATATATCTCTTTGTGCTGGCTCACAAAGGAGGAGTTAACTAGCCATTGATTTTCTGTTGCTTCTGGATCAATCAGACTATACATTCTAAATGCATCTAGTAATCTTTCTAAGAATGCACTTGGGGGCTCTTTCGGGTCTTGCATTACTTTGGCTATTTTTCCCATATTGGTAGGCTTCTTCCCTCCTGCTTTTACTCCCATTAACACTGCCGCCCGGTAGCTTTGAAGATGAGCTATACCCATAAACATTTTTTAGATACATAAATGAGAAAAGAAAAGTAAAACAAGGATTAGTTAGATTAAAAACAAAGGAAGGAAGGTATGTAGAAGAGGATAAATGTCTCGCTGACTGCCTCAATGAATAATTTTGTTCAGTCTTTGCAGAAGAAAAGGAAGGAAAGGGACCTCCGTTAGGAGGAAACACTAATGAGACATTTACATATGAGTTTACAGAGGAGGAGGTTCTACAGCAGCTGTCTAAAGTAAAGACAAATAAGTCAATGGGGCCTGATGGGATCCACCCTAAATTATTAAAAGAGCTCAGTGGTGTAATAGCAAAACCGTTAACAAGGATTGGTTAAATAAATCTGTTAACGGGAGTCGTCCCAGAAGACTGGAAATTAGCAAATGTTGTGCCCATTTACAAGAAGGGTAGTAGGGAGGAATCGGGGAACTATAGGCCAGTTAGTCTTATGTCAGTAGTGGGGAAAGTAATGGATACCATGTTAAAGGAAAGGATTGTTGAACACCTAAAAACAAATAGATTACAGGATCAGAAACAACATGGGTTTACCTCAGGGAGATCATGCCAAACTAATCTTATTGATTTTTTTGATTGGGTAACAAAAATAATAGACACAGGTGGTGCAGTAGACATTGCTTATTTAGATTTCAGTAAGGCTTTTGATACTGTTCTGCATAGAAGGCTTATCAATAAATTGCAATCTTTGTGCTTGGATTCCAATATTGTTGAATGGATTAGGCAGTGGCTGAGTGACAGGCAACAGAAGGTTGTGGTAAATGCAGTTTATTCGGTGCAAGGTTGTTACTTGTTACCAGTGGGGTACCTCAGGGGTCAGTACTTGGACCCATTCTCTTTAATATTTTTATTAGTGATATTGCAGAAGGTATTAATGGAAAAGTATGTCTTTTTGCTGATGACACAAAGATTTACAACAGGGTTGACGTTCCTGGAGGGATCAGCCAAATGACAAATGATTTAGGTAAACTAAAAAAATGGTCGGAGCTGTGGCAAATTGAGTTTTAATGTGGATAAGTGCAAGATAATGCACCTGGGACGTAAAAACCCAAGGACTGAATATAGAATATTTGATACAGTCCTAACCTCAACATCTGAGGAAAGGGATTTAGGGGTTATTATTTCAGAGGATCTAAGGATAAGTAGTCAATGTAATAGAGCAGCAGGAAATGAAAGGAGAAAAGTTACCAGGAAAGGCTTAATGATCTTAACATGTATAGCTTGGAAAAAAGACGAGACAGAGGAGATATGATAGAAACATTTAAATACGTAAAGGGAATCCACAAGGTAGAGGAAGGGAGTATATTTAAAAGGAAGCAAAGTAGCAAAACAAGAGGACATAGTCTTAGATTAGAGGGGCAAAGGTTTAAAAGTAACATCAGGAAGCATTATTTTACTGAGAGGGTGGTGGATACATGGAACAGCCTTCCAGTTGAAGTGGTAGAGGTCAAAACAGTAATTGAATTTAAGCAGGCATGGGATAGGCATAAGGCTATCCTAAACAAAAGATAAATCCAGCTAAAGTATCCATGTAATTGGGCAGACTAGATGGGCCGAAAGGTTCTTATCTGCCGACATTTTTCTATGTTTCATTCCAGTATTGCATGGCCATTTAGGATCAGTTTTGGGGTAGTGCTCCTCGGCCCATGCCTCTGGATTTGGTTTACTGTCTTCAACTGCTTGGGCTAATAAGAGTTTGCGGGCGTTGCTATTTGTACGGGCTCTTTCTTTAGTAGTAAACATTGTTAAGAATAACTGCTGACAGTCTGCCCATGTTGGGTTGTGCGTGAGCATGACAGATTCTACCATGCTAGCCATGGCTGCGGGATTTGCAGAGTAGGGAGGGGTATGGGTCTTCCAATTAAACAAATCAGTGGTGGTGAATGGGACATACGTAAACTGTGTTGGCCCTTGCTCCCCATCCGCCAGCAGAGGACCTGGCACTTCTCGTAATGGGAGTCGTAGTTTACTGGGATTATGCTGATTACTCAGGTCTTAACAATATTGTTGTCAGCACGGGTTACAATTTTGGGAACTGCATCACTCCCCCCCCCCGCCCTCCGTGGAGTTTCTAACCAATATACTGTTCCATCCAGCATCTCAATTTTATCAGCGGGCAGCATATCATCCTCTCCCTCCACAGCCTCCCCATCCTACCACTACCAGTTGGGGCCGAGGGCGCAGGCGACGAATTAGCAGCAGCCTGCCCTCTCCTCCCCACCTGCTTAGCCACGGCATCCAAGGCTTGCCGGGCCGCCCCGTATGAGGACGGATAAGGTGGCGGAAGAGAATCAGACTCCTCGGGATGCTCCACTAACACCGGTTTATCTTCATCTTCAGATTTAAATTGATCTGGGACACCCTTTTCTTATTTTGACCTGCTAGCATTACAAATTGGCTCTTATCTATTACGCAGTACCTCCAAATATCTATATACGGGTACTGATCTGGGTGTCCGTATCTCCCAGTGATTTGGGAGTGCATTCTCTGTATTAGCACTGGATCCATAGATCCCTGCTCTGGCCACTCGGGGACTAATATCGGCCAGACTATAGTGCACAAAATCTGTAATATCTCTTTACTTAATTCTACACCATAGTGGTGCGTCTCATACAGCGCCTTAAAATTGTGCACCATATACTCTAAAGTAGGGATGATTGTTCGGTTCGGATCTGTTCGGAGTTCGCATCAAACATCAGCCGTTCGAAAGTTCGCGAACTTCAAACTTTTTTGGGACGTTCGCCGAAAGTTGGAAAAAAAATTAATTCATTTTTGAAAAAAGTCTAAAAAATGCATAAAAAATACTAGATGGGGGTGTCATGTGGGCTGCGCAGGGTCTCAGGCAGTGGTTTGTTTTTTTGGGTGTATACTTTTAGCAATTTTATAGGGGAAGGTAAGGGCAGGTATGATAGATAGATATATATATATATATATATTATATTATATATCTCTATCTATATATATCTCTATCTATAGATAGATAAGATATATATCTATATTCTTATAAATATATAGATCCAGACTTGTATTACACACACATTTTGGCAACTAATTGCCCCCCCATTTTCAGCTTACAATTTCAGCTTAATGCGCCCCCCCCCCATTTGGCTGATCCCTCCAGAAGAGATGTTGAACCCGATTGAGCAGAGAATAATATATATATTCTCTGCTCTGTCGGTTCAACATTTCTTCTTGAGGGATCAGCCAAATGGGGGGGGCGCATTAAGCTGAAATTGTCCACATGCCACCCCCCATGTGCGTATGTGTATATATGGTCTGAGGTCTGTGGGTGTGTGCGTATATCTGCGTGTTGATAGAAACATAGAAACATAGAAAAATGTCGGCAGATAAGAACCTTTCGGCCCATCTAGTCTGCCCAATTACATGGATACTTTACCTGGATTTATCTTTTGTTTAGGATAGCCTTATGCCTATCCCAGGCCTGCTTATATTCAATTACTAATGCTATACGTATATATAGGTCTGCGTGTTGATATATATACGTATATGTCTGTGTGTGGTATCTATGCATCCCTACTCTATAAACAGCGCTCCTTGTCCCTATAATATATATGATCAGGGGTCACCTTTTTTATACTTTTATACTATTCCTATTAAATTAACAGTAATTTTTGATGTATTTTATTCAGTAGAAACTTTTTTTGCCTATATAACATGTGCTTTGTGAAAATAAAACGGTTTTGTGTATACATTTTAATTTAGTTAGTGGATTCCTGTCCAGTGCGGTGAGAAGCAAACGTAATGCAGTGTAGACACGCTGTGAGGTGGAGCGGAGTGAAGTGAGGCCTGCAAAATGTTTGCTTCTCTTCGCTTCGCTACACGCTCAGTGTGTCTCAGCCTTTATTCCCGCATCACTAGCTTACCGAATCAGTTTGTATACTTGTTACTGACCCTGCTTGTTCTGCGGACCCGATCTGTTGCCGACTTTGCCTGCCATTTGACTATTCTCTCTGTGTATTCTCTGCCTGTTCTGTTTGCTTCCTATTGCTACTTGTTTGCGCCGATTCTCACCATATACAGTAGCGCAGTACAAGTGCCTTAACATTGCTGACCCGGTTTTGTTATAGCTGCTGATATAACTGAATAGATCGGGGATCTCTTCTGCATTACCAAATCCTCCACCACTGCACTCTTCCACAATACCTCAGAGGGGTTACGGTGTGAAGGCACTTGCTGCCACCAACGGTAAAATATTTGGGTGAACTGCCACTGACACCTATACCAGATTCATATCATTTTAATATTGGACCACAAGGTCCACCACTGCACTCTTCCACAATACCACAGAGGGGTTATGGTGTGAAGGCACTTGCTACCATCAAAGGTAAAACATTTGGGTCCACTGCCACTGACGCCTGTACCAGATTCATATTGTTTTAATATTTGACCGCAGGGTTCAACCATGAACTCTTCCACAATACCACAGAGGGGTTACGGTGTGATGGCACTGTTGCCAACACTAAAGGCCCAATTTTAAAGCACCTATTGTTACTTTCATCCAAAGCCTGCATTAATTTCACCATAATTTAGCCAAAAAAATCACTAAACTTGTTCTGCATGTCCTAAAACATCTCCTCTTTTCATACAGGCTGCCGCCCCAAGCAGTTGTTTATGAATAGATTAAAGGAAAACCATTTACCGTCATTTGAAATGTCATTTCTTTGTTTTTAAATGTTTCTATACATCCTACAAATCTACCACTTCACGGGCAGATTATGGGGACCTCCTAGGCACGATATTTGAAGGAATTTTTCATTCTTAACCTTTATTTCATGGAAAACTCACTGTTCCTTTAACCCTTTCGCTGCTGAGGCGTTTCACACCTCTGTGCTGAGGTCATTTTTACCGGTTTTGCTCATCATGTTTAAATGCGTTTTGAAGGCTTATTTTAGTATATGACCCAGACATATTATATATCGTTCTTTCCGTCAGACTCGGCAGATTCATAATATGTCATTATTATATGTATACGTCATGACCTGTCTGTATATTATAACAAAAAATGCAATAAAATATGAATTTTCAATAATTTACAATGTGTAAAGTGTTTTTTTTCACATTTTAACATGCGAGCAATTGCGGTTATATTTTGTATGGGGTGCGCTTGTTAAAAAAAATAGAGATGGGGTCTCGTAACATTTTTTTTTGGGGAAAATTACGCGATTTTTAACAAACGCACCGCATACAAAAATCGTTAGTGCAGCATCATTGTTCACATTATAATTGAAATGGTAACAATATTGCTGCATTAACAAAAAAAAAAAAAAAAAACTTGTTTGTTTTTTTTTAAATATTTTTTTATTTTTATTTTTAATTTTTATTTTTTTTAAAAAACTTTTTTCACAGTGGTGTTTGGTATCGTTGGAACGGCCATGCTCTGGCCGATCCAACAGTACCAAACATTAACCCCTAGCTGCCACAGATCGGGAGATAGGGGATTCATTGGAATCCCCTATCTCCACCGTTGGTGGCAGCTAGGGGTTAACTCCAGGACTGGCGTCATCGTGCATAGCACGATGACGCCAGTCCTCACGGGGAGTTCCCGGAGGCTTGGCCGACATCCAAGATGTCAGCGCCGATTCGTGATCCGGCTCCCCAGGGGTTAATGACAGCCACCGTTTGGAAGGGCAGGCTGTGCCCTTCCAAGCGGTGTCTGTTTTAACTCACTACTCCCCGGCGATCGGGAGGAAGAGAGGTCCGAAGGACCTCCTCCCTCCCTTTCAGGCGCCTCCTCCGCACATGCGGGGGGGCGCCTGCATTAGATGTCATCGCGTCGCCGCAATGACATCTAATGTCCCCGCCGGGCTCCCGGATTGACGGGCTGACATCCAAGATGTCAGCCCACAACGGTGGGGCGCAGCAATCCGCCGGATTGCTGCCTCCTGTGCTCGGACGCGCTGAGCGTGTCCGTAGCACAGGAGAACCACTTGGCTGGACGCGCTGAGCGCGTCCATTGCAGCCAAGTGGTTAAAAACTTTTTTTTTTTACTTTTTGTCCTTGTTTCCTGTCCCCCAGGGCACTACCCGGACCACCATACACCTTTTATGGCAAATATCTTGCATATTTGCCCTCTTGGAGGGCACTCTAAAATTCAAACGTTCGAGTCCCATTGACTTTCATTGAGTTCGAATCGTGTTCGCATTCGAACCCGAACTTTTGAAATTGTTCGAGTTCGAATGCGAACCGAACACGGGGGTGTTCGGCTCATCCCTACTCTAAAGGTGTTTCCCCACCCTTCGCCTTCTTGGGTTTTGATGTCTCATTACCCATGATTACCCTTTTTAGCAGTAATTTCTTCACAATGCAAGTAACACTTTTGACCAAACCAATTTAAAGTGACAGTCTGGAATTTCAATCAACAGTTCAATCGTGACGTATTTGCTTCCCCTGTCGGTGACCGGTTGAGTCGCCCCAGTCCGGAAATGCACTTCGAGGGTCCACTTTCAGATTTGCTTCCTTGCTAAGCAAGTAGGCGCACGTTCACTCACAACACTTTCAGCAGCCACAACACGTACTGTACCAGATATATTCAGCAGAAATCAAAATAATTACAATACTCTGACTTTCTTGAAGATCTTATCTCTCTATTTCTAGCTATGCATGTCCTGTTCCTAGCAACACGTCTGCTTTTACTATTGCTTCGGGGCTCTCAGCCCACCCAAGCACCCTTAATTTGCAGCTACCAATGGCCCAGGAGCCCTAAACTTCTCCTGCCGGCCCCTTAATCTAAACGGGATATGCAAAAACACTTATTCGGGGCTCTCAGCCCACCCTCAAAAATCTCTCCTCCTCTTCTTCCACGTGCAGCTCTCAGAATCACAATATCAACACTGCACCACGTGGCAATACAGTACCTCGATTCAATTACAAACAAACCAAATTGGTATCCAGCCCGCCGGGTCCAGTCACGTGCCAACCAGTAGCCATTGAGGTGCAACTAACTTTTTGCTAAGCTGGCATTTGGACGCTGTGCTTGGGGATGGTTGGGACTATGTTTTTTCTTATGCTGCAGCAGCTGCGACAATGTAATCTGACTGCGTAAATCTTCAGCTGCTGGGATGATGTCACATTGTGAGGAAGGACCTGGTACATCCATTACTGTAGCATCATCCCTGTCAGTGGAGGTTGTAAGCAATGACATGGCAGGACATACAGTGGGGGTAGAGACAGGTGAGGAGGAGGAAGACCTACGTAAAGTTTTGCGCCAACGGGATGTGTGCAGGTGTTCATATGTCGCCTAAAGCACGTGGTACCCAAGTGTCCGGTGTCTATCCCACGCTTCAGCCTCATCTGACATAGATTACAAATAGCAACGGTGGGGCCTGCTGCACATTTCTTAAAGAACTCCCAGCAGACAACAGAGTTCCTGCGTGTGTGCTTTGAGACAACAGCGCTCTGCACCGGAGCAGCTCTGACATCTGATGCCTTGGACTGGCTAGTGCTACGGTTGGTCTTAGAGGATGTTGTGCCTCGTGTTTGTTGTGCCTCCTCCTCCCCCTCCTCCTCACTTGACTCCTCTGTTAAATCAGGCACCCAGGTGGAGTCAGTGACCTCATCATCATTGTCATCATCATCCACTATCTCCTCGTCACTGGAGCCAACTTGGCAGTATGCTGCAGCTGCTGGGGCAACTTGAGCGCCAGTTATTTGTGTGTCACCATTGGCACCCCTTTCCTCTATGTTGATTATACTCCCTTGCTCAACCTTAGAGATTGAATCAGAGCACTGTACTTGCTGCGCATCCTCAAGCAGCATGTCACTGTCATTGTAGTCAAACATTTCAGCTGACTCCTCCGTGTGTGATAGCGAGGCTACGGCAGGAGTAGCTGTGGACATGGAGGCTGCATTAGATGCTTTGGCAGCTGAGGTGGACTGTAAAGAACTACAAGCCTGGCTGGCAGAGGACTCGGAGGATGAGGATGGCCTGGTTAGCCAATCCACCAAGTCCTCTGTATGTTGCTGCTGCTTAAGACGGCCAGCACCAGTTAGAAAGGACAAGCGTGCCCCTGCAGAGGATGCACCACGTCCACCACGACCAGAGGCACAGCCTCCCGACACAGGGGTTGCTTGCCCTTTTATCTGTGTCTGGGAGCGTCTGCCTGTCCTTTTTGTTTTTTCAGACATGGTGAGTGATATATAGATTAAATATATACAGAACTCTATTTCAACTCTGGTATAAAGATTAAAGATTTACAGAACTCTGGTATAACTCAGTGAGACACCCTGATAGCTGGCAGCCAGTGACAAGACACAGATTACAATTCCCAGAAACCTCCTATAAATCAGTGAGACCCCCTGATGGGTGCCAGTGACAAGACACAAACTACGATTAGCAGAAATCTACTACAAGTCAGTGAGACCCCCTGATAGCTGGCAACAGTGACAAGACACAGATTACAATTCGCAGAAACCTCCTAAAATGCAGTGTGACCCCCTGATGGGTGGCAGTGAGAAGACACAAATTACAAATCTCAGAAACCTCTTATAAATCAGTGAGACCACTTGATGGGTGGCAGTGAAACCTCCTATAAATCAGTGAGACCCCTTGATGGGTGGCAGTGAAACCTCCTATAAATCAGTGAGACCCCTTGATGGGTGGCAGTGAAACCTCCTATAAATCAGTGAGACCCCTTGATGGGTGGCAGTGAGAAGCCACAGATTACAAATCTCAGAAACCTCCTATAAATCAGTGAGACCCCTTGATGGGTGGCAGTGAGAAGCCACAGATTACAAGTCTCAGAAACCTCCTATAAATCAGTGAGACCCCTTGATGGGTGGCAGTGAAACCTCCTAAAAATCAGTGAGACCCCTTAATGGGTGGCAGTGAAACCTCCTATAAATTAGTGAGACCAGAAACAAACGGTAGGTGATAGGAGAGGCACAGTGATACTTATCTTGAAAAATGCCGATAAACTTCCCAGGAGATGGTCCACAGCTCCACATGAAACACAAGAAAAAACGCAGGGAATTCGGCAGGAAGGGTATCCAGAATAGTATACGGACCGATCCAAGGCTGGTCATCCGTACCGGAAACGCCAATAACTGGATAAATACCAAATAAACCAGGAAGATGGGAATATAAATGAATAAAATAATTTATTATAAATAAAACAAATAACGCCCAAAGCGTTTCGTCTAAAAGACTTCCTCAAGGGCAGTAGTAATATGCAGTATATCAAAAGTAAAATAATATGAATCACAAGACTTCCCATCATGCCTTATAACATCCTTAAACAGTTTTCATTGGTTCTACAATTAACCATGGCGTTTTCCTTATATGGGCCTTTCTTAGCTCAGTTTTTATTCCCATGATCCTCCTGAGCATGGGGGCCCAATCAACTCCTTTGTATTTTACCAGTTATTGGGTAAAAGTTATTTTCTTCCGCTTTCACTCTTTCTCCAACCTTTGTTATTCTACAGAAAACATCCGGTAACCCCGCGACGTCACTTCCGCCCGCGGCGTCATATCCGGTCCTTCCCGCAATTAATCTCCTCCGGCCACAGGAAACCTTTCTCGCCGCCGGAACTTTTAGAGGCAGATCTTGTTTCCCACTCGAGCCAAAAGTTTTTCATTAATGGCATTGTGTCCGGTCCTTTCCGCAGTCAGTCTCCTCCGGTCATAAAGAAACTTTTTTCGCCGTCGGACTTTTAAGGCGGATTTTATTTTCCACTCGGGACAGTGCTTGCTCCTTACTCCCTTCCCCTTTCGATATGCGTCTTCTTAATTGTCGATCTTATAGACCATATCGTAGTTTCTCCTCGGGAATATTCATAACCATATAAAAGAATGAATAAGAAGGAAAAAAGAGAGGAACAAGAAGAGAAAAGAGGGAGAAGGGGGAAAAAAGAAAAGAATAAAGAAAAAAAGGAAAAAAATATATATATAATAATAAAGAAAAAAGTATAAAATAAGAAAAATCTAAAAGTGTTAATGGGAAAAATAAAAATAAATATAAATATAAATAATAATAAAAATAATAAGAATAAAATGAAAATAAAAATAAAAAATAATAATATAAAAACAGTAATATAAATATGATAATAAAAATAAAAATTAAATTAAAATTAAAATAAAAATAAAAAAATATAAATGAAATTGAAATAAGTGAAAAAATTAAAATAAAAAGTAATAGATAAATAAAAAAGAGAAAATGAAAAAGAACAGTTAAAAAAATATAAAAAAATATATTAATAATTACAAAAATCATATATGAGTGCTACTAACAATAAAGAATAAAACAATGAAAAAATATATATATAATGAAAAAATATATATAAAAGATATAAATATTAAAAATTTGAATCTCAAAAACAGGATAAATCTAGTTCCTCATTAAGACCCAATGGTGACATAGTTTTTAATTTAAAGATCCAAATGGACTTTCTCTGAAGTAATTTTTTTATTTCTATCGCCCCCTCTCCAGTTTTCCTCCACGTGTTCCAAACCCATAAAGTCAAAAATTCCAAAATTAAAAAAGGGACAGTTATTACAGTGTATCGGTACCGAATGCTTAAGGAAATTTTTTATATTTTAAAATATTATTTTGATGTTCTAATATTCTTTGAGTTTACGTTTTGTTTTTCCTATGTACTGTTTTCCACAGCCACACTTAAGTAAATAAACTACAAATTTAGTATCACACGTTATCTTGGATTTGATTTTGAAGTTCTCCTTCGTTGTAGTACTAGAGAATGACATAATTTTGTTTTTCTTTAGATGTTTAAAAGCTTTACATTTGGAACATTTAAAAAAGCCATTCAATTCATTAGTTTTTTTCTCCTTATTTGGTTGAAAAGTGGCACTAGGAGCAAGGATCGATTTTAAATTCCTTGCCCTTTTGAATATCACCCTTGGTTTTTCCGGGATGATTTTACAAAGGATTGGATCTTTCTTCAGGATGAACCAATATTTTGAGAGGATATTTTTGATCCTATAATGGTGTGCATTGAACTTCGTAGTGAAGGAAAATTGGAAATCTTGATTATAGACATCTTTTTTGGATTTCTTCTCAGAAGATCTTTCTTTTCTACCATGCTGACTTCGTCACATATCCTTGCGACTTCGTGTCTATCGTATTCCTTCGCTACTAGTTTCTCCTGAATTGTACCAACTTAATCCACATAATCTTTGCGGTCCGTGCAATTCCTTCTGACCCGTAGTGCCTGGCTCTGTGGAATTCCATCTAACCAAGGTTTGTGATGACTACTCGTATAATGGATATACCCATTTCCATCCGTGGGTTTGAAAAAACATTTGCTCTTTACTAGATCATTATGACTAAAGAATACGATATCCAAAAAGTTAATTTGGTCATGATGGAAATTTGCTGTAAACTTTAAACCAAAAATATTTGTATTAATATGTTGTAAAAACTGATTGAAGACTCCCATTTCACCGTCCCAGATGATAATAACATCATCAATGTACCTTCGCCAGAGCACCAAGTTTGCCCCCCAAGGGGAGGTATTCCAAATGAAGGAATCCTCCCAGTATGCCATGTAGAGGTTGGCATAACTAGGGGAAAATTTGGTGCCCATGGTAATACCATTGATCTGTAAATAAAATTGTGAATCATAAAGAAAATAGTTATGTTCCAGAGTGTATCTTATCGCTGTTCCCAAAAATTCCTTCATGTCTTTACTAATCCCTTCCTCCTTCTGAAGAAAAATCCAACTGCCTTGACACCCAAATCATATTGTATTACTGTATAAAGGGCTGTAACATCTAAAGTTGCCCAGTTATAAGTAGGGCGCCATTCAATGTTCTCCATTTCCTGTAGGATATGACCAGAGTCCTTAATATATGAAACTGTCTTTTTTACCATGGGCTGTAGGAAAAAAATCAATAAACTCAGATAAGTTTGCTGTAAGTGAATCGATCCCACTAATAATGGGTCTCCCTGGGGGTTCATAAATATTTTTATGCACTTTCGGCAAAAAATAAAAGATTGGAATTTGAGGATTGCGTGTTAAAAGGAACAGCTTATTTTCATTTTCAATGACTCCATTCTTCACTGCTTGTTCTAGAATTTTCTCCAATTCCTTAATAAACATTACAGTGGGATTTATCTTCAATTTTTTATAGGTAGTGTTATCTGAAAGTATCCTATCTGCCTCTTTTTCATAATAAGCTCTTAGCATCAAAACCACCCCTCCTCCCTTGTCTGCTTCCTTTATAACAATATCTCTCCTTTTCTTTAGACATTGCATAGTTGCAAACTCTTCCTTACTCAAGTTGTAATTTTTCTTAACCGTGTTAATTTTTTCAAAATCATCACAGATAGCTTTATAAAAGGTTTCAAGGTATGGTCCTTTTTCATGTTGAGGAAAAAATGTAGATTTTGTTTTGAACTTGGAAATTTTTTCTTCATTATTATTTCCTTGTTCCCCCTGTGCTCTAGTATTCATTTCTCTTTTTTGAAAGAAACGTTTCAAAATCATCTTACGTAGAAACTTTCTAGCATCTATGAATAACTCGAATTTATTCACCGATTCGTTGGGGCAAAATTTCAAACCTTTACTCAATATACTTATTTCTTTATCATTCAGACACACATCTGTTAAATTAAAAATGCCATGTTTACGTTCTTCACGGTCATTTCCCCTTGAGTATTGGGGCTCCTCGCCTACATTTCCTCGCACCTCCTCTTCCTTTGTGGGCTTTATTGGTCCTGGTTTATTTGGTATTTATCTGGTTATTGCCGTTTCCGGTACTGATGACCAGCCTTGGATTGGTCCGTATACTATTCTGGATACCCTTCCTGCTGAAATCAGTGAGACCCCCTGATGGTTGGCAGTGAAACCTCCTATAAATCAGTGAGACCCCTTAATGGGTGGCAGTGAAACCTCTTATAAATCAGTGAGACCCCCTGATGGGTGGCAGTGAAACCTCCTATAAATCAGTGAGACCCCTTGATGGGTGGCAGCCAGTGAGAACACACGGATTATAACAATTCCCAAATGTTTTGTAGAAATTAGTGAGCCCCAAAATACTGCGTGTTACTGGCTGTGTGACAAGACACAGATCACCTCAATTCCCAAATGTTTTGTAGAAATTATAGTGAGCCCCAAAATACTGTGTGGTACTGGCTGTGTGACAAGACACAGATCACCTCAATTCCCAAATATTTTGTAGAAATTAGTGAGCCCCAAAATACTTGCTGGCAGTGACAAGACACAGAAGATCACCTCAATTCCCAAATGTTTTGTAGAAATTAGTGAGCCCCAAAATACTGCGTGGTACTGGGCTGTGTGACAAGAGACAGATCACCTCAATTCACAAATGTTTTAAAGAAATTTGTAACCCTCCAAAATAGTTGCTGGCACAGTGACAAGACACAGAAGATCACCCCAATTCACAAATGTTTTAAAGAAATTTGTAACCCCCAAAAAGACTTGCTGGCACAGTGAAAAGACACACATCACCTAAATTCCCAGATATTTGGTAGAAATGAGACCCCCCCCAGACCCCCCCAGTAGCGTGGCAGACTGGCAGTAACAACACACAACAGCAATCTCTTATGAAATCTCCTCTCAAATGCGTGGTGAATCGGCGCGTGGAAACGTTATATAGTGAGCTGCGGGACTTAGCTCTGTGAGCCCATGATTGAGCGGTGATTGGCATACTGTTGAACCTGTCTTGCACCAGACCTGTGGTCAGGTGCAAGGCTGTAGCCAATTACGAGCTTCAGGCCAGTGGGAAAGTGCATTATGGGCCATTGTGATGCATTGTGGTCGAACTTGCTCCGAACAGCCGGAAATGTTCGGAGTTCACGATCTAACCGAACAGGCTAAGTTCAGCCCTAACTCCAAACCGAACAGCTCATCCCTACTTTTTAATGCCAAGTCTTAATTTTATCTGCCTACAACGATCCATCAGTTCCAGCAGTTTGCCATCATGATCTTGCTCTGTTTCCTCATTTGTATCCCCACAGCCAACCACAAGGATGTCATCAGCTATTGGTTCAACACCACTGAATCCAGTCAATAGTTCATGTTGTTTACGTTGATATACCTCTGTTGCAACTGATACTCCAAAAGGCAATTTGAGCCATCTTTTCCTGCCCCAAGGAGTCCAGAAGGTTGTCATGTAACTACTTGCAGTATCCAGTTCACATTGTAAAAATGCATCCCGGGCATCAACAAGCATGAACAAAGGTGCTTTAGGCAGCTTGTACAAAACCTCCTCGAGCGTTGGCATGATGTAGTGAGATCGCCTCAGTGCCAGATTCAAGAATTTGGGATCTATGCATATTCTTAGTTTATCAGGCTTCTTTACAATAACCATATTACTTAGCACCAGTGACTGATCCAACTGACTGGATAAGTGTCCATCGTCCTCATACTGGTCAAGCTGCGCCTTAACTGCCTATTTTAACGCCACTGGCACATTGCGTGGTGCACATTGGGGGAGGGACACTCAAATCAAGGTGAAATTAACTTTCCCTGGTACGGATTCTACTGGCCCAGTAAACACATCACTAAATACTTGTAACAACCGTTGTTTTGTCAAGGGCCCTTTTGAATGATTGTCCATCACATTGAGCTCTGCAGGGACAGAGATATGTATCAGCCCTAGACGCTCACAGGTTGAGCCGGATAACAGTGGCTTTTGGTGGGCCTCCACAATTTCAAACTCTAGCTTGTGTCTCTGTCCATGTAAGACACATTCAGTCCTGAAGAGTCCTAGAGATTTTATAAGCTCATCATAGCTCTAGTTTAGTGACACTTGGCAGTAGATGTGCTTCTGGTGCTAACATCAATTTGTCTTTTAAACACATTACATCACACATTGCTCCTGAATCGAGATGATAGGATTGGGGTCTATTTATTTATTTATTTAAATGTAAAGTGACAAACCATTTCTTTCCTCTGGATTGCACAGCGCCAATCAATTCACTGCTGTATATAACTTCAGCAGTGTGTGTCTCTTCCTCGTATGCAGAAGTGTTCTCCACGGTGTGCAATTTTCCTATTGGCAGCTGTCGTCTACTTGACAAACATTAGCAAAATGGTTTGGTATTCCACAAGACCTACAAGACTTCCCATAAGCTGGACACTGCTCTTTAACTCTTTGATGCACAGTCCCACAGTATTTGCATGCAGTAAGGTTGGCAGCATTTGTGCTAATCAGACGGCGTTGCTGTGGTTTGCTTATGGTATGACGCTGCATTTCAGACGTCTGTCAGTGAGCTCTGCTGTATGGCATGTTTCAATGGCTGTGTTTAGAGTTAAGTCATGTTCTTTTAGGAGGCGCTTACGTGTGCTCTCACTAGCTATACCCAAAACATTTTGTCTCTTATTAATTTTTCTTTGAGAGCTCCATATTCGCAAGTTGCTGAATTTTCTCTCAAACGTGTAACAAAGTTATCAAAAGATTTTCCCTCTTCTTGTTTGCAGCACCCAAACACATACCTTTCATAAATTATGTTTTTAGCAGGTTTGAAAAAGGCTCCCAGTGCATGTAGAATGGCTGTAACATTTTCTTGCTGCTCTGCTGTGAGGTTCACATTGTATTGATACACTAGTGATGAGCCGAACACCCCCGTGTTCGGTTCGCATTCGAACTCGAACAATTTCGAAAGTTCGAGTTCGAACTCGAACACGAACCAAAGTTAATGCAAGTCAATGGGACTCAAAAGTTCGGTTTTTAGAGTGCCCTGCAAGAGGGCATATATGCAAGATATTTGCCATAAAAGGTGTATGGGGGTCCGGCAGTGCCCTGGGGGACAGGAAACAAGGACAACATTTTTTATAAAAGAACTTTTTTAAAGGGACAGTGAGTTTTCCATGAAATAAGGGTTAAAAAAAAATTCCTTCAAATATCGTGCCTAGGAGGTCCCCATAACGTGCCCGTGAAGTGGCGGATTTGTAGGATGTATGGAAACATTTAAAAACAAAAAAATTAAGTTTCAAATGACGGTAAACGCTTTTCTTTTAATCTATTCATAAACAACTGCTTGGAGCGGCAGTCTGTATTAAAAAAGGAGACATTTAAGGACACGCAAAACAAGTTTAATGATTTTTTGGCTAAATTATGGTGAAACTTATGCAGGCTTTGGATGAAAGTAACGTAACAATAGGTGCTTTAAAATTTGGCATTCAGTGTCAGCAACAGTAACCCCTCTGTGGTATTGTGTTAGAGTACAGGGTTGGACCCTGCGGTCAAATATTAAAATTATATAAATCTGGTAATATAGGCGTCAGTGGCAGTGCACCCAAATAATGTGCCTTTCATGGCAGCAAGTGCCTTCATACCGTAACCCTTTTGTGGTATTGTGGAAGAGTGCAGGGTTGGACCCTGCGGTTCAAAAAATTAAAATGATATAAATCTGGCACAGGCGTCAATGCAGCCAAATATTGTGCCTTTCATGGCAGCAAGTCCCTTCACACCTTTTGTGGTATTGTGGAAGAGATAATAAAATCAATGTATGGTTGAGATACATTGACGATGTGTTATTACTTTGGAAGGGGACGAGAAAAGAATTTTCTGAGTTTGTTGGTCTTCTAAACGGTAATGAATACAATCTCAAATTTACATATCAGATACAGAGTTCAGTGCTGGAGGTTTTGTGAATGTAGAAGAGGACATTCCCGATCTATTCCATTACATCAGCATCAGTGGATTGATAGCTGCTGATCCAGGACTGATTCATTTTTATAAATGTCAGCCGGTCTACAGAGTCGGTGGACAGACACACTCTTTTGTCTGTGTCAAAACCTCCAGCATCACTGAACGTCCTTTCGGAAAGCACGCTAGATGAAGGGCAACCTAGTAGTTGCATAGCATATTGGCTAAATTCTGGCCAGTGATCCAATCTCAACACCCAGTAAGCCAGTGGATCATCTGCTGGAAAGGTATCCAGGACTGCCCTTGCCCCTAGGTAGTCCTGCACCGTATGGTGAAGACGCTGGCAATGGGTGCCTACATTTGACGTCCCTGGGCGTTGTGGACTATAAAAATTTTAAAAAAGCCGCCCCGGCCTTCCTATTACTATTCCTCTGATCATCCGCAGCCTCAGAAGCACCTGTGTCATCACTTGGTAACCTACCAGTGCCTGGAAAAGGTGTTACACAAGTGTCGCTTTAGAGCTTTCTCAAGTTTTTTCATGCTGTGTTCCCTCTGTGCGGGCAGGATGAGCTCTGCAACTTTACCCTTGTATTGTGGATCAAGAAGGGTTGCCAACCAGTAATGATCCCTCTCCTTGATAGCACGAATCCTGGGGTCCTTTAGCAGGCTTTGCATAATAAGGGAGCCCATGCAGCGTAGGTTGGAGGTGGCATTAGCTTCCGAGTCTTCCTGGTCAATGAGGATGACCGTATTGTGCATTTCCTCCTCCCAGCCACGTACTAGTCCTTGTGTTTCTGGGCACACAAAACCCTCCCTTGAGGAATCCCCACCTTCAATGCCCACTACTTAAATATTCCTCCTCATCATCATCCTCCTCCTGTCTGATCTGAGGAGGACCCGCTGGAATGCTGTCTGCGGAAAGACTGGGGCCTTCAGAGCTTGGGAAGGCCTCCTCTTCCTCCCGCTGCTCTGCCTCTAGAGCCACATATATAATTCCCCGCAGAGTGTGCTCCAGCAGGAACACTAAAGGAATTGTGCCACTGATGCATGCACTGTCCCTGCTCACCATCCTCGCTGCCTCCTCAAATGACAGTACAGTGCATGCATCCTTGATCAGCCACTGCGGGGTGGGAAACTAATTGACCTGAACCTGTCCTTGTGCCATACTCACACAGGTACTCGTTGATGGCCCTCTGCTGCTTGTGCAGACTCTGCAGCATTGCTAATGTCGAGTTCCACCTGGTGGGCATGTCACAGATCAGACGGTTTGTGGGAAGGTGAAATTCTCTTTGATTTTCTGCAAGGCGAACGCTTGCTGGGAATGACCATCTGAAGTGGCTGCAGACTTTTCTGGCCTCGCTGAGAAGCTCTGCCAGCCCTGGATAGGAAACGCTGTACCACTAGATTTAGGACGTGTGCTAGGCATGGTACATGCGTCAACTTACCCTTGTGTAGGGTGGAGAGAAGGTTGCTGCCATTACCACAGATGACCATTCCCAGCTGAAGCAGAGCTGACAGAATTTCTGGCCCAGTGTGGCTCCTGTCCCCTAAACAAATCAGCTCAAGCACAGTATGGTGTCTTTTTGCTTGAGCCATTGCGTAGCCACTGTCAGGCGTCGGTTTAACTGCCACTTTTGCCAGAGACACAGAAGGAGGAGGAGGAAGAGGGAAAGGTGGTGGTGGAGCAGACGGACCTCATACCAGCAGCTTTCTGGAGGCATGGTGGATGAACAAGCTCCAGCACAGAGCCCCGTCTTGGATCCCTCCCAGCTGCAATCAGAGTTACCCAGTGTGCCGTGAAGGAAATGTAATGACCCTGTCCATGCTTGCTGGACCACATGTCTAAAGTCACATGCGCCTTGCTGCTGACTGCCTTTCCCAATGACTCTATAACATTGTCTTCCACATGCTGGTATAGTGCTGGAATGGCCTTCTGTGAAAAGTAATGGCGTTTTGGAACATGCCACTGTGGTACAGCACATTCAGCAAATTCACAGAAGGGAGCAGAGTCCACCAGATGGAAAGGCAGCAGTTGCAATACGAGTAATTTTGCTAAGCTGGCATTTAGACGCTGTGCTTGGCGATGGTTGGGACTATATTTTTTCTTACGCTGCAGCAGCTCGGGCAATGTAATCTGACTGTGTAAATCTTCAGCTGATTGGATGCTGTCACATTGTGATTAAATAGTTGGTACATCCATTACTGTAGCATCATCCCTGTCAGTGGAGGTTGTAGGCAATGACATGGCAGGACATACAGTGGGGGTAGAGATAGATGAGGAGGAGGAGGACCTACGCAAAGTTTTGCGCCAATGGGATGTGTGGCAGTTGGTCATATGTAGCCTCAAGCACGTGGTACCCAAGTGTCCGGTGTCTTTCCCATGCTTGAGCCTCATCTGACATAGATTACAAATAGCAATGGTGGGGTCTGCTGCACATTTCTTAAAGAACTCCCAGACAGCAGAGTTCCTTAATGTGTGCTTTGAGACAACAGCGCTCTGCACCGGAGCAGCTCTGACATCTGATGCCTTGGACTGACTAGTGCTTCGGTTGGTCATAGAGGATGTTGTGCCTCGTGTTTGTTGTGCCTCCTCCTCCTCACTTGACTCCTCTGTTCGATCAGGCACCCAGGTGGAGTCAGTGACCTTATCATCATTGTCATCATCACCCTCTATCTCCTCGTCACGGGAGCCAACTTGGCAGTATGCTGCAGCTGCTGGGGCAACATGAGTACCAGTTGTTTGTGTGTCATCACTGGCACCCCCTTCCTCTAGGTTAATTATACTCCCTTCCTCAACCTCAGAGATTGAATCAGAGCACTGTACTTGCTGCGCATACTCAAGCAGCATGTCACTGTCATTTTAGTCAAACAATTCAGCTGACTCCTCTGTGTGTGATAGCGAGGCTACGGCAGGAGTAGCTGTGGACATGGAAGCTGTATTAGATGCTTTGGCAGCTGAGGTGGACTGTAAACCACTACAAGCCTGGCTGGCAGAGGACTCGGAGGATGAGGATGGCCTGGTTAGCCAATCCACCAAATCCTCTGTATGTTGCTGCTGCTTAAGACGGCCAGCACCAGTTAGAAAGGACAAGCGTGCCCCTGCAGAGGATGCACCACGTCCACGATGACCAGAGGCACAGCCTCCCAACACAGAGGCTGCTTGCTCTCTTATCTGTGTCTGGGAGCATCTGCCTGTCCTTTTTGGTCTTTCTGACATGGTGAGTGATATATAGATTAAATATATATAGAACTCTGATTCAACTCTAGTATAAAGATTAAAGATTTCCAGAACTCTGGTATATCTCAGTGAGACACCCTGATAGCTGGCAGCCAGTGACAAAACACAGATTACAATTCCCAGAGACCTCCTATAAATCAGTGAGACCCCCTGATGGGTGGCAGTGACAAGACACAAATTACAATTCATAGAAATCTGCTACAAGTCAGTGAGACCCCCTGATAGGACCCCCTGATAGCTGGCAACAGTGACAAGACACAGATTACAATTTCCAGATATCTGCTAGAAGTATGTGGGATCCCCTGATAGCTGGCAGTGAGAAGACACAGATTACAAATCTCAGAAACCTCGTATAAATCAGTGAAACCCCTTGATGGGTGGCAGTGACAAGACACAGATTTCCTCAATTCACAGATATTTTGGAGAAATTACTGACCCCCCAAAATACTTGGTGGCAGTGAGTGAGAACAAACAGATTACCTCAATTCCCAAATATTTTGTAGAAATTACTGACCCCCAAAATACTGCGTGGCACTGGCAGTGACAAGACACAGATCACCTCAATTCACAAATATAATGTAGAAATTACTGACCCCCAAAATACTGCGTGGCAGTGACAAGACACAGATCACCTCAATTCCCAAATATTTTGTAGCAATTACTGACCCCCAAAATACTGGGTGTCAGTGAGAACACACAGATTTCAACAAGTCTCAGATATTTTGTAGAAATGAGACCCCCCAGTAGCTGGTGGCAGACTGGCAGTGAGAACACACACTAACACAACAACAATCTCCTCTCAAATCTCCTCTCAAACGAGTGCTGAAGCGCTGTGTGAAACCTTATGTAGTGTGCTGCGGGACTTAGCTCTGTGAGCCCATGATTGAGCCGTGATTGGCATAGTGTTGAACCTGTCTTGCACCAGACCTGTGGTCAGGTGCAAGGCTGTAGCCAATTACAAGCTTCAGGCCTGTGTGAAAAGTGCATTGTGGTCCATTGTGGTGCATTGTGGTGCATTATGGGCAAACAAACGGAAATGTTCGTAGTTAGCGAACATGCGAACAGGCTATGTTCGATGCAAACTCCGAACTGATCGAACCGAACAGCTCATCCCTAATCAACAGCCACTGCGGGGGGGGGAACAAGTTGACCTGAACCTGTCCTTGTGCCATACTCACACAGGTAGTCATTGATGGCCCTCTGCTGCTTGTGCAGACGCTGCAGCATTGCTAATGTCGAGTTCCAACTGGTGGGCATGTCACAGATCAGACGGTTTGTGGGAAGGTGGAATTCTCTTTAATTTTCTTCCAGGCGAACACTTGCTGGGAATGACCGTCTGAAGTGGCTGCAGACTTTTTTGGCCTGGCTGAGAAGCTCTGCCAGGCCTGGGTACCTGGTTAGGAAATGCTGCACCACCAGATTTAGGACGTGTGCTAGGCATGGTACATGCGTCAACTTACCCAGGCGTAGGGCGGAGAGAAGGTTGCTGCTATTATCACAGGCGACCATTCCCAGCTGAAGCTGACGTGGTGTTAACCATCTCTGCACCTGTCCCTGCAGAGCTGACAGAATTTCTGGCCCGGTGTGGCTCCTGTCCCCTAAACAAACCAGCTCAAGCACAGTATGGCATCTTTTTGCTTGAGCCATTGTGTAGCCCCTGTCATGCGTCGGTTTAACTGCCACTTTGCCAGAGACAGAGAAGGAGGAGGAGGAGGAGGAGGAGGAAGAGGGAGAGGTGTTGGTGGAGCAGACAGATCTCATACAAGCAGCTTTCTGGAGGCCTGGTGGATGAACAAGCTCCAGCACAGAGCCCCGTCTTGGATCCCTCCCAGCTGCAATCGGAGTTAACCCAGTGTGCCGTGAAGGAAATGTAACGGCCCTGTCCATGCTTGCTGGACCACGTGTCTAAAACAAAAAAAGATGAGACCAATAGGTACTATTTGAAGGATTGAACCTTTAAATGACACAAAGAAAACTGAACACCGTGTTCAGAGAAAAGTAGTACCATTAATAAACCGTAGGAGGCTCCATAAACCACCTTTCCAATTGTTCTAAATAAATTTTATTAATCATACAAAATTGACAAACCCATATTAAAAAACATAAAAGTGTAAATGGTAGGCGATATTCTTGTAACCCAAATGATTTGGGGTATATCTGCAATAGAGACAATCAACCTAAATAGCGATTGATATATAATACAGCATAAATTAGCAGATTGTTGGCCCAGAGTGTAGAGGACCAGTGTAGTTCAAACCTATTATGTAGTTGGAGTCATAAGGCATAACAAAGCAATAGGACCCAGTTCTGATTTGCTTGAGGGATATGCAGAGTGGCACTGACCAGAAATTTGTGGAGAGTTTTCAAAGCCAATATAGCCAATAAATCCGTTGCATATTGAGATATGTTGTCTGCCTGTCCTTTTTGGTCTTTCTGACATGGTGAGTGATATATAGATTAAAGATATACAGAACTCTGATTCAACTTTGGTATAAAGATTTCCAGATCTCTGGTATAACTCAGTGAGACCCCCTGACAGCTGGCAGTGAGAAGACACAGATTACAATTCCCAGAAACCTCCTATAAATCAGTGAGACCCCCTGATGGGTGGCAGTGAGAACACAAAGATTACATCAATTCCCAGATATTTTGTAGAAATGAAACCCCCAAAATACCTGGTAGCAGTGAGAACACACAGATTACCACAACTCCCAGATATTTTGCATAAATGACTGACCCCCAAAATTGCTGGTGGCAGTGAGAACACACAGATTACCACAATTCTCAGATATTTTGTAGAAATTACTGACCCCCAAAATAGTTGCTGGGAGTGAGAACACACAGATTACCACAATTCCCAGATATTTTGTAGAAATGAGACCCCCCAAAATACTTGGTGGCAGTGAGAACACACAGATTACCACAATTCCCAGATATTTTGTAGAAATGAGACCCCCAAAATACTTGTGGCAGTGAGAACACACAGATTACCACAATTCCCAGATATTTTGTAGAAATTACTGACCCACCCCCCAAAATACTTGGTGGCAGTGAGAACACACAGATTACCACAATTCCCAGATATTTTGTAGAAATGATACCCCCAAAATACTTGGTGGCAGTGAGAACACAGATTACCACAATTCCCAGATATTTTGTAGAAATTACTGACCCCCAAAATAGTTGCTGGGAGTGAGAACACACAGATTACCACAATTCCCAGATTTTTTGTAGAAATTACTGACCCCCAAAATACTTGGTGGCAGTGAGAACACACAGATTACCACAATTCCCAGATATTTTGTAGAAATTACTGACCCCCAAAATTGCTGGTGGCAGTGAGAACACAAAGATTAGAACAATTCCCAGATATTTTGTATAAATGACTGACCCTCAAAATTGCTGGTGGCAGTGAGAACAGACAGATTACCACAATTCCCAGATATTTTGTAGAAAAGAGACACCAAAAATACTTCGTGGCAGTGAGAACACACAGATTACTACAATTCCCAGATATTTTGTAGAAATAACTGACCCCCAAAATAGTTGCTGGGAGTGAGAACACACAGATTACCACAATTCCCAGATATTTTGTAGAAATTACTGACCCCCAAAATTGCTGGTGGCAGTGAGAACACAAAGATTAGAACAATTCCCAGATATTTTGTAGAAATGACTGACCCTCAAAATTGCTGGTGGCAGTGAGAACAGACAGATTACCACAATTCCCAGATATTTTGTAGAAAAGAGACACCAAAAATACTTTGTGGCAGTGAGAACACACAGATTACTACAATTCCCAGATATTTTGTAGAAATAACTGACCCCCAAAATAGTTGCTGGGAGTGAGAACACACAGATTACCACAATTCCCAGATATTTTGTAGAAATTACTGACCCCCAAAATTGCTGGTGGCAGTGAGAACACAAAGATTAGAACAATTCCCAGATATTTTGTAGAAATGAGACCCCCCTCCAGTAGCTGGTGGCAGACTGGCAGTGAGAACACACACTAACACAACAACGATCTCCTCTCAAACACGTGCTGAAGCACTGTGTGAAGCCTTATATAGTGTGCTGCGGGACTTATCTCTGTGAGCCCATGATTGGACAAAATTTGCCCAATGAGGACTCTGAGCCGTGATTGGCATAGTCTTGAACCTGTCTTGCACATGACCTGTGGTCAGGTGCAAGGCTGTAGCCAATTACAAGCTTCAGGCCAGTGGAAAAGTGAATTGTGGTGCATTGTGGTAGAACATGCGGCGAACACGCGGAAATGTTCGTAGAATCGAACTCCGAACCGATCGAACCGACCAGCTCATCCCTATTATACACATGCCTGCATTCACTGCCCATCACTCTCCTCAGAGTTGCTGCCTGCAATGCTGCAGATTTCTCATTCAAGCCTGTAGCCAGGGAATAATTTTCAGATTCAGCTCTGAAAGATTCCCAATTGCTGCTCCAATCTCCACTCATTCTCATCCACTCTGGGGAGGTATGCATTTCATTGCAGCCATATTGCCAGGAAGCCTCTGAGCTCTCAAATAGCAAAAGAATAATCCACAAGGACCAGTTTTAGTACACAGCTCACAAACCTGTGTAGTCTCCCAAAGCTGCTGTTCTCCAGACAAGATGCTCAGTCCTGAATTTAGTGACTTCTGACAACATGTTTCATATTTAGAAATGAAGACACTTCAAGCTGCTTGTGTGAGGAATCATGTTGGATTGTAGAACTGCCTCCAGTTCAGAGGTCAGAACAGGAAACAGGAAGTATAAGCATAATCAATACATAACACTGGCTAGAATCAGAGCAAGATATACACAGATATTAAATAACTTTTTGCACTTTGTGTTTAGCTGTAAATTACCTTTTACTCATTTACTGTAACCACACATATTATATACCATTTTCTCGCCAGCCTGTTCAACAGCAGTGAAAGTCCCCATAGAGAAGCAATGGTTAATCTATTCAGAGAACACCGAACAGCAGTGAAAAGTTGCTGAAATGCCCTGATGTTCGGTGGTTTCATTAGGCAGGTTTAATCAGGCAAAAACAAAGCAAAAGATTGACCAGTCAACAGACATAAAGACTGGGGACTGATTATCTGAGAAGTGACAGGAAAGTGAGTAACTTTATTAATACAAAAAAACACTCTCAGGTACAAAATTATAAACAATTGAATGAAGACAGTATGAGGGTAATGAAAGGTGATGAATAGCGGCTAGACTAATGCCATATAGTCAAATGAGCCAGTGGAATATAGACACAATTGGAACCATAATTAGGCCCAGATTCACAACTATATGCTCAGTTGTCCAACCAACAATGGGTCCAAAAACAATTGAGGTGCACAATCACCATGCGCTAGCCCTAATGCTTATGATTTCTGTTCTATCCCTCATATAAACACAATTAGACACATATAATTAAAATCAGCACCATATACGTTCAGCTCGACATATGTTTCGCCGATATAACATCAGCTTCATCTGGAGCGTGTCCAGAGCGTGAGGCCAACGGCCATTTTGAGGCCAAGTCTTGGACTGTGCCTTGGAAAGGGGACCCTGAGTGATCCCCACCCTGGTCGATCCTTACAGCGCTTATTTGGGGGCCTTGCCCCACACCGCGATGCCTCTGCTGACCCTGCCACCCCCTACCTGGATGAGGGCTGGGGCAATGGAGGGCCCCCATCTCCCGGCCAACAAGATTAAATTGGTGGAGGGGCCAGATGCAGACGGTATGTGGTGGCGGACGGATGTCCCACTGCTTTGCCCAATGTTCAGCCCGGAGGCTGTGTTCTTGTGCCTCGAGCACCTTCTGATGGAGGAGGGAGATGATGAGCGCCTGCTGACGAGAGGTGACCTGAGGTGATATACGGAGGCCCTGAGAGGTGGCGGCGGTGCAGATGCCCTGATGCCCGGCAGTTAAAGCCCCCATAGAGAAGCAATGGTTAATCTATTCAGAGAACACCGAACCGCAGTGAAAAGTTGCCTAAATGTCCTAAGGTTCGGTGGTTTCATTAGGCAGGTTTAATCAGGCAAATCGCATAGGTTTCAATGTTAAAAATATTTCCGTTGGGGGGGCGTGGCCGGCAGCGACAGGGAGTAGACGTGTGTCTTTGGAGCTCCGACCCGTCGCTCTCTATCTGGGTTCCCCAGCCGTCTTTCTTTGCTCAAATTTGTTTACTTGGCACCTGGAGCAGCTGGCCAACGTGAGGAGATGTCCCGGGCCCATTTTATCCCCCCCGGATCAGAGACAGTTGCTTTGTGACCAAAAGTGTGAGGCCAGCAGCCATTTTGAGGCCTAGTCTTGGACTGTGCCTCGGATCAGGGGCCCTGAGTGGTGCCCGCCCAGAGGATCCTTCCAGCGCTTATTTGGGGGCCTTGCCCCACACTGCAGCACCTCTGCTGACCCTGCCACCCCCTACCTGGATGAGGGCTGAGGCCAACAAGATTGAATTGGTGGAGGGGACAGATACAGAAGGTATGCAGTGGCAGGCAGATGTCCCACTGCTTTGCTCGATGTTCAGTCTGGAGGTGGCGTTCTTGCGCCTCGAGCACCTTCTGATGGAGGAGGGAGACGATGAGCACACGCTGGCGAGAGGTGACCTTAGACGATATACAGAGGCACTGAGAGGTGGTGGCGGTGCAGATGCCCTGAGTGGAGCTGGGCATGAGGGATCTCAGATGGCAGCCTTGGAACCAGGCGATGAGCCAAGGGACGTACCCGAAGACATATGGGACCCGGGGTGCCAGAGTTCTCCTTGGTGCAGAGAAGAACCCTGAACCTAGAGATGTCGCTGGGAGGTCTGCTTTAGGGATGAGCTGTTTGGTTCAATCGGTTCAGAGTTCGCATCGAACATAGCCTGTTCGTTTGTTCGCGAACTACGAACATTTCCGGGTGTTCGCCCACAATGGACCACAATGCACTTTTCCACTGGCCTGAAGCTCGTAATTGGCTACAGCCTTGCACCTGACCACAGGTCTGGTTCAAGACAGGTTCAACACTATGCGAATCACGGCTCAGAGTCCTGATTGGGCAAATTTTGCCCAATCATGGGCTCACAGAGCTAAGTCCCACAGCATACTATATAAGGTTTCCACGGAGCGCTTCTGCACGCATTTGAGAGGAGATTTCATAGGAGGTTGTTGTTGCGTGTTCTTACTGCCGGTCTGCCACGCTACTGGGGGGGTCTGGGGGGTCTCATTTCTACCAAATATCTGGGAATTGTTGTAATCTTTGTGCTTAGTCCCAGCAAGTATTTTGGGGGTCACTAATTTCTACAAAATATTTGGGAATTGAGGTGATCTGTTTCTTGTGACTCACTGCCAGTGCCACGCAGTATTTTGGGGTCACTAATTTCTACAAAACATTTGGGAATTGAGGTGATCTGTGTCTTGTCACACAGCCAGTGCCGCCACGCAGTATTTTGCGGGTCACTAATTTCTAAAAAATATTTGGGAATTGAGGTGATCTGTGTCTTGTCACTGCCAGCAAGTATTTTGGGGTCACTAATTTCTACAAAATATTTGGGAATTGAGGTGATCTGTTTCTTGTGACTCACTGCCAGTGCCACGCAGTATTTTGGGGTCACTAATTTCTACAAAACATTTGGGAATTGAGGTGATCTGTGTCTTGTCACACAGCCAGTGCCGCCACGCAGTATTTTGCGGGTCACTAATTTCTAAAAAATATTTGGGAATTGAGGTGATCTGTGTCTTGTCACTGCCAGCAAGTATTTTGGGGGTCACAAATTTCTACAAAATATCTGGGAATTGAGGTGATCTGTGTCTTGTCACACAGCCAGTGTCATGCAGTGTTTTGGGGGTCAATAATTTCTACAAAATATTTGGGAATTGAGGTGATCTGTGTCTTGTGTAGAGGTCGGCAGGACTGGGTCCTGGATGGACAATATGTTTCACCCCTATTTGGGTTGTGGTCCCTTTAAGTGCAACCACAGGGTTAATCTTCCTGTCCATGAAGAGGTTTAAAGCCAGCAACTCCCAGACAGGATTGTGGGAGTTAAAGAAAAAAAAGGAAAGTAATCAGTGGAAGCTGTGTGTTCGTGTTCCAAAAGCAGGAGACGTGCTGTGCCTTGCTGAAGAGGCTTCTACATTTTGGGGAAAAGATTCCCCAGGTTTGGGACTGGTTAAAGTGTTGGTGAGCCGCCATTATTTTCTGTTTATTTGTGCTGAAGATCAGGACTTTGCTTTAATTTTGCTGAACCCAAGCGTGCACTTATTATGTTGCCTTTTTGACTGCCCTGAAAGGGTGAATAAAGCTGTTTTGTTTGTGAAAGACATTGTGCACGTGCTCTGTGGGCCCCCAAACGTCACACTTGTCACACAGCCAGTGCCACGCAGTATTTTGGGGGACACTAATTTCTACAAAATATTTGGGAATTGAGGTGATCTGTGTCTTGTCACACAGCCAGTGCCATGCAGTATTTTGGGGGGTCGCAAATTTCTACAAAATATCTGGGAATTGAGGTGATCTGTGTCTTGTCACACAGCCAGTGTCATGCAGTGTTTTGGGGGTCAATAATTTCTACAAAATATTTGGGAATTGAGGTGATCTGTGTCTTGTGTAGAGGTCGGCAGGACTGGGTCCTGGATGGACAATATGTTTCACCCCTATTTGGGTTGTGGTCCCTTTAAGTGCAACCACAGGGTTAATCTTCCTGTCCATGAAGAGGTTTAAAGCCAGCAACTCCCAGACAGGATTGTGGGAGTTAAAGAAAAAAAAGGAAAGTAATCAGTGGAAGCTGTGTGTTCGTGTTCCAAAAGCAGGAGACGTGCTGTGCCTTGCTGAAGAGGCTTCTACATTTTGGGGAAAAGATTCCCCAGGTTTGGGACTGGTTAAAGTGTTGGTGAGCCGCCATTATTTTCTGTTTATTTGTGCTGAAGATCAGGACTTTGCTTTAATTTTGCTGAACCCAAGCGTGCACTTATTATGTTGCCTTTTTGACTGCCCTGAAAGGGTGAATAAAGCTGTTTTGTTTGTGAAAGACATTGTGCACGTGCTCTGTGGGCCCCCAAACGTCACACTTGTCACACAGCCAGTGCCACGCAGTATTTTGGGGGACACTAATTTCTACAAAATATTTGGGAATTGAGGTGATCTGTGTCTTGTCACACAGCCAGTGCCATGCAGTATTTTGGGGGGTCGCAAATTTCTACAAAATATCTGGGAATTGAGGTGATCTGTGTCTTGTCACACAGCCAGTGCCACGCAGTATTTTGGGGGTCACAAATTTCTACAAAATATTTGGGAATTGTTATAATCCGTGTGTTCTCACTGGCTGCCACCCATCAGGGGGTCTCACTGATTTATAGGAGGTTTCTGAGATTTGTAATCTGTGTCTTCTCACTGCCACCCATCAGGGGGTCACACTGATTTATAGGAGGTTTCTGAGACTTGTAATCTGTGTCTTGTCACTGGCTGCCAGCTATCAGGGTGTCTCACTGAGTTATACAAAAGTTCTGTAACGCTTTAATCTTTATACCAGAGTTGAATCAGAGTTCTGTATATATTTAATCTATATATCACTCACCATGTCTGAAAGAACAAAAAGAACAGGCAGACGCTCCCAGACACAGATAAGAGGGCAAGCAGCCCCTGTGTCGGGAGGCTGTGCCTCTGGTCGTGGTGGACGTGGTGCATCCTCTGCAGGGGCATGCTTGTCCTTTCTAACTGGTGCTTGCCGTCTTCTTAAACAGCAGCAATGTACAGATGATTTGGTGGATTGGCTAATCAGGCCATCTTCATCCTCCGAGTCCTCTGCCAGCCAGGCTTGTAGTGCTTTACAGTCCACCTCAGCTGCCAAAGCATCTAATGCAACCTCCATGTCCACAGCTACTCCTGCCATAGCCTCGCTATCACACACGGAGGAGTCAGCTGAATTGTTTGACTACAATAACAGTGACATGCTGCTTGAGGATGCGCAGCAAGTTCAGTGCTCTGATTCAATCTCTGAGGTTGAGGAAGGGAGTATAATCAACCTAGAGGAAGGGGGTGCCAGTGATGACACACAAATAACTGGCACTCATGTTGCCCCAGCAGCTGCAGCATACTGCCAAGTTGGCTCCAGTGACGAGGAGATAGGGGGTGATGATGACAATGATGATGAGGTCACTGACTCCACCTGGGTGCCAGATCGAAAAGAGGAATCAAGGGGGGGCGTGTCCTGACCTGAGACGAAGATGGCCGCATAAGAACGGAGCTCCCGAGTCCCCTCCGACATTCAGCTCCTTTTAACAGCAGTTTCTGGTCATGGTGCGCATCAAATCGAAGCAGCACACACCCAAGACCCCTGCACAACGATCGACCCGTGCCATGGGCCCATTGGATGCGTTCATTACCCCGAACAACTCTACCGCGCTAACCCCACCACGTGCTAAAATGGTGGACGGACCTTCTTCACCACACATGCCTCCGGACTCCACCGAGGCCATCCGACGCTTGGAGCGCCTAATCTCAGCCCTCCCCACAAAAGCAGATCTCTCGGATCTTGTGGCGGACCTGAAAGAGAGCTTTGCCGGAGACATTGGAGTGATATGGACGGACGTCGCGTCCCTGACATCCAGGGTAAGCCTCCTGGAGGATGATATGAATGGCCCCCCCAGTTCCTGCACCTCCCCCGGCGGACTTTGGCAAGCTGCAGCGCCGGGTCAATGACCTGGATAATTGCGGCAGACGACATAACATACGGGTTCGTGGCATGGCGGAGGTTGAGGGCCCAGAAGACCTGCGCACCGTGTTAAGCGAGGCCTTCTGTATGGTGCTGGGCTGGCCCACTACTGAGGTGATCCCGATAGATAGAGTACATAGGGCCTTGCGCCCGCGCCCGTCACCCACCTCTCCCCCCAGAGATATCATATGTTGCCTCCCAAATTACTCCCTAAAATAACGGATTATGGTGAAATCCAGATCGTCCCGTTTTTGGGAGTTTAAGGGTAGCAACCAGGAATTTTTTCAAGACTTATCGGCCTTTACACTATCGGCCAGACGATGCCTCCAACCGGTAGTTCACGCCTTATGCCAAGATAACGTACCATATTGCTGGAGCTTTCCCTTCGCCCTAACAACTTTGAAAAACGTCACACGTCACACCATCTGTCACCCATCTGATGTCCCTGGCTTCATGACTGCTATGTAACTACCGGCAACCGTTATCCGCAACTGGGAGCTGGAGGAGCGCCAACCTGCACCACAGGGTCAGCTGCGGCCTAGGCGCCGGAGATCCCGGAGCCGACGACGGCGACACTCTGGAGATAGAGAGCCGGCTCGGTTGGACCCGGTGGAAGATATCCCGTGAGTACTTTGTGCACAGACACTGATCGGTTCTTATCTCCCAAGACTTTCCTCCCCCATTGTTATTGGGGACCTTATGACTGACCTTCCTACTATGGATGTCTGCCACCCGCCTCTGGGTTGCTTGTCACGTGGCGCCATTCATTTTCTCATCTTTGCCGGACTGCCAAAGAGCCTGTAGACAGCGATGTACTCTGTTCGACATGCGTCTGGTCGCCACATAGCCACTATGACCCAGAGGAATGGACGCATAATAATTTTTTTTTGGGGTTCTCTGAACTGTTTATTTTACTACGCACGTGGGTTATGTACTTCAATCACCCATGCGTGGATCTGACACTTTCACCTTGCGACATTTGCATGGACTCCTTCTCAACCCACAGTTTGGTGTTTAATTGTTTATTATGGTTGCATTGTTCGGTTCCTGTTGTATAATGCTAAGTTTAGTGATCTCTAGCCGGCTGGCGGATCACTGGGAGAGGGATGCAGTCAATTTTTGTGCTATACCGCTGGGTGGGGTGATGTGCGCTACATGGGCTAGGGAATGGCTGGTCTCTCGCACATTTAATTTTTGTGATTTAATACTTTGCCGTTGGATGAAGTACTGTCCGCTTAATGTTTTGCACTCTTAATTTTTACGCCCTACTGCCTGGTGGGGCACGTTACACATCTTGCATTGCACACCCAATTTTGGAACCCTGCCGCGAGCTGGGGTGCAGTTGGGGTTTTTTTTTTTTTTTTTCTTTTTCTCCACTTAGTTTTTGTACTCTGCCACTGGGTGGGGTGTTATATGATTAATGTTTCGCACTCTTAATTTTTGTGCCGTGCCGTCTGATGGGGAACGTTCCGCTTATTGCCCCGCTCACTCAATTTTTTTGGAACCCTACCATGGGCGGGGGTAGGATTGGTCTCTTGCACACTTAATTTTTGTACTCTACCTCTGGGTGGAGTAATTTATGTTTACTACTTCGCACTCTTAATTTTTGCGCCCCACCGCCTGGCGGGGCATGACACATTTATTGTGGGTTGGGATGTGGCTGGCTTCCTGCACATTTCGTTTTTGAACTCTGCCGGTGGGTGGGTTAATGTAGGTTTAAAGGTTTAGCACTTTAATTCTTGCACCCTGCCGGCCGGCGGGGTATGATACACCTCTGGCCTCGCACACTCAATTTTTGACCCCTACCATGGGCTGGGGTGGGGTTGATTTCTTGCACATGTAGGTGTTTGTGCTCTGCCGTTGGGTGGGGTAATGTATTTTTACTGCGTTGCACCCCTTAAGGGTTTTATTTTTTTATTAATGCCCCGCCAACGGAGTGGGAATTATGCACTCGTATATAAATGTCTATATATGTATATATAAGGGTCTTTACTTTCATTATGCATACTACTGCTCATGATCTGTTTTTTTAATTTTTTTTTCTTCTTTTGGAGTCGGAGGGGACTCTTTTATAGAGCTTCTTATTCTGTTTTTGTTTCTCTCCCTTTTTCTTTACCCTATATAATTTGTGCCGCTGCATTCCCTGTAGCAGATTGCTCTGCCTCTTCTTTGGTCGGGAGTGGATTGGGAGCCTGACTCCCGTACCCCCGAGGACTAGACGCCACTCTTTCAGGGGTGCTAATCAGCTCCAAACTAGTTTGGAGCCAACTAGGCCTCCCCCTGAGGCGTCCTACACCTCATTCTCTATCCTGTTCTCTTGGTTCTAACCCTTTCTCTACTTCTTTTTCCTCTCCCCCCTTTTTTTTCTCTCCCCTATTGCCTTCCCATACCCCCTACCCCCTTATTCCCTCCCCCTGCAGTTGCCATGGATGCACCCGGGGGGTTCGCCCCGCAGCCCTTACGCCTCCTCACATACAATGCTAAAGGTCTCAACGTTCCAGAGAAACGCAGTCGACTCTTATGAGAGGCCTCGGCCTTGAGGATATCGGTACTCTTCCCACAGGAGACAACACATTTCCGACGGGGAGCGGCCCCGGCTCTACGTGATTTTCGTTTTCCCATGGGGTATTTCAGCGATTATCAGGGTGGCAAAAGCCGGGGAGTGGCTATCCTTTTCGCCCGGGATGTCCCCTTTGTCCTGGCGGACGTGTTGATGGACCCAGAGGGGCGATTCTTGTTCGTTAAAGGTACAATTGCAGACTTCCGTTACACGTTCGCTTCGGTGTACCTCCCTAACGCAGCACAGCATCGGTGCCTGACGTCTATTATGCGCCAATTAGAGACTTTTATGGAGGGTACTCTTGTCGTTGCAGGGGATATTAACCTCCCCTTGGACCCAAGAGTGGATACTTCCATGGGCCACTCTTCGATTCCACCAAATGTCATACGTCAAGTAAGACGTACATTAGACGATTTTCATCTGGTAGATGTCTGGCGAGCTTTTCACGCTGGCGAGCGTGATTACACCTTCTTTTTCCCTGTCCATAGCACACACTCCCGCCTGGATTACATATTCGTGCAATATCATCGAGTGGATCTAGTTGAGGCATCGACAATAGAAGCCCAGACTTGGTCAGACCACGCTCCGGTAACGGCTACACTGACCTCCCCTCTTTATCGTCCGTCGGAACGACAGTGGAGACTAAATCTATCTCTCCTTGCGGATCCGAGTTTTGGAACTGACGTAGACTCCCACCTCAAGACTTATTTTGAGACGAATGGTAACTCAGAGGTCTCCGAACCAACAGTTTGGGAGGCCCACAAAGCTGTGGTGCAGGGTCTTTTTATTAGCAAAACCACAGCCCTGAAACGCCTCCGTTCTGAACATGTGAAACAACTTATCAGAGATATTCGCGACTTAGAGATCCGACATAACACTCTTTCTATGCCCTCTGATTTATCGGAACTTCTGGCTAAACGCCGAGAATTGAATGATCTGCTTGATGCGGATGTTAAGTTTGTGGCCCAAAGGCCCGCTGTAGCTTTGCCCTTAGGGAAAACAAAGCTGGACGTCTCTTGGCCCAGATTCTCCGACGCAGGCGGAACGCTTCTTATATTGCAAAAATCCGCTCACAGGATGGGACGGTTTACGTGCTCCCTGAGTCTATTTTACTTGAGTTCCAGCGTTACTATCAGAACCTCTACGACTTGGCTGGGAGCTCGAATACCAGACCCCCCTCGCCGCAATACAGGACTATCTGCGGGATAGAATCCCGCGTTTAATCTCTGAAACATCGGCAACCGCTCTAGAGGACCCCATTAGTGTGGAGGAGATTCACACGGTCTTGAAGACACTTAAGAACCATAAGAGCCCTGGTCCTGACGGCCTTCCGGCAGAATATTATTGAGCTTTCTTGCCCACGCTGGTACCCCGCCTTCTTAAACTGTTCGATGCAATCCGATCGGGCTCCCCCCTCCACCCTCACACCTTGTCCACCACAATTTCGGTTATTTTGAAACCAAATAAAGACGCATCAGACCCTCGTAGCTTCTTAATGCGGATCTGAAGATCATGACCAAGATTATGGCAAACCGACTGACACCTCTGTTGCCCTCCCTGATCCATCCGGATCAGGTAGGATTTGTGCCGGGACGTGAGGCCTGTGACGCAACTACCCGCGCTTTGAGGGCTATTGGGGTAGCGAAAAAGTCCGGCGAAGGCCTTCTCCTGCTCTCCACGGATGCGGAGAAGGCCTTCGACAGAGTGAGCTGGGATTTCGTGTTCTCGGTATTGAGAGGCCTGGGGGTGGGACCCTTTTTCATGCAATGCTTGACGGCTCTTTATGATGCTCCCACGGCGAGAGTCAGGGTCAACGGGGCCTTGGCACCGCTGACCGTGAAGAATGGGACTCAACAGGGTTGCCCCTTATCGCCCCTGCTTTTCGCCCTCTCACTAGAACCACTTCTTGTAGCTATCCGTCGCAATTCGGATATTGCAGGGATTCAGGGGCATGTCTCCAAACATAAACTATCGGCATATGCAGACGACCTGCTCTTCTTTCTCACGAATGTAGACTCCTCCCTACCGGCCGTCATGTCGGAATTAGACTCTTATGGCTCCGTCGCAGGTCTTAAAATCAACCATGACAAATCAGAATTCTTGGGGGTTTCCCTGGCAGCTACTACTTGGCTTATGGCTTGTGGCCATAAGTAAATTGGCTTATGGCTTGTCTACGGCTATCTCCCCTCTCTTGCCTTTGAATCACAATCCGAAGCTTCCGGCCAGAGTTTTACCTTCTTTGTGTATTCGCCTAACGGGCTCAAGGAGACTACGAGCCTTGGAATTTCCCTGCGACGCAGATGGGAGTGCCCCTCTCTGCTTTGAGGAGGGGGACCCCCCGTCATTTTTGGAAAGATTTAACTATCTGCAGATTAGGACGTACCTCCGTGACCTCAACTGTGGATACCGTTTACACAGGCAGCTCACTCCGTTTGAACGCTTCTGTGAAATGGGACTCACCCTTGCTCACGGGGTGTCCACTTTGTATAGCCTGCTTCAAGCGTCAGACACGACCGACCCCCCCCCCTTTACGTTGAGAGGGGAAGCGGACCTGGAAGTTGCCATCACGGATGCACAGTGGGCTATGACCTATATCATGGTACATAAAGGGTTCTGTGCTTCAAGGACTCAGGAGACTTCTTATAAGATCCTGACGTACTGGTACAGGACTCCCTCGCTCTTACACCACATTTACCCGGATGTCACTCCCACTTGCTGGCGATGTGATACTGATGTGGGTACGTACCTACATATTTGGTGGTCCTGCCCATGAGTGCTGGGGTTCTGGAAACTGGTCCACTCTGCCATCCACCAGGTGACTGATACGAATCTTCCATTCACCGCAGGATGCTTCCTGCTTTTCCACATTCCTCTTCCCATTGGGACCCTGAAGCGGTCGGTACTACTCCTCATGATGTTATCGGCTCGGGCATTGATTCCAGTACACTGGCGATCACCGGAGGTGCCGACACTCTGCTCATGGCTCCAACGGGTCGAGACTCTCCGCTCCATTGACCTCTAGAGGCTACGAGACTGATATGGGACTGAAGTGGTTCCACTGGGACGCTTACGCGGCAACCACACGCCGTGCTTTGCGGGAGGTTTGAGGTTCTGGCTGGTGGGGCGAGCTCCCCTGGACGCGAGAGTTGAACACTTCCCCTTCTTCTGTTCCTACCCTCCCGCCCAACCACCCCCACTTTTTTTTTGTTATTCTCTTTCCGTCTCTTTTTTCACTCACTCTCCTTCTCTTTCTCATACTCTCTCCTCTCCTTTTCTTCTCTCGTTCTTTCTTTGCCTTTCTCTCCTTTCCTTTCTCTCGCAGCCATGGAGACGCAGATGACGACGGTTGCTTTCTATAGGAGGAGGGGGCACACACCTTGGGAGATTTATGCCTCTGAGAGGTTCCCGCGACTGTATAATTTTTACCTTGTTTCGCTCCTACTTGATGCCGAAATCTCGGCTGACATAACTGCTAGATTGTGCGGAATGTGTTTGCACCTCTTTGATCTCAAAACTAATACCTCATTGGTGCGCTGCCGTGTTTGTATATGTTTCCTTTTCTGAGTTTTATGACATCTTTGATCTTGTATTCTGTATACCTGTTTTGGTATCTTGTATTATCTGTTTTTACTTTTTCCAATAAAATTTTGAATTGTAAAAAAGAAAAGAGGAATCAAGTGAGGAGGGGGAGGAGGAGGATTAGGCACAGCAAACACGAGGCACAACATCCTCTATGACCAACCGTAGCACTAGCCAGTCCAAGGCATCACATGTCAGAGCTGCTCCGGTATAGAGCGCTGTTGTCTCAAAGAACACATGCAGGAACTCTGTTGTCTGGGAGTTCTTTAAGAAATGTGCAGCAGAGCGCACCGTTGCTATTTGTAATCTATGCCAGATGAGGCTGAAGCGTGGGATAGACACTGGACACTCGGATACCACGTGCTTGAGGCGACATATGACCTCCTGCCACACATCCCGCTGGCGCACAACTTTGCGCAGGTCCTCCTCCTCAACTGTCTCTACCCCCACTGTATGTCCTACCATGTCATTGCCTGCTACAACCTCCACTGACAGGGATGATGCTACAGTAATGGATGTACCAGGTCCTTCCTCACAATGTGACAGCATCCCATCAGCTGAAGATTTACGCAGTCAGATTACATTGCCCCAGCTGCTGCAGCGTAAGAAAAAATATAGTCCCAACCATCCCCAAGCACAGCGTCTAAATGCCAGCTTAGCAAAATTACTCGCATTGCAGCTGCTGCCTTTCCAGCTGGTGGACTCTGCTTCCTTCCGTGAATTTGCTGAATGTGCTGTACCACCGTGGCGGGTTCCAAAATATCCTTACTGTTCATGGAAGGCCATTCCAGCACTATACCAGCACGTGGAAGACAATGTTATTGAGTAATTGGGAAAGGCAGTCAGCAGCAAGGTGCATGTGATTTTAGACAAGTGATCCAGCAAGCATGGACACGGTCGTTACATTTCCTTCCGGCACACTGGGTAACTCTGATTGCAGCTGGGAGGGATCCAAGACGGGGCTCTGTGCTGGAGCTTGTTCATCCACCATGCCTCCAGAAAGCTGCTTGTATGAGGTCTGTCTGCTCCATCACCACCACCTCTCCCTCTTCCTCCTCCTCCTCCTCCTCCTCCTGTGTCTCTGGTGAAGTGGCAGTTAAACCGACGCCTGACAGGGTCTACGCAATGGCTCAAGCAAAAAGAAGCCATACTGTGCTTGAGCTGGTTTGTTTAGGGGTGCAGGAGCCACACCGGGCCAGAAATTTGGTCAGCTCTGCAGGGCCAGGTGCAGAGATGGTTAACACCACGCCAGCTTCAGCTGGGAATGATCGTCTGCCATAATGGCAGCAACCTTCTCTCTGCCCTACGCAAGGGTAAATTGATGCATGTACCATGCCTAGCACACGTCCTAAATCTAGTGGTACAGCGTTTCCTAACCAAGTACCCAGGGCTGCCAGAGCTTCTCAGCCAGGCCAGAAAAGTCTGCAGCCACTTCAGACGGTCATTCCCAGCAAGCGTTCGCCTGGCAGAAATTCAAAGAGAATTCCACCTTCCCACAAACCGTCTGATCTGTGACATGCCCACCAGGTGGAACTCGACATTAGCAATGCTGCAGCGTCTGCACAAGCAGCAGAGGGCCATCAATGAGTACCTGTGTGAGGATGGCATAAGGACAGGTTCCGGTCTACTTGTTTTTTTTTCCCCCTGCAGTGGCTGATAATCAAGGATGCATGCACTGTACTGTCACTATTTGAAGAGGCAACGGAGAGGGTGAGCAGGGACAGTGCATGCATCAGTGACACAATTCCTTTAGTGTTCCTGCTGGAGCACACTCTGCGGGGAATTATAGATGTGGCTCTAGAGGCAGAGCAGCAGGAGGAAGAGGAGGCCTTCCCGATCTCTGAAGGCCCCAGTCTTTCCGCAGACAGCATTCCAGCGGGTCCTCCTCAGATCAGACAGGAGGGGGATGAGGAGGAGGAATATTTAAGTAGTGGGGGCTTTGAAGGTGGGGGTTTCTCAAGGGATGGTTTTGTGTGCCCAGAAACACAAGGGCTAGTACGTGGCTGGGAGGAGGAAGTGCACGATACGGTCATCCTCATTGACCAGGAAGACTCGGAAGCTAATGCCACCTCCAACCTACACTGCATGGGCTCCCTTATAATGCAAAGCCTGCTAAAGGACCCCAGGATTCGTGCCATCAAGGAGAGAGATCATTACTGGTTGGCAACCCTTCTTGATCCACGATACAAGGGTAAAGTTGCAGAGCTCATCCCGCCCGCACAGAGGGAGCACAGGATGAAAAAACTTGGACGCTCTAAAGCGACACTTGTGTAACACCTTTCCAGGCACTGGTAGGTTACCAAGTGCTGACACAGGTGCTTCTGAGACTGCGGATGATCAGAGGAATAGTGGTGAAGGCCAGGGCCGCTTGACTGATGCATTTTTAATTTTTTTAGTCCACGACGCCCAGGGACGTCAAATGTAGGCACCCATTGCCAGCGTCTTCACCATATGGTGCAGGACTACCTAGGGGCAAGGGCAGACCTGGATACCTTTCCAGCAGATGATCCACTGGCTTACTGGGTGTTGAGATTGGATCAATGGCCAGAACTTAGCCAATATGCTATGCAGCTACTAGGTTGCCCTTTATATAGCGTGCTTTCTGAAAGGACGTTCAGTGCCGCTAGAGGTTTTGTCACAGACAAAAGAGTGCGTCTGTCCACCGACTCTGTAGACCGGCTGACATTTATAAAAATGAATCAGTCCTGGATCAGCAGTTATCAATCCCCTGATGCTGAAGTAACGGAATAGATCGGAGATGTCGTCTGCATTCACAAAACCTCCAGCACTGAGCTCTTCCACAGTACCACAAAAGGGTTATGGTGTGAATGCACTTGCTGCCATGAAAGGCACAATATTTGGCTGCACTGACGCCTGTGCCATATTTATATCATTTTAATTTTTTGAACTGCAGGGTCCAACCCTGCACTCTTCAACAATACCACAAAAGGGTTACGGTGTGAAGGCACTTGCTGCCATTAAAAGGCACAATATCTGGGTGCACTGACGCCTTTACCAGATGCATATCTTTTTAAATAGGACCACAAGGTTCACCCCTGCATTCTTCCACAATACTAGAAACATAGAAAATTTTTGCAGATAAGAACCTTTTGGCCCATCTAGTCTGCCCAATTACATGGATACGTTACCTGGATTTATCTTTTGTTTAGGATAGCCTTATGCCTATCCCATGCCTGCTTAAATTCAATTACTGTTTTGACCTCTACCACTTCAACTGGAAGGCTGTTCCATGTATCCACCACCCTCTCAGTAAAATAATGCTTCCTGATGTTACTTTTAAACCTTTGCCCCTCTAATCTAAGACTATGTCCTCTTGTTTTGCTACTTTGTTTCAATTTAAATATACTCCCTTCCTCTACCTTGTGGATTCCCTTTACGTATTTAAATGTTTCTATCATATCTCCTCTGTCTCTTCTTTTTTCCAAGCTGTACATGTTAAGATCATTAAGCCTTTCCTGGTAACTTTTCTCCTTCAAGCCGTACACCATTTTAGAAGCCCTTCTCTGAACTCTCTCTAAGATGTCTATATCCTTCTGGAGATACGGTCTCCACTACCTCACACAGTACTCCAAGTGAGGTCTCACCAGTGCTCTGTACAGTGGCATGAGCACTTCCCTTTTCCTACTGCTAATACCTCTCCCTACACAACCAAGCATTCTGCTAGCATTTCCTGCTGCTCTATTACATTGACTACTTATCCTTAGATCCTCTGAAATAATAACCCCTAAATCCCTTTCCTCAGATGTTGAGGTTAGGACTGTATCAAATATTCTATATTCAGCCCTTGGGTTTTTAAGTCCCAGGTGCATTATCTTGCACTTATCCACATTAAAACTCAATTGCCACAGCTCCGACCATTTTTTTTCAGTTTACCTAAATCATTTGTCATTTGGCTGATCCCTCCAGGAACGTCAACCCTGTTGCAAATCTTTGTGTCATCAGCAAAAAGACATACTTTCCATTAATACCTTCTGCAATATCACTAATAAAAATATTAAAGAGAATGAGTCCAAGTACTGACCTCTGAGGTACCCCACTGGTAACAAGACCATGCGCCAAATAAACTCCATTTACCATAATCCTCTGTTGCCTGTCACTCAGCCACTGCCTAATCCAATCAACAATATTGGAATCCAAGCTCAAAGATTGCAATTTATTGATAAACCTTCTATGCTGAACAGTATCAAAAGCCTTACTGAAATCTAAATAAGCAATGTCTACTGCACCACCTATGTCTATTATTTTTGTTACCCAATCAAAAAAATCAATAAGATTAGTTTGGCATGATCTCCCTGAGGTAAACCCATGTTGTTTCTGATCCTGTAATCTATGTGTTTTTAGATGTTCAACAATCCTTTCCTTTAACATGGTTTCCATTAATTTCCCCATTACTGACGTAAAACTAACTGGCCTATTGTCACGATCACCACGCTCTGGCCCCTGTCACTCACGCTAACCCTGCACTATGAACAATGCACCTTCCTGAACTTTCTGAATGCACTGACGTTCTGGCCCTGGAGCCTCACCTGAGCTCACCTTCCCCTGATTACCCCAGCATTTATGGAAGCTACGCCCTCCCCAGCACACTTCCACATTGAAGTTGCAGACTGTGAACCTGTTTGAGAAACCTCCCTGACGTTCCCAAGGATTTCTTGATTGAACCACCAAAGACTCCAAGGACCCTCTGTTGCTATCTGAACTTTCATCACGACATCATACTGGTACCCCCCCAATCCTGCCCCCCTTCTGCCCCCATCGAAGATCCCCGTGAACCAGACCCATTGCTGAGCCTTTAGACCAGTCGTTCTCAACCTGTGGACCCTCAGGACCCACAATTGTCCTTGGTCATTAAGTCACGAACCAAAAATAATTGAATTTCTGAAACAACATTCCACAAAACGCGTGCAATATTCTACAATGCATGCACTTTTTAAACAATTTTGTAAACAAACAGGGATTCTTTCCAAAATGGATAGTGCAGTAATCACAGCACTAGTGAAAATGAAAGTGTTTGCTGTAAAATAAACTAATTGAAACATATGAAATTAATTAGAACTTATGGGAAAACTGGGGAAGCTTCTTGCTCTTAATAAGAGTCTCAGTCTGGGGTGATAGTAGACAAAGCAACTCTAATTGAAATCACTACTGAATGAATAAAGTATTATAAAAAAACTTAAACTCACCTGCTCCGCGCTCTCCCACTATCTGTCTCTGCCACTGCACACATTATTTTTTCGCAGCAGCCTGCCCTCCATGAGCCTACGCAATTTGCGTAGCTGAATGAAACGCTAATTGCATAAACTTAAACTGGCCAAGAGATTGAGGTGTGCAGTGCATGTCTGGCGCCGCCTACATCCTGAACCTATGCTCTGCAATGCCTCAGAGAGGGACTGAAGAACAATTGAATAGCTTGGACCAATGGGAAAGCTCCATTGGTCCAAGCCATTCAAAAAACGCATCTATGGGAGGCTGGCGTCCCATGAATTGATGGACAGTCATGTGACTGTCCTCGTCTCGCACAGTCAGTGGGTGCAGGGCTGTGCTCGGGGTGTGCCTGTTCATTGTGTCAGCACCTCCTTCCTGCAGGTTGAGGGGGTAGTGCGCGGCTGCCTGGAGTGGATGACGCAGATCCTGGGGAGCCCTGAAAGCAGCCAGATTCTGGGGAGCACTGACCCTGAACCTACGTAATCTGTGTATATCTGGCTCTGATACTAGCCACTGCCTCACCAGCCACTGACCTCACCGCACAACTCTGGCATGCAGGGAGGCTGGGATCAGGAAGCAGTGTGTGATTCTGCAGAGAATTCTCAGTGTATATTCAAGTTTTATGCAGGGATTATCACGTCAGGAGGAAGGCAGGAAAGGAAAAGGAGTGAGAGATTTATAGAGTACAAGGGAGAGCGTGATAGAGGGAGAGAGATGAGGAGAAAAAGAGAAATGAAGAGCTAGACCTGGATACAAGGACAGATGGAAAAATACACAGAAGGACACACAGATATAGATGGGCAGACAGAATAACATATATTCAGAAAGAAGGGAGCATAAATAGGTAAAATGACAGATTAGCCAAATGACAGAGAAAAACACAATCAAATATACATAGGGAGCCCCCCCTTACCCAACAGCCTTTTGCTTCACGGTGATGTGCATTGTGCACAGTGACTCATGGTGTTGGGAGTACAGAGCTGCTGCCAATCACTGAGTCCCACCCCACACCTTCCCATTAGAGAGGCCTGGGGGCACTTGCCTCGCGACCCAGTCTGCCCCTGGTCGCGACCCACTTTTGGGTCACGACCCACCACTTGAGAAACACTGCTCTAGACTATCCTTATTGCCTGTTCCCTGCCTGATTCTACGTTCTTGCCTGATTCTATGTTCTTGCCTGATTCTATGTTCTTGTATATATATATATATATATAATATATATATATATCTGTTTAGTGTATTATTGTTTGTTCATTGCTTGCTCCATGTGCTGTTAAGTTCCCTTTTGTGTCCATTTTCACTCTCATTCTCTAGTCTCTTATTCTCATCTTGCTATCACTTATTCCTTCTGTTCCTAAACCGCTCCTATTTAGTTCTCCTTAACCTCCCTTCCCACTACTCCCAGCCCTCCCTTCTATTTACTTCAACCTCCTTCTTTTGCATCTCCTCCTTCTCTATTAGCTATTCCCTATTGTGCCCAGTCTCCTCCAGTGTCTAGTTCTGATCTACTGTTTAGTTCATGTCTTTTATGTTCTTGTGTTTATTCTATAATAAACCCCTTTTGTTACTCTGAACCTGCCTCTTTCACTGCATCCTGGGCTCACAACTAGTGATGAGCTGAACGCGTCCGAGTTTGGGTTTGTATTCGAACCCAAACTTTCCGAATGTTCAGGTCCAAACCCGAACCCGAACCCAATACAAGTCAATGGGGCTGAAAATTCGGTTTTTAGAGTGCCCTCCAAGAGGGCATATATGCTAGATATTTGGAACAGGGGACAGGAAACAAGGACAATTTTTAAAAAAAAAACGTTTTTAACCACTTCAATGCTAAGGACGCGCTCAGCGCGTCCTCAGCATTGCCGCTGGTATGCGGAGGACGCGCTGAGCGCGTCCTCGCATTGGGGTCAGCGTTCGGCGGGTTCCGGCCGATCGCTGGCCCCTCCGGTGCGGGCTGACATCCTGGATGTCAGCCCGGCATCCGGAGCAGTGGCCGCCATTATTATGTGTCATCGCGCCCCCGCGATGACAATAATTCAGGCGCCCCCCCGCATGTGCGGAGGAGGCGCCTGAAAGGGAGGGGGGGAGGTCCTTCGGACCTCTCTCCCTCCCGATCGGCGGCTCACAGGGGCTTAACCCAGGCATCATTTGGAAGGGCACAGCCTGCCCTTCCAAATGATGCCTGGCATTAACCCCTGGGGAGCTGGATCGCAAATCGGCGCTGAAAAGCGCCGATTTGCGATCCTTCCCGGGAGCTGGCCGACATCTTGGATGTCGGCCAAGCTTCCGGGAACTCCCCCAGAGGACTGGCGTCATCGTGCGTAGCACGATGACGCCAGTCCTAGCATTAACCCCTAACTGCCACGAACTGTGGAGATAGGAGTTCCAATGAACTCCCTATCTCCGATCCGTGGCAGTTAGGGGTTAAATTTTGATATCGTTGGATCGGCCAGAGCATGGCCGTTCCAACGATACCAAACATGAAAGTAAAAAAAAATTGTAAAAAAAAAAAAAAAAAGAAAAATAAAAATAAAAAAAATTAAAAAAAAAAAAAAAAGAAAAATAAACACTTTTTTTTTTTTTTTTTGTTTTGTTAATGCAGCAATATTGTTCCCATTTCAATTATAATGTGAACAATGATGCTGCATTAACGATTTTTGTATGCGGTGCGTTTGTTAAAAATGGTGTCATTTTCCCCAAAAAAAATGTAACGAGACCCCATCTCTAATTTTTTTAACAAGCGCACCCCATACAAAATATAACCGCAATTGCTCGCATGTTAAAATGTGGAAAAAAACACTTTACACGCTGTAAATTATTGAAAATACATATTTTATTGCATTTTTTGTTATAATATACAAACATGACATAACGTATACATATAATAATGACATATTATGAATCTACCGAGTCTGACGGAAAGAACGATATATAATATGTCGATGTCATATACTAAAATAAGCCTTAAAAACACGTTTAAACATGATGCGCAAAACAGGTAAAAAATGACCTCAGCACAGGGGCGGGAAAAGCCTCAGCAGCGAAAGGGTTAAAGGGACAGGGAGTTTTCCATGAAATAAGGGTTAAAAATAAAAATGAAAAATTCATTCAAATAGCGTGCCTAGGAGGTCCCCATAACCTGCCTGTGAAGTGGCGGATTTCTAGGATGTATAGAAATATTTAAAAACCAAAAAATGACATTTCAAATGACGGTAAATGCTTTTCCTTTAATCTATCCATAAACAACTGTTTGGGGCAGCAGTCTGTATGAAAGGAGGAGACATTTTCGGACACGTAGAAAAAGTTTAGTGATTTTTCGGCTAAATTATTGAGAAACTTATGCAGGCTTTGGATGAAAGTGACAATAGGTGCTTTAAAATTGGGCCTTTAGCGTCGGCAACAGTGCCGTCACACCGTAACCCGTCTGAGGATATGAATCTGATACAGGCGTCATTGGCAGTGCACCCAAATATTGTGCCTTTGGTGCCAGGCGAGCAAGACTGCCAGGCCAGCAAGTATCATCATACAGTAACCCCTCTGTGGTATTGTGGAAGAATGCAGGGGTGGACCATGTGGTCCTATATATTAAAAAGCTATGATTCTGGTCCAGGAGTCAGTGCACCCAGATATTGTGCCTTTGGTGCAAGACTGCCAGGCCAGCAAGTATCATCATACAGTAACCCCTCTGTAGTATTGTGGAAGAATGCAGGGGTGGACCCTGCGGTTAAAAAAAATTAAAATGATATAAATGTGGCACAGGCGTCAGTGCAGCCAAATTTTGTGCCTTTCATGGCAGAAAGTGCCTTCACACCGTAACCTTTTGTGGTATTGTGGAAGAGTTCAGTGCTGGAAGTTCTGTGAATGCAGAAGACATCCCCGATCTATTCCGTTACTTCAGCATCAGGGGATTGATAGCTGCTGATCCAGGACTGATTCATTTTTATAAATGTCAGCCGGTCTACAGAGTCGGTGGACAGACGCACTCTTTTGTCTGTGACAAAACCTCCAGCGGCACTGAACGTCCTTTCAAAAAGCACGCTAAATGAAGGGCAACCTAGTAGCTGCATAGCATATTGGCTAAGTTCTGGCCAGTGATCCAATCTCCACACCAAGCAAGCCAGTGGATCATCTGCTGGAAAGGTATCCAGGTCTGACCTTGCCCCTAGGTAGTCCTGCACCATATGGTGAAGACGCTGGCAATGGGTGCCTACATTTGACATCCTTGGGCGTCGTGGACTAAATTTTTTTAAAAATGCATCAGTCAAGTGGCCCTGGCCTTCACCACTATCATCCGCAGCCTCAGAAGCACGTGTGTCATCACTTGGTAACCTACCAGTGCCTGGAAAGGTGTTACACAAGTGTCGCTTTAGAGCGTCCAAGTTTTTTCATCCTGTGCTCCCTCTGTGGGGGCAGGATGAGCTCTGCAACTTTACCCTTGTATCGTGGATCAAGAAGGGTTGCCAACCAGTAATGATCCCTCTCCTTGATAGCACGAATCCTGGGGTGCTTTAGCAGGCTTTGCATTATTAGGGAGCCCATGCAGCGTAGGTTGGAGGTGGCATTAGCTTCCGAGTCATACTGGTCAATGAGGATGACCCCATCGTGCACTTCCTCCTCCCAGCCACGCTCTAGCCCTTCTGTTTCTGGGCAAACGAAACCCTCCCTTGAGGAATCCCCACCTTCAATGCCCCCACTACTTAAATATTCCTCATCCTCCTCCTGTCCGATCTGAGTAGGACCCGCTGGAATGCTGTCTACAGAAAGACTGGGGCCTTGAGAGCTAGGGAAGGCATCCTCTTCCTCCCGCTGCTCTGCCTCTAGAGCCACATCTATAATTCCCTGCAGAGTGTGCTCCAGCAGGAACACTAAAGGAATTGTGTCACTGATGCATGCACTGTCCCTGCTCACCATCCTCGTTGCCTCCTCAAATGGTGACAGTACAGTGCATGCATCCTTGATTAGCCACTGCGGGGGGGGAAACAAGTTGACCTGAACCTGTCCTTGTGCCATCCTCACACAGGTACTCGTTGATGGCCCTCTGCTGCTTGTGCAGATGCTGCAGCATTGCTAATGTCGAGTTCCACCTGGTGGGCATGTCACAGATCAGACGGTTTGTGGGAAGGTGGAATTCTCTTTGAATTTCTGCCAGGCAAACACTTGCTGGGAATGACCGTCTGAAGTGGCTGCAGACTTTTCTGGCCTGGCTGAGAAGCTCTGGCAGCCCTGGGTACTTGGTTAGGAAACACTGTACCACTAGATTTAGGACGTGTGCTAGGCATGGTACATGCATCAATTTACCCTTGCGTAGGGCGGAGAGAAGGTTGCTGCCATTATCACAGACGATCAATCCCAGCTGAAGCTGGCGTGGTGTTAACCATCTCTGCACCTGGCCCTGCAGAGCTGACAGAATTTCTGACCCAGTGTGGCTCCTGTCCCGTAAACAAACCAGCTCAAGCACAGTATGGCTTTTCTTTTCTTGAGCCATTGCATAGACCCTGTTAGTCATCGATTTAACTGCCACTTCGCCAGAGACCGAGAAAGAGGAGGAGGAGGAAGAGGGAGAGGTGGTGGTGGTGGAGCAGACAGACCTCATACAAGCAGCTTTCTGGAGGCGTGGTGGATGAACAAGCTCCAGCACAGAGCCCCATCTTGGATCCCTCCCAGCTGCAATCAGAGTGTCAGGTCCCACGGCGACGCCGTGGCAAAAAGTCCAAGTCATGAGACCAACCCTGGTGGCAAGCTCCTGTACAGCAGTAAGCCTTAGCCTAGCTTTGGTATACTGCATCAGGTGGATGTAATGAACACTGGCTGGGTTCCTTAAAAGAACCACTCCCACATCCAGCCAGTGCTCTGTCATTAACGTTTGATTCCTAGAGAAAGAAAGGTGCCTGATCTATCCCACGAGCCAAGTGACCAGCCTTGCCGTTTATTCTTATTCACGTGTACCGGACCCCTGGCTATTCCTCTGGACTTCGCTTCTCTTACTCCTTGCCGGTACAGTCTCAAGACCCCTTCTACATTACCCATCCCAAGACTTTACATCATCTGCGTTTGTTTTCCAAGGACTTATTATTTATACAGATTCCTGCCTTTTGTATCCAGTTACTCAATATAAGTTTCTGCTATTTTCACCAAGCCTTTTGTTGTTGCCTTATTTACTGCATCCTGGGTTCATATTCACGTCACCGGTGTCACAAGAACCCGGTCCCTGACACAGAGTTACCCAGTGTGCCGTGAAGGAAATGTAACTACACTGTCCATGGTTGCTGGACCACGTGTCTAAAGTCACATGCACCTTGTTGCTGACTGCCTTTCCCAATGACTCAATAACATTGTCTTCCACGTGCTGGTATAGTGCTGGAATGGCCTTGTGTGAAAAGTAATGGCGTTTTGGAACCTGCCACTGTGGTACAGCACATTCAGCAAATTCACGGAAGGGAGCAGAGTCCACCAGCTGGAAAGGCAGCAGCTGCAATGCGAGTAATTTTGCTAAGCTGGCATTTAGACGCTGTGCTTGGGGATGGTTGGGACTATACTTTTTTCTTACGCTGCAGCAGCTGCGGCAACGTAATCTGACTGCATAAATCTTCAACTGCTGGAATGATGTCACATTGTGAGGAAGGACCTGGTACATCCATTACTATAGCATCATCCCTGTCAGTGGAGGTTGTAGGCAATGACATGGCAGGACATACAGTTGGGGTAAAGACAGATGAGGAGGAGGAGGACCTACGCAAAGTTTTGTGCCAACAGGATGTGTGGTAGGTGTTCATATGTCACCTCAAGCACGTGGTACCCAAGTGTCTGGTGTCTATTCCACGCTTCAGCCTCATCTGATAGGGATTACAAATAGCAACGGTGCGCTCTGCTGCACATTTCTTAAAGAACTCCCAGACAACAGAGTTCCTGCATGTGTTCTTTGAGACAACAGCGCTCTGCACTGGAGCAGCTCTGACATCTGATGCATTGGACTGGCTAGTGCTACAGTTGGTCACAGAGGATGTTGTGCCTCGTGTTTGCTGTGCCTCCTCCTCCCCCTCCTCACTTGATTCCTCAGTTCGATCTGGCACCCAGGTGGAGTCAGTGACCTCATCATTATTGTCATTTTCACCCCCTATCTCCTCATCAATGGAGCCAACTTGGCAGTATGCTGCAGCTGCTGGGGAAACATGAGTGCCAGTTATTTGTGTGTAGGGATGAGCTGTTCGGTTCGGAGTTCGATCTGAACTTAGCCTGTTCGATTAGTTCGCGAACTCTGAACATTTCCGGGTGTTCGGCGCATGTTCGACCACAATGGACCACAATGCATTTTCCCACTCGCCTGAAGCTCATAATTGGCTACAGCCTTGCACCTGACCACAGGTCTGGTGCAACACAGGTTCAACAGTATGCCAATCACGGCTCAGAGTCCTGATTGGGCAAATTTTGCCCAATCATGGGCTCACAGAGCTAAGTCCCACAGCACACTATATAACGTTTTCACGCTCCGATTCACCACGTATTTGAGAGGAGATTTCATAGGAGATTGTGTGTTGTTACTGCTGGTCTGCCATGCTACAGGGGGGGTCTGGGGGGTCTCATTTCTACAATATATCAGGGAATTTAGGTGATGTGTGTCTTGTCACTGTGCCAGCATGTTTTTTTTGGGGTCACTAATTTCTTTAAAACATTTGTGAATTGAGGTGATCTTCTGTGTCTTGTCACTATGCCAGCAAATATTTTTGGGGGTTACAAATTTCTTTAAAACATTTGTGAATTGAGGTGATATGTCTCTTGTCACACAGCCAGTACCACGCAGTATTTTGGGGCTCGCTATAATTTCTACAAAACATTTGTGAATTGATGTGATCTGTTTCTTGTCACACAGCCAGTACCACGCAGTATTTTGGGGGTCACTAATTTCTACAAAACATTTTGTGAATTGAGGTGATCTGTCTCTTGTCACTGCCAGCAAGTATTTTGGGGGTCACTAATTTCTGCAAAATATTTGGTAATTGTTATAATCCGTGTGTTCTCACTGGCTTCCACCCATCAAGGAGGTTTCACTGCCACCCATCAAGGGGTCTCACTGATTTATAGGAGGAGGTTTCACTGCCACCCATCAAGGGGTCACACTGCATTTTAGGAGGTTTCTGCGAATTGTAATCTGTGTCTTGTCACTGTTGCCAGCTATCAGGGGGTCATATCAGGGGGTCTCACTGACTTGTAGCAGATTTCTGCGAATCATAGTTTGTGTCTTGTCACTGCCACCCATCAGGGGGTCTCGCTGATTTATAGGAGGTTTCTGGGAATTGTAATCTGTGTCTTGTCACTGGCTGCTAGCTATCAGGGTGTCTCACTGAGTTATACCAGAGTTCTGTAAATCTTTAATCTTTATACCAGAGTTGAATCAGAGTTCTGTATATATTTAATCTATATATCACTCACCATGTCTGAAAGAACAAAAAGGACAGGCAGGCGCTCCCAGACACAGATAAGAGGGCAAGCAGCCCCTGTGTCGGGAGGCTGTGCCTCTGGTCGTGGTGGACGTGGTGCATCTTCTGCAGGGGCACGCTTGTCCTTTCTAACTGGTGCTGGCCGTCTTCTTAAGCATCAGCAACATACAGAGGACTTGGTGGATTGGTTAACCAGGCCATCCGAGTCCTCCGAGTCCTCTGCCAGGAAGGCTTGTAGTTCTTTACAGTCCACCTCAGCTGCCAAAGCATCTAATGCAGCCTCCATGTCCACAGCTACTCCTGCCGTAGCCTCGCTATCACACACGGAGGAGTCAGCTGAAATGTTTGACTACAATGACAGTGACATGCTGCTTGAGGATGCGCAGCAAGTACAGTGCTCTGATTCAATCTCTGAGGTTGAGCAATGGAGTATAATCAACCTAGAGGAAGGGGGTGCCAATGGTGACACACAAATAACTGCCGCTCATGTTGCCCCAGCAGCTGCAGCATGCTGACAAGTTGGCTCCAGTGACGAGAAGATAGGGGGTGATTATGATGACAATGATGATGAGATCACTGACTCCACCTGGGTCCCTGATCGAACAGAGGAATCAAGTGAGGAGGAGGGGGAGGAGGAGGAGGCACAGCAAACACGAGGCACAACATCCTCTATGACCAACCGTAGCACTAGCCAGTCCAAGGCATCAGATGTCAGAGCTGCTCAGGTGCAGAGCGCTGTTGTCTCAAGCACACACGCAGGAACTCTGCTGTCTGGGAGTTCTTTAAGAAATGTGCAGCAGACCGCACCGTTGCTATTTGTAATCTATGTCAGATGAGGCTGAAGTGTGGGAAAGACACAGGACGCTTGAGTACCACGTGCTTGAGGCGACATATGACCACCTGCCACACATCCTTTCGGCGCAAAACTTTGCGTAGGTCCTCCTCCTCATCATCATCTGTCTCTACCCCCACTGTATGTCCTGCCATGTCATTGCCTACAACCTCCACTGACAGGGATGATGCTACAGTAATGGATGTACCAGCTCCTTCACAATGTGACAGTATCCCCATCAGCTGAAGATTTATGCAGTCAGATTACGTTGCTGCAGCTGCTGCCGCGTTAGAAAAAATATAGTCCCAACCATCCAAGCACAGCGTCTAAATGTCAGTTTAGCAAAATTACTCGCATTGCAGCTGCTGCCTTTCCAGCTGGTGGACTCTGCTCCTTTCTGTGAATTTGCTGAATGTGCTGTACCACAGTGGCAGGTTCCAAAACGCCATTACTTTTCATGCAAGGCCATTCCAGCACTATACCAGCATGTGGAAGACCATGTTATCCAGTCATTGGGAAAGGCAGTCAGCAGCAAGGTGCATGTGACTTTAGACACGTGGTCCAGCAAGCATGGACAGGGTCGTTACATTTCCTTCACGGCACACTGGGTAACTCTGATTGCAGCTGGGAGGGATCCAAGATGGGGCTCTGTGCTGGAGCTTGTTCATCCACCACGCCTCCAGAAAGCTGCTTGTATGAGGTCTGTCTGCTCCACCACCACCACCTCTCCCTCTTCCTCCTCCTCCTTCTGTGTCTCTGGCGAAGTGGCAGTTAAACCGACGCCGGACAGGGTCTACGCAATGGCTCAAGCAAAAAGAAGCCATACTGTGCTTGAGCTGGTTTTTTTAGGGGACAGGAGCCACACCGGGCCAGAAATTCTGTCAGCTCTGCAGGGCCAGGTGCAGAGATGGTTATGGTTAACACCACGCCAGCTTCAGCTGGAAATGATCATCTGTGATAATGGCAGCAACCATTCTCTCCGCCCTACGCAATGGTAAATTGACGCATGTACCATGCCTAGCACACGTCCTAAATCTGGTAGTACAGCTTTTCCTAACCAAGTACTCAGGGCTGGCAGAGCTTCTCAGCCAGGCCAGAAAAGTCTGCAGCCACTTCAGACGGTCATTCCCAGCAAGTGTTCGCCTAGCAGAAATTCAAAGAGAATTCCACCTTCCCACAAAACGTCTGATCTGTGACATGCCCACCAGGTGGAACTCGACATTGGCAATGCTGCAGCGTTTGCACATGCAGCAGAGGGCCATCAATGAGTACCTGTGTGAGTATGGCACAAGGAAATGTTCAGGTCAACTTGTTTCCCCCCCCCTGCAGGTACGCACATAATCTCCATAGGCAATGGAGGTTCTGTTTCCACAGGTGTACTGTGATAGTTCATAGAGACAGGAGGGTCAGACTCCTCAGGTATGGGGGTCTTGTACTCCATGGTCCGTTCAGGTTCTTCCTCCTCTCCTGCATAGTCCTCCAGAGACTCCCTACCCCTGTGTACAGCAGGCTTGAGTCTTCTGGGTGCAGGCTTAGGTGTAGGAGTTTTTCTGGGCATAGACTTGGGAACTGGGGGCCTAGGAACAGGCTTGGGTACCTGAGATCTCTTTGGAGCAGGCTTGGGCTCAGGTGCAGCGAGCTTAGCATGGGGTGCCTCTTTTTAAGCACCAGAGTTTTTTTCAAACACAGTCCTTTTCATTGGGGTTTGCTGGGAGACCCTAGCCGTCTCGGGTGTGGGAGCTGGCCTTTTTGGGGGTGTATTGGGACAGGCTGCGAGCCAGTGGTCTCTTGAGGCACAGTAGTTACATAGACCCTCTGCCATCCTCCTCCTGGCACGCTCCTCTGTAGTAAGCGGGCTTCTAGGCTTCTTTCCTGGGGCAACACACACTTTAGGAAGGGTGCTTCTTAGGGAGGCCATAACAGGTGGGTCAGATCTTCCAGGGCTGTAGCATCCCTGTGGGCTCAGTTGGTTCGCTTTGCATTATGTCAGGGTGGCACCTGGCATTCGCCGTGGTGGGACCCATGTTCAGGTGGTTAGAGCCTGTAACAGATCTCTGTGCCTGGACAGGGTCACATCTGCCAAATGCTGCTTCCTCGCTGGACACCCAGTTTCTACTCGTGACTCACACCTTTCTCTTGTACCTTAGCCACAGCTCAAGGCCCAGTGTATGTAGAGAGCCTGGCTAGCACCCCCAGGAATAAGCCGAAGCTGAAGACCTGGAGCCTTTCCTTGGAACAGCGGGCAGAAGATTCTTGTTACTCCAAAACATGAGTCGTGACTTCAAGCTTGGTCAGAATAGAACTGACTGTTTATTCACAGAGAGGACAGATAGAGTCAAGGACCAGTACATTTGCATACAATCAAACAGACAACATCACAGATCAGATAACTACCCAGGGCCTTCAAACAATGGAGAATGGGGGAAGGAGAAAGCACGTAAACAAAAGGAATTTCTTACTGAGAGAATTTACACAATAGCCGGTACTAATACAGAGATCTACACTATACAGGGAATAACACACAGACATCAGAAATTTTTAGTTAACTGGCATATCTATAAAACCGTGAAAACCACAATATATTTAAAAGGTCCACCAGTTCCCCAATAGTCTCTTTCACAGGCCATAGTCTCTGGGCAGGAGGCTAGCGCACATCCCCCTCCAAGTCGCACAGTGATCGCGTGTTCTGTCACAGAGCCCTTTAGGCAGGGATATGCTGGAGGTACCTGAGAGTTAGCTGACTGAAGAAGGTCATAGTCCATGGCGAGGTACAAAGGGAGCAAGCAAAAGAGTAGTCAGGAGTCAGTCCGTGGTCTGTGGCTGGCAGCAATGAGGCAAGGTCGGTGGGTCAAGCAAGGTCTGGTACACGGTTGATAGCAGGATAACAGAGAGGGGTCAGAACACTTTCAGGCAATGACTTGCAATGCAAAGCCAAGTTGCAAGGGGAGGATTCTCTTTTTTTGACAGACAGGAGGGTGTGGCGTGTGTTTGGTCTTTACACTTTGGTTAACCCCTATCAGTGCTGGCAACTAGGTCTGAGGCAGCACTTTACATGGTTAGCACTGATGTAGGTCTGGTTGTTGCACACACGGGTGCTGATCCCTGACTGACACTGTCAAGGTCACAGTCTTTATGCCGACAGCATTCCTGCAGGTCCTACTCAGGTCAGACAGGACGAGGAGGATGAGGAGGAGGAATATTTAAGTAGTGGGGCATTGAAGGTGGGGATTCCTCAAGGGAGGGTTTTGTGTCCCCAGAAACCCAAGGACTAGTACGTGGCTGGGAGGCGGTAGTGCACGATAGGGTCATCCTTATTGACCAGGAAGACTCGGAAGCTAATGCCACCTCCATCCTACGCTGCATGGGCTCCCTTATTATGCAAAGCCTGCTAAAGGACCCCAGGATTCGTGCTATCAAGGAGAGGGATCATTACTGGTTGGCAACCCTTCTTGATCCACGATACAAGGTGTGATAAAGGCACTGGATGCAAGGTTCGATTGTCCCACTTTTATTCAACTCATAAAAGCAGCAGGGTACAGCAGCTCATCAAAAACAAACAAAATATCAAAATAAACACCTACTCCGTCTATGGAGCCTAACTAAAGAACACAATTTCTCTCTAACAGATACTGGCCAGCTACGCTGGTTCCCAGTCAAACAGCGTACCTTTTTCTAGCACATAAACATCAGGAGTTCCTGTCCTCGCTTCATCCAGCACACAGATTGTCCCTACAACAGCTTTCTGTGTCTGTCTGTCTGTAGGTCTGTCGGTCTGTGTGTCTCTCCTCTGGAACCACACACCTATATGGGCAGGGCAGTCTTAATTAGGCCTTGTGTCTGAATTAAAACTTTAGCATTCCTCAGACGCCTAATATCCCTGTGATCTACAACCCTGCCCCTCAACCTGTCAAAAAGGGTAAAGTTGCAGAGCTCATCCTGCCCACACAGAGGGAGCACTGGATGAAAAAACTTGAAGACGCTCTAAAGCGACACTTGTGTAACACCTTTCCACGCACTGGTAGGTTACCATGTGATGACACACTTGCTTGTGAGGCTGAGGATGATCAGAGGAATAGTGGTGAAGGCCAGGGCCCGCTTGACTAATGCCTTTTTAAATTTATTTAGTCCACAACGCCCAGGGACGTCAAATGTAGGCACCCATTGCCAGCGTCTTCACCATATGGTGCAGGACTACCTAGGGGCAAGGGCAGACCTGGATACCTTTCCAGCAGATGATCCACTGGCTTACTGGGTGTTGAGATTGGATCACTGGCCAGAACTTAGCCAATATGCTATGCAGCTACTAGGTTGCCCTTCATCTAGCGTGCTTTCTGAAAGGACGTTCAGTGCCGCTGGAGGTTTTGTCACAGACAAAAGAGTGAGTCTGTCCACCGACTCTGTAGACCGGCTGACATTTATAAAAATGAATCAGTCCTGGATCAGCAGCTATCAATCCCCTGATGCTGAAGTAATGGAATAGATCGGGGATGTCCTCTTCTGCATTCACAAAACCTCCAGCACTGAACTCTTCCACAATACCACAAAAGGGTTACGGTGTGAAGGCACTTGCTGCCAAGAAAGGCACAATATTTGGCTGCACTGACGCGTGTACCAGATTTATATCATTTTAATTTTTTGAACCGCAGGGTCCAACCCTGCACTCTTCCACAATACGACAGAGGGGTTACTGTATTATGATGGCAGGCCTGGCACCAAAGGCACAATATCTGGGTGCACTGATGCCTTTACCAGATGCATATCTTTTTAGTATAGGACCGCAAGGTCCACCCCTGCATTCTCCCACAATACTACAGAGGGGTTACTGTATGATTGTACTAGCTGGCCTGGCAGTCTTGCACCAAAGGCACAATATCTGGGTACACTGACGCCTTGACCAGATTCATATCTTTTCAATATAGGACCACATGGTCCACCCCTGCATTCTTCCACAATACTACAGAGGGGTTACTGTATGATGACACTTGCTGGCCTGGCACCAAAAGCGCAATATAAGGGTGCACTGCCACTGACGCCTGTATCAGATTCATATCCTCAGAGGGGTTACGGTGTGACGGCACTGTTGGGGTTGCTAAAGGACCAATTTTGAAGCACCTATTGTTACTTTCATCCAAAGTCTGCGTAAGTTTAACAATAATTTAGCAGAAAAAATCAGTAAACTTTTTCTGCGTGTCCGAAAATTTGTCCTCTTTTCATACAGACTGCCGCCCCAAGCAGTTGTTTATGGATAGATTAAAGGAAAAGCATTTACCGTCATTTGAAACGTCATTTTTTGTTTTTTAAGTTTTGCTATACATCCGAGAAATCCGCCACTTCACGGGCAGGTTATGGGGACCTCCTAGGCACGATATTTGAAGGAATTTTTCATTTTTACTTTTAACCCTTATTTCATGGAAAACTCACTGTCCCTTTAAAAACGTTTTTTTTAAACTTTTTTCCTTGTTTCCTGTCCCCCAGGGCACTACCCGGACCCCCATACACCTTTTATGGCAAATATCTAGCATATATGCCCTCTTGCAGGGCACTCTAAAAACCGAATTTTCAGCCCCATTGACTTGCGTGGAGTTCGTGTTCGGGTTCGGACCCGAACATATGGGAAGTTCGGGTTCGGGCCCGAACCGAACTTGGGGGGTGTTCGGCTCATCCCTATTTGTGTGTCATCACTGGCACCCCCTTCCTCTAGGTTGATTATACTCCCTTGCTCAACCTCAGAGATTGAATCAGAGCACTGTACTTGCTGTGCGTCCTCAAGCAGCATGTCACTGTCATTGTAGTCAAACAATTCAGCTGACTCCTCCGTGTGTGATAGCGAGGCTATGGCAGGAGTAGCTGTGGACATGGAGGCTGCATTAGATGCTTTGGCAGCTGAGGTGGACTGTAAAGCACTAGAAGCCTGGCTGGCAGAGGACTCGGAGGATGAGGATGGCCTGGTTAGCCAATCCACAAATCCTCTGTATGTTGCTGCTGCTTAAGACGGCCAGCACCAGTTAGAAAGGACAAGCGTGCCCCTGCAGAGGATGCACCACGTCCACCACGAACAGAGCTGTGCGCCTCGCGACACAGGGGCTGCTTGCCCTCTTATCTGTGTCTGGAAGCGTCTGCCTGTCCTTTTTGTTCTTTCAGACATGGTGAGTGATATATAGATTAAATATATACAGAACTCTGATTCAACTCTGGTATAAAGATTAAAGATTTAAAGAACTCAGTGAGACACCCTGATAGCTGGCAGCCAGTGACAAGACACAGATTACAAGTCTCAGACACCTCCTATAAATCAGTGAGACCCCTTGATGGGTGGCAGTGAAACCTCTTATAAATCAGTGAGACCCCTTGATGGGTGGCAGTGAAACCTCTTATAAATCAGTGAGACCCCTTGATGGGTGGCAGTGAAACCTCTTATAAATCATGACAGCCCTTGATGGGTGGCAGTGAAAACTCTTATAAATCAGTGAGACCCCTTGATGGGTGGCAGTGAAACCTCTTATAAATCAGTGAGACACCTTGATGGGTGGCAGCCAGTGAGAACACACGGATTATAACAAATATTTTGTAGAAATTATAGTGAACCCCAAAATACTGCGTGGTACTGGCTGTGTGACAAGAGACAGATCACCTCAATTCCCAAATATTTTGTAGAAATTAGTGAGCCCCAAAATACTGCGTGGTACTGGCTGTGTGACAAGAGACAGATCACCTCAATTCCCAAATATTTTGTAAAATTTAGTGAGCCCCAAAATACTTGCTGGCAGTGACAAGACACAGAAGATCACCTCAATTCCCAAATGTTTTGTAGAAATTAGTGAGCCCCAAAAAACTTGCTGGCAGTGACAAGACACAGAAGATCACCTCAATTCCCAAATGTTTTGCAGAAATTAGTGAGCCCCAAAATACTGCGTGGTACTGGCTGTGTGACAAGACACAGATCACCTCAATTCCCAAATATTTTGTAGAAATTATAGTGAGCCCCTAAAATACTGCGTGGTACTGGCTGTGTGACAAGACACAGATCACCTCAATTCTCAAATATTTTGTAGAAATTATAGTGAGCCCCAAAATACTGCGTGGTACTGGCTGTGTGACAAGACACAGATCACCTCAATTCACAAATGTTTTAAATAATTTTGTAACCCCCCAAAATACTGAGTGGCACAGTGACAAGACACAGAAGATCACCTCAATTCACAAATGTTTTAAAGAAATTTGTAACCCCCAAAAAGACTTGCTGGCACAGTGACAAGACACACATCACGTAAATTCAAAGATATTTGGTAGAAATGAGACCCCCCAGACCCCCCCAGTAGTGTGGCAGACCGGCAGTAACAACACACAACAGCAATCTCCTCAAATGCGTGCTGAAGCCGTGCGTGGAAACCTTATATAGTGTGCTGCGGGACTTAGCTCTGTGAGCCCATGATTGGGCAAAATTTGCCCAATCAGGACTCTGAGCGGTGATTGGCATACTGTTGAACCTGTCTTGCACCAGACCTGTGGTCAGGTGCAAGGCTGTAGCCAATTACGAGCTTCAGGCCAGTGGGAACGTGCATTATGGGCCATTGTGATGCATTGTGGTCGAACTTGCTCCGAACATCCGGAAATGTTCGGCATTCGCGAACAGGCCGAACAGGCTAAGTTCGGGTCGAACGCCGAACCCGAACAGCTCATCCCTACTCACAACCCCACCCTGCTATACCAATCACAGTCTACACGTGACACCTATAGTTCCCTGATTCCTCCCTACTACCCTTCTTGTAAAAGGGCACAACATTTGCTAATTTCCAGTCTTCTGGGACAACTCCCGTTAAAAAGGATTGGTTAAATAAATCTGTTAACGGTTTTGCTATTACACCACTGAGCTCTTGTAAAATTTTAGGGTGGATCCCATCAGGCCCCATTGACTTATTTGTCTTTACTTTAGACAGCTGCTGTAGAACCTCTTCCTCTGTAAACTCATATATAAATGTCTTCGTTAGTGTCTCCTCCTAACTGAGGTCCCTTTCCTTCCTTTACTTCTGCAAAGACTGAACAAAAATATTCATTGAGGCAGTCAGCGAGACTTTTATCCTCTTCTACATTCCTTCCTATGTTTTTTTAATCTAACTAATCCTTGTTTTACATTTTTTTTTTCGTTTATGTATCTAAAAAATGTTTTGTCCCCCTTTTTTACTGACCGAGCTATTTTCTCTTCTGCGTGTGCTTTGGAAGCTCTTATAAATTGCTTTGCCTCTTTCTGCCAAATTTTATAGGTTTGCCTGAGTTTTTTTATTATTATTGAATGCTATCTTTTTGTTCTTCACTATTTTGGCCACTTCTGCAGAGTACCACAGTGGTTTCTTCCCGTTTTTGTTTTTGCTAACAAGCCGAAAGCATTTGCCTGTGGCCTTCAATAATGCTTCCTTTAAATAATCTCAATTCTCCTGGACTCCCTTTAAACTCCTCCAGTCTCCTAATGACTCATTCACACAAAATCTCAATTTAGAAAAATCCATTTTTTTAAAGTCTAAAACATTTGTTTTTGTGTGGTGCGGCTCCATCACTGTTCTTATTTTAAACCACACTGACTGGTGATCACTAGATCCCAAATTTTCACCTACAACAACGTCTGATACCAAACTTCCATTTGTGAGTATTAAATCCAATATGGCCTCTTTACGGGTCGGCTCCTCAACTACTTGTGTTAGAGATAATCCCAGTAGGGAGTTTAGAATATTTGTACTCCTGGCGCACCCAGCTATTTTGGTTTTCCAGTTCACATCAGGAAGATAAAAGTTCCCCAGGATAATAACTTCCTCCTTCATTGCCATTTTGGCTATTTCCTCAAACAGCAGATTATCTAGCTCTTCTACTCATCCAGGGGGTCTATACCTACACGAGCTACTGCATGATTGCCAAATGTTAGCGTAACCCAAACTGACTCTATGTTCACCTCGCTCACTTTTATTTGGTTCGTTTTTATGTTGTTTTTCACATACAGGGCCACTCCTCCTCCTTTCCTACCTTGTCTGTCTTTTCTATATAAAGAGTACCCCGGTATTGTTATGTCCCAGTTATTTTTCTCACTGAACCATGTCTCCGTAACCACCACTAAATCTACTTTTTCAGCTGCCATCATTGCCTCCAGTTCATTGATTTTATTGACTAAACTGTGAGCATTTATAGACACGACTCTGAGCTTGTCATTTTTTACCCCGCATGTTGCTTGCACCCTCCGATATAGTTTTTGGGGTCAATCGGGCAGATTGTTTTTTACCCTTTTGTCCTCCCCTCCTAGTTTAAATATTCCTTTGTGACACCTTTGAACTTCTCACTGAGAACATATGCTCCCCTATGAGTAAGATGCAAACCATCTTTTTTATACAGTTCCTTTATGCTCCAATTAGAGCTATCATGGGACACAAAACCAAATCTTTGCTCCCGACACCATTCCCGAAGCCACAAATTAAATTCCCTTTTGCGCATCTGCCTATCCTGAATGTTATGCACAGGCAGAACTTCAGAGAATGACACAGTGGACGCAATCTGCTGTATTTCACCTCCAAGAATACAAAAATCTTCCTTAATCTCAGAAACATCATTGCTAGCCAAGTTATTTGTCCCTAGATGGACTAGAACGTCCACTTCCCATTGCTGCTTTGCTTGTTTGACAATATTGAGAATAAGTCTCTTGTCTCTACGAGCAGTAGCCTCAGGAAGACATCTCACCAAACCACTACTCTCCAGCTCAACACCTCTTATGATAGAATCACCCAGCAACAATTGCCTTCTATCAAGTCCCACCTTTTCCTTTTTGTCCTTGGTTGCAGTCCTGCATACCTTAGGCATAGGGGATGGTGGTTCCTCAACTATGGTGTCTGAGCCTACTTCCGTCTTACCACTAGACTCTGAAAGTGCTGCAAAATAATTAAGAAGAGCCACAGACTGTGGGACATCCCTTCTATCCACAACTCTAAGTCTACCAGATCCTACAGTAGTCCATCTGCCACTTCCTAGGAGGCCTCTGTGGCAGTGGCTTTGTAACAGTCATAGCCTGAGTTTGTCTAACAGATAATTTACAAATCTCAGACTTCAAACAGGCAATTTCCTGCTGCAATAAAGACAATTGCCTATATATCAGGCACACTCCAAACCTCCAAAAATTGGAACTAAAAACAAATGCATGACAGCTCTTACACTGGACCAAGCCTGCCATTATAAAAGAATGGATTTAAAACCAGCAAATCTTACCTTTTTGTATGTTTTCTACCTCCTATCTAACCTCAGACTACCTCCAGAGTATCTCCAGAAGATCTCTAAGTGCTCACTTTGAAGGCTTGCACTTACAAAGCTTCACAAGCTCTATTAGACAAGCTAATATCCCCAAGCTTTATATAGTCATCTAAGAACACCTCCCCCAGCAAGGCGTGGATTCCAATTCTATGCTAATCAGTAAGAAAAATGAGTCACCAGCCTAACCTAATTTACTCACCAGACCTATCTTAAAACCTTAAGATGAATAGAAAAGATCTGTTTGAAACAAAAATCAAAATCATTCACCAGAAGATCTCTAAGTGCTCACTTTGAAGGCTTGCACTTAGAAGGCTTCACAAGCTCTACTACAGAGGGGTTACTGTATGATAGTACTTGCTGGCCTGGCAGTCTGGCACCAAAAGCACAATATCTGGGTGCACTGACACCTTTACCAGATGCATATCTTTTTAATATAGGACCGCAAGGTCCACCCCTGCATTCTTCCACAATACCACAGAGGGGTTACTGTATGAATGCACTTGCTGGCCTGGCACCAAAAGCACAATATCTGGGTGCACTGATGCCTTTACCAGATGCATATCTTTTTACTATAGGACCGCAAAAGGTCCACCCCTGCATTCTTCCACAATACTACAGAGGGGTTACTGTATGATGGTACTTGCTGGCCTGGCAGTCTGGCACCAAAAGCACAATATCTGGGTGCACTGACGCCTTTACCAGATGCATATCTTTTTAATATAGGACCGCAAGGTCCACCCCTGCACTCTTCCACAATACTACAGAGGGGTTACTGTATGATAGTACTTGCAGGCCTGGCACCAAAAGCACAATATTTGGGTGCACTGACGCTTGTATCAGATTCATATCCTCAGAGGGGTTACTGTGTGATAGCACATTTGCTAATGCTAAAGGCCCAATTTTAAAGCACCTATTGTTACTTTCATCCAAAGCCTGCATAAGTTTCACAATAATTTAGCCAAAAAAAATCACTAAACTTTTTCTGCGTGTCCGAAAATGTCTCCTCTTTTCATACAGACTGCCGCCCCAAGCAGTTGTTTATGGATAGATTAAAGAAAAAGCATTTACCGTCATTTGAAACGTAATTTTTTTGTTTTTAAATGTTTCTATACATCCTAGAAATCTGCCACTTGACGGGCAGGTTATGGGGACCTCCTAGGCACGATATTTGAAGGAATTTTTCATTTTTAGTTTTAACCCTTATTTCATGGAAAACTCACTGTCCCTTTAAAAACTTTTTTAACTTTTTGTCCTTGTTTCCTGTCCCCCAGGGCACTACCCGGACCCCCATAATCCTTTTATGGCAAATATCTTGCATATATGCCCTCTTGGAGGGCACTCTAAAAATTGAATTTTCAGTCCCATTGACTTGTATTGAGTTCGAGTTTGAATCCAAACATTTGGAAAGTTCAAGCGCGAACGAACTCGGGGGTGTTCGGCTCATCCCTAGTCTGCTTGACTGGGCCCCACTACAATGACGAATGCCAAGCTGAAGACCGTGGCCTTTTCCGTGCGACTCGCGCCGGTGGCACTGCCTGGGGTCTTGGGCCTCTGCTCTGAGGGGAGGCTGGACCAGCCTTGGCCCGGGCTGTTCCTGGTGCAGTGCCTGAAGGGGCCTAGTTGCTGGGTGCTCGAGGTGCTAGAGGCAGTGGCTTACCATGTGGCGCTCTTTCTACCTTGCACGCAGCCCCCTTCCGTGATACAGGCTGATGGGACCCCTGTGACTTTTTTTTACGTTTATTCAATTTTTTTCAAAACAAAAGGGATACAAAAAGAAGAAAAGGAAAAGTTTACATTTCCTAACATCCTCACTCGTCGAACGATATCACAAAATATCAAGCCTTACTTTATAGGTATTTCAAACGAAGTTCAGGGAAATATTGTTGCCGCCGCCACCTCCCATAGGTACCACGGGTCTCTTTTAGTGCCCATGCGACCCTCCACAGAATAAGCAATGCCATCTAGCCCTCTCAGATCATTAAGGCGGTCAGTGATTTCCTTAATCCCCGGTATCTCCGAAGATTGCCACCGGGATGCCAGGCGAGTGGTCGCCACCGTCAATATGTGGGCCAGCAATTCCCGAAAGAGGGACCGAGAGAGTGGAGGGAAACAGTTGTAACAAACACAATTCTGGAGTGATCTCCACTGTCCTGGGGGCCACCCTGTATATAATGCTACTCTAATCTCTCCAGAATGACCGGAGAAGTGGACAGGTCCACCATATGTGATAGACGGTGCCTCTCTGTGATTAACATCGCCAACACACATCTGAGGAGCCTGGTGTCACATGTCTTCCCCTATCTGGGGTGATGCACCAGCGATAGAGCAACTTTTTTCTCGCTTCCATAAGGGAGGCACATCTAAATTTGCCTTTATCAAATCCGAGACAGCGCGTCCACTCTTCGGAGGACAGTTCCTGTCACGTATCCCCCTGAATACCAGAATAGTGGTCCCTATACGTAGACCGATCTCTAACCTTCCGATCCTTGAATGGTCGGCACAACTAGACAGATAATTAACCAGACAATATACAAAAAAGGGTAAACACCAGACAGATGTACAGAATAGAGTATTCGTTTTCCCTAGGACCTTAGTAATATAAGGGGTAGTCTGATGTGTGCTTAGGGTGCCACACAGACTGACCTCGGTACCAAAGTTAGGAGCAGAACCGTGAGAAGAGTTAATGCCAATACCAGGGGTTATACACAGGGTGGTTCGTTCGCCAATGCCAGGGGTCATACACAGAATGGTTCGTTCGCCAATGCCAGGGGTCATACACAGAATGGTTCGTTCGCCAATGCCAGGGGTCATACACAGAATGGTTCGTTCGCCAATGCCAGGGGTCATACACAGAATGGTTCGTTCGCCAATGCCAGGGGTCATACACAGAATGGTTTGTTCGCCAATGCCAGGGGTCATACACAGAATGGTTCGTTCGCCAATGCCAGGGGTCATACACAGAATGGTTTGTTCGCCAATGCCAGGGGTCATACACAGAATGGTTAAAATCGGAAGCAAGGTCAGACACAGATAATCGCCAAAATACACAAGAGCTCTGCGGGAAGTGAATACCACGTCAGGGCACCGGCGTCTCTGTGAGGCTGGGCTTTAAACCCGGCGGGTCTGCGTCAGCGCGCCAGGCCCCGCCCCCCCGCGTCCCACGTGTGTGGAAACTGGCTGCGATATCACTCGGCGCCTGGTCAGCGAGCAGCGAGGAAGCTGCTGCCAGGCGCCGCCGGAACGGGGGCACATCGTGACAGTTCCTTTCCGATGTCTCTCTCTCCTACATTCTCTGGAACTTCTCCCTATGATGCAGGGTAGGCATAATAATTAATTTATAGCAAGATGCCAATAGGGATGAGCGTTCGCTTCGGATCTGTTCGGCTGTTCAAAAGTTCGCGAACTCCGAACTTTTTGGGACGATCGCCAAAAGTTCTATTTTTTTTTTTTTTTTTTAAAAAAGCTTAAAAAATCTAGAAATAAAGAGACTCTTTACTGCAGAATATTATAAGCAACGGTTTATTAGATATTGAATTAAAACGGGAATATTTTTAACATTGAAGCATATGGGATAAAACATTCTTGTTACTAAAACATCAGGCAGACACGGCCCTCTAATCAGGCACTGTAGAGGGCTGCCTGCAGGGGCCTCCCAGGAATCCCATTGAGGAGCAAGGAGCATGCAGCCGCCGGATGACAGAGCTGCGACTGTTCGGGCTAGCTGCCTGGTTGCATGTGGCAGAGACAGGCAGTGCAGGGAGGGAGCCACTGCACCTGCGGCCACGGCGGACCCCCCCAGCCCCCACCAGGATCCAGGGAGCCTCCACTGACCACCAGGTTAAGGTAAGGTGACACATTTCTAAAAAATATAAAATCAGAGGACATTTTTAAATGTCCCCGGGAACATAAAATAAACTGTTTTTTTCTTTCTCTACCTTGCTGAATGTATTTAATTATATCTATTAGATACATTCAGCCAGGTAGAGGGGGGTGGCATGTGGGCTGTGCAAGGTCTCAGGCAGTGTTTTTTTTTTTTGTCTGTATATTTTTAGCACATCTATAAGGGAAGGTGTGAGATATATATATATATATATATATATATTTATATCTCCAGACTTGTATTACACACACATTTTGGCAACTAATTCCCCCCCCCCCATTTGACTGATCCATCCAGAAGAAATGTTGAACCCGATAGAGCAGAGAATAATATATATATTCTCTGCTCTGTCGGGTTCAACATTTCTTCTGGAGGGATCAGCCAAATGGGGGGCATTTATTTGAGATTGTCCACATGCCACACCCCCATGTCCGTATGTGTATATATGGTCTGAGGTCTGTGGGTTTGTTTATATATATATCTGCGTGTTGATATATATGTATATATAGGTCTGCGTGTTGATATATAAGTATATGTCTGTGTGTGGTATCAATGCATCCCTACTCTATACACAGTGCTTCGTGTCCCTATAATATATATGATCAGGGGTTACCTTTTTTTCATATGTTTATACTATTCCTATTAAATTAACAGTAATTTTTGATGTATTTTATTCAGTAGAAACTTTTTTTTGCCTATATAACATGTGCTTTGTGAAAATAAAACGGTTTTGTGTGTACATTTTAATTTAGTTAGTGGATTCCTGTCCAGTGCGGTGAGAAGCAAACGTAATGCAGTGTAGACACGCTGCGAGGCGGAGCGGAGTGAAGTCAAGCCTGCAAAATGTTTGCTTCTCTTCGCTTCGCTACGCTGTGCGTCGCTACATGCTCAGTGTGTCTCAGCCTTTATTCCCGCATCGCTAGCTTACCGAATCAGTTTGTATACTTGTTACTGACCCTGCTTGTTCTGAGGACCCGATCTGTTGCCGACTTTGCCTGCCATTTGACTATTCTCTCTGTGGTCTTTGTGGCAGGGGCCTGTTCTGTTTGCTACTGGTGTGCGCCATATCTCCCCATAAACAGTAGTGCAGTACAAGTGCCTAAACATTGCTGACCCGGTTTTGTTATAGCTGCTGATGTAACTGAATAAATCGTGGATCTCTTCTGCATTATCAAAACCTCCACCACTGCACTCTTCCACAATACCTCAGAGGGGATACGGTGTGAAGGCACTTGCTGCCACCAAAAGCACAATATTTGGGTGTTCCGTGGGGAACACGGGGGTGTTCGGCTCATCACTAATCTTTAATCTATATATCAATCACCATGTCAGAAAGACCAAAAAGGATAGGCAGACGCTCCCAGACACAGATAAGAGGGCAAGCAGCCTCTGTGTCGGGAGACTGTGCCTCTGGTCATTGTGGACGTGGTGCATCCTCTGCAGGGGCACGCTTGTCCTTTCTAAATGGTGCTGGCCGTCTTAAGCAGCAGCAACATACAGAGGATTTGGTGGATTGGCTAACCAGGCCATCCTCATCCTCCGAGTCCTCTGCCAGCCAGGCTTGTAGTGCTTTACAGTCCACCTCAGCTGCCAAAGCATCTAATGCAGCCTCCATGTCCACAGCTACTCCTGCCGTAGCCTCACCAACAAACACGGAGGAGTCAGTTGAATTGTTTGACTACAATGACAGTGACATGCTGCTTGAGGATGCGCAGCAACTACAGTGCTCTGATTCAATCTCTGATGTTGAGGAAGGGAGTATAATCAATAGGGATGAGCCGAACACTCCCCGAGTTCAATTCGAGCCCGAACCCGAACTTCCCATTTGTTCGGGACCGAACCCAAACCCCCATGCAAGTCAATGGGGCTGAAAATTTGGTTTTTTAGAGTGCCCTCCAAGAGGGCATATATGCTACATATTTGCCATAAAAGGTGTATGGGGGTCCGGGTAGTGCCCTGGGGGACAGGAAACCAGGACAAAAAGTAAAAAAAAATGTTTTTAAAGGGACAGTGAGTTTTCCATGAAATAAGGGTTAAAAATAAAAACGAAAAATTCCTTCAAATATTGTGCCTAGGAGGTCCCCATAACCTGCCCGTGAAGTGGCGGATTTCTAGGATGTATAGAAACACTTAAAAACAAATAAATGACGTTTCATATGACAGTAAATGCTTTTCCTTTAATCTATCCATAAACAACTGCTTGTGGCAGCAGCCTGTATGAAAAGACATTTTAGGACGCGCAGAAAAAGTTTAGTGTTTTTTTGGGCTAAATTATCGTGAAACTTATGCAGGCTTTGGATGAAAGTAACAATAGGTGCTTTAAAATTGGGCTTTCAGCGTCGGCAACAGTGCCGTCACACCGTAACCCCTCTGAGGATATGAATCTGATACAGGCGTCAATGGCAGTGCACCCAGATATTGTGCCTTTAATGCCAGGCCAGCAAGTATCATCATACAGTAACCCCTCTGTGGTATTGTGGAAGAGTGCAGGGGTGGACCATGTGGTCCTATATTGAAAAGTTTTTGATCTGGTGGTAATGGGCGTCAGTGCACCTAGATATTGTGCCTTTAATGCCAGGCCATCAAGTATCATCATACAGTAACCCCTCTGTGGTATTGTGGAAGAGTGCAGGGGTGGACCATGTGGTCCTATATTGAAAAGTGTTTTTTTTATCTGTTAATGGGCGTCAGTGCACCCAGATATTTTGCCATTAATGCCAGGCCATCAAGTATCCTCATACAGTAACCCCTCTGTTTTATTGTGGAAGAGTGCAGGGGTGGACCATGTGGTCCTATATTGAATTTTGTTTTATTTTTTTTAACGGGCGTCAGTGCAGCCAGATATTGTGCCTTTCATGGCAGCAAGTGCCTTCACACCGTAACCCTTTTGCGGTATTGTGGAAGAGTTCAGTGCTGGAGGTTTTGTGAATGCAGAAGAGGACATCCCCTATCTATTCCATTACTTCAGCATCAGGGGATTGATAGCTGCTGATCCAGGTCTGATTCATTTTTATAAATGTCAGCCGGTCTACAGAGTCGGTGGACAGATGCACTCTTTTGTCTGTGACAAAACCTCCAGCGGCACTGAACGTCCTTTCGGAAAGCACGCTAGATGAAGGGCAACCTAGTAGCTGCATAGCATATTGGCTAAGTTCTGGCCAGTGATCCAATCTCAACACCCAGTAAGCCAGTGGATCATCTGCTGGAAAGGTATCCAGGTCTGCCATTGCCCCTAGGTAGTCCTGCACCATATGGTGAAGACGCTGGCAATGGGTGCCTACATTTGACGTCCCTGGGCGTCGAGGACTAAAAAAATTAAAAAATGCATCAGTCAAGCGGCCCTGGCCTTCACCGCTTGACCGCTCTGATCACCTGCAGCCTCAGAAGCACGTGTGTCAGCACTTGGTAATCTAACAGTTCCTGGAAAGGTGTTACACAAGTTTCGCTTTAGAGCGTCCTCAAGTTTTGTCATCCTGTGCTCCCTCTTTGTGGGCAGGATGAGCTCTGCAACTTTCCCCTTGTATCGTGGATCAAGAAGGGTTGCCAACCAGTAATGATCCCTCTCCTTGATAGCACGAATCCTGGGGTCCTTTAGCAGGCTTTGCATCATTAGGGAGCCCATGCAGTGTAGGTTGGATGCATCGTGCACTTCCTCCTCCCAGCCACGCACAAGCCCTTCTGTTTCTGGGCACACAAAACCCTGCCTTGAGGAATCTCCACCTTCAATGCCCCCACTACTTAAATAGTCCTCCTCCTCCTCATCCTCCTCCTGTCTGATCTGAGTAGGACCCGCTGGAATGCTGTCTGCGGAAAGACTGGGGCCTTGAGAGCTAGGGAAGGCCTCCTCTTCCTCCTGCTTCTCTGCCTCTAGAGCCACATCTATAATTCCCCGCAGAGTGTGCTCCAGCAGGAACACTAAAGGAATTGTGTCACTGATGCATGCACTGTCCCTGCTCACCATCCTCGTTGCCTCCTCAAATGGTGACAGTACAGTGCATGCATCCTTGATCATCAGCCACGGCGGGGGGGGGGAAACCAGGTTGACCTGAACCTGTCCTTGTGCCATACTCACACAGGTACTCGTTGATGGCCCTCTGCTGCTTGTGCAGACGCTGCAGCATTGCTAATGTTGAATTAAACCTGGTGGGCATGTCACCGATCAGACGGTTTGTGGGAAGGTGGAATTCTCTTTGAATTTCTACCAGGCGAACGCTTGCTGGGAATGACCGTCTGAAGTGGCTGCAGACTTTTCTGGCCTGGATGAGAAGCTCTGGCAGCCTTGGGTACTTGGTTAGGAAACGCTGTACCACCAGATTTACGTGTAGGATGTGTGCTAGGCATGGTACATGCGTCAATATACCCTTGCGTAGGGCGGAGAGAAGGTTGCTGACATTATCGCAGACGATCATTCCCAGCTCAAACTGGTGCGGTGTTAACCATCTCTGCACCTGCCCCTGCAGAGCTGACAACATTTCTGACCCGGTGTGGCTCCTGTCCTCTAAACAAACCAGCTCAAGCACAGTATGGCATCTTTTTGCTTGAGCCATTGCGTAGACCCTGACAGGCGTGGGTTTAACTGCCACTTCACCAGAGACAGAGAAGGAGGAGGAGGAGGAGGAGGAGGAGGAGGAACAGATGGTGGTGGTGGAGCAGACAGACCTCATACAAGCAGCTTTTTGGAGGCGTGGTGGATGAACAAGCTCCAGCACAAAGCCACATCTTGGATCCCTCCCAGCTGCAATCAGAGTTACCCAGTGTGCCGTGAAGGAAATGTAACGACCCTGTCCATGCTTGCTGGACCACGTGTCTAAAGTCACATGCACCTTGCTGCTGACTGCCTTTCCCAATGACTGGATAACATTGTCTTCCACGTGCTGGTATAGTGCTGGAATGGCCTTCTGTGAAAAGTAATGGCATTTTGGAACCTGCCACTGTGGTACAGCGCATTCAGGAAATTCACGGAAAGGAGCAGAGTCCACCAGCTGGAAAGGCAGCAGCTGCAATGCGAGTAATTTTGCTAAGCTTGCATTTAGACGCTGTGCTTGGGGATGGTTGGGACTATATTTTTTCTTTCGCTGCAGCAGCTGCGGCAACGTAATCTGACTGTGTAAATCTTCAGCTACTGGGATGATGTCACATTGTGAGGAAGGACCTGCTGGTACATCCATTACTGTAGCATCATCCCTGTCGGTGGAGGTTGTAGGCAATTGCATGGCAGGACATACAGTGTGGGTAGAGACAGATGAGGAGGAGGAGGACCTACGCAAAGTTTTGCCCCAACGGGATGTGTGGCACTTATTCATATGTCGCCTCAAGCACGTGGTACCCAAGTGTCCAGTGTTTATCCCACGCTTCAGCCTCCTCTGACATAGATTACAAATAGCAACGGTGGGGTCTGCTGCACATTTCTTAAAGAACTCCCAGACAGCAGCGTTCCTGCATGTGTTCTTTGAGACAACAGCGTTATAGGGAGAGGTTATAGGGAGAGGTTATATGGTGTAATAGGAGGGTTATAGGGAGAGGTTATATGGTGTAATAGGAGGGTTATAGGGAGAGGTTATATGGTATAGGAGGGTTATAGGGAGAGGTTATATGGAGTAATAAGAGGGTTTTAGGGAGAGGTTATATGGAGTAATAGAGTTATAGGGAGAGGTTATATGGTGTAATAGGAGGGTTATAGAGAGAGGTTTTATGGTGTAATAGGAGGGTTATAGGGAGAGGTTATATGGAGTAATAGGAGGGTATAGGGAGAGGTTATATGGAGTAATAGGAGTGTTATAGGGAGAGGTTATATGGAGTAATAGGAGGGTTATAGGGAGAGGTTATATGGAGTAATAGGAGGGTTATAGGGAGAGGTTATATGGAGTAATAGGAGGATTACAGGAAGAGGTGATATGGAGTAATGGGGGTTATAGGGAGAGGTTATATTGAGTAATAGGAGGGTTATATGGAGTAACAGGAGGGTTATAGGGAGAGGTTATATTGAGTAATAGGAGGGTTATAGGGAGAGGTTATATGATGTAATAGGAGGGTTATAGGGAGAGGGTATATGGATAATAGGAGGGTTACAGGAAGAGGTTATATGGAGTAATAGGGGGATTATAGGGAGAAGTTATATGGTGTAATAGGAGGGTTATAGGGAGAGGTTATAGGGAGAGGTTATATGGAGTAATAGGGGGGATATAGGGAGGGGTTATATGGAGTAATAGGAGGGTTATAGGGAGAGGTTATATGGAGTAATAGGAGGGTTATAGGGAGAGGTTATATGGAGTAATAGGAGAGTTATAGGGAGAGATTATATGGAGTAATAGGGGGTTATATGGAGAGGTTATATGGTGTAATAGGAGGGTTATAGGGAGAGGTTATATGGTGTAATAGGAGGGTTATAGGGAGAGGTTATAGGGAGCGGTTATATGGAGTAATAGGAGGGATATAGGGAGAGGGTATATGGAGTAATAGGAGGGTTATAGGGAGGGGTTATATGGAGTAATAGGAGGGTTATAGGGAGAGGTTATATGGAGTAATAGGAGGGTTATAGGGAGGGTTATATGGAGTAATAGGAGGGTTATAGGGAGAGGTTATATGGAGTAATAGGAGGGATATAGGGAGAGGGTATATGGAGTAATAGGAGGGTTATAGGGAGGGTTATATGGAGTAATAGGAGGGTTATAGGGAGAGGTTATATGGAGTAATAGGAGGGTTATAGGGAGAGGTTATATGGAGAAATAGGAGGGTTACAGGAAGAGGTTATATGGAGTAATAGCGGGTTATAGGGAGAAGTTATATGGTGTAATAGGAGGTTTATAGGGAGAGGTTATATGGTGTAATAGGAGGGTTACAGGAAGAGGTTATATGGAGAAATAGGGGGTTATAGGAAGAGGTTATATGGAGTAATAGGAGTGTTATATGGTGTAATAGGAGGGTTACAGGAAGAGGTTATATGGAGTAATAGGAGGGTTCTATGGAGGAATAGGAGGGTTATAGGGAGAGGTTATATGGAGTAATAGGAGGGTTATAGGGAGAGGTTATATGGTATAGGAGGGTTATAGTGAGAGGTTATATGGAGTAATAGGAGGGTTATAGGGAGAGGTTATATGGAGTAATAGGAGGGTTATAGGGAGAGGTTATATGGAGTAATAGGTGGGTTATAGGGAGAGGTTATATGGAGTAATAGGAGTGTTATATGGTGTAATAGGAGGGTTACAGGAAGAGGTTATATGGAGTAATAGGAGTGTTATAGGGAGGGTTATATGGAGTAATAGGAGGGTTATAGGGTGAGGTTATATGGAGTAATAGGAGGGTTATAGGGAGAGGTTATATGGAGTAATAGGAGGGTTATAGGGAGAGGTTATATGGAGTAATAGGTGGGTTATAGGGAGAGGTTATATGGAGTAATAGGAGGGTTATAGGGAGGGTTATATGGAGTAATAGGAGGGTTATAGGGTGAGGTTATATGGAGTAATAGGAGGGTTATAGTGAAAGGTTATATGGAGTAATAGGAGGGTTATAGGGAGAGGTTATATGGAGTAATAGGGGGTTATTGGGAGAGGTTATATGGAGTAATAGGAGGGTTATAGGGAGAGGTTATATGGAGTAATAGGAGGGTTATAGTGAAAGGTTATATGGAGTAATAGGAGGGTTATAGGAGAGGTTATATGGAGTAATAGGAGGGTTATAGGGAGAGGTTATAGGGAGAGATTATATGGTGTAATAGGAGGGTTATAGGGAGAGGTTACATGGAGTAATAGGAGGGTTATAGGGAGAGGTTATATGGAGTAATAGGAGGGTTATAGGGAGAGGTTATATGGAGTAATAGGAGGGTTATAGGGAGGGTTATATGGAGTAATAGGAGGGTTATAGGGTGAGGTTATATGGAGTAATAGGAGGGTTATAGGGAGAGGTTATATGGAGTAATAGGTGGGATATAGGGAGAGGGTATATGGAGTAATAGGAGGGTTATAGGGAGGGTTATATGGAGTAATAGGAGGGTTATAGGGAGAGGTTATATGGAGTAATAGGAGGGTTATAGGGAGAGGTTATATGGAGAAATAGGAGGGTTACAGGAAGAGGTTATATGGAGTAATAGGGGGTTATAGGGAGAAGTTATATGGTGTAATAGGAGGTTTATAGGGAGAGGTTATATGGTGTAATAGACAGGAAGAGGTTATATGGAGAAATAGGGGGTTATAGGAAGAGGTTATATGGAGTAATAGGAGGGTTATATGGTGTAATAGGAGGGTTACAGGAAGAGGTTATATGGAGTAATAGGAGGGTTCTATGGAGGAATAGGAGGGTTATAGTGAGAGGTTATATGGAGTAATAGGAGGGTTATAGGGAGAGGTTATATGGAGTAATAGGAGGGTTATAGGGAGAGGTTATATGGAGTAATAGGAGGGTTATATGGAGAGGTTATATGGAGTAATAGGAGGGATATAGGGAGAGGTTATATGGAGTAATAGGAGGGATATAGGGAGAGGTTATATGGAGTAATAGGGTTATAGGGAGAGGTTATATGGAGTAATAGGAGGGTTATAGGGAGAGGTTATATGATGTAATAGGAGGGTTATAGGGAGAGGTTATATGGAGTAATAGGAGGGTTACAGGAAGAGGTTATATGGAGTAATAGGGGGTTATAGGGAGAAGTTATATGGAGTAATAGGAGGGTTATAGGGAGAGGTTATAGGGAGAGGTTATATGGTGTAATAGGAGGGTTATAGGGAGAGGTTATATGGAGTAATAGGAGGGATATAGGGAGAGGTTATATGGTGTAGGGATGTGCGTTTCGGGTTTCGGAATTTCGGAATTTTCACGAAATTTCCCGATTCGTGTTTTCGGATGCGGCCGTATTTCCGAAAATTTCTAGATCCGAATATGTCAGATCCGAAACGTTTTCCGAGCCGAAATGAAATATTTTCGGATTTTTCGAATGGACTTGAAATGTGTCAAACGAGGAGAGCAGACGTTCTGAAAAAATGAAAATTTTCCGAAAAACAAAAATTTTCGGAAAAAACGAAAAGTCGATACATTAAACTAGTAAAGTGACACGAAAAATATGAAAAATTTACAATTCCGAAAACGAAAATTTCCGAAAACACGAAAAGTCGATACAAAAACCAAGCACAGTGACACGAAAATACGAAAAATGGTCGATATTCCGAAAAAAAATGTACCCGAAAAACGACCCGAACCGAATCGAATCGAAACCGAAATCGGTTGAAACGAGCCGAATCGAAAAGTTTAAAAATCCGAAAAATCGAACCGAACCGAAAAAAAAATCGGTGCACACGCCTAGTGATAGCGAGGCTACGGCAGGAGTAGCTGTGGACATGGAGGCTGCATTAGATGCTTTGGCAGCTGAGGTGGACTGTAAAGCACTAAAAGCCTGGCTGGCAGAGGACTCGGAGGATGAGGATGGCCTGGTTAGCCAATCCACCAAGTCCTCTGTATGCTGCTGCTGCTTAAGACGGCCAGCACCAGTTAGAAAGGACAAGCGTGCCCCTGCAGAGGATGCACCACGTCCACCATGACCAGAGACACAGCCTCCCGACACAGGGGCTGCTTCCCTCTTATCTGTGGCTGGGAGCGTCTGCCTGTCCTTTTTGTTCTTTCAGACATGGTGAGTGATATATAGATTAATATATACAGAACTCTGATTCAACTCTGGCATAAAGATTTAAATAACTCTGGTATAACTCAGTGAGACACACTGATAGCTGGCAGCCAGTGACAAGAGACAGATCACTTTAATTCACAAATGTTTTAAAGAAATTAGTGAGCCCCAAAAAAATTGCTGGCTGTGTGACGAAACACAGAAGATCACCTTAATTCCCAAGTGTTTTACAGAAATTAGTGAGCCCCAAAATACAGCGTGGTACTGTATGTATGATGAGACACAGATCACCTTAATTCCCAAGTATTTTAAAGAAATTAGTGAGCCCCAAAATACAGCGTGGTACTGTTTGTATGACGAGACACAGATCACCTTAATTCACAAGTGTTTTAAAGAAATTAGTGAGCCCCAAAAAGATTTGCTGGCACAGTGACAAGACCCAGAAAATCACCTCAATTCACAAATGTTTTAAATAAAGTTGTAAACCCCAAAAAAACTTGCTGGCACAGTGACAAGACACACATCACCTAAATTCCCTGATATTTGGTCGAAATGAGACCCCCCAGTAGCGTGGCAGACCGGCAGTAACAACACACAAAACTATCTAATTTGAAATCGTCTCTGAAATGCGTGCAGAAGCGCTGCGTGGAAACCTTATATAGTGTGTTGCGGGACTTAGCTCTGTGAGCCCATGATTGGGCAAAATTTGCCCAATCAGGACTCTGAGCAGTGATTGGCATAGTGTTCAACCAGTATTGCACCAGACCTGTTGTCAGGTGCAAGGCTGTAGCCAATTAGGAGCTTCAGGCAGTGGGAAAATGCATTATGGTCCATTGTGGTCGAACATGCGGCGAACACCCGGAAATGTTCGGGGTTCGCGAACCGCTCGAACAGGCTAAGTTTGGGTCGAACCCCGAACCGTCCGAACCCGAACAGCTCATCCCTAATAATCAACCTAGAGGAAGGGGGTGCCAGTGACACACAAATAACTGGCACTCATGTTCCCCCAGCAGCTGCAGCATATTGCAAGGTTGGCTCCAGTGATGAGGAGATAAGGGGTGATGACGATGATGAGGTCACTGACTCCACCTGGGTGCCTGATCGAACAGAGGAGTCAAGTGAGGAGGCACAACAAACACGAGGCACAACGTCCTCTATGACCAACCGTACCCAATCCAAGGCATCAGAAGTCACAGCTGCTTAGCTGCAGAGCGCTGTTGTCTCAAAGCACATGTACAGGAAGTCTGCTGTCTGGGAGTTCTTTAAGAAATGTGCAGAAGACCGCACCGTTGCTAGGTAATCTATGTCAGTTGAGGATCAACCGTGGAAAGGACATCCCACGCTTGGGTACCATGTGCTTGAGGCGACATATGACCACCTGCCATGCATCCCATTGGCACAACACTTTGCATAGGTCCTCCTCTTCCTCATCTGTCTCTACCCCCACTATATGTTCTGCCATGTCATTGCCTACAACCTCCACTGACAGGGATGATGCTACAGTATTGGGTGTACCAGGTCCTTCCTCACAATGTGACAGCATCCCATCAGCTGAAGATTTACGCAGTCAGATTACATTGCCCCAGCTGCTGCAGCGTAAGAAAAAATATAGTCCCAACCATCCCCAAGCACAGCCTCTAAATGCCAGCTTAGCAAAATTACTTGCATTACAGCTGCTGCCTTTCCAGCTGGTGGACTCTGCTTCCTTCCGTGAATTTGCTGAATGTGCTGTACCACAGTGGCAGGTTCCAAAACGCCATTTCTTTTCACAGAAGACCATTCCAGCACTATACAAGCACGTGGAAGACAATGTTATGGAGTCATTGGGAAAGGCAGTCAGCAGCAAGGTGCACATGACTTTAGACATGTTGTCCAGCAAGCATGGACAGGGCTGTTACATTTCCTTCATGGCACAGTGGGTAACTCTGATTGCAATTGGGAGGGATCCAGGACGGGGCTCTGAGCTGGAGCTTGTTGATCCACCACGCCTCCAGAAAAGTCCTTGCATGAGGTCTTTCTGCTCCACCACCTCTTCCTCCTCCTCCTCCTTCTCTGTCTCTGGCGAAGTGGCAGTTAAACCGACGCCTGGCAGGTGCTATGCAATGGCTCAATCAAAAAGATGCCATACTGTGCTTGAACTGTGCTTGAGTGGACAGGAGCCACACCGGGCCAGAAATTCTGTCAGCTCTGCAGGGGCAGGTTCAGAGATGGTTAACACCACGCCAGCTTCAGCTGGGAATGGTCGTCTGTGATAATGGCAGCAACCTTCTCTCCGACCCTACGCTAGGGTAAGTTGCCGAATGTACCATGCCTAGCACACGTCCTAAATCTGGTGGTACAGTGTTTCCTAACCAGGTACCCAGGGCTGGCAGAGCTTCTCAGCCAGGCCAGTAAAGTCTGCAGCCACTTCAGATGGTCATTCCCAGCAAGTGTTCACCTGGCAGAAATTCAAAGAGAATTCCACCTTCCCAAAAACCGTCTGATCTGTGACATGCCCACCAGGTGGAACTCAACATTAGCAATGCTGCAGCATCTGCACAAGCAGCAGAGGGCCATCAATGAGTATCTGTGTGAGTATGGCACAATGACAGGTTCAGGTCAACTTGTTTCCCCCCCCCCGCAGTGGCTGATGATCAAGGGTGCATGCACTGTACTGTCACCATTTAAGGAGGCAATGAGGATGGTGAGCAGCGACAGTGCATGCATCAGTGACACAATTCCTTTAGTGTTCCTGCTGGAGCGCACTCTGAGGGGAATTATAGATGTGGCACTAGAGGCAGAGCAGCGGGAGGAAGAGGAGGCCTTCCCTAGCTCTCAAGGCCCCAGTATTTATGCAGACAGCATTCTTGCGGGTCCTCAGATCAGACAGGAGGAGGATGATGAGGATGAGGAGGAATATTTAAGTAGTGGGGCAATGAAGGTGGGGATTCCTCAAGGGAGGGTTTTGTGTGCCCAGTAACCCAAGGACTAGTACGTGGCTGGGAGGAGGAAGTGCACGATGGGGTCATCCTCATTGACCAGGAAGACTCAGAAGCTAATGCCATCTCCAACCTACGCTGCATGGGCTCCCTTATCCTGCAAAGCCTGCTAAAGGACCCCAGGATTCATGCCATCAAGGAAAGGGATCATTACTGGTTGGTAAGCCTTCTTGATCCACGATACAAGGGTAAAGTTGAAGAGCTCATCCTGCCGCACAGAGGGAGCAAAGGATGAGACAATTTGAGGATGCTCTAAAGCGACACTTGTGTAACACCTTTCAAGGCACTGGTAGGTTACCAAGTGATGACACAGGTGGTTCTTAGGCTGCGGATGAATAGAGGAAGAGTGGTGAAGGCCAGGGCCGCTTGACTGATGCCTTTTTAAATTTTTTTAGTCCACGATGCCCAGGGACGTCAAATGTAGGCACCCATTGCCAGCGTCTTCACCATATGGTGCAGGACTACCTAGGGGCAAGGGCAGACCTGGATACCTTTACAGAAGATGATCCACTGGCTTACTGGGTGTTGAGATTGTATCACTGGCCAGAATTTAGCCAATATGCTATGCAGCTACTAGGTTGCCCTTCATCCAGCGTGCTTTATGAAAGGACGTTCAGTGCCGCTGGAGGTTTTGTCACAGACAAAAGAGTGCGTCTTTCCACCGACTCTGTAGACCGGCTGACATTTATAAAAATGAATCAGTCCTGGATCAGCAGCTATCAATCTCCTGATGCTGATGTAACTGAATAGATCGGGGATCTCTTCTGCATTCCGAAAACCTCCACCACTGCACTCTTCCACAATACCACAAAGGGGTTACGGTGTGAAGGCACTTGCTTCCACCAAAGGCACAATATTTGGGAGCACTGACATCTGTACCAGATTCATATCATTTTAATATTGGACCACAGAGTCCAACCCTGCACTCTTCCACAATTCCACAGAGGAGTTACCTACGGTGTGAAGGCACTTGCTGCCACCAAAGGCACAATATTTGGGTGCACTGTTACTGACGCCTATACCAGATTCATATCATTTTAATATTGGACCGTAGGGTCCAACCCTGCACTCTTCCACAATACCACAGAGGGGTTACGGTGTGACGGCACTGTTGCCGACACTAAAGGCCAAATTTTAAGGCACCTATTGATACTTTCATCCAAAGCCTGCATAAGTTTCACCATAATTTAGCCAGGAAATCACTAAACTTGTTCTGCGTGTCCTAAAATGTCTCCTTTTTTAATACAGACTGCCGCCCCAAGCAGTTGTTTATGAATAGATTAAAGGAAAACCATTTACCGTCATTTGAAATGTAATTTTTTTTGTTTTTAAATGTTTCTAAACATCCTACAAATCCGCCACTTCACGGGCAGGTGATGGGCACCTCCTAGGCACGATATTTGTGGGAGTTTTTCATTTTTATTCTTAACCTTTTATTTCATGGAAAACTCACTTTAAAAATGATTTTTTTTTAACTTTTTTTCCTTGTTTCCTGTCCCCCAGGGCACTACCCGGACCCCCATACACCTTTTATGGTAAATATCTTGTATATATGCCCTCTTGGAGGGCACTCTAAAATTCGAACTGTCGAGTCCCTTTGACTTGCATTGAGTTTGGTTCATGTTCGAGTTCGAACTCGAACTTTTGAAATTGTTCGAGTTCGAATGCGAACCGAACACGGGGGTGTTCGGCTCATCACTAATCTTTACTCTGGGTCTCTTATTTCACCATATAAATTTTGATAAGACAGACTGAAGGGTATTAAAGAAGGATGGTGGTGTCGCTATCGGGAGCGCTCTAAATATATACAACAGTTTAGGAATCATCTTGACAGAGGCCATTCTACCCCACCACGATACCTCAGTTTTCGGCCATTGCGAAAATAAAGCTCTAGATTGGGCAACAAGTGGATGATAATTAAGGAGGAACAGGTCTGGTTTATTGAAAGCAATTTTAATCCCCAAATAGGTCAGATATTGAGTTCGCCACTCATAGTCATATGTCGCCTGTAGTGTAGCAAGTTCAGACAGTGGGACTGCGTAAGTAAGAGCCTGCATCTTCCCCATGTTTATTTTGTGATATGACACTCTAGCATAGTCATCCAGTATCTGATGGAGGTGTGGGAGAGACTCAGTCGGGTTAGTTAGCGTCAATAAGATGTCATCCGCAAACAAGCTAATGGTACAAGACGAGGGGCCAATGGGAACTCCAGTAATATTCGAGTCCTGTCGTATCGCCTGAGCCAATGGTTCCAGCGCTAAGGCGTATAGGAGCGGTGACAGGGGGCAGCCCTGTCTCGTCCCATTCGAAATCGGAATGGGCCGAGACATGAAGCCACCCTCGCCACAGGATTAGAGTAAAGAGCCAATATAGCAGTTATAAAGTCAGGGGGAAAATTAAATTTTTGGATAACATGTCTCATATATATAAATACAGAAAAAATGGCGTCTCACCCATACTCACCGGAGCGGCAGCAGCTGCCAGGAGTAACAGCCCAGTCAATGTATAAAACATAACAAGGAAAAAGAGTGTCATCTGCGATAGTTTCTATGTGTTCCATGTACAACAAAAATGAGGTTTTTGTTTGTTGCAATGGCCCACTCGCCACTTCAAGGCACCTCTTTAGAGTGGGTACCTAACAATCGTAACCAAAAGGCCGCTCTACTGAGCAGCTCCAAGCCCCTCCAGCTGCTTTTCAGCCAAGGAGAGGCAAAGATGGTGGGTTTAATTTATACACGCACCAGACACTTCCCATTTGGGATCAAAAACAAAAACATGGAAAGAGGAACAGCTGCAGAACGACGGACTGGTGTTACAAGCATGATATACATAAATACAGAAAAAATGGCGTCGCGCCCATACTCACCGGAGCGGCAGCAGCTGCCAGGAGTAACAGCCCAGTCAATGTATGTATCTCATATATAGCCAATTAATGCGGTCAAACGCTTTCTCAGCATCTAGAGATAATATCAAAGTCTGTGTTGAAAGGAACGTAACTCGGTCTATTAAGTTCAAAAGTCAAAAATTGTTATCGGTTCCTTGCCTATTTTTTATAAAGCCTACTTGGTCATCACATATGAGGTGGGGAGGAGGTCTGATAATCTAAGGGCCAAACTTTCGCATATAATTTAGCGTCCACATTTAGTAGAGATATAGGTTGATAGTTAGCGCAGGAAGACACCGTAGGAATGGACTTCGGAATGGTGACAATCGTGGCTGATAGCCACTCCGGTGGCGTATGTCCTGAGGAAAATTCAGATCGGAATAACGTCAATATATGAGGGGGTTATTATGGTCATGGTCATATAAAATTTGTAATATCAGGCTGTAAAGCTATCTGGGCCTGGAGCTTTCCCCTCGGGTAGGGCCTTAATCGCACCAGATATCACAAAGGGGGATATCGGGGAGGAAAGGGACTGCTGCTGAACCTCATTAAGTGTCGGTAGGCCTATGTCCCGTAAGGTAGGCTGGTGAGTATTTTCATCATCTTTCAAGTTGTATATTTAAGATAGTACTCCGCGAAGCAATCTGCAATATGTTGTGGTTGATGGTGAGAACCACCCACTGTATCTACCATGGTACCAATCCTTGACGCTGCCGCACGCGCTTGCAGTTGATTCGCTAGGTCTATTGCCATAGATATAATATTTAGCCCTGAGTCGGCACACAGCCCACACATAATCACGCTTGTCTAAGTCTAGCAGTTGTTTGCGCAAGCCCATTAATTCAGTCAACAGCTGGTCAGTAGGCTGCAGTTTATGCTCGTTAGCCCTCTCGTCTATCTGCTGCAAAACGTCTAATCTGTGGGAATGATGCTGGCGTTTAAAGTGGGAGCCCCATATAATCAACATACCCCTAACTACTGTTTTGTGTGCTTGCCATAACATGGGAGGACTAATCTCCGGTGTGAGATTTTCTGAAAAATAGTGAGTCAGAGTTTGGTGCACATCCTCCACCACCTCGGGACTAGGGATGAGCCGAATGCCCCCGTGTTCGGTTCGACTTCGAACTCGAACAATTTCAGAAGTTCGACTTGAACTCGAACAAGATCCGAACTCAATGTAAGTCAATGAGACCCGAACGTTCGATTTTAAGAGTGCCCTCCAAGAGGGCATATATGCTGGATATTTGCCATAAAAGGTGTATGGGGATCCGGATAGTGCCTGGGGGACAGGAAACAAGGAAGATAAGTTTAAAAAAAAACATTTTTAAAGGAACAGTGAGTTTTCCATGAAATAAGGGTTAAAAATAAAAACAAAAAATTCCTACAAATATCGTGCCTAGGAGGTCCCCATAACCTGCCCGTGAAGTGGCGGATTTGTAGAATGTATAGGAACATTTAAAAACCAAAAAATTTAATTTCAAATGACGGTAAATGGTTTTCCTTTTAATCTATTCATAAATAACTGCTTGGGGCGGAAGTCTGTATGAAAAGAGGAGACATTTTAGGACACACAGAACAAGTTCAGTGATTTTTTTTGGGCTAAATTATGGTGAAACTTATGCAGGCTTTGGATGAAAGTAACAATAGGTGCTTTAAAATTGGGCCTTTAGTGTCGGCACACCGTAACCCCTCTGTGGTATTGTGGAAGAGTGCAGGGTTGGACCCTGCGTTCAAATATTAAAATTAAATGAATCTGATACACGCGTCAGTGTCAGTGCACCCAAATATTTTGCCTTTGTGGCAGCAAGTGCCTTCACACCATAACCCCTTTGTGGTATTGTGGAAGAGAGCAGTGGTGGAGGTTTTCAGAATGCAGAAGAGATCCCCGATCTCTTCAGTTACGTCAGCATCAGGGGATTGATAGCTGCTGATCCAGGACTGATTCATTTTTATAAATGTCAGCCGGTCTACAGAGTCGGTGGATAGACGCACTCTTTTGTATGTGACAAAACCTCCAGCGGCACTAAACGTCCTTTCAGAAAGCATGCTGGATGAAGGGCAACCTAGTAGCTGCATAGCATATTGGCTAAGTTCTGGCCAGTGATCCAATCTCAACACCCAGTAAGCCAGTGGATCATCTGCTGGAAAGGTATCCAGAACTGCCCTTGCCCCTAGGTAGTCCTGCACCATACGGTGAAGACACTGGCAATGGGTGCCTACATTTGACATCCCTGGGCACCGTGGACTAAAAAAATTTAAAAAGGCATCAGTCAAGTGGCCCCAGCCTTCACCGCTCTTCCTCTGATCATCTGCAGCCTCAGAAGCACGTGTGTCATCACTTGTAACCTACCAGTGCCTGAAAAGATGTTATACAAGTGTCGCTTTAGAGCGTCCTCAAGTTGTCCTCCCTCTGTGCAGGCAGGATGAGCTCTGCAACTTTACCCTTGTTTCGTGGATCAAAAGGCTTGCCAACCAGTAATGATCCCTCTCCTTGATAGCACGAACCCTGGGGTCCTTCAGCAGGCATTGCAGGATAAGGGAGCCCATCCAGCACAGGTTGGAGGTGGCATTAGCTTCTGAGTCTTCCTTGTAAATGAGGATGAACCCATCGTGCACTTCCTCCTCCCAGCCACATACTAGTCCTTGGGTTTCTGGGCACACAAACCCTCCCTTGAGGAATCCCCACCTTCAATGCCCCCACTACTTAAATATTCCTCCTCCTCCTCCTCCTCCTCATTCTCCTCCTGTCTGATCTGAGGACCCACAGGAATGCTGTCTGTGTAAAGACTGGGGCCTTGAGAGCTAGGGAAGGCCTCCTCTTCCTCCCGCTGCTCTGCCTCTAGTGCCACATCTAAAATTCCCCGCAGAGTGCGCTCCAGCAGGAACACTAAAGGAATTGTGTCACTGATGCATGCACTGTCCCTGCTCACCATCCTCATTGCCTCTTCAAATGGTGACAGTACAGTGCATGCATCTTTGGTCGTTAGCCACTTTGGGGGTGGGGGAAACCAAGTTGACCTGAACCTGTCCTTGTGCCATACTCACACAGGTACTTATTGATGGCCCTCTGCTGCTTGGGCAGACGCTGCAGCATTGCCAATGTCGAGTTCCACCTGGTGGGCAGGCGGTTTGTGGGTAGGTGGAATACTCTTTGAATTTTGAATTCTGCGAACACTTGCTGGGAATGACCATCTGAAGTGGCTGCAGACTTTTCTGGCCTGGCTGAGCAGCTCTGCCAGCCCTGGGTACCTGGTTAGGAAACGCTGTACCACTAGATTTAGGACGTGTGCTAGGCATGGTACATGCGTCAATTTACCCTGGCGTAGGGTGGAGAGAAGGTTGCTGCCATTATCACAGACGACCATTCCCAGCTGAGCTGGCGTGGTTTTATCCATCTCTGCGCCTGCCCCTTCAGAGCTGACAGAATTTCTGGCCCGGTGTGGCTCCTGTCCCCTAAACAAACCAGCTCAAGCACAGTATGGCATCTTTTTGCTTGAGCCATTGCGTAGCCCCTGCCACACGTTGGTTTAACTGCCACTTCGCCAGAGACATTGAAGGAGGAGGAGGAAGAGGAAGATGATGTGGAGCAGACAGACCTCATATACGCAGCTTTCTGGAGGCTTGGTGGATGAGCAAACTCCAGCATAGAGCCCCATCCTGGATCCCTCCCAGCTGCAAGCAGAGTTACCCAGTGTGCCGTGAAGGAAATATAATGGCCCTGTCCATGCTTGCTGGACCACATGTCTAAAGTAATGTGCACCTTGCTGCTGACTGCCTTTCCCAATGACTCCATAACATTGTGTTCCACATGCTGGTATAGTGCTGGAATGGCCTTCTGTGAAAGGAAATGGCATTTTGGAACCTGCCACTGTGGTACAGCATATTCGGCAAATTCACGGAAGGAAGCAGAGTCCACCAACTGGAAAGGCAGCAGCTGTAATGCGAGTAATTTTGCTAAGCTGGCATTTAGACGCTGTGCTTGGGGATGGTTGGGACTATATTTTTTCTTACGCTGCAGCAGCTGAGACAACGTAATCTGACTGCGTAAATCTTCAGCTGATGGGATGCTGTCACATTCTGAGGAAGGATCTGGTACACACATTACTGTAGCATCATCCCTGTCAGTGGAGGTTGTAGGCAATGACATGGCAGGACATGAAGTGTTGTGCCAACGGGATGCATTGCAGGTGGTCATATGTCGCCTCATGCATGTGGTACCCAAGTGTGGGATGTTTTTCCAATGCTTGATCCTCTTCTGACATAGATTACAAATAACAACGGTGCGGTCTGCTGCACATTTCTTAAAGAACTCCCAGACAGCAGACTTCCTGTACATGTGCTTTGAGACAACACCTGTGCAGCTGTGACTTCTTTTTTATTTTTTTATTCAAGGCAGAGGAACAGAAATACAGAAATGTAAAAAGTAAATCATAGCATCCTCTGAACGGACAGTGGACATAATGCAAGTGTACATCATTACAGCGTATCACAGATTTTGCATACATTAGTTGAATAATGGGGTCGTTATAGAGCAGAGAAAAGAGTAAATATGAAAATTATACAAAAAGAGATTCAAGGCAGGTCTAAAAAACAACCTAACATATGAGGTAAAAAGGAGAAGGTTACCACTAAGCGGAGCGGGAGGCTGTCAGGGACCCCAGCATGCCAAGTCCAAGTAGTAGAACCGAGTCGGGTTCTCCATGTCAGGGTCGGTGGGTTGGGGAGAGAGAAAAGGGAAAAGAAAAATTTTGAGGGAAGGAAGGAGGGGGGATAAAACGGGTCTCCGATCACCTTTCTGGGGGAGACGAATTATATGCGGAAACGGGAATATCTGTGACATTGGCTGGTCGGAAAGACCTATCGGACTTGGGGGGGGGAGAGGAGGCTGGGGCAAACAGATAAAGATATAACAAGAAAAGAGAGAGAAAAGAGAAGCAGAGAGGAGATAAAAAGGGGGAGGGGAGGACAAGGTGGGGGGTGGGAGCAGATGAGGGGGAGCAGGAAAACTTGGTTTACAAGGCGGGGATTGAGGAAGAGAGGCTGTGGGGTTTCAGATATGCTGACAGGTCCCCGCCCCGAGGTTTCCAAAGTCTCATAGAGAGAGTGAGATATGTGGACTATCCAGGACAGTACCGGTCGGAGTGCATGTCTCTCAGGCACCTTAAACTGCATGTGAGCGGCAAGATGCTGAGGCCAGGAATGTATTCCAATAGAACCATTTATGGATATGTGTCCATGTCATTTCCTACTCTGGCCCCAAGGTCCTCCATGTTCCGCACCTCCTCCATCCTAGAGAGCCAGTCTCTGTATGAAGGGGCGGACGACGACACCCAAGCCTGGGCGACTAACAGTCTTGCCGTCATGACCATCGGTAAAGCCACTCATTTCCTGAGGGTACTCGTTGAGCATGTGGTGTGAGTAAGAAGAAATGGTCCGGGGAGAGCGGTAAAGTCAGGTCTGTGACCTCGGCAATTGTGTCCCTTACCAGACTCCAGAAAGGTGCAAGAGTCAGACAATCCCACCACATGTGGAGGTAGGTGCCTGTCTTACCTCCGCATCTCCAACAGTCTGGAGTGAGGCGAAGTCCGATTCGGAAGAGTACCACAATGATAGGACTTTGTAAGAGGTAGATTGTAGGCGAGCTTGAGGGGAGCCACGGTGAGTTAGCTCGTAAGTGTCTCGCCACTGGTCCTCAGACACCGGCTGTTCTGTTTCTCTACCAAAGCACTGAGAATGTGATCTCTTAACTTACTGATGTGATGAGATGGCTATAACTCCCAGTCTAGATGAATTACAGACAGTGACTCAATCGAGATGACACCTTGAAGATCTGTTGAAGTTTAATTCCAAAACTGTAGAAAATCCACAACAATATACATCGGATAGGTCAAACCAAAAATCATGGTGAATCTGAGTCCATAAGGCTTGCAAAGGATTACTGGGAAGAGAACAAGGGTGGAGCTATCTGGACAGGAAATCAATGCACCATGAGGAGGGTAGGAGAGAAACCCAGGGGTAGATAAGACATGTGCAATTCTTAAAGGCATATCACAAGTCATGTGAAACATGACACTCCCCGTCGAAATCTATGATTTCTATAATTAAATAACTTTGACTAAAGTGCAAAACAAGTAAGTGAAGATTCTTTTCCAGGAACATCTGAAAAACAAGAGGGAAGGGAAGAACAAGAGAAAATAATGCAAACATTAACAATTATTGGATCTTGATCTTGATGGTCCAGGCTGTGAGAAGAACAGTCAGTGAGTCCATCTTCGGAGGGGAAGGCAACAACATGCACCAATCCTTCTTACCTCCCTTTGAGTCAAATTGATGACTTGTGAGGCTCATCTTCTTCTTTGGGAAGAAGTACTAGTTCCTTTCTGCTGATTAAGCCCAGGAGACTTCACATCTTCCATTCCGACCAGGAGGGGTAACATTTAAGATTCGCTATATGCCTACTATCTATTCACATCTTGTGAGTTCCATTTAAGCAGGGGCTTGACTATTGACATTTGTATCTGCCATCTGCACTATTGGTGTTGTAATTTATTTTACAGATACCGCTTCATTTCCCTTTATAGACCTGAAATGAAGTGTGGAGAATCTTCTTTCATGAATAAGTTGTAAATTTTTCTGGTCCAGTACCAGTCTAGGAATTTTCTTGCAACTCCAATCATGCGTTCCCAAGAGCCTCCCATGTGAAAGGAGTGAGGTGGGTTGAACTCCCATTTACACTTGTCATTCAAGAAGTTCAGTATCTTTTCTGGTCGAGAGGCCTCCTGAATTGTGGGGGGGCCTTTACAGATGTGCCACTTGTGACATTGTTTGTTCGTGTCAGAGCTGTTTGTAAACTGAAGAGCAATGTGAATAAGGCGTGCAATGGCTCTTACAACAGAAGACCACATAGAAAGGTGTTCAAAACGGTGAGGACTCAGCCTTATCCTTTCTTTCACAGAGGTGTTGAGTGTAACAAGTGTTGAGTGTAGCAAGCATGGGATAGGCATAAGGCTATCCTAAACAAAAGATAAATCCAGGTAAAGTATCCATGTAATTGGGCAGACTAGATTGGCCGAAAGGTTCTTATCTGCCGACATTTTTCTATGTTTCTATGTTTCTATGTAACCGTAACAGCCCTAAGTTCTTTATCAGATTCCAGTTCAAACAGTTCAAAGGTATAATTCGTAGAATTTAAGATGAGTTCTTTGATCGAGAGTATTGGTGGGGATAGCCATAATGTGTCCAGAAATGCAGTGGCAGGTACTGCACGAGTGCCTCGATCAGCAGGGTTGAAGTTAGTGGACATATAGTTCCATTGTTCAGGTGTAGAGAACTTTCTTATACGTTCCATTCTGTTGCCGACAGACAAGTGGAACTGTCTTGTCTGATTGTGTATGTATTGCTTTGTGAAGGGCTTGTCACAGGCTGATACTTGTAACGTGAACGTGTCTTGCTTAACGTTCCAAAGCAATCTAAGACTGCGCTGTGTAATGGAAAGGTCTGTACCTAGTTGGAATTTCTTCCACACTGACAGCGTAGTCATCAGAGGGAAAGGCTCTCATGGCCTTGTCGCTGTTCGAAATGATTTTGTGAAGTCTGAGGTTTGCAGTGGCAAGCATGTTCTGGGTTCTAGTGAGAAGGTCAATAGCTTCTAGACATGTGCATTCGTTTTAGTACTAAAACGATTTAGTCCGAATTTTGGGATAATTTAGTTTTCGTATGACTCAAGAGATACGAAACTGCTCAGTACAAAAAACGAAAGAAACTAAAATAAAATGCACTACATTTTAGTTTGTCCTTTTTGTAATATTACATGGACTGAAGGAGACCAGCAATGAAGAGTGTAACATCGCAAAGCTACAGAAAAGGTTTGTATGCATAATCCTTCCCGACCCCTACCCGAAAATCTGACAGTGATAGAGCTCCAGAATACTCATTCGCAGCACAGACAGCCAGCACAGGAGAGGAAACCTTTACCTAACCCTTGCATGTCTATGAGGCAGACAAGATGATAAAAGCAGCTGGAGAAGGAAAACATTCAAATAAATCACACTGAAAGCTAATGACAGAGGAGGGCTGGATAGTAATAAACCCTTTATAACAAGCAGCGCTGGGAGAAGATAGGGACTTTATAAAACGTGTGTTATCTCCCCTCCCGCTCTGCATTATAGGGGCTTAGGTCTGATACATTTTATATTATCCAGGAGCACTATCCCCTTTTCCTCATCTATAATACACATTTTATATAAAGTCCCTCTCCTCTCCCAGTGCTGCTGGTCATAGAGGTTTTTTTTACGTCTGAAACATTTAGTATCCAACTCACAGTTACTCTGTTATTATGAGCTGTCAGTGTGATTTATTTGAACGTTTTCCCTGTATTTAAAGTGCTTAATTTTATTATAAAAATAAATTTGCACCAGACATCTCTTCTCTGAGCTTTCAGACCGATTTATGTTAATATTTGCCCTCTGCTTTTATATTCCTGTCTCTCTCCCCCCACAGAGATGCAAAGTTTAAGTAAAAGTTCCCTCTCCTGTGCTGGATAAGCATTGCATTCTGAAGTTCTGCACCCTCCACATGCCAATGCAGTAGGTCCTACTGAGTAGGCTGTTCTATACAGAGAGGGGCATTAATTAACGCAGGAGGATGTTCTATACATTATACAGAGAGGAGCCTTTTTTTAGCCCTTTAAATCCAGTGGCTGTGAGCGCTGAGATCGGCTGCTTGTTATATTATCTCTCAGTACAATGTATCAGGCTCAGCTGTTACAGTAACTGACCGTAACAGCGCTCAGTTTCATTAAAACACGGAAATAATATTGTTATAACCTCTTATATATAAAAATATTATTTACTAGTTTTACTGAAACTCTGAGCGCTGTGATGAGCAGCAGTCAGTTACTGTAACAGATTTGCCTGACACATTGTGCTGAGAGTGAGAGATACTGTAACAAGCAGCGATCTCAGCCCTCTGAGGAGCCACTACAATAGTAATTGTATCAACTGGTTTTCGGATGAATGAAATTCGTTTTCATACTAAAGAACTGAAAACAAATTTCTTTAGCAACTAAATAAATTGCATTTTAGTACTAATCCATTAGTTCAAAACGAAATTTTGTGCTGTGCACATGTCTAATAGCTTCTTCTTCTGTAGGCAGAGATTTGAGTCCGTCGTCTACATAGAAGTTCTTTTCAACGAACTGTCGTGCATCAAACCCAATTTCTTTCTCTCCTTCTTGAGCCGTTTTCCTCAGTCCACAAATTGCTACTGCGGGAGAAGAACTATTACCGAAAACATGTACCTTCATCCTGTAGTCTATGAATTCATCATTGACATCATTATTGCGATACCATCGGAACCTGAGGAAGTTTCTGTTGTCTTCACGGACGATGAAAAAGTGGAACATTTGCTGAATGTCAGCCATAATAGCAAGTGGTTCTTGTCTGAAGTGAAGTAAAACTCCTATGAGGTTGTTGTTCAGATAAGGCAAAGTGAGAAGACTGTCATTGAGGGAGACACCTTCATGTCGAGCACTTGAGTCGAAGACCACCCTAATCTGATCAGGCTTGCGAGGATGATAGACACCAAAGCATGGAAGATACCAGCATTCTTCTCCTTCCTTAAGCGGAGGTGCAGGCTCAGCATGATCTCTCTCAAACACTTTCTGCATAAAGTCTACAAAGTGTCTTTTCATCTCCGGTTTCCGTTTCAAACTGCGTTGTAAAGTAAACTGTGCTTCTACATGTTCTCTGTTGTTTAGTATAGGGATGAGCTGTTCGGGTTCGGCCGGTTCGGAATTCGGCCGGTTCGCGAACGCCGAACATTTCCGGGGTTTGGAGCAAGTTCGGCCACAATGCATCACAAAGGCCCATAATGCACTTTCCCACTGGCCTGACGCTAGTAATTGGCTACAGCCTTGCACCTGACCACAGGTCTGGTGCAAGAGAGGTTCAACAGTATGCCAATCACTGCTCAGAGTCCTGATTGGGCAACTTTTGCCCAATCATGGGCTCACAGAGCTAAGTCCCGCAGCACACTATATAAGGTTTGCACGCACGGCTTCACCACGCATTTGAGAGGAGATTTCATAGGAGATTGCTGTTGTGTGTTGTTACTGCCGGTCTGCCACGCTGCTGGGGGGGTCTGGGGGTCTCATTTCTACCAAATATCTGGGAATTTAGGTGATGTGTGTCTTGTCACTGTGCCAGCAAGTCTTTTTGGGGTTACAAATTTCTTTAAAACATTTGTGAATTGAGGTGATCTTCTGTGTCTTGTCACTGTGCCACGCAGTATTTTGGAGGGTTACAAATTTCTTTAAAACATTTGTGAATTGAGGTGATCTTCTGTGTCTTGTCACTCTGCCAGCAAATCTTTTGTGGGTTACAAATTTCTTTAAAACATTTGTGAATTGAGGTGATCTGTCTCTTGTCACACAGCCAGTACCACGCAGTATTTTGGGGGGTCACTAATTTTTACAAAATATCTGGGAATTGAGGTGATCTGTGTCTTGTCACTGCCAGCAAGTATTTTGGGGGTCACTAATTTCCACAAAACATTTGGGAATTGAGGTGATCTGTGTCTTGTCACCGGCAGCAAGTATTTTGGGGGGTCACAAATTTTTACAAAACATTTGGGAATTGTGGTGATCTGTGTCTTGTCACACAGCCAGTGCCACGCAGTATTTTGGGGGTAACAAATTTCTACAACACATTTGGGAATTGAGGTGATCTGTCTCTTGTCACACAGCCAGTGCCACGCAGTATTTTGGGGGTCACAAATTTCTACAAAATATTTGGGAATTGAGGTGATCTGTGTCTTGTGACTCACTGCCAGTACCACGCAGTATTTTGGGGGGTCACAAATTTTTACAAAATATCTGGGAATTGAGGTGATCTGTCTCTTGTCACTGCCACGCAAACAAAACAAGACAGGGCTCAATAAACCACTCCAAAGGGCATAACCCAACAGTAACAAGCAAAAACGATTTGCACCAAGTGCAACAAGAGTGGTAGCAATGAATAACTTTAATAAGGAATTTGGCAACCAACGGTGTAATGAAAAGAGGAAAAAATGTGGTCAAATTCACAAAGGAGGAGAGGTAGTGCTATATCATATGGAAAGCAGCCAAAGCATACACATTGACAGTAGTAGCTACCTATACCTCGGTGGTTCAAGCCACCTACATAACCAAATACAAAGGCACACTAGAGTAAAACCCAGCAATAGCCAAAAGGAAAAGACCACAAAAAGAAATATATTCAAGATAGAGCTGTTAAAAACAAGAAGAAGAGCATATCTCGACCGGTTTCGTCCAACCAGGGCTTAATCCAGAGATACAATGCCCGCCCGGCTCCCCCCTATAAATACCTGTGTGGAAGGGAATTAATGAGATAGTTTAATGCGGCCAGCTGGAGATCTGCGTCCGTCCTAAACGTGAAGTTCAAATGTCGGAAAAGCATTTCCCAACATGTGGGTAGTCATGTGACACCTGGGACCAATGATAGACCGAATGATCGTATCATGGCAACCACAAAGTCGGCGAACAAATAAATAACAACACACGGCATCTGTTCAGACGGGACAGATCAAATAATAGCATCGGGCCAATATGGTGACTGATATCACCATAAATTAAGAGCCCCAATGTCCGCAGGGGTACAAAAATAGAGGAATGGACATAGAATAAGCAACCAGCAACACATAATGATCCGAGGAGGCAAAAGGAGTTGATATTGTTAGTGCACATTAGGGAAAGGGGGGGCCACTAAATTGCAGAGTTGGTAAAAATAATAATAATAATAATGTAACGCCAGCCTATCATTGTAAGGAGTAAAGTTTCAGATAGGAACTAACCAAATGACCGACAGTCTTGATGGAACAAATGAGCCCCAACAGGGAAAAAACCAAAGATGCCACCACACATACGAGTTAACAGTAACATCAAAGCCTTTAATAATAAAAGAAAGGGGGCCACATATCACTTAATAATATAGAGAAAAAAGATAAGGTGATGAAAATAAAAGGGGGGAGGCAGGCTAAAAACTCAAAGGAGAAGGAAGCTTAATGTATGAACAAGATACAAATTAATAATGATACAATAGCAATATAATGTGATATGAGGAACATCAAGAGGGGACGAATGGGGGAGCGCCCAAAACTAGTATACTCAAAGGGGACAAACGTAAAACCTTCATTAAGGCCCGATGGTGATCTGGTATTAAGACGATATAACGACTGGTTAATAAATATAAAAGAAACAGACTGAAACCAATGTGGCTTAGTAGGAAGGTAACTAAGGAAATGAAAAATAAAAAGAAGGCATTTAAAGCTTTTAAATCTGATAAATCTGAGGCATCCTATAAAGCGTATAGGGCAGCCAATAAAGCATGTAAAAATGCGATTAGATGGGCTAAACTAGAAAATGAAAAAGAAATAGCCAAAGAGAGCAAGATCAACCCTAAAAGATTCTTTAGGTACATAAATTCCAAAAAACCTAAGAGTGAAAATGTAGGTTCACTAAAATCTGAGTCAGGGTTATTGTTAACTGAAGATCAGGATAAGGCAGAAATTTTAAATGATTATTTTTCTTCAGTATTTATCAAAGAGAAACCTATAACCGGAGACATGCAATTCATTAATAAAAACTTACTAATACAAAGTGACTGGTTGACTCAGGACAAGGTTTTGCAGAAATTAAACAATGTGAATGTGAATAAAGCCCCAGGGCCAGATGGAATTCACCCGCGAGTACTGAGAGAGCTATGTGTTGAAATATGTAAACCTCTGTTCTTAATCTTTCAAGATTCTTTTCTTTCAGGAATAGTACCAGAGGATTGGAGAAAAGCTGACGACATCCCTATATTTAAGAAAGGTTTAAAATTTGTGACTGGGAATTATAGACCTGTGAGCTTAACATCTGTGGCTGGGAAAGTATTTGAGGGGTTACTAAGGGATAATATTCAGGAATTTATTGGGAGGTATAATGTTATTGGGAAAAATCAGCATGGTTTCATGAAACACAGATCCTGTCAGACTAACCTAATTACGTTCTATGAGGAAGTAAGTAGAAGTATAGATCAGGGGGTCGCAGTGGATGTGATTTACTTAGATTTTGCCAAAGCTTTCGACACAGTTCCACACAAAAGGTTACTATTTAAATTAAGAAAAATTGGTCTAGATGAAAATACTTGTTCTTAGATAGAAAACTGGATAAAAGATAGGGTACAGAGAGTGGTCATAAATGGTACATTTTCAAGATGGACACCAGTGGTAAGCGGTGTCCCTCAGGGGTCTGTTATAGGACCAATACTATTCAATTTATTTATAAATGACCTTGAGATAGGCATTGAAAGTCATGTATCAGTGTTTGCATATGACACAAAACTAGGAAAACTAATACAATGTGAGCAGGATGTTATTTCGCTACAGAGGGATTTAGATAGATTGGGGGACTGGGCACTTAAATGGCAGATGAAATTTAATGTAGATAAATGCAAAGTTATGCACTTTGGAGTGAAGAACACACAAGTAATTTATACCCTAAATGGTACGGAGTTAGGGAAATTCAAGCAGGAGAAGGATTTGGGAATAATCATAGACTTCAAACTAAGTAACAATGTGCAATGTCAAACAGCAGCCGCCAAGGCAAGCAAAGTATTGGCATGCATTAAAAGGGGAGTTCACTCACGGGATGAAAACATAATTTTGCCTCTGTATAAATTAATGGTCAGGCCGCACCTTGAATATGCCGTGCAATTTTGGGCACCGGTCTTAAAAAAAGATATTATAGCGTTAGAAAAAATGCAGAGACGGGCAACTAAATTAATAAGGGGAATGGAAGGGTTAAGTTATGAGGCAAGATTAACAAGCTTAAACCTGTTTAGTTTAGAGAAACGGCGCCTTAGAGGGGATCTGATAACCTTATATAAATATATACGGGGCCATTATCAACCATTGTCTGATAACCTATTCATTAACAGGACTATACATAGGACAAGGGGTCATCCATTTAGACTGGAAGAAAGAAAATTTAGCTTAAAGCATAGGAAGGGTTATTTTACGGTGAGAACAATAAAGCTGTGGAATTCTCTGCCTGTTGAGGTGGTTGGGTCAGAGTCTGTACAGACTTTTAAAAAACGACTAGATGACTTCCTGCAGACACAGAATATTAAGGGTTATAATATTTAATATGTGGGTAAAAGCTTCTTGATCCAAGGAGAAATCTGACTGCCATTCTGGGGTCAAGAAGGAATTTTTTCCCAGTATGTTGCATATTTCAGACTGGGTTTTTTGCCTTCTTTTGGATCAACAGCAGTAGGTTATGTGGGAGAGGCTGAACCCGATGGACGCATGTCTTTTTTCAGCCTATATAACTATGTAACTATGTAATATCCAGAAGGCTTCGCATTTAAGCAGCTTGTTATCAAGATTGCCCTTTCTCGGGCCAAGCCTGATCTGCTTAATACCCAGAAACCTAGAGTTGCTCAATGAGCACATATTACATGACGCAAAATGTCTGGCAACAGGAGTGTCCTTATGAAGTCTGATCGATCTAATGTGCTCCAGTATGCGGACTTTAAGAGGTCGAATAGTCTTGCCCAATTGCTCTTAATTTATGGTGATATCAGTCCCCATATTGGCCCGATGCTATTATTTGATCTGTCCCGTCTGAACAGACGCCGTGTGTTGTTATTTATTTGTTCGCCGACTTTGTGGTTGCCATGATACGATCATTCGGTCTATCATTGGTCCCAGGTGTCACATGACTTCCCACATGTCGGGAAATGCTATTCCGACATTTGAACTTCACGTTAAGGACGGACGCAGATCTCCAGCTGGCCGCATTAAACTATCAAATTAATTCCCTTCCACACAGGTATTTATAGGGGGGAGCCGGGCGGGCATTGTATCTCTGGATTAAGCCTTGGTTGGGCGAAACCGGTCGAGATATGCTCTTCTTCTTGTTTTTAACAGCTCTATCTTGAATATATTTCTTTTTGTGGTCTATTCCTTATGGCTATTGCTGGGTTTTACTCTAGTGTGCCTTTGTATTTGGTTATGTAGGTGGCTTGAACCACCGAGGTATAGGTAGCTACTACTGTCAATGTGTATGCTTTGGCTGCTTTCCATATGATATAGCACTACCTCTCCTCCTTTGTGAATTTGACCACATTTTTTCCTCTTTTCATTACACCATTGGTTGCCAAATTACTTATTAAAGTTATTCATTGCTATCACTCTTCTTGTCTTTGCCAGCAAGTATTTAGGGGGTCACTAATTTCTACAAAATATTTGGGAATTGTTATAATCCATGTGTTCTCACTGGCGGCTACCCATCAGGGGGTCTCACTGATTTATAAGAGGTTTCTGAGATTTGTAATCTGTGGCTTCTCACTGCCACCCATCAAGGGGTCTCACTGATTTATAGGAGGTTTCACTGCCACCCATCAAGGGGTCTCACTGATTTATAGGAGGGAATTGTAATCTGTGTCTTGTCACTGGCTGCCAGCTCTCAGGGTGTCTCACTGAGTTATACCAGAGTTCTGTAAATCTTTAATCTTTATACCAGAGTTGAATCAGAGTTCTGTATATATTTAATCTATATATCACTCACCATGTCTGAAAGAACAAAAAGGACAAGCAGATGCTCCCAGACACAGATAAGAGGGCAAGCAGTGCCTGTGTCGGGAGGCTGTGCCTCTGGTCGTGGTGGGCGTGGTGCATCCTCTGCAGGGGCACGCTTGTCCTTTTTAACTGGTGCTGGCCATCTTCTTAAGCAGCAGCAACATACAGAGGATTTGGTGGATCGGCTAACCAGGCCATCCTCATCCTCCGAGTTCTCTGCCAGCCAGGCTTGTAGTGCTTTACAGTCCACCTCAGCTGCCAAAGCATCTAATGCAGCCTCCATGTCCACAGCTACTCCTGCTGTAGCCTCGCTATCACACACGGAGGAGTCAGCTGAATTGTTTGACTACAATGACAGTGACATGCTGCTTGAGGATGCGCACCAAGTACAGTGCTCTGATTCATAGTTACATAGTTATATAGGCTGAAAAAAGACATGCATCCATCGGGTTCAGACTCTCCCACATAACCTACTGCTGTTGATCCAAAAGAAGGCAAAAAACCCAGTCTGAAATATGCAACATACTGGGAAAAAATTCCTTCTTGACCCCAGAATGGCAGTCAGATTTCTCCTTGGATCAAGAAGCTTTTACCCACATATTAAATATTATAACCCTTAATATTCTGTGTCTGCAGGAAGTCATCCAGTCATTTTTTAAAAGTCTGTACAGACTCTGACCCAACCACCTCAACAGGCAGAGAATTCCACAGCTTTATTGTTCTCACCGTAAAATAACCCTTCCTATGCTTTAAGCTAAATTTTCTTTTTTCCAGTCTAAATGGATGACCCCTTGTCCTATGTATAGACCTGTTAATGAATAGGTTATCAGACAATGGTTGATAATGGCCCCGTATATATTTATATAAGGTTATCAGATCCCCTCTAAGGCGCCGTTTCTCTAAACTAAACAGGTTCAAGCTTGTTAGTCTTTCCTCATAACTTAACCCTTCCATTCCCCTTATTAATTTAGTTGCCCGTCTCTGCACTTTTTCTAACGCTATAAAATCTTTTTTTAAGACCGGTGCCCAAAATTGCACGGCATATTCAAGGTGCGGCCTGACCATTAATTTATACAGAGGCAAAATTATGTTTTCATCCCATGAGTGAACTCCCCTTTTAATGCATGCCAATACTTTGCTGGCCTTGGCGGCTGCTGTTTGACATTGCACATTGTTACTTAGTCTATGATTATTCCCAAATCCTTCTCCTGCTTGGATTTCCCTAACTCCGTACCATTTAGGGTATAAATTACTTGTGTGTTCTTCACTCCAAAGTGCATAACTTTGCATTTATCTACATTAAATCTCATCTGCCATTTAAGTGCCCAGTCCCCCAATTTATCTAAATCCCTCTGCAGCGAAGTAACATTCTGCTCACATTGTATTACTTTTCCTAGTTTTGTGTCATCTGCAAACACTGATACATGACTTTCAATGCTTATCTCAAGGTCATTTATAAATAAATTGAATAGTATTGGTCCTATAACAGACCCCTGAGGGACACCGCTTACCACTGGTGTCCATCTTGAAAATGTACCATTTATGACCACTCTCTGTACCATATCTTTTAGCCAGTTTTCTATCCAAGAACAAGTATTTTCATCTAGACCAATTTTTCTCAATTTAAATAGTAACCTTTTGTGCGGAACTGTGTCGAAAGCTTTGGCAAAATCTAAGTAAATCACATCCACTGCGACCCCCTGATCTATACTTCTACTTACTTCCTCATAGAACGTAATTAGGTTAGTCTGACATGATCTGTGTTTCATGAAACCATGCTGATTTTTGCCAATTACATTATACCTCCCAATAAATTCCTGAATATTATCCCTTAGTAACCCCTCAAATACTTTCCCAGCAACAGATGTTAAGCTCACAGGTCTATAATTCCCAGTCACAAATTTTAAACCTTTCTTAAATATAGGGACCACGTCAGCTTTTCTCCAATCCTCTGGTACTGTTCCTGAAAGAAAAGAATCTTGAAAGATTAAGAACAGAGGTTTACATATTTCAACACATAGCTCTCTCAGTACTCGCGGGTGAATTCCATCTGGCCCTGGGGCTTTATTCACATTCACATTGTTTAATTTCTGCAAAACCTTGTCCTGAGTCAACCAGTCACTTTGTATTAGTAAGTTTTTATTAATGAATTTCATGTCTCCTGTTATAGGTTTCTCTTTGATAAATCCTGAAGAAAAATAATCATTTAAAATTTCTGCCTTATCCTGATCTTTAGTTAACAATAACCCTGACTTAGATTTTAGTGAATCTACATTTTCACTCTTGGTTTTTTTAGAATTTATGTACCTAAAGTATCTTTTAGGGTTGGTCTTGCTCTCTTTGGCTATTTCTTTTTCATTTTCTAGTTTAGTCTAGATTCAATCTCTGAGGTTGAGGAAGGGCGTATAATCAACCTAGTTGAAGGGGGTGCCAGTGATGACACACAAATAACTGTCACTCATGTTGCCCCAGCAGCTGCAGCATACTGCCAAGTTGGCTCCAGTGACGAGGAGATAGGGGGTGAAGATGACATTGATGATGAGGTCACTGACTCCACCTGGGTGCCAGATCGAACAGAGGAATCAAGTGAGGAGGGAGAGGAGGAGGAGGAGGCACAGCAAACACAAGGCACAACATCCTCTATGACCAACCGTAGCACTAGCCAGTCCAAGGCATCTGATGTCAGAGCTGCTCCGGTGCAGAGCGCTGTTGTCTCAAAGAACACATGCAGGAACTCTGCTGTCTGCTGGGAGTTCTTTAAGAAATGTGCAGCAGAGTGCACCGTTGCTATTTGTAATCTATGTTAGATGAGGCTGAAGCGTGGGATAGACACCGGACACTTGGGTACCACGTGCTTGAGGCGACATATAAACACCTACCACACATCCCGTCGGTGCAAAACTTTACGTAGGTCCTCCTCCTCCTCATCTGTCTCTACCCCACTGTATGTCCTGCCATGTCATTGTCTACAACCTCCACTGACAGGGATGATGCTACAGTAATGGATGTACCAGGTCCTTCCTCACAATGTGACATCATCCCAGCAGCTGAAGATTTACGCAGTCAGAGCTGCTGCAACGTAAGAAAAAATATAGTCCCAACCATCCCCAAGCACAGCGTCTAAATGCCAGCTTAGCAAAATTACTCGCATTGCAGCTGCTGCCTTTCCAGCTGGTGGACTCTGCTCCCTTCCATGAATTTTCTGAATGTGCTGTACCACAGTAGCAGGTTCCAAAACGCCATAACTTTTCACGCAAGGCCATTCCAGCACTATACCAGCACATGGAAGACAATGTTATTGATTCATTGTGAAAGGCAGTCAGCAACAAGGTGCATGTGACTTTAGACACGTGGTCCAGCAAGCATGGACAGGGTCATTACATTTCCTTCACGGCACACTGGGTAACTCTGATTGCAGCTGGGAGGGATCCAAGATGGGGCTCTGTGCTGGAGCTTGTTCATCCACCACGCCTCCAGAAAGCTGCTTGTATGAGGGCTGTCTGCTCCACCACCACCACCTCTCCCTCTTCCTCCTCCTCCTCCTCCTCCTCCTCCTTCTATGTCTCTGGCGACGTGACAGTTAAACTGACGCCTGACAGGGTCTACGCAATGGCTCAAGGAAAAAGAAGCCATACTGTGCTTGAGCTGGTTTGTTCAGCTGGCAGTCTGACATCAAAGGCACAATATCTGGGTGCACTGACGCCTTGACCAGAATCATATCTTTTTAATATAGGACCACATGGTCCATCCCTGCATTCTTCCACAATACTACAGAGGGGTTACTGTATGATGATACTTGCTGGCCTGGCAGTCTTGCACCAAAGGCAGAATATCTGGGTGCACTGACGCCTTGATCAGAATCATATCTTTATAATATAGGACCGCAAGGTTCACCCCTGCATTCATCCACAATACTACAGAGGGGTTACTGTATGATTGTACTTGCTGGCCTGGCAGTCTGGCACCAAAGGCAGAATATCTGGGTGCACTGATGCCTTGATCAGAATCATATCTGTATAATATAGGACCGCAAGGTTCACCCCTGCATTCTTCCACAATACTACAGAGGGGTTACTGTATGATGATACTTGCTGGCCTGGCAGTCTGGCACCAAAGGCAGAATATCCTGGTGCACTGACGCCTTGATCAGAATCATATCTGTATAATATAGGACCGCAAGGTTCACCCCTGCATTCATCCACAATACTACAGAGGGGTTACTGTATGATTGTACTTGCTGGCCTGGCAGTCTGGCACCAAAGGCAGAATATCCTGGTGCACTGATGCCTTGATCAGAATCATATCTGTATAATATAGGACCGCAAGGTTCACCCCTGCATTCTTCCACAATACTACAGAGGGGTTACTGTATGATTGTACTTGCTGGCCTGGCAGTCTGGCACCAAAGGCAGAATATCTGGGTGCACTGACGCCTTGACCAGATTCATATCTTTTCAATATAGGACCACATGGTCCATCCCTGCATTCTTCCACAATACCACAGAGGGGTTACTGTATGATAGTACTTGCAGGCCTGGCACCAAAAGCACAATATTTTTGTGCACTGCCACTGACGCCTGTATCAGATTCATATCCTCAGAGGTGTGATGTCACTGTTGGGGATGCTAAAGGACCAATTTTGAAGCACCTATTGTTACTTTCATCCAAAGCCTGCATAAGTTTCACAATAATTTAGCCAAAAAATCACTAAACTTTTACTACGTGTCCGACAATGTCTCCTCTTTTCATACAGACTGCCGCCCCAAGAAGTTGTTTATGGATAGATTAAAGGAAAAGCATTTACCGTAATTTGAAACATCATTTTTTTGTTTTTAAGTGTTTCTATACATCCTAGAAATCCGCCACTTCACGGACAGGTTATGGGGACCTCTTAGGCACGATATTTGAAGGAGTTTTTATTTTTAACCTTTATTTCATGGAAAACTTACTGTCCCTTTAAAAACGTTTTTTTTTACTTTTTGTCCTTGTTTCCTGTCCCCCAGGGCACTACCCGGACCCCCATACACCTTTTCTGGCAAATATCTAGCATATATGCCCTCTTGGAGGGCACTCTACAAACCGAATTTTCAGCCCCATTGACTTGTATTGGGTTGGAGTTCGGGTTTGGGTTTGGGTTCGGACCCGAACATTTGGAAAGTTCGGGTTCGAATACGAACCCGAACTCGGACGCGTTCGGCTCATCCCTAGTTTGGTAGTCTCTTTCTTGGAGTACGGAATGGTAGAGGTGCTACCCAGCTGTTCGAATCATCTTGGTGGAACTCTTTACTCATGGTTTTCAGGAATTCCTTGTCTTCCATGGTAGCTGCCAACTCGTTGTCTTTAGATGTTACCTCAAACACTGTGTTGCTGATGTTGTCATCCCAGAAATTAAGAGCTTTCTCTTCGTCCTGTATGATGTGTCATTGTGCGCTCTTATGAAGCAGTCTTTCCTTCACATGATATTGGTGTTGTCGTCGTGCAGAACAAGAAGTCCGACCATTTGGCAGGACGTGTGTTTTAAAGGAGGACACAGAGTAAGGTTTTCTGCCTTTGTCTCGACAAACATAGCCTATGATGACCCAGCTTAGATCCAGACACTGAGCATATGGAGCATCATGTGGACCGTTGATTTGTTGACGAACTTTGTGCACCCTTAAGATGTCTCGGCCGAGCAACAGCAGGATATCAACACTTCCGTCAAGGGCTGGTATTTGGCAGGCTATGTTCTTCAAGTGAGAATGGTGTAAGGCAGCTTCAGGAGTAGGGATCTCCTCTTTGTTGCTTGGAATCTGGTTGCACTCATTGATAGTGGGCAAAGGTATTTCCACATTGTCGTTCAGAGGAGCAACCACAAGACCGCTGGCTCTCCTACCTAAGACTTCTGTAGTTAGGGTACACGGTAGAGCATTTTCTTTTATGTTGAAAAGTTCAAAAAATTGTGTTGTTGCAAGAGATCTGTTACTCTGATCATCCAGAATAGTATACAGTCTTATGGCCTTTTCAGGTTGACCTCTTGGGTATACACGAACCAAACATATCTTTGCGCAGGATTTGTCAGAGTCCTTCTCCACAGACTTCCGTACATGAAGAGAACACTGAGGTAGAAGGTTCTGCTTGATCTGTGCGCTCCCTGCCTTGCTTTGCCTCAGGAGGATTGTTTGTGGGCTTAGTAAAGTTGTGCTGCTCCATATGAAGAGCTTGTACATGGTGATCGCTGTCACACTCTATGCATTTAATGATAGCTTTACAGTCCTTTGCAAAGTGTTCTGTGGAGGCGCAGCATTTGTAGCAGACCCCAAATTTCTTTAAACGTTCTTGTAGGGTTTTCTTTCTGAAGCCAATACATTTCTTAAGTGGATGCGGTTTGTTATGTATGGGACATTAGCGATTTGGGTTCTCGATGTTCTTGTTTTGTTCAGTCTTTTCAAGAGCTGTAGCAGGTGCAGGTAGAACAGTGGTCCTTTTCACTGACACTGGTCCTCGATGGTCTCTGTGTGTCATACGTGTGTTTGTAGGTCTTGGAGGGGGTGAACTGAGAGGGTTACCGTCACCATAGGAGAAACTTGGGTCATTCTTTGTGTTTGCAATTCTTTTGATGAACTCCCAGAAGTAGGAAAAAGGAGGAAAGGCAACTTGATGTTTTTCCTTGTATTTCGATCCAAGCGCTGCCCAATTTTCTTGAAGGCCATACGGTAGCTTGAGAACAATAGGGTTGATGCCACGAGGGGTGTCAAGGTAACTGAGACCAGGTAAGCAGATGTCAGCTTTAGCGAATTGAAGCTCTAATAAAACATCGCTGAGTTCTAGAAACTTTAAATTCTCTGTAGCGGAAATCCTTGGGAAGCTGTGCAATCTTTTGAAAAAGGCATCTTCAATGGCTTCTGGACTGCCAAAGTCTGTCCCAAGCAGCATTAAGGCCTGCAGCAGGGTTGTCAATATGAACCGCTTTGAGCCTCTTGATGCATTCAGTAGACTGGGGACCTAGCCATCTGATGAGCAGATCTAATTCTTCTGTAGCAGGTGATGTCTAGGTCACTCATTGTGGCTTTAAAGGTGGATTTCCATCCTCTGTAATTTTCAGGCTTGTCATCAAACTTGGTGAGGCCTGTCTTTGTGAGCTCTCTGCGAAGCATGTATTTAGCAAACAGCAACTTGTCCGTGTTTTCAGACTTTGGGTGCATGACTGTAGGTGACTTTGGAACGTATGTTGGTGCTGAGGCATTAAACACTGGAACTGGTTTAAAGTTCATTGGCATGTTGGTTTGTAGCTGTGGAGCAGTGTGCTTGCTAGCAGGTACTTGGCTGATGTCAAGGTAAGGTGGATAGTTTATGTGCATGCTATTGTCCACTGCTTGCTGAGATGCTGCAGTCTGGTGTACTGGAAGATATGAAGGCAAATTGTCTTGAGTACAGTAGGTGCGGAGAAGAGACCTTGGTTGCTGACGTTCTGGAGAGGAATGTGAAGAATCTGAGGCATAAGGCACAGCTGAGTGTCTGCTGCTACTGTTGTCTCTTTCACTAGCAGCCTGTTCTAAAACCTTTAATCTTGCCATGGCCATGGCATGTTCACATTGTTTTTCCAAAAGTTCCATTTCCACCTTGTGGCGTGCAGCTTCAGCTTCTTTGCGTGCAGCTTCAGCTTCCATTTCTGCCTTCTGGCGTGCGGCTTCAGCCTCCATGCGTGCGGCTTCAGCTCCCATTTGTGCCTTCTGGCGTGCGACTTCAGCCTCCATGCGTGCGACTTCAGCTCCCATTTCTGCTTTCTTTTTGGCGAAGGCTGCCTGAATTTTAGAAGCTTCAGCATCAGCACGGGCCTTTATGAGTTGTTGACTGAGTGTGGAAGACCTTGATTGTAGGGATTTGGAAGACCTTGAGGAGTGTCTGCTGGATGCAGAGCGGTGAGATCTGGATTCATGGAGCTGTGTGATTCTTCTGCTTTTGTCTTTGTTTGCGGCACTAAATTGTCTCTTTCTAGATTGAGCTCATTGAATCTCTTTAGTTCATCCAGTGACACTTCAGTGTTGTATCGCTTTAAGAGATGAATATATTTAACACACAGTATTTGATAATTCTGATAAGCGACATCTAATTGCTTAATAGTGCTCTCTAGTTGTAATGCATCAGGACATGGTTGATAGAGAGCTGACATGCATGTGACAGCAGTACACCAGAGATCATTCGTATGCGACACCAACTCTTTTGCGTGAGCTTCAAGATTTTCTTGTACTTTCCAGGTTGGTTTTGTTAACCTTTTTTCTCTTTTGTTTGGTTCAGGGTTTAATTCCTGATCTGAAAGGATTTCTGAGTCTGGTAGTGTGTCAGATTGCATGTTGATTTGCTGAAACATTTTGCTGACAAGGAGAGGGTTAATGATATAGTTCTATGGCAGCAGAGAAATGTATAAATTTTGCTGAGCTCAGCTAGGATTTCTAGGCAACGGTTGAAGAAAGATTTGCTTTTACTTTCTTTTCACAGTCAAATCACGTGCAATGCATACAGAGAAATAAACTGGTTGTAGTGTACAGATGCACTGTATAAACTGTTAGTAAGGCACAGATGTATTGAACTTTTACAGCACTAATATCCTGACACTGTTGAATGCTATGCTGGGACTTGTTCGCAGGCACATACAGGCTTGTGGTAATGGCTGCACTGTGTGAAGCTGCTATTTCCACTGTCCCTACAGCGTCTCCCTGTGTATCCAGAGATAGCAAGGATCCTATGGAGGATGTCTGACTGATTTTTCTTGATCTTTTGGCTGATCTTTCTAAGATCTTCTGACTGATATATATGATTTTTTGACTGGTTATATGATTTTTTGACTGTTCTGTTTCTCCACCAAAGCACTGAGAATGTGATCTCTTAATTTACTGTTGTGATGAGATGGCTATAACTCCCAGTCTAGATGAATTACAGACAGTGACTCAATCCAGATGACACCTTGAAGATCTGTTGAAGTTTTATTCCAAAACTGTAGAAAATCCACAACAATATACATTGGATAGGTCAAACAAAAAATCATGGTGAATCTGAGTCCAAAAGGCTTGCAAAGGATTACTGGGAAGAGAACAAGGGTGGAGCTATCTGGACAGGAAATCCCTGCACCATGAGGAGGGTAGGAGAGAAACCCAGGGGTAGATAAGACATGTGCAATTCTTAAAGGCATATCACAAGTCATGTGAAACATGACACCGGCGATTCAAGAAAATGGTCCCATTGAGTTTCAAAGGATGGAGGAGGCAATTAGGGATGAGCTGTTCGGTTCGATCAGTTCGGAGTTCGATTCGAACTTTGGCCGTTCGCAAGTTCGCGAACTCCGAACTTTTTGGCGTGTTCGGTTCGAGTTCGGATTTTTTTTAAAAAAGAATAAAAAATGCTTAAAAAAAACTAAAAAATCTAGAAATAGACTCTTAACTGCAGAATATTATAAGCAACGGTTTATTAGATATTGAATTAAAAACTAATATGTACGTGCAAAGATTCTCACCTCTAAATGACCTGTGTTCTCAAACGGCATAAAACAGGTGTTTTTAGTCTGGTCTAATGAATTTGATACATTGTATGTATGTAGACTATACTGAGGGTGTGGTGTCTGCTTCTGAGAAGTGTTAATTTCTCTACTAAATCTTCCTCTAATATGCTGCAATTCACTGCTGTGTGTTCCGCTCATTTTTACCGCTTTCGCTCATCATGTTTAAACACAATTTGAAGCCACATTTTATTATACGACACAGACATATTAGATATCGTTCTTTCCGGCAGACTCCGCAGATTCATAATATATCATTTTTATATGTATACGTCATGTCCTGCCTGTATATTATGACAAAAAATGCAATAAAAATTTAATTTTTAATCATCTGCAGTGTATAAAGTCGTTTTTTTCACATTTTAGCTCATGAGCATTTGCGGTTATGTCTTCTATGGGTTGTGCTTGTACAAAAATTAGAAATGGGGACTTGTTACATTTTGTGGGGGGAATTACGTGATTTACAGCAAACGCACCCCGTAGAGAAAAATCATTAGTGCAGCATCATTGTTCACATTAAAATTGAAATGTGAACAATATTGCTGCATTAATAAAAATAACACACAAAAAAACCCTCCTCAGGCCTTTCGATTGACACCCTCCAAATGAACCCCCTATCTCCACCAGTGGATTCCGGGCAGCTAGGGGTTCCCCGGCTATCTGACGTCATCACGCTATTTGTGAGGAGGTCAGGCAGTGAGGGGGGACCCGGGGGTGGAGCCGCCATCCAAGATGGCGGCCCCCACCACAGCTAGGCCGCACTTCGGCGCCGCAAGGCATCTCTATACACAGCCCCATCAGCATCTCTATACACAGCATCTCTATACACAGCATCTCTATACGCAACCTCACAGCATCTCTATACACAGCCACACAGCATCTCTATACACAACCCCATCAGCATCTCTATACACAAACAGCATCTCTATACACAACCCTGTCAGCATCTCTATACACAGCATCTCTATATGCAACCTCACAGCATCTCTATACACAGCCTCACAGCATCTCTATACACAGCATCTCTATACACAACCCCATCAGCAGCTCTATACACAAACAGCATCTCTATACACAACCCCATCAGCATCTCTATATAAAAAACAGCATCTCTATACACAACCCCATCAGCATCTCTATACACAACCCCATCAGCATCTCTATATACAAACAGCATCTCTATACACAACCCCATCAGCATCTCTATACACAAACAGCATCTCTATACACAGCACCATCAGCATCTCTATACACAGCATCTCTATACACAACCTCACAGCATCTCTATACGCAACCTCACATCATCTCTATACACAGCCTCACAGCATCTCTATACACAACCCCATCAGCATCTCTATACACAACCCTATCAGCATCTCCATACACAAACAGTATCTCTATACACAACCCCATCAGCATCTCTATACACAGCATCTCTATACGCAACCTCACAGCATCTCTATACACAGCCTCACAGCATCTCTATACACAGCATCTCTATACACAACCCCATCAGCATCCAGGGGCAGATCCAGAGACTAGTCTCGGGAGGGGCACTGACAGAAAATAAGGTGTTTTAGCAGAGGGCCCGGCTCACAGGAGCTTACAATCTAGAGGAGCAGAGGGCACCCAGGAGCTTACAATCTAGAGGAGCAGAGGACACCCAGGAGCTTACAATCTAGAGGAGCAGAGGGCACCCCGGATTTTACAATCTAGCGGAGCAGAGAGCCCCCAGCTCACACATGGATTTGCCCCCAGCTCATGGATTTGCCCCAGCTCATGGATTTGCCCCAGCTCACACATGGATTTGCCCCAGCTCATGGATTTGCCCCAGCTCACACATGGATTTGCCCCCAGCTCACACATGGATTTGCCCAGCTCATGGATTTGCCCCCAGCTCATGGATTTGCCCCCAGCTCACACATGGATTTGCCCAGCTCATGGATTTGCCCAGCTCATGGATTTGCCCCAGCTCATGGATTTGCCCAGCTCATGGATTTGCCCCCAGCTCATGGATTTGCCCCCAGCTCATGGATTTGCCCAGCTCATGGATTTGCCCCCAGGTCATGGATTTGCCCCAGCTCATGGATTTGCCCCCAGCTCATGGATTTGCCCAGCTCATGGATTTGCCCCCAGGTCATGGATTTGCCCCCAGCTCATGGATTTGCCCCCAGCTCATGGATTTGCCCCAGGTCATGGATTTGCCCCAGCTCATGGATTTGCCCCAGCTCATGGATTTGCCCCAGGTCATGGATTTGCCCCCAGCTCATGGATTTGCCCCCAGCTCATGGATTTGCCCCAGCTCATGGATTTGCCCCAGCTCATGGATTTGCCCCAGCTCATGGATTTGCCCCAGCTCATGGATTTGCCCAGCTTACACATGGATTTGCCCCCAGCTCATGGATTTGCCCAGCTTACACATGGATTTGCCCAGCTCTCACCTGGATATTGCTCCAGCTCCGGCGGAGGTTGAGGGGACCCAGATGCCGGGCAGCGCCGGAGTGCCTGCCCGGTCCTGAACAGTCCGTCCTGTTAAAGGGAAGCGGCTGCGTGCGTGCGCAGGTCACGCGGTCCGGCCAGTCAGGTGGTACAGAGACTCAGTACCACCTGATTAGCCAGACCACGTGACCGGCTGCGCCTGCACGCAGCCGCTTCCCTTTAACAGGACGGACTCTTCAGGACCGGGCAGGCACTCCGGCGCTGCCCGGCATCTGGGTCCCCGGCTCAAATCTCGGGGGGGCAATTGCCCCGTTGCCCCCCTGGATCCGCCCCTGTCAGCATCTCTACACACAAACAGCATCTCCATACACAACCCCATCAGCATCTCTAAACACAGACTCACAGCATCTCTATACACAGCCATACAGCATCTCTATACACAGCCATACAGCATCTCTATACACAGCATCTCTATACACAGCCTACCAGCATCTTTATACACAGCCTCACAGCATCTCTATACACAACCACATCAGTATCTCTATACATGGCATCTCACGGCGTCTGAGGACGCTGAAGTCAGAACGCTGCAGGACCCAGGACAGAGAGGTGAGTATCTCCGCCGGGGGTCCCGCAAAGCTGATGATGTGTGGGACAAGTCCTCCTCAGCATACAGTGGGAGTAACTGAGCCCACACGTTGTCAGCAGTGAAGGGGTTAAAAATTTCTTTTTTTTTACTTTTTGCCCTTGTTTCCTGTCCCAAGGCACGACCCGGACATTGTTTCTAAATGTTTCTATACATTCTAGTTTCCGCCACTTCACGGGCAGGTTATGGGGACCTCCTAGACACGATATTTGAAGGAATTTTTTGATTTTATTTTTAACCCTTATTTCATGGAAAACTCACTGTCCCTTTAAAAACGTTTTTTTACTTTTTGTCCTTGTTTCCTGTCCCCCAGGGCACTACCCGGACCCCCATACACCTTTTATGGCAAATATCTAGCATATATATGCCCTCTTGGAGGGCACTCTAAAAATCGAATTTTGAGTCCCATTGACTTGTATTGAGATTGAGTTCGAGTTCGAACTTCTGAAAAGTTTGAGTGTGAATCGAACTCGGGGGTGTTCGGCTCATCCCTAGAGGCAATCCTCGCGATGACTGTAGGAGGCGATAGAGGGTTGATATCCTGTGTTTATGTGGGTGTTCGGAGGTACAGAGGGATTCAAAAGAAGTGGGAACTCGGAGCAAGCGGTGACGTGTGGGCAATGATAGGAGGTAGTGGGAGATTTGGGAGAAGTTAAAGCGTTCCATGAGGGTAGGGGGAACACTCTGTTCTGTGCCATCCCAGGGTGCGTGTAGCTCCCGGCCTGAGATGAAATGCAAGGCTCGTGGTGTAACGATTCCCGAAAGTCAGCGTTTGACACGGGGCATTACCCCAGGGACAAAATCCTGGTTGTTCACGAGACAGCAGTGACTTCTGATGCCTTGGACTGGCTACGGTTGCTCATAGAGGACGTTGTGCCTCGTGTTTGTTGTGCCTCCTCCTCTTCCTCCCTTGACTATTTGTGTGTCACTGGCAGCCCCTTCCTCTAGGTTGATTATACTCCCTTCCTCAACCTCAGAGTTTTAATAAGAGCACTGTAGTTGCTGCGCATCCTCAAGCAGCATGTCACTGTCACTGTAGTCAAACAATTCAGCTGACTCCTCTGTGTATGTTGGTGAGGCTACGGCAGGAGTAGCTGTGGACGTAGAGGCTGCTTTAGATGCTTTGGCAGCTGAGGTGGACTGTAAAGCACTACAAGCCTGGCTGGCAGAGGACTCAGAGGATGAGGATGGCCTGGTTAGCCAATCCACCAAATCCTCTGTATGTTGCTGCTGCTTAAGACGGCCAGCACCAGTTAGAAAGGACAAGCGTGCCCCTGCAGAGGATGCACCAGGTCCACGACGACCAGGGGCACTGCCTTCTGACACAGAGGCTGGTTGCCCTCTTATCTGTGTCTGGGAGCGTCTGCCTGTCCTTTTTGGTCTTTCTGACATGGTGAGTGATATATAGATTAAAGATATACAGAACTCTGATTCAACTATGGTATGAAGATTGGAGATATACAGAACTCTGATTCTAATCTGGTATAAAGATTGGAGATATACAGAAATCTGATTCAACTCTGGTATATAGATTAAAAATATTCAGAACTCTGATATAAGTTGGCGATTTTACTGATATTTTCCCTGCAAAGCTGCCAATGTCATCTACTCTCTCTCTCTTATTCACTTCCTCTCCTGCATGCTCCTGATAGCTGGCAACAGCCAGATTCAACTCTCAATAGATAAACAGATGAACTCTGATTAAACTGTGTTATTGTATGGTATCTAGAATTAGATCAAGATATACAGATTTTCCAGAACAATGCTATAAATCAGTGATACACACTGTCCCCAGCTGTAGCCAATTACAAGCTTCAGGCCAGTGGAAAAGTGCATTGTGTTCCATTGTGGTGCATTGTGGGCTGTGCCAAGACAGATTCAAATTTGTTGAACTGTGGTATAACTCTGATACACACTGATAACAGGCTGCGCCAAGACAGATTCTTATTTGCTGAACAATGGTAGAACTCACTGAAACACACTGTCCCTGATACCCTGGCAGTGCCAACACAGATTCAAATTCCCATAAATCTCCTACAACTCACTGAAACACACAGTCCCTGATAGCCTGGCAGTGCCAACACAGATTAAAATTCCCAGAAATCTCCTACATCGTCACTGATACACCCTGACAGAACAATCTCCTCTCCTCTCTGATTCACTCCTGCAAACACACACGCTGGGGCTGCAGGCAGGGAAGCCTTATGTAGTGTGCTGCAGGACTTAGCTCTGTGAGCATATGATTGAGCCATGATTGGCATAGTCTTGCCCCTGACCTGTGGTCAGGTGCAAGGCTGTAGCCAATTACAAGCTTCAGACAAGGGGAAAAGTGCATTGTGGTGCATTGTGGGCGAACATGTGGCAAACACGCGGAAATGTTCGGAGTTCGACGAACAGCCGTACGGGCGATGTTCGAATCGAACTTCGAACAGATCCGAACCGAATGCTCATCCCTACTCGGGACGCGACAGCAGGGAATCATTCAGACGCCAATTCGAGTTGCCCCTTGTAGAGTAAGAGTCTGTCAACTGCAAAGTCACCAGGGCATGGTCTGACCAGGATATCGGCCCTATAATACAGTCCTGAATCCCATGCAACCCCTCCCCCCTGGTCAGAAACGAATCCAGCCGGGAGTACGTCTGATAAACTTGAGAGAAATAATTATAGTCAGTCTCCCCCAGATGGAACATTCGTAGCGTAGTTTGAAGGAGACACAAGACGCGGCTGTATGTTCAAACAGGATTCTCTCTCTGTCTCACTCTGAGCTTTAATGAACAAAAACGACACTACTTATGCTGAAATCCAACAACCATAATTTGCATAAATGACGCACATCGTCCTACTAAAATGCTAATTAGATTATGTATTACATGTATTTACAATAAACATTCTTTAGGCTTTAGCTCACACAACATTTAAATAATCTATTGTTCTAACACACAAGACAAACACTATCCCAGATTTCTTGAATCAAACATGCAGCCAGATAAGGGGAAAAGCCCAAGCCCAGTTGCATAAATTACACAGCAGTAAAGCTTGTTTACTGGATATACAAAAACACATTTACTTACAGGAATATAAGTATATTTAAAACAAAAGCTACTCCATTTTACACTGAACTAATTTAAACTAAAACCAAACACTTTAAAATATATTTAAAATCACACGATATAAATGAACATAAAGTCTCTTGGGGTTTGAAGCGTGGAGCGCCACGTCAGCTCCATGACAGAAATGAGGTCTCTTTCTGCGACGGGGTATATTCCTCCAACAGGTTCCACTCGACCAACATTTTCATCCCCTCCGAAGCCGTGGAGATGACATGAAGAGTCCCTTGGTACCAGACAAGAAGTTTCACCGGAAAGCCCCACCGATATTAGATTTGACTATTCCTCAATATTTTTGTAACCGGCAGAAATTACTTGCGTTGGGCCATGGTATATGCTGATAGATCAGCGAAAAATAACAGCTCAGCGAATGGTGCCGGCAATGGTGACAGTTTACGGGACGCAGCCATCAATGCGTCTTTTACGTAGTAAAAGTGTACACGTAAGATGTTATCTCTGGGTGCTGCGGGCGGCAGGGATTTCGGTTTAGGAAGACGATGTGCTCTATCTAACTGGAGTTGCTCACGGGACATGTCTGTTGCATCCTCAGCCCCTGTTGTGCTCCCTGGGGGGTCTGGGCATGGTGGTGTGCCGCTGGCTGGTCGGTTGCCAGCACTTCCAGAAAGCAGATTGGCATCTGAGGGGGTGAAGCCTGGTGTAGTCACAAATAGGGATGAGCCGAACACCCCCGAGTTCGGTTCGCACTCGAACTCGAACTTTTCAAATGTTCGAATTCGAACGCGAACTTAATACAAGTCAATGGGACTCAAAATTCGATTTTTAGAGTGCCCTCCAAGAGGGCATATATGCTAGTTATTTGCCATAAAAGGTGTATGGGGGTCCGGGTAGTGCCCTGGGGGACAGGAAACAAGGACAAAAAGTAAAAAAAAAAAAACGTTTTTAAAGGGACAGTGAGTTTTCCATAAAATAAGGGTTAAAAATAAAAAATAATAATTCCTTCAAATATCGTGCCTAGGAGGACCCCATAACCTGCCCGTGAAGTGGCGGATTTCTAGGATGTATAGAAACATATAAAAACAAAAAAAATGACGTTTCAAATGACGGTAAATGCTTTTCCTTTAATCTATTCGTAAACAACTGCTTGGGGCGGCAGCCTGTATGAAATTTAGGACGCGCAGAGAAAGTTTAGTGATTTTTTGGCTAAATTATGGTGAAACTTATGCAGGCTTTGGATGAAAGTAACAATCGGTGCTTTAAAATTGGGCCTTTAGCGTCGGCAAAAGTGTCGTCACACAGTAACCCCTCTTAGGATATGAATCTGGTACAGGCGTCAGTGGCAGCCAAATATTGTGCCTTTGGTACCAGGCCAGCAAGTGCCATCATACAGTAACCCCTCTGTGGTATTGTGGAAGAGTGCTGGGGTGGAGCATGCGGTCCTATATTAAAAAGATATGCATCTGGTAAAGGCATCAGTGCACCCAGATATTGTGCTTTTGGTGCCAGGCCAGCAAGTGCCATCATATAGTAACCGCTTTGTAGTATTGTGGAAGAGTGCAGGGGTGGACCATGCGGTCCTATATTAAAAAGATATGAATTTGGTAAAGGCGTCAGTGCAGCCAAATATTGTGCCTTTTGATGGCAGCAAGTGCCTTCACACCGTAACCCTTTTGTGGTATTGTGGAAGAGTGCAGGGTTGGACCCCTGCGGTTCAAAAAATTAAAATGATATAAATGTGGCACAGGCGTCAGTGCAGCCAAATATTGTGCCTTTCATGGCAGCAATTGCCTTCACACCGTAACCCTTTTGTGGTATTGTGGAAGAGTTCAGTGCTGGAGGTTTTGTGAATGCAGAAGACATCCACAATCTATTCTGTTACGTCAGCATCAGGGGATTGATAGCTGCTGATCCAGGACTGAATCATTTTTATAAATGTCAGCCGGTCTACAGAGTCGGTGGACAGATGCACTCTTTTGTGTCTTTTAAGGAAGTGGATCATCTGCTGGAAAGGTATCCAGGTCTGCCCTTGCCTCTAGGTAGTCCTGCACCATATGGTGAAGACGCTGGCAATGGGTGCCTACATTTGACCTCCCTGGGCGTCGTGGACTAAAAAAACTTAAAAAGGCTTCAGTCAAGCGGCCCCGGCCTTCACCACTATTCCTCTGATCATCTGCAGCCTCAGAAGCACCTGTGTCATCACTTGGTAACCTACCAGTGCCTGGAAAGGTGTTACACAAGTGTCGCTTTAGAGCATCCTCAAGTTTTTTCATCCTGTGCTCCCTCTGTGCGGGCAGGATGAGCTCTGCAACTTTACCCTTGTATCGTGGATCAAGAAGGGTTGCCAACCAGTAATGATCCCTCTCCTTGATAGTACGAATCCTGGGGTCCTTTAGCAGGGTTTGCATAATAAGGGAGCCCATGCAGCGTAGGTTGGAGGTGGCATTAGCTTCCGAGTCTTCCCGGTCAATGAGGATGACTGTATCGTGCACTTCCTCCTCCCGGCCACGCACTAGCCCTTGTGTTTCTGGGCACACAAAACCCTCCCTTGAGGAATCCCCATCTTCAAAGCCCCCACTACTTAAATATTCCTCCTCCTCATCATCCTCCTCCTGTCTGATCTGAGGAGGAATGCTGTCTGTGGAAAGACTGGGTCCTTCAGAGCTAGGGAAGGCCTCCTCTTCCTCCCGCTGCTCTGCCTCTAGAGCCACATTTATAATTCCCCGCAGAGTGTGCTCCAGCAGGAACAGTAAAGGAATTGTGTCACTGATGCATGCGCTGTCCCTGCTCACCATCCTCGTTGCCTCCTCAAATGGTGACAGTACAGTGAATCAGCCACTGCGGGGGGGAAACCAAGTTGACCTGAACCTGTCCTTGTGCCATACTCACACAGGTACTCGTTGATGGCCCTCTGCTGCTTGTGCAGACGCTGCAGCATTGCTAATGTCGAGTTCCACCTGGTGGGCATGTCACAGATCAGACGGTTTGTGGGAAGGTGGAATTCTCTTTGAATTTCTGCCAGGCGAACGCTTGCTGGGAATGACCGTCTGAAGTGGCTGCAGACTTTTCTGGCCTGGCTGAGAAGCTCTGGCAGCCCTGGATACTTGGTTAGGAAATGCTGTACCACTAGATTTAGGACGTGTGCTAGGCATGGTACATGCGTCAATTTACCCTTGCGTAGAGCGGAGAGAAGGTTGCTGCCATTATCACAGATGACAATTCCCAGCTGAAGCTGGCGTGGCGTGGTGTTAACCATCTCTGCACCTGCCCCTGCAGAGCTGACAGAATTTCTGGCCCAGTGTGGCTGCTGTCCCCTATACAAACCAGCTCAAGCACAGTATGGCATCTTTTTGCTTGAGCCATTGCATAGCCCCTGTCAGGCATTGGTTTAACTGCCACTTCGCCAGAGACACAGAAGGAGGAGGAGGAGGAGGAAGAGGGAGAGGTGGTGGTGGAGCAGACAGACCTCATACAAGTAGCTTTCTGGAGGCGTGGTGGATGAACAAGCTCCAGCACAGAGCCCCGTCTTGGATCCCTCCCAGCTGCAATCAGAGTTACCCAGTGTGCCGTGAAGGAAATGTAACGACCCTGTCCATGCTGGACCACGTGTCTAAAGTCACATGCACCTTGCTGCGGACTGCCTTTCCCAATGACTCAATAACATTGTCTTCCATGTGCTGGAATGGCCTTCCGTGAAAAGTAATTGCATTTTGGAACATGCCACATGTTGGAACAGCACATTCAGCAAATTCACAGAAGGGAGCAGAGTCCACTAGCTGGAAAGGCAGCAGCTGCAATGCGAGTTATTTTGCTAAACTGGCATTTAGACGCTGTGCTTGGGGATGGTTGGGACTATATTTTTTCTTACGCTGCAGCAGCTGGGGCAACGTAATCTGACTGCGTAAATCTTCAGCTGATGGGATGCTGTCACATTGTGAAGGAGCTGGTACATCCATTACTGTAGCATCATCCCTGTCAGTGGAGGTTGTAGGCAATGACATGGCAGGACATACAGTGGGGGTAGAGACAGATGAGGAGGAGGAGGACCTACGCAAAGTTTTGTGCCAACGGGATGTGTGGCAGGTGGTCATATGTCGCCTCAAGCACATGGTACCCAAGCGTCCGGTGTCTTTCCCATGCTTGAGCCTCATCTGACATAGATTACAAATTGCACCAGTGGGGTCTGCTGCACATTTCTTAAAGAACTCCCAGACAGCAGAGTCCCTGGATGTGTGCTTTGAGACAACAGCGCTCTGCACCTGAGCAGCTCTGACATCTGATGCTTTGGACTGGCTAGTGCTACGGTTGGTCTTAGAGGATGTTGTGCTTCGTGTTTGTTGTGCCTCCTCCTCCCCCTCCTCCTCACTCGACTCCTCTGTTAAATCAGGCACCCAGGTGGAGTCAGTGACCTCATATTCATTGTCATCATCACCCCCTATCTCCTCGTCACTGGAGCCAACTTGGCAGTATGCTGCAGCTGCTGGGGCAACATGAGTGCCAGTTATTTGTGTGTCATCACTGGCACCATCTTCCTCTAGGTTGATTTATACTCCCTCAACCTCAGAGATTGAATCAGAGCACTGTACTTGCTGCGCATCATCAAGCAGCATGACACTGTCATTGTAGTCAAACAATTCAGATGACTCCTCTGTGTGTGATATTGAGGCTATGGCAGGAGTAGCTGTGGACATGGAGGCTGCATTAGATGTTTTGTCAGCTGAGGTGGTCTGTAAAGCACTACAAGCCTGGCTGGCAGAGGACTCAGAGGATAAGGATGGCCTGGTTAGCCAATCCACCAAATCCTCTGTATGTTGCTGCTGCTTAAAACGGCCAGCACCAGTTAGAAAGGACAAGCGTGACCCTGCAGAGGATGCACACTTCCACCACGACCAGAGGCACAGCCTCCCGACAAAGAGAGTGCTTGCCCTCTTTTCTATGTCTGGGAGTGTCTGCCTGTCCTTTTTGGTCTTTCTGACATGGTGAGTGATATATAGATTAAATATATACAGAACTCTGATTCAACTTTGGTATAAAGATTTCCAGAACTCTGGTATAACTCAGTGAGACACCCTGATAGCTGGCAGCCAGTGACAAGACAGATTACAATTCCCAGAAACTTTCTATAAATCAGTGAGACCTCCTGATGGGTGCCAGTGACCAGACACAAATCACAATTCGCAGAAATCTGCTATAAGTCAGTGAGACCCCCTGATAGGACCCCCTGATAGGTGGCAACAGTGACAAGACACAGATTACAATTCGCAGAAATCTGCTAGAAGTATGTGGGACCCCCTGATAGCTGGCAGTGAGAAGACACAGATTACAAATCTCAGAAACCTCCTATAAATCAGTGAGACCCCCTGATGGGTGGCAGTGACAAGACACAGATTACCTCAATTCCCAGATATTTTGGAGAAATTACTGAGCCCCCAAAATACTTGGTGGCAGTGAGTGAGAACACACAGATTACCTCAATTCCCAAATATTTTGTAGAAATTCCTGAGCCCCCAAAATAGTTGCTGGGAGTGAGAACACAAAGAGTACAACAATTCCCAGATATTTGGTAGAAATGAGACCTCTCCAGTAGATTAGACCCCCCCCCCAGTAGCTGGTGGCAGACTGGCAGTAAGAACACACACTAACACAACAACAATCTCCTCTGAAATCTCCTCTCAAACACGTACAGAAGAGCTGTATGAAGCCTTATATAGTGTGCTGAGGGACTTAGCTCTGTGAGCCCATGATTGGGCAAAATTTCCTCAATCAGGACTCTGAGCCGTGATTGGCATAGTGTTGAACCTGTCTTGCACCTGACCTGTGGTCAGGTGCAAGGCTGTAGTCAATTACAAGCTTCAGGCCAGTGGAAAAGTACATTGTGGGCCATTGTGGTGCATTGTGGGCGAACACACGGCGAACATGCGGAAATGTTCGTAGTTCGCGAACATGCGAACAGGCTATGTTCGATGCGAACTCCGAACCGATCGAACCGAACAGCTAATCCCTGATTCCCTAGTCACAAGGAGCCGCTGGGTTTAAAACCGGGCAAGAGGGGTTGCCTCGTCACCCTGACGTGGAGTTTGATTCCAGCAGCGCTAAGTTTATTCCTACATTGATATCCTGTTACCGACCCATTTCTGTATGCGATTCCTTCTCCTGTTAATTGACCCGGCTTGTACTTTGACCACTCTATCTGCACGTTTGTATATCGCTGTCTGTGAGCGTTGGCAATTTAACCCTATGCTTGCCACTGGGTTTATTGCTCGCTGTCTGGGTTCTGTCCCATCTCAGCTTGGGGTATCGCTTGTGACCTTTCGTGGTACCGTTACCCAACGTACAGCTCATGTTAATGTTCATGTGAAACCTGCGATTAAGAAAGATTGTTTATTTCTGCCGTTTGTTATTTCTAATCGCATCTCTGAATATACTCATGAGAACAACCTTGTCTGCAAGTCAGTACCTTCTGGTATTAGCCAGGTATCTACTATCTGCAATTCCAAACCAGTCCATACTGTTTCTGAATTTCTTTTGACTGCCCTGCACCTTGAATACTTCACGGGCTGTCGTCCCACGTATCATGTTTCTGAGCGTGTCCTAGGTAATCTGTTGGTCTCGAAACCTTCAGAGCCTAGAGGCAATTCAGTTAGCCCTTGTGTCTCCTTGGCTATTAAGTTAGTCTGTAGTTTATGAACCTTTTGTGTTATTCAAGCAGATACTTTTGCCCTCAAGGATCTCAACTCCGCTACTTGTGTGGAAGCATTACCGCTACCGTTAGATTACGTCAGGCCAATGGATCTGGTAGAGTTATCAGAAATCATGTCCAAATTAGGCGACTTGATTAATAAACAGGAGGAACAACTCCATAGACAGGAGGTGCAAGATCGTAGACTAGAGGAGCAGGATCATAGGATGGATCAATTTGCTCAGGCTTTGGGCCTACTCCTGAATCAACCTAAGGAGTTAGGTCAGGCGTCACCACCCTTCATTCCTGCAGTTAATGAGGCTCCCCAAACTGTGTCTGTTTTTTCTATGATCGCTACTGAAGTATCTCATGTGAGTTTAAAGACACCTACATGTTTCAGTGGGTATTCTGGTTTATGCAGAGGGTTCATAACCCAAATTGATATCATGTTTGAGTTGAATCCAGGTATGTATCCCACAGATAGAGCTAAGGTGGGTTATGTGATCAACCACCTGACTGAGAAAGCTCTACTGTGGGCAACCCCTTTATGGGAATTAAAGAAACCAGTGATTTATAATTATGCTGCATTTATGAATGACTTGAGACGTACATTTGACCCTGCTCAAAGGGCTACAGGGGCAGCTAGAGCTTTGTGGCGTATTTCCCAGGGCAACCGCCGAGTTGCTGACTATGCCATAGAATTCAAAACAATAGCAGCAGAATTACAGTGGCAAAATGATGTGCTTGTTACGGCATTTCTCGAGGGAATTTCAGAGACTGTTATGAATGAATTAGCACCTTTGTCTTTGCCTGAAGAACTAGAAAATCTGATTGATTTTCGTATTGCTCTTGATGATCATCAGATGCGAGACAGAAGGTCTGATCGTAGCAAGTCACATAAACAGCCTCACGGTACATGTTCTATTCCCAGGTCTGTTCATGCTGTATCTCCTCCCAGACCCATGCCTGCTGAACCAGAGCCTATGCAACTAGGTCGTTCTGGCAATATCAGGAGAGGAGAGACAACATCGCCACAAAGAGGGTCTCTGTTTTTATTGTGCTGATAGAGGGTATTTTAGGTTACAATGCCCCAAAATACCCGAGAGGTCTACTGTGTCACAAGCAAACCTGGTGTAGCGATGTGTTAAAGTTTACTGTGGCAGTACCCATTTTTGGCCACAAGATGGAGACAATCACGAGTAAAGACCCTGGACACTCGAACTACATGTCCCGGCATGCTTTGCGAAGAAACAGGAAGTGGGTGGGTTTGTGGAGACGCTGTACATCCTGCACCTCGTGGAGAACAGGCAGAGCGCGCCAGGGAGCAGAGGAGGGTGGATGCACACACAGAGAAGGAGAGACCAAAAGATAGGCCGGAGCGCAGACAGAGTGGATCGGGCCTTAGGATTGGGTCACCCAGCCTTGCGGGAGACAGACATCACCATCTATATTATCCGAGTGCAGTGCTGAGGAGAGAAGACCCCTCGAGTAAGGAGTACCGCGGTCGATTGAAGCGGGGAGCAGGCGGTAAGCTGGCTGAGTCGTGGCTGACAGACAGAAGGCCAGACAACAGATCCGGTGGTCGGCGTCCCCAGTCAACATCGAGCGGAGAGACGTCCTGGGTCAGCGGAACCTCAAGCTTGTGCTGGATGGGTGAGAGGCCCCCAAGGCCGTATGTAAATAAGAGCGTACGCTGCTGTTTTCCTTCTAAAACCCACAGGGCCCCAACTGACTAGTCGAAGACATCATTAAAGTAAACTCACTGGCCAGTTGAAAAGTACCCGGGTACCCTACACACACGAACACACACCACTTCACGTTCTGGGACTTAACCTGTGCAGGACTCAGTTTCCTTTTCCGAATCGGGACAAGGGGGCAAAGTTAAAGTTACATTCTGAACAATTTTTCCTTTTTTTTGTTCCCGCTGCGCGTTTACCGTGATACGAGAACTGTGTATTTTATTGTGTCCCGCTACGCGGTTTTTCCTCGAATTTCGTATCTTTTAATTTTCTGCTCGGTCGGGGTTTTTCCGAAAATACGAAGCCCTCGTGTTTTCGTTTCTTTTACCGCTACGCGTTTATCGTGTTACGAAAGTACTGTAAATCTTCCTGCATATACCGTGTCTCAAGAGCTGAAAACCTTTTTAGTAAACCTTTTAACTTGTAAAACTTACAGCGTGTTGGAGTATATTTATTCCCTAGTGCGGGGAGACTGACCCGTGGTTCATTTTCAGCGGCTCCTCCGGGAGTGAGCGCTACACTGGTATCGCCTGAGAGACAGGTTCTAGGTACCACTGTCGTGTCTCTCGTATCTGATAAGAAAAGTAAGAAAAAATCTCGAGTGGTAATGCCTGTAACCATTGGTTGGGAGAAGGTCAAATTTGACACTGAGACATTACTGGATTCTGGGTCTGCAGGAAATTTTCTAGACTCTGGGTTTGCTGCCATTCACCAAGTGCCTCTGGTTGAGAGAGAGATACCACTTCTCATTGAGAGTATTGACGGCAGAAGGTTGACACGACCTCATGTCACGCATCAAACTGTTCCTGTATCTTTTAGCACTGGTGTTCTGCATAAAGAGAAAATACAGTTACAAATTATTGAGTCTCCTACCGTTCCTATCATATTGGGCTATCCGTGGTTGGCTAAACACAACCCAGTGGTGAACTGGGGAAAAGGGGAGTTGGAATCGTGGGGATCAAAATGCTGGTCCAGGTGTCTGGGCATGACTGCTACAGTTACATAGTTACATAGTTACATAGTGAAAAAAGACATGCGTCCATCGGGTTCAGCCTCTCCCACAAAACCTACTGCTGTTGATCCAAAAGAAGGCAAAAAACCCAGTCTGAAATATGCAACATGCTGGGAAAAAAATCCTTCTTGACCCCAGAATGGCAGTCAGATTTCTCCTTGGATCAAGAAGCTTTTACCCACATATTAAATATTATAACCCTTAATATTCTGTGTCTGCAGGAAGTCATCCAGTCGTTTTTTAAAAGTCTGTACAGACTCTGACCCAACCACCTCAACAGGCAGAGAATTCCACAGCTTTATTGTTCTCACCGTAAAATAACCCTTCCTATGCTTTAAGCTAAATTTTCTTTCTTCCAGTCTAAATAGATGACCCCTTGTCCTATGTATAGACCTGTTAATGAATAGGTTATCAGACAATGGTTGATAATGGCCCCGTATATATTTATATAAGGTTATCAGATCCCCTCTAAGGCGCCGTTTCTCTAAACTAAACAGGTTTAAGCTTGTTAGTCTTTCCTCATAACTTAACCCTTCCATCCCCCTTATTAATTTAGTTGCCCGTCTCTGTATTTTTTCTAGCGCTATAATATCTTTTTTTAAGACAGGTGCCCAAAAGTGCACGGCATATTCAAGGTGCTGCCTGACCATTGATTTATACAGAGGCAAAATTATGTTTTCATCCCGTGAGTGAACTCCCCTTTTAATGCATGCCAATACTTTGCTTTGCTGGCCTTGGCGGCTGCTGTTTGACATTGCACATTGTTACTTAGTTTGAAGTCTATGATTATTCCCAAATCCTTCTCCTGCTTGGATTTCCCTAACTCCGTACCATTTAGGGTATAAATTGCTTGTGTGTTCTTCACTCCAAAGTGCATAACTTTGCATTTATCTAGATTAAATTTCATCTGCCATTTAAGTGCCCAGTCCCCCAAACTATCTAAATCCCTCTGCAGCGAAGTAACAGCCTGCTCACATTGTAAAACTTTTCCTAATTTTGTGTCATCTGCAAACACTGATACATGACTTTCAATGCCTATCTCAAGGTCATTTATAAATAAATTGAATAGTATTGGTCCTATAACAGACCCCTGAGGGACACCACTTACCACTGGTGTCCATCTTGAAAATGTACCATTTATGACCACTCTCTGTACCCTATCTTTTAGCCAGTTTTCTATCCAAGAGCAAGTATTTTCATCTAGACCAATTTTTCTTAATATAAATAGTAACCTTTTGTGTGGAACTGTTTCAAAAGCTTTGGCAAAATCTAAGTAAATCAGTTAGCACTTGTGTTTCCTTGGCTATTAAGTTACAGTCTGTAGTTTATGAACCTTTTGTGTTATTCAAGCAGATACTTTTGCCCTCAAGGATCTCAACTCCGCTACTTGTGTGGCAGCGTTACCGCTACTGTTACAATGTCAGGCAGAAGCACCTGGAATAGCTCGTACAAATAATCCGTTAGGGCTTCTTGCCGCACTGTTTCAGGTATACCCCTTATTCTAATATTTTTGCATCTTGATCTGTCCTCCATGTCAGCCACCTTAAGAAGAAGCTTTTCATGGGATTGTTTCAGGGACGTGTGCGCGTCTACCAGCTCGTTGTGAGCTAGACATAGCTCATCCGTTTTAGTCTCTACCTGCTCAACGCGATCACCCAGGTCTCTTATGTCCCTGTGGATGTCAGCTGTGATGGCCCGGAAGTCCGCTTGAATAGTTGTCCTAAGGTCTTGCAGGAGCGCCTGTATCTGTTTCTCCATGGCCGGAGTAGAGTGAGAGCTGTCCCGCATCACCACTTCCTCTGCATCGCCCATGCAGTCCGAGGAGGATCCTGGGGAGCCGCCATCTTGGATCTCGCGGCGTTTCAATTTTTGGACCAATCTGCCTTGTTCCGGTGCTTTTGGAACCTTGGGAGGTGGCATCTTGTTCCCTACTGTCTCTCCGAAAGTTCACCGGTCTCGGATGCCTCCAACAAGTGAGATAAAGTTGCAGGATTGTTAAAATGGCCAGGCGCCGCTGCAGAGCTCAGCTCACTCGCGTCCACTCGTAATGGCCGCCGGACACGCCCCCTTAACTTTTTGTTTTACGTGACCCACTGAGCAGCGTCTGTTGGTATACCCTGGCTGGGGATATTGCAGTTGTGCTTCCCTTTTTATTTTTAGCGCTGCCTTTCAGGTTGGCTGCAAGCTGCCCTAGATATACATTTTATGAGTGTTTTGTTTGTCTTTTATGACTCCTGCCGCATGAAAGCTGACTTTTTATTTTATATTCAGATTTCTGCTGAGTGAAAGCTGACTTTTTCTTTTTTCAGAAATGTATCTGCAGACTCTTATTCCCCCCCACACACATTTTGACATTTTGAGGGCTTCTTATGAGACCCCCCTCCCCTATGTTTTACATATTTCTCATGTGTGTGCTGTCTGGCCCTGCGAGGCCAACTTTGCTGGTCGACTCGGCATGTGACCCTTTTGTTTTCACAAAAATGAAAATCTTGAATATGAAAAATATTTCCGTTTTTATCTAATATCTAATAAATCGTTTATTCCTTTAATCTGCAGTAAATTCTTTCATTTTTTTATGATATCTTAGGTATTTTTTGTGATTTTGTTTCGATCTTTTTTAAATAGCATTTTTTTGTTGTTTTTTTTAAATGTGGCAGACTTTTTTATTATTACTCATAGGACCTTATATGTTAATTCCAGACATTTTTGCCCAGTAGTTTTTTTACAAACTTGACACAATCGTTTTTTTGTTGTTGTTTTTTTTTATCTGTCCAGCGGCTTGTCGACTTTTTTTCTGCGGCTGGTCAGCGCTGTGTTTGGCAGCTCGTTGGTTGCATTTGGGGACTGTCTGGCATGTCTGCGATGACTGTCCAGTGGGTTGGCGGCAACGTGCGGCTGGTTTGCAGCGGCTGTCCGGCGGGTTAGCAGCAACAACTGGAGGACTTGTGGCCAGGCATGTACTGGCCATTGGGAGCACCGGGAGATTCCAGAGGGGCCGATGGGTCAGTGGGCCAGCTGAGCCTGGGGGTGCTTTTTTAAACTTAGTCCAGCACTTAGTATAACCAGGACTGAATTACACTAGTGTGGAATGTCAGCACTTGTTTCAAAGGTCTGAAGTATTTCTGCATTGCAGAGGTGGGTTAGGGGGGGCTTCCTTGGACACCCACACATGGATTCTGGAGCTCGCTATGGCTTTATTGTGTGTAAAGGAGCGGAATCCACAGAGACTGCGAGGATTCCGCTCCACATTTTACTTACAGCTTCTCCTTCCAGTGACTAGTGGCTTCAGAGTTTGAAGCCAGCAGCAGCAGCCAGAGCACCACATGTTGCTACAAACCTAATGCCTTTGCAGTGTGCTGTGACCAGGAGCCATCCCAAAAATTTGAAAATACATAAGGTATTGACTAAACATGCCAAGTGAGGGTGAATCCCACCCTTATGTCTTATACCTCTGCACTGATGAGTCTCACAGCCAGGCATGCAGGGAGCCGTAAATCTGACAGATCCTCTGATCTGACAGTCCCTCTCCCCTGCTCCCTTTCTATAGCCTATTAAGCTATAGCTCAGTGTGGCAGCGCTGTGCTTTCTCTATAGGAGCACTCAAGGGGTTAATTATCACAGTCATGTAGCAAGGAGAAGTGTCCAAATTCTAGGTCAAAATAGCCAAACCAGAAAAATTATCCCATTTATCTCACTTTCCAAATTGGCTATTTGGTCAAGATTGTTCAATCTCCTGGCAATTCTCAAGGTTTTCACCTCTCTCTGATTAACCCTGTATGTCACAGTTCTGAGCCCCTTCTTAGAAGTGTACCCGAATTACATTTTATTAAAGTATATTTTTAAATTTATCATATGATTTATTTTTTATAAAATAATTTAAATTAGAAAATTTATTAAATTATGTTTATTTTAATGTATATTTATTTTAATTGTTCAAATTACATTTACATGAATATATAATTCATATTAAAATACAATTTATTTTAATAATCCATAATTCTTTTAAAATTCTATTGCTGTGGAGCTCTGTGATACGCTCATACACACTGTACCTTACTGTGGGTTTTATTGCTGTGGAGCTCTATGATACGCTCTTACACACTGCGCATTACTGTGAGTTTTATTGTTTGCCACTCTGTGATATGCATCAACATGTTTTGGTGGGCATGGGGGGTCAGTATTTCATCCTTGGATCCAGGCAGCACAATGCCTTGTGCTGGCCCTGCTCCAGTCCATATCAATATATTAATCCGGCCCTGCGTGTTTGCATATCAGAGTGGGCCGGTCTGGATGACGTCCAGGGCTGTGTTTTTGTTCCAGTCCAGCCCTGCTTGCGGCGGGTTGGCGACGGCATTCGGCGGCCGATTCGCTGCGCGTTGGGGAACCTGCGGTGAATGCTAAATTAAGTGCTGCGAATCAGCCAATGTCGTGACATTTTGGTTCTCTCTGAATAACCCTGTATATGCTTATGAGTGCTTTTCAATGCATTTCAACATGAAATCAATAAATAACACAATGCAATCTACAAGATAATGGAGATAGCGCTCAAAAACTCAAGAAACTCCTACTAGCAAGAGTACATACAGAACTGACAACATTTTATTAGAAAAGACCAGCAATCAGTCTAAAATATGGCATGCAATGATAGAAAAAGGTGGGTAAGGAAAAGTAATAAAGACACATCAATAACCTAAAGGGGGTGGAGGGTATCATATAATTATACACAATAGGGATGTGCATTTTAGTTTCGTTCCGAATTGAATTTCGTACGAAATTCACCATTTTCATTGCTTCGGGACCATTTCCGAATCGAAATATCGAGTTGCTGAAAATGACGAAATCCTGAATGGATTTTTCAACGGAAGCAAAATCATTTCGTTATAGGACTGGAACGAAAAAAAATGGGACGCAAATGATACGAATTGCCGAAAAAAATGGCACAAAACTATCAAAAACTAATTCAATTTCGGAAACAAATGATTCGAAACAAAAAAAAACAGAACCAAGAGTATCCCGCAGGTTCCTGCAGCGTCTTGATGTGATTGATGCATATGGGGTAATGGAATCTTTTAAGTGAGGATCCAAAGTCAGTCGAGGCCAGTACTGGCCTAGAATCTTCCTCACCTCCGAATGACCGCTGCAATAATTACCTATGCAGCGTATCATCGAGGGCTTCTCAGGGAGTTAACAGAAAAGTAGGTGTCCAATTCTAGCTGTAGAATCAATACAGGAGTAAGAATGATGGACATGGGAGAAAAGGGTACAGTTTTTTCCTGTTTGGTGTATTGATCTCCATATGTCAATAAGGCCACTTTTATGCAAAAAAAGGAGGGGAACAGATGATCTTGGAATCTAAAGGATATATGTTGCAGTGGCGTAGTGTGGGTTGCCAGCGCCCGGGGCAAGGCAAGATTTGCGCCCTGTTTCCCTTTCACCAGTAAAGTGTATGTATGTGAAGTGGTGTGCATTGACTGCAGGGTTATTCTCATATTTCTATGTATTTGTGCATTCACCCAGGCTTTGCCCTGGACAGTCTGCTTAAACATCTCAGCAATAAAACTCACAGTAATGTGCGGTGTCTATGAGCGTATCACAGAGCTCCACAGCAATAAAACCCACAAAAATGTGCACTGTATGAGCATATCACAGAGCTCCACAGCAATAAAACCCACAAAAATGTGCACTGTATGAGCATATCACAGAGAACAACAGCAATATAACCCACAGAAATGTGAGCTGTGAGCATATCACAGAGAACACCACAGCAATAAAACTCACAGGGCTACATTACACTCTGGGTGCTAACGTTAGTGCTCACCCGAGTGAATGTTAACGTTAGCCCAGGTAGCCACAGTATATTGCAATCCAAACGCTATCGGGTTAAGAGCAAGGTTACTGTACTTTGCGCTCCCTATGCTTAACATGGGGAGAGCAAAGTGTTAATCAGCGTTAGGATTATAAAGTCCTAACGCTGATTAACGTCTGGCTGCAGTTAACAGAAAGTTAACCACAGCCTGGACCTGGTGGTAACGGATTCCGCTGGTGCAGAATCCGTTAGCACCAGCCAAAACAACCCCCCCCAAATCCAGATACTCACCTCCTATCCCGCGACGAGGACCGCGGCTCGGTCGTCCTCCTCTGTCCGGCGGGAGCAGGGAGAGACTGGGGAAAAAGTCCCCCAATCTCTCTCTGCGGATCCCTATGCCGACCTGCCGGTTCTCGCGAGGCGAGATCCGGCAGGTCATGTGGCCGCCGCAGTCTGATTCAATGGAGTAGCACCCGCTAACAATGCAGGCAGCCTTTTAAGCGCCTGCATTGTAATTTTGCGGTAAAACGGGGGCGTTTGTGCAGTTTTTTTCTCCCTAGCGCCCCCGTTTTACCGTGAATAATGTGATGTAGCCCACAATGTGTGGGGTGTATGAACGTATCAGAGCTCCACAGCAATAAAACACATGGTAATATGCAGTGTATATGAATGTATCACAAAGCTGCACAGGAATCAGTGGCGTAACTAGAAACCTCAGGGCCCCAATGCAAGAATCCATGAAGGGCCCCCCCAAAAAAAAGATCCATATTTTTACTACATATTTTTTTTCCCCCTGCAATATAAAAAAAAGTACACCATTTATATTAATTAGTTCCACTTACCTTTAATTCTTAACAGTTGTAGTTTCAGGATAGGACTTGGTCACTGGGCAGGTCGCACTGATGACCTGCAAAATATAAAGAAAAATCCATAAATCAAGGCAATTGTACATCCATTTGATAAAGTTGTAGCAAAAGATCAATATGGCCACAAGAATATGACAATTTAAATAGAAAATATAAAGACTGTACAAACGCACACGTAGCGGCAGAGAAGCTTTTAAGAAAAGGGTCCACAACAGGGCCAACAATAATAACAAACATCAACTTTTTCAAGAACTGGAACTATGTCTATGAATAAAAACCTGTAAAATAAAAAAGTTGTACAACAATTAGTATGGTTCAATGAAGGTAGTGTAGCGCTGGTTTTAAAACACTGTTGTTGTAGTACTTGTTTTTGGCCACCAGAGGGAGACAAGCGCAATGTAAGACACTGGACATTGGGACTACATTTTCCAGCATGCTTTGCGGGCGGGAACAGGAAGTGGGTGGGAAAGAGAGACTTACATCCGCAGTCTCGTGGAGAGAACCGCCAGAGCGCGCAGAGGAGTGAAGAGAGCAAGACGCACGTGAAAGAGCTAATGATCGCGACCAGGCCGGAGCGCAGGTGCGGCCTTGCGGAGCTGGAGATCGGTTTCCCCTTTACTTGCCAAAGACCTAGCGATCCACCGCTGGTAACTTTACACAGATGCAGAGTAAGCTGAAGGACCCCGAGTTAGGAGAACGCAGACGATCTAACAGGAGTGCAGGCGGTGAGCTGAACATCTTGTGGCAGGCACAGACAAGCAAGACAGCAGATCCGGTGGCACAGAGTCCCAGTCAAATCGAGCGGAGAGACGTCCTGGGTCGAGCGGAGCACAGAGTATCTGGCGGATGGGTGAGAGGCCTTCCCGGCCGCAGTAAAAATAATAAAGCATGCTGCAGTTTTGTCAAAACCTACAGGGCCCCAACGTGACTAGTCGAAGACACATTGAAATCATTCACTGGCCAGTTGAATCTTGTACCCGGGTACCAATACACGCATACACATACACTTTCTTGGGACACAACCTGTACGGGACTCACACTCCAACCACGAAGGGGTTAAAATTCCTTTTTTCCTTTTTCTGCTGTGCGTTTCTTGCATTACGAACTACTGTAAATATATATACGCATACCATGTTACTCTTTATATGCCAGTTTATTCAGTAAACTATATCATTTATAAAATCCACAACAGTGCTGGAGTATATTTATTCCCTAGTGCGGGGAGACTGACCCGAGGTTTAAATTCAGCGGCTCCTCCAGGAGTGAGCGCTACACGTGGGGGCTTGTCCGGGATCCAGTCTCTGGAAAAAACGCATTTAAAGGGTTAAATATGGATCCAGACACTGCTGCCAAATGGTGTGAGGAGCACAGTAGTCAGATAGAATTATGTATAGTCATGGATATTCCTGCAGACACTTGGGCCGAAGATCAGATTCGCCAGGCCGTGGCCGCGCTGACACCAGATCATCGGGGGTTAATCCTGGACATTAAAGAGAACCCAGATACCTCTCACACGTATGTTCTTTTTGAGTGGAGAAAGGGTGTTCCAGTGTTTTCAGGGCGCGAGCGTGAAGCTGACCGATGAGGTGGAAGTCCAACTGATTCGGCCAAGTGCGCCACGTGGCGAATCCGCGAATGTACCCGCGCCCAGTCCGCTGGCCATGATCGGGCCTGAATTTATAGTGGCTATTGGAGATTTGCTGGCTAAATGTCAAAGAACAAGCCCTCCACACACTAACTTTGGTTATCGACGGTTGAGAAACTTTACAGGAAACGTACCAACTCCGGCGGGAGAAGAAACCTTCGAAGAATGGGTAGAACAGGCGATGCAGGCTCTGGATGAATGGGACGTCCCTGAAGCACATAAGAAGCAAAGGATTACTGAGAGCTTAAAGGGACCTGCATCAGAGGCTGTAAGAAACCTAAAATTGAGTAAGCAAGACTGCACTGCTTTAGATTATCTAAATGTTCTGGAGGAAGTCTTTGGGCGAACGGAAAAGGCTGCAGAGCTCGTGTACCAGTATGAACACACCTACCAGCGAAAAGGTGAGAAAATTACTGAATAAATGAGGCGCCTAGATAAGATTCTGCACCAGATACTTCTCAAGAAAGGGGCCGAACCGGCCGAAGTAGATAAGATCCGAATACAGCAGATCCTGAGGGGCGCTCAACCTCTAGATCCGGTGATGCTACAGCTGAGAAGCAGGGAAGGTAATCGAGAATTGAAATACCTGGAACTGATCCGTGCTGTCAGAGAGGAAGAGGCTTTACTAGAAGAAAAATCCTTCAGGAGAGGAGAAAGAGCTTATGCGCAACCTGTGAGGCATAACGAATGCTCGCAGCCTGAAAGTGACTAGTTAGACACCTATGGATCCGAAGTGGACGAACAAGAGCATCTGATCGCTTTTAAATCCACAGAGAATGCTGCAAAAGAATTAAACCTCTCTGCACATGGTTGCACAAAACTGTTAAGAAGGTACAAGAAGCTCAAGCTGAATTGCAACAGGCGCACGCGGAACTGTGCCGAGTACTGTTGAAGGTGACAGAGACACAGACCGAGATGCAGAAGTTCCTTACTGACATGCGGACAACTGGAGTTGCTGTGGTGTCTGGCCAGGGTCCTTCAACCGAATCACAGCAAGTAAGTGTGTCTCTGTCTTCAAAGAAGAGATGTTTCAGTTGTGGGGAAATGGGTCATTTCCGCGCACAATGCAAAAGCCAGAAGCCTGAAGGAAATAGAGTAGAAGAGCTCTTGAAAGCCTTGGAAGGGCTGTTATCTACCTCACCGGCGGGAAACGCCAGAGGGCACAAGTGAAGGAGCAAACTAAGTGCCCAAAGGTCGAAACCTGCTCCAAAAATCAAGCCAGGACTGAGGGGGCGAGAGGGCCCAAAGTCTGGCCAACTGCTGAGCCTGCCAGGACTGAAAGAGTCAGTTGAATCTTGTACCCGGGTACCAATACACGCATACACCTACACTTTCTTGGGACACAACCTGTACGGGACTCACACTCCAACCACAAAGGGGTTAAAATTCCTTTTTTCCTTTTTCTGCTGCGTGTTTCTCGCATTACGAACTACTGTAAATATATATACGCATACCGTGTTACTCTTTATATGCCAGTTTATTCAGTAAACTATATAATTTATAAAATCCACAACAGTGCTGGAGTATATTTATTCCCTAGTGCGGGGAGACTGACCCGAGGTTTAAATTCAGCGGCTGCTCCGGGAGTGAGCGCTACAGTAGTATTGAACAAAAAACAGCCATGCTTTCAACTCAACCGGAGCATATCTCAAAACAAATCATGCAAGGTTCAAACGTAAAAGGGGTTAGTTTAACTGGTAAAAACTCTGAAACAGTGTTAATACCTTGTAACAGAAGGTAATATAGCTTTACTTACTACTGCCTTTAGAAGTTACGACGCCTTGCTTTGGCTTCAGCAAAGTCATCTACAATGCTTTCTATGTTCAGTCTTCGAGCTCTTTCATTTTCTATGCTTAACAAAACACGCCCAGAAAGTCTTTGTTGACTTTTGCAAATAATTTTTGATTTTATTATTATTATTATTCTTTATTTATAAAGCGCAGCATATTCCGCAGCGCTGTACAATAAACACAGTATAGACAGGGTTACAATACATTGAAAACATTTGACAACAGTACAGGAGGAGATGAGGGCCCTATTCCCGTAGGAACTCACAATCTGGGAGGTTGGGGTTGGAAACAGGAGGAGAGGACTGTAAGGTGAGAGTGATTGATGGTTGCGTCAGTGAGTTGGGTGGTAGGCTTCCCTAAATAGGAATGTTTTCAGGGAGCGTTTGAAGGAAGAGAAGTTAGGGGAAAGTCTGACAGTACGAGGGAGAGCGTTCCAGAGAGTGGGGGCTGCGCGTGAGAAATCCTGCAGTCTATCATGGGAAGAGGTGATGCGGGGAGAAGCTAGGCGCAGGTCACTGTTTGACCTTAGGGAGCGGGCTGGGGTGTATTTGGTGATTAGTGAGGACAGGTAGTGGGGAGCTGAGTTAGTGAGGGTTTTGTAGGTAAGGATAAGATTTTGAACTTAATCTCGCAGTGGATGGGGAGTATTAACTTTGAGAATGACCTTTCTGCAGTTGCTACTGTTACTGGGAGGGTGAGGAACAGAAGTAGTGCGACACAAACATCTGGGACTGTAGAAGACAGTGCACTGCTTTCAACGAGCAGGAGATGAGCAAGGTCCTTCACAGTGGAACAACTGCGAACCTCTTCCTGAAGTGACGAACGGAATGAAAGAAGTTGCCCAGGAAAATCTGCTGATATATCCTCATTGTAAAGTTCCTACAGTTTTGTTGCTTCTGAAATTACATTCTCAGAGAATTCAGAGGCAGAGGCAAGCATGGCTGGCTGAACTATTTTGAATCTATGAAAGACTGCATTCATTCCCTTAAATCGGTCTGACAATTGGTTTGTGATAGTGTCCAAACACCTATAAAACACAGTCGTTTTGAAGCATTCCTCTGGATCAGCTAATCTTTCATCCATGCACAGCTCAAAGTGGCGCCTCACTTTTTTAAATTCTTTTATTTGTAAACTCTGCTAAAATTCCCCACTTTTCTGCAAGTGCCACTGCAGTTTCCTTAGCTTCCTCAAAATAATCCCTGTAGGTGGAAAGGGCTGTCACAGCATTCTGAATGAGCTGCACTGCACTGGACAGTTCCATATCTTTAGATTGCAAAACCTTTGACATGGCTGATATTTACATGGCTGAAGATTTTTGTTTGGAGGACAACGAGTAACACAAACTCAAAAGATTCCATTTTCTTCCTTAAATTTGCAGCATTATCTCTTTCCTTTGGTTTTGATGAGAGGAGGATAAGTTTTGATAAAGCCCGCATGATGTCAACAAAACGAAACCGCAGTGCCAGCAGAGAATCGTGTCTAGAAGACCACCTTGTAGAGCAAAGCCATTTTAGTGTCACAGAAGATTCAGACGTGAATGAGGAGAGAAAGGCCCATCTGCGTACACTTTCCCTGAAAAAGGTGTATAAATTGTGTACCACATCAAAGAATGATGTCTGCCACAGCATCCTGAAACACTAAATTTAGATTGTGTGCTGCACAATGGACCTACAGGGCATTCTTTTCCCTCTTTGCTATCCGAGCCTGTACACCAGAATAAACACCACTCATTGTTGCTGCACCATCATAACCCTGACCACGACACTTTGATAAATCAAGGCCCTTGCTCTCTACGCAGGCAACTTTTTTACGCTCAATCTCTGCTGCTCTGATCCTCAATGGCATGAAACCCTAAGAAAGCCTCATTTACTTTGACACTGCAAGCTCTCAGATTCTGATCTCTTTCCACAGAGACATATCGAAATATCTGACTCATTTGATCAACTTTGGGTATATCCTGTGTTGTGTCAATTAAAATGGAATACAATTGTGCTTCTTGTATTTCAGACACAATTTCATTTTGCACTTTTTTTGATAGAATTTCTATTAATTGGTTTTGTATTTGTGGACTCAAATATTTTAACGTGCCTTGGGGTAACAGAAGAAGTTCTTTTAAAATTGGATCATACTCTGCCAGTAGCTCTATGATGGAGAGAAAGTTCCCATTGTTAACCTCTCCCAGATGCTCTCGGTGACCACGAAAGGCTAAATTACACATTGCCATTGTTAATGTCTGTCACGGAGCTGACATCTGACTCTCCTCAGAGAGCCACAAGGAACTGACTCTGCTCCAATTTTAAAGACCATTTTTCCTTTCTTTCGGTCTTGCGTTTAAATACTGTATGGACAATCTCTGTATGTTATTACTCATGTGATTTTATGAAGTGAGGTGTATTTAAAATGTATCCTCTATTGTGTGAGTGTAGGTTCAGATGTAGAAAACTGTATGTATGTGATTTGCTCCAGTCTCCATTTTGCCCAGCCCAGCATGGGTCCAAAGGACAAAGGACCTCATGGCCCCAAAATGGAGGATACAGCAAGCCAGCTGATTGGAGGCTTTTCCAAGACCTCATCTGCTTAATCCCCTGGACAATGGGGAACCTGAAAGGGACCTGATAGGGAACAGGAGGCTGGGAAAGGAGCCAATCAGTGCTGGTTGTGTGGGTGGAGAGTTGGTAATCTGTGTGTGCCGAGCCACTTGGTAGTCAGGCTGATCCACAGCCTGGAGAGCAGGACAGCAGACGGACGGATGACTATCCCGTCACACTGGTGGCAAGCGGTGGGATAAGCTCTTCCAACCCCAAAATGGCAAGCTATGCAAGTTGCAAAAGGGACACGCTTCGGGACCTGCTGGAAAGCTGTGGAGGGACCGCCGGCTCAAAGAACAAAAAGGCCTTGGTCAAAGAATTGAGAGAAATCGACCAGCGAAGAGAGGACACGGGACCCCCGTCCATAAGAGACCGGTTCCAGCGAAGAGTAAGGAGGGCGATGGCCCAGGCCCAGGCGGATGTACCTGGTGCCTGGCAGGACGAGCACTGGTGGTAAGATTTTGTCCGCCAGGAGATGTGGAACGAGGCCATCCAACTGCCCTGAAGAAGCCCTTCCCACTTATACGGAGAGGTACGAGCACCAGTGGTACTTATGGGTGCCCTTTTTGTGAGAACAGCCCTGAGAGGAATGGCTGACAGTGCTAGGCGAACTGGTCCAGAGCGAAATTATACTGGACGCCAGCTACAGAGCCCTCCAGTGGTTTACGGCCCAACTAATGCCCAGCACAGCAGACAGCGGCCCAACAGAAGGCTTTGACTACGGCGGCACAGGGCTGCTGTATACAAGGATGGGCAAAGACCCCAAAACGACGCAGAGTGGTGGCATGGAACAAAGAGAGTCTCCAGGGAAGCCTCTACATCCTTGTGGGTTCTTTTCAAGAAAATTATCACCAGCAGAACGCAATTATGATATCGGTAACAGAGAATTGCTTGCTATTGTGTCTGCCCTGTCAGAGTAGAGACATTTGTTGGAAGGTACTCTTGACCCTTTGTTGATAATCACTGATCATAAGAACCTTACGTACATCGGGGATGCAAAACGTTTGAACTCGAGACAGGCCAGGTGGTCATTACTACTGTCTCGGTTTAATTTTGTGTTGACTTACAGACCAGGTGAACACAATATAAAGGCTGATGCCTTATCTCGTCAATATGACCCGTATGAATCAAATACACAAGACCACAATCCTATAGTTCCTCCTGAATGTATTGTGGCTTCCACGGTCTTGTCGGTTTCCTCGCCTTTCCTGGAACGCCTCCAAGCAGCTCGAGTATGCACGTAATAACGCCGTTAACGAGACCACTTGCTACTCTCCTTTTTCTGCTATGTTTTTTTCACTCCGGCTCTACCGCTTCAGTTTGCTGAACAGGCCATCCCAACTCTCTATGAACATCTCACAAAACTACAAGATATTTGGAGACAGATTCGCGAAAACATGGAGCGCAATGTTGCTGTCCAGAAACGCAAGGCTGACAGGCATAGGTTACAAGCTCCTTCCTATAATGTGGGGGATAGAGTTTGGTTGTCCACTAGGAATGTGAAGTTGCGGGTGCCTTCTATGAAAATGGCACCTCGGTTTATAGGTCCATACAAGATCATTCGCCGTGTTAACCCTGTGGCTTATGCTCTTGCCCTTCCTAAACATCTTCACTTGCACAACGTCTTCCACACCTCCCTACTGAAGCCTTTGTTGTGTAACAGGTACACGTGGGTCGTTCCTCCTCCACCTGTTCAGGTTGATGGGGAGACAGAGTATGAGGTTAGGAAAGTTCTGGATTCCAGGCTGTTCAGGGATGCTCTGCAGTACTTGGTCGATTGGGTGGGTTATGGTCCGGAGGACCAGTCCTGGATTCCGGCTTCCAACATGTCTGCCTCTAGGTTGGTCAGGGTGTTCCATGCCTCGCACCCCAATTGCCCTGGTGGTCATCCTGCCACTCACCCCGGTGGTCGTCCTGCCACTTGTCCTGTTGGTCGTCCGGTGGCCTCCCGTGGAGAGGGGGTACTGTAACGTTGGGGGCTTCCAGCCTCTCTGGTGTGCTTGACGGCAGCATGTCTGATGCTGCTCGCTTACCAACGCCCGGTTTAAATAGAGACAGGCAGGGAGGTGGCTGCATGAGGCGCGGCTTGAGAGGGGGGTGCGGTCTGGTCAAGGTCTTTTAAAAACCGACAGTTCCTTCTAAGCAGTGCCAGATCGTGGTTATTCATACCTGAGCTCCCTGTACCTGAATTCTCTCGTGATTTAACCTGTTATTGACCTCTGCTTGTTTTTTTGACTATTCTGCCTTCCGTTGCCCTAGACTATTTCCTTGTACTACGCTTCTGCACTGATATCTCTAGCTATTCCATTTGACTATTCTATACTCTGTATTCCTGACTCTGGCTCGTCTGACTACCCCCATGTTGCTGACCTGGTTTTGTATTACGACATTGTCTTTGATTAACTCTTTTTGTCTAGCTAGTATACATATACCTGGCCAATTTTTAAGGACCAGACAGTTAGGAATTTTTTTACAGCTACCTTGTTGGTAGATTTTTGGCTTTGTGGAGCAGGCAGAGTGTGTACGCTTAAGGCTGGTGACAGACGGGCGCACTATTTGTGCCTGTACTGACTAGGGATGAGCTGTCCGGTTCGATCTGTTCGGAGTTCGCATCGAACATCGGCCATTTGACAGTTCGCGAACTTCGAACTTTTTGGGACGTTCGCCAAAAGTTAATTTTTAAAAAAAAAAAAAAGTATTAAAAAATGCTTAAAAAATACAAAAAAAATCTAGAAATAAAGAGGCTCTTTACTGCAGAATATTATAAGCAACGGTTTATTAGATATTGAATTAAAACGGGAATATTTTTAAAATAGAAGCCATGGGGATAAAACATTCTTGTTACTAAAACATCAGGCAGACACGGCACTGTAGAGGGCAGCCTGCAGGGGCCTCCCAAGGATCCCCTTGAGGAGCATGCAGCCACCGGATGACAGAGCTGCGACTGTGCGGGCTAGCCGCCCGGGTGCATGTGGCAGAGACAGGCAGCGCAGGGAGGGAGACACTGCACCTGCGGCCACGGCAGACCCCCCCCCCACAACCAGGATCCAGGGAGCCCCACTGACCACCAGGCTAAGGTAAGGCATCACATTTCTAAAAAAATAAAATCCAAGGACATTTTTAAATGTCCCCGGGAACATAAAAAAAAGTGCCACCGGGGGCGTGGCCTGACTCCGTTCAATGGTGGACGTGTAGCGCCGGAGCTCTGCATGAGGGACCTACTAAAAGCAGGGAAAAGTGACGGTGAGAAAGCGCAGCTGAGACCCACGACCCGGGGAACTAGTGGAACACGGTATGTCCTCCCGCAGCGGTAACAAAAAGGCGGGTTCCGCCGACTTTTTTGCTCCAAAGAGCCAGAAACAGCGCGGCCTTGGGGCCTCCCAAGATGGTGGCGGCTCATCCTCGTCGTCCCCACGAGCATCTGCCTCCCCCGCGGAAGAGAGCTCGGGAATCGATGCGGTGACAGCCAAACTAGCACCTATGCTGACAGCTCTATCTGAGGCATTATCGACTCGACTAGATAGCGTGGTGGCAGACATTAAAAAAGACATTAAAGAAATAGGAGAATCGCACGGACAGATTGGAAACAAAGATGGCGGATTTTGCAGGGGCACATAACAATTTGACAGAACAGGTAGAGGATTTACAATCTCAACTTCTGGGGGCACTTACTAAAATTGCTGACTTGGATAGATCACGTCGCCATAATCTGAAAGTAAGAGGAATTCCAGATTCGGTTTCAGCTCATAACCTTCCTGATTATGTTACTGAACTATTTCAACATCTCTTGCCAGAGGCCACCTCAGATTCCCTCCTTTTTGATAGAATTCATCGGCTTCCTAAGCCTCCGTCAGCTCCGGGTAAGGCACCTAAAGACGTCCTGCTTCGTCTTCACTACTATAAGCCTCGCGAGGACATACTCCATGCCCTGAGACACCCTGGGGCATTATCCCCGACCTACGATCATTGCTATTTTCCCAGATCTGTCTCGAACTACCCTCCAACATCGTTGCAACTTTAAACCGGTGACGGCGGTGCTCCGGGAACGCAGTATTGCATACAGATGGGGCTTCCCAACCAAATTGTTGATATCTCGCAATGGAATTTTCCACTCGGTGACTTCAGTATCGGAAGGCATACAACTCCTGAAAGACTGGGGAATGGAACCTGGTACCCCTCCGTCACAGCGACAAGATCCTACACCACGTCTTGACCCTGAATGGCATAAGAAGAAAAAGTGATTCTCTTTCTTGCTCCGACATCCTACGACTATTACGGTTGCCACGGGCTTTTGGCGGAGGCAGGATACTCTCGGGACATTTCTTCGTCTTTATGGTATCGTACTTCACCGAATGTGACTCAGGGGTATTTTTGCCTGTTTTTCACACTCTTACGGGCATTCTCTGGGTTTTGAGCATGTGGGATCAGCTGGAGTTATTGGGTCCCGGCGTGCGCAGCACGGCTCAGCTTTTTGTTTCTCCATCTGGTCGCTTTGTTGGGCTTTCCTTTTTTGGCCCCCCACTCTCGCTCTTCACCAGAGGAGTATGAGAAGTGCACCCGCTTCTCGGGGCTTCTCAAGAGAGGCTGTCCCTTCGGGACATGTATATAGTTTTCTCGATACTTTTTTTTGTTTTTTGCTTTTTTATGCTGCTTTCTTTGTTCTTCATCACCATTCACTAACTGTTCTCGCACACACTCGAGCCGAGTCACGGGAGCTGCTTTGACTCTCCAGAATGTGAATTGGGGGCTCTTTTGGCCCAGGATCCGTATACAGTTTTTAATCCCAGTTTTATGAAACTTATGTCCTTCAATGTTAGGGGCTTAAATGCTCCATTTAAAAGACATGCCTTATATTCAGAGATAAAAAGGGGAGACTCCGACTTGGTTTGTCTACAGGAGACACACTTTCGTAGATTGTCTCATCCGTTGTTACAGGTGCCTCGTTTTACCACGCAATTTCATGCTACGGGCCCCACCAAGTCTAGAGGGGTATCCATCCTACTACACGATAGGGTGACCTTTCAACTTCACAGAAAACTTAGTGATCCGAAGGGCCGCTACCTTATTTTAGTGTGCACGATAAATCAGAAATTGTTCACTATATGCAATGTCTATAGTCCTAACTCATCTCAAATATCGTTTCTTAAACATGTATTGCTCAACATGTTAACAGTATCAACTGGCGAGGTGATCATGATGGGTGACTTTAATGCATGTCCAGATCCGATTCTAGATAGGTCAGCCTCAACATACGCACACATTAGAAAACAAGGTAGAGAATTAGCGGAACTTTTGTCTCATTTTAATTTATATGATGTATGGAGGGTTTTTCATCCAGGAGCAAAAGGATATACTTTATTTTCCCCACCCCATAATTCATACTCCAGAATAGATTTTTTTTGTACACGGGGCTCTTTGCTGCCTTCTGTTCGAGGCTGCGACATCTCTAGCTTTACATTGTCAGATCATGCCCCAATATTCTTGACATTAGCAGATGACTACCAGGTGTTTAGCAGGCCTCCTTGGCTCCTCAACGACACTCTTCTGAGCGATCCAGAGATAATGTCGGACTTACAGTCCACACTTGCCAATTACTTCCTGGAGAACAAAGATTCTTCATCAGATCCGACTATTCTCTGGAGAGCTCACAAGGCCGTTATGAGAGGGGTGTGCATTAGATGGGCATCTATTAGGACGAGACAATATATATCGGATAGACTGGATTTACTGACCCGTATAGACGCTCTGACAAAAGCTAACCAAACACACCCAGATCCACTTACGGCTCGGGAACTGGCTAAAGCGGGCGCGGACCTGACAGAACTAGACAGTACAAAACACTTTTATGCATTACAATGCCTTAGAGCGAACAGGTATTCAACCGCGAATAAGGTGGGACACTCGTTAGCGCTCCGACTACGTACTCTTCAGCAATCGACCAGAACTCCCTTTTTGTTAAATAGCCGAGGTGAAAGGATATATAAACCCCAAGATATAGCGAACGAATTTGAGAACTATTATCGGGCTCTCTATAATCTAGGAGACGGGACCACAGACACTGGCCCATCGTTATTGGACATACACGGCTACTTAGATAAAATAAACTTACCTACTCTATCTCAGACACAACGTACGTCTTTGGCCTCTCCGATAACATGCGAGGAAATTGCGGCGGTGATTAAATCCTTACGTAAAGGCAAGGCTCCAGGCCCAGACTGTAACGTTGGGAGCTTCCAGCCCTACCTGTGTGCTTGAGGGCAGCATGTCTGATGCTGCTCGCTGACCAATGCCCGGTTTAAATGGAGACAGGCAGGGAGGTGGTTGCATGAGGTGTGGCTTGAGTGGGGGGGCGTGGTCTGGTGAAGGTCTTTAAAAACCCTCAGTGTATTCTCAGCAGTTGCCAGATCGTGGTTATCCACACCTGAGCTCCTTGTACCTGACTGCTATATTGAATTAACCCGTTATTGACCTCTGCTTGTTTTCTGACTATTCTGCCTTCTGTTGCCCTAGACCATTTTCTTGTACTACGCTACTGCTCTGATATTGACCCGGCTTTTCCATTTGACCATTCTGAACTCTGTATTCCTGATTCTGGCTCGGCTGACTACTCCCCGTGTTGTTAACCCTTTCTGTCTAGCTAGTTTACCTGGCCAATTCTAAGGACCAGACAGTTAGAGATCTTTCACGGCTACTCTGTTGGTAGCTTCTGGGCTCTGTGGAGTGTTGGGCGTTAAGTACTGCGTGGTGGGATCTGGGAACCGTGACACAGACGGGTTCACGTCCGGTTATTATAAAAATTTCCACCAAGCGCTACTTCCCCATCTTCATGGTTTGTTTACCTCAGCGATGCCTACTTGATGCCTACTCAGCGATGCACCTACTTGATGCCGCCATAGTCACCCTACCCAAATTAGGTAAACCTCCTACTCTATGTCAAAACTTTAGACCCATATCCCTGATAAATGTAGACCTTAAAATTTACACTAAGATCCTGGCAAATCGCTTGGCATTGACTATCACGAGTTTGATTGGGATGGATCAGGTTGGATTTATTCCCGGCCGTCAAGGACCGGACAATACTCGTCGATTACTTAATCTCATTCAAGTGCTTACATCGTCCTCTACGCCTGGCCTAATATTATCATTAGACGCCGAAAAGGCGTTTGACCGAGTACATTGGGGTTTTATGTCGGAGGTGATGGCCAAATTCTCTATCCCGCCTGAGTTTGTTAAGGGGGTTTTCTCGGTTTATACTTCCCCGACTGCCACGGTACGATTTGCGGGCTTCCATTCTCAAGCATTCCCTATCACGAATGGTACATGACAGGTCTGCCCATTATCCCCGCTATTGTACGCGCTAGTTTTAGAACCTCTTGCCCAAATGATCAGGCAGTCCAGTGACGTACGAGATATAGAGGTGGGTCCACAGACACACAAATTAAATCTTTTTGCAGACGACATTCTCCTTACATTAACGTCCCCTAAATCTTCCTTAGAGGCTCTTAATCAAATATTGACTGAATATGGCAAATTATTATATCATAAGGTTAATTTCTCTAAGACTCAAGTGTTGCCGGCGAACATACCTGACGACGTTCTGACTGCACTAAAGCAGGAATTTTCATTTGATTGGAGAACTAAATTTCTCTCGTATTTAGGAATAAAACTCGCTCTCTCGCCCCATATCTTATTCGATGTCAATTATGGGAAACTGTTAATAGAAATTAAAACCTTACTGCGGACTTGGCACCCACGACGACTATCGTGGCTTGGTCGCATAGCGGCGGTGAAAATGACGATACTCCCGAAAATTTTGTATGTTTTTCGAGCCCTACCTATTTTTACCCCCCGAGCGTATTTTTCTTCTCTGCAGAGAGCAGTTAATTCCTTTTATATGGAACTATCGGGGACGGGTCCCATATCGAGAGCGGCACCACTGAAGATGTTTCAGTATATCCTTCCACATTTTAATGCACGACGTTGGTCAACGAAAGGGGTTATCAATCTATGCCACTTAACAGATAAATGTGGGGTACTGGATTTTGCGTTGGTGCAATCTAAATTTCACCTGAATGACACTTATTTCCTATCTTATTGCCAATTGCACTCATACTTGAGTACTCAGGGATTCACAGCCTTTTACTCGATCCATAAACCGGCCTTGACATTGATTGAATCCCTGGGTGTCTCGCAGTTGTTACCAAAGGGCCTAATCTCAATCGGCCTCAACGCAATTATGTCGGACAGGGAATTACCCTTGTGGCGATATCATACTGCGTGGGAAAAAGATTTGGAATGTTCCATTGAGCCAGAATTGTGGGCATCTGTGTTCCGTAGAGATGTGGGGGTGTCTAGAAATGCGACGCTTCTTGAAACAAGTAGGAAAGTTCTTTACCGGTGGTACTGGACTCCGGATAGAACGTCTAAATTTGCTCCATCCTCATCTTCAGCGTGTTGGCGATGTGGGTCACAGACAGGTACTTACATACACATTTGGTGGCATTGCCCGTTACTGCTCTGTTTTTGGACTCTTGAGGTGGAGTTTGCTACAGCAGTAGTGTGCACCCCTATTCCTATGGTTCCTGGATTTATATTGTTGGGATTGGGGGGCCCCAAGTTAACTAGGCAACAGATCAGAATGATTTTTCATATTATGTCCACCGCCTTACTGCTGATAGCACAGCGATGGAAATCAGATACGGTCCCCTCTATTGGGCTCATTAAGACATACATGACAAGAGATAGGAAATATGACAGGATGGCCATAGAGTTTCTCCCTGTGACCCCCTCCTAAACAGGATCCATGGGAGTTGTGGGACATATACTTCGTGAAGCAGTGTGTACCTACTAGGGGTAAACGGGCTCATTGACAGGGAAGGTGAGAAAGTACCGGCGTATGCTGAGGGATCTTGCTAATATACGAGCTAAGGCCTAAGATATTGGGAGCCAGATCTCTGTCTCTAAATGGTATGCAATGGTTGTTAATTTATATGTGGTGGTGATGTCCCCCCCCCCTTTTTTTTTTTTCCTTTTTTTTTTTTTTTTTTCTTTTCTTCCCCGCCTCATTTCGATATTGTATTATCACACTCGTTTGCCTCCCCTCCCCTATCTTTTTTCTGTACCCCCATTTGACTTCATTTAAATAAAAAAATAAAAAAAATTAAAAAAAAAAAAAGTGCCACCATATTGTCAAGGCAGAATAATTCTTCTTCAGTAAGATCCATATAATTGGCTCATTTTCTATTAAGAGTGAGATGGTATTTATGTAGGGCCAACTTTCTGGCAAACAGATTAACATCTTATTTAACTTATTTAATCGCGTCTGTGGGACGAAGGAAAGTCCTTTTTCTAACCATTTCAATCCTGTATATGTAAGGGAGTAAGAAGAAAGATTAATGACATTGTTTCCTTCTGGAATGTCATCATTTAATTCCTCCCTCGTCCTCTCCCTGGGTTCCTTTTCTTTTGATAGTTGTTTTTGGTGTTTGAGGGGGAACCCTGTTCTAAAAAAGTTACCCCTCTTCTTCTCTTAAGGATACTTCCAGTCTGGGGAGGGGAGTAGGGTTCAGGATCAGACTCAGAGGTCTCAATATCAGTTGAAGCATATTGATCATAGTTTTGTCTCATGAGTCTATAAGTCCTTCTATATACCGTTCCTTGTTTGTAATCTTTAGAATCTCTCTGAAAATTCTTATGTTTGCGTATTTTGATGGTATTCCTATATCACTCTAGGTTATGTTGTAGACGACTCTCAGCAATTTTAAAGGTGGGATCGGCATTAAATTTCTCAATTTCTTTAAGTTCTTCTTTTAAGTTTTTATCAACTTTTTCCAATCTTAGCTTGTTGTGTCTAATAATTATGTCCATAAATTTGGAACAGATATTAGCCGCTTCTTCCCATTCCTTTAAAAGTTCATCACTCAAATCACCATTACTTGGTTCAGTTTGTACTCTTAGTCCACATGGAATAATAGACTTTTGAGTATAATTGAGCAAGGATGAAACCTCCCAATTTATTCTGATCTGTTGTTGGAAGGTTTTTTGTAATTGTTTGAACCCCTCTGTACAATTTACAGCCTTAACAGAAAAAGCTTGTATTTCTTCACTAAATACTTCCTCAAGTCCCTCTACCCAACATATTTTACCTGGGTCATTCGATAAAAATCCAGCCATGACGGCAATAATTAGATATTAAATAATTAATTGTAGAAGGTCCTTTATTTCTACCAGAACCAGATATCTAGTCTAATGATCTAGCAGTACCAAAACAGTTTGGGCGATAGACCCTATGATTCGAATTATTATATAGTAAATCGGTACAATTTTAAGGCAATATTAAATTTGAATGACTAATATCAGGTGAAGAAAAAACTCCATCCTAACTAAGGGGGTAACCCATTTTTCAATATGGAAGATAAGTGAAGTTTTAAAATTTAACCTTTAATGTACATAAAATAAAAACGTACAAAAATATACTTAAACTTTCATGCATTCATTCATATATGTACTCAGTTATTCTATAATATCTCATAGTGCAATAGCTTTGTGAAAATAAAACGGTTTTGTGTGTACATTTTAATTAGTTACTGTATTCCTGTCCAGTGTGTTGAGAAGCAAACGTAATGTGGTGTAGACACGCTGCGAGGCGGAGCGGAGTGAAGTCAAGCCTGCAAAATGTTTGCTTCTCTTCGCTTCACTACGCTGTGCGTCGCTACACGCTCAGTGTGTCTCAGCCTTTATTTCCGCATCGCTAGCTTACCGAATCAGTTTGTATACTTGTTACTGACCCTGCTTGTTCTGAGCACCCGATCTGTTGCTGACTTTGCCTGCCATTTGACTATTCTCTCTGTGTATTCTCTGCCTCTTCTGTTTGCTTCTTGTTGCTACTGGTGTGCGCCGATTCTCATCATATACTTGAAAACGAGAGAAATCTCAATGTAGCCTTCCTGGTAAAATCCTTTATAAATAAATAAATATACAGTAGCGAAGTACAAGTGCCTAAACATTGCTGACCCGGTTTTGTTAGGGGATCTTTTCTGCATTACCAAAACCTCCACCACTGCACTCTTCCACAATACCACAGAGGGGTTAGTTACGGTGTGAAGGCACTTGCTGCCACCAAAGGCACAATATTTGGGTGCACTGCCACTGACACCTATACCAGATTCATATCATTTTAATATTTGACCGCAGGGTCTAACCCTGCACTCTTCCACAATACCACAGAGGGGTTACGGTGTTACGGCACTGTTGCCGACACTAAAGGCCTAGTTTTAATACACCTATTGTTACTTTCATCCAAAGCCTGCATAAGTTTCACCATAATTTAGCCAAAAAAATCACTAAACTTGTTCTGCGTGTCCTAAAATGTCTCCTCTTTTCATACAGGCTGCAAGCAGTTGTTTATGAATAGATTAAAGGAAAACCATTTACCGTCATTTGAAATGTAATTATTTTGTTTTTAAATGTTTCTATACATCCTACAAATACGCCACTTCATGGGCAGGCTATGTGGACTTCCTATGCACGATATTTGAAGGAATTTTTTGTTTTTATTCTTAAACTTTATTTAATGGAAAACTCACTGTTCCTTTTAAAAACTTTTTTTTTTAAAACTTTTTGTCCTTGTTTCCTGTCCCCCAGGGCACTACCTGGACCCCCATAACCTTTTATGGCAAATATCTTGCATATATGCCCTCTAGGAGGGCACTCTAAAAATCGAACTTTTGAGTCCCATTGACTTGCATTGAGTTCGGTTCGTGTTCGCGTTCGAACTCGAACTTTTGAAATTGTTCGAAATACGGGGGTGTTCGGCTCATCACTAGTACTGACGTGCCCTCTTGCTTCTGTCGCAGCATTGTGACGCTACGACGGGGCCAGCCACACGCTGTTGCGCGCGCATGAATTGCGCACGTGACAGCGGCCGTGCTGTGGCCATCTTGCAAGCCTCTCTGTCAAAGCGCTAGGATGCACGTTTGACGGGGCTGCAAGGCGCATTTCTCCAGAATCAAGCCTTGCAGCGCTGAGCGCACTAACTGCTCTGAGCAGGGCAGCCAGACGGGCGTCGGAGTGGAAGGAACGTTCACTCACACGGACATTCCTTCCGCTCTTAAAAATGCTTGTCTGACCCCGGGCCTAAGTCGTCTGTGCTCTCCTCCTCCCTAAAGCTCACACATTATGTCACACATTACAACAGACACACAATAAATTTTTTTAGCCCCAGCAACTTCAAGTGTTAAATCTTCAGTTTAAGCATCCCTTAAATTACCTAGAGAGAAAGCGGTCTCATTAGTAGCATTGTACCTGAATGAGACAGCACCTGATTTTTAAATAATTAAAAGGCATAAATTAGGTATAATAGCCTGCCGGTCCCATAAAGCGGCAAAGTATAAGTAATTTATAGCTATTATTTTATTCTCCATTTTATACTCTGAACAGAAACCTCTACGTTTCCCTGTAACAAATGCCGGCTGATCCAGAGGATAAAATGACTTGTGTATTAAAATAATATATATATATATATATAGCCACACATTCTTTAAAAGCACACACCCCTTCTCTTATGTAGCTGTGAAACTGTAATAGCAGTGAGGGACAGGCAAAGACTGGAGACTATCTCTCGCTTATTACGAGAAGAAAAACCTGGCTCCTAACTTTTAGCTGACTCCTAGATTCAAAACAAATTTATCAAGCCCTGATATATGTGATATTGTTTCTGGCGTCTGTATGTATAAAAGACTGAAAATAAAGATTGTAAAAAAAAAAAAAATTAACCCTTTCGCTGCTGAGCCATTTCAACGCTGTGTGCTGAGCTAATTTTTACCGCTTTGTGCTCATCATGTTTAAATGCGATTTGAAGTCAAGTTTTATTATATGACCCAGACAAATTATATGTCCTTTTTTTCAACAGACTCCATAGATTCAAAATATATTATTATCATGTGTATAAGTAAAGAAGTCTTTTTAAAAAAACTAGACGTGTAAAAAAAAAAAAAAAATTTTGTTAAAATTCAGATAAACAACATTGCATATTTTTTTTCTGTCTACACTTTATGACCAGAACTTTTGTGGTTATATATTGATAAATTAAGTGCATTTTTAAAAATGGCGTAATGGAGAATATTTCATGGTTTTTTTTGTGCAAAAATATGCAGTTTTCTAAAAATCAAAAAAATATGCTTTTTTCTTATGTCATGACTCATTGTATGTAATGCATAAAATTAGTATATCTAAACCAATTTAAATGGAAAGTTATATATTTTCTATAAATTCTGCAAAAAAAGAGACATTTATGACACATTTTTAAATTTATTTTGTTATTCATAATTTTATTCAAAAAACATCATATTTAATGTAAAAAAAAATCATAGGTCAAGATTTATAGTGCATAATTTCATATTAATTTTTGGAGTAAAATATATTTTTTTGCTTCACTATATAAATGTATCCCTCCTATAAAATAATAAATCGAATTTGATTGCACAGATCGAGTTTAGGCGGCGTTGGAGGTGCTAATTTGCACCGTGCGCAAAATTAATTTAGAGAAGCTTTTTATGCCGGTTTTTGAAAGGAGGCATACCTGCAATAAAATGGCTGTAGCTCAACAGGGATCTAAAATATGCCAAATAAAGTATATATCCGGACAAAGTAGACTTTAGGGATGTGCACCGATTTTTTTTTCGATTCGATTTTTCGAATTTTTAAACTTTTCGATTCGGCTCGTTTCGACCACTTTCTGTTTCGATTCGGTTCGGTTTGATTCGTTTTTCGGGTACATTTTTTATTTTTCGGAATATCGACCATTTTTCGTAATTTCGGGTCACTTTACTAAGTTTCTGTATCGACTTTTCGTTATTTCGGAAATTTTCGTTTTTCGGAATTGTACATGGTTTTCGGCATATCACCCATTTTTCGTTTTTCGGAACTTTTCGTTTTTCGGAATTGTACATGGTTTTCGGCATATCGCCCATTTTTCGTTTTTCGGAACTTTTCGTTTTTTCGGAACGTCTGTTTTCGTTTCAAAGCTGTCTAACTCTATTCGTTTTGATGAAAACTACTATGGTTTACTTTTTTAATACTACTTTATATATTTTTTATAATAAATTTTTGGTTTGTTTTTCGGATCCGATAATTCATTCTGTCGATACGATAATTCTGGCGATTCTATCGTGTTTTTTAATTAACCCTTTCGCTGCTGAGGCTTTTCACACCTCTGTGCTGAGCTCATTTTTTTTACCGGTTTTGCTCATCATGTTTAAATGCGTTTTGAAGGCTTATTTTAGTATATGACCCAGACATATTATATATCGTTCTTTCCGTCAGACTCGGCAGATTCATAATATGTCATTATTATATGTATACGTCATGACCTGTCTGTATATTATAACAAAAAATGCAATAAAATATGATTTTTCAATAATTTACAACGTGGGGCTGGGGCGCGAAGCGGGGCTGGGCACGTGCCGTGGCTGGACGAGGCGCCGCCCCTGCCTCCCCGCCGCAGTCCCCCTCTCTCCCCCGTTGTCCCCCATCGCCGGTCCTCCCTGCCGCCTCTCCCCTCCCCAGGGGGGGCCGGCGGGGAGGCCGGCGGCCTGAGGGGCGGCGGGCGGGGGGGGGACCGGCGGACCGGAGCGCGGGCGGCGGCGGCGACTCTGGACGCGCGCCGGGCCCTTCCCGTGGATCGCCCCAGCTGCGGCGCGCGCCTCTCCCCCCGCCGCCTCACCCCGCGCCCGACTCGTCTTTCCTCCTCGCCCGCTCCGGCGGGCGGGGGGCGGCCGGCGCGGCGCGGGGACCGGGGCAGTCCCGGGCGGGAAGGCGCGTCGCCTCGGCCGGCGCCTAGCAGTTGACTTAGAACTGGTGCGGACCAGGGGAATCCGACTGTTTAATTAAAACAAAGCATCACGAAGGCCCGAGGCGGGTTTTGACGCGATGGATATGCCCCAGCTCCTCGTGGACATGCCCCAGCTCCTCGTGGACATGCCCCAGCTCCTCGTGGATATGCCCCAGCTCCTCGTGGATATGCCCCAGCACCTCGTGGATATGCCCCAGCTCCTCGTGGACATGCCCCAGCTCCTCGTGGACATGCCCCAACACCTCGTGGATATTGCCCCAGCTCCTCGTGGACATGCCCCAGCTCCTCATGGACATGCCCCAGCTCCTCGTGGATATGCCCCAGCTCCTCGTGGATTTGCCCTGGCTCCTCTTGGATTTGCCCCAGCACATGGAATGCCCCAGCACCTCATGATAATGGCCCCAGCTCACCTCCACCGCCTTTTTCGCTCCCTCAGAGCGTCCGGCGGCACGCAGCTTCCTGCAAAGACGTGACCATGTTGGCGGGCAGCGTCTTAGCGGGCAGCGGTGGGAGAGAGAGAGCTCATAGCTGGGAGGAGGTGTTGCGTGAAGCTGCAAACAGGGACAAATAAACTAGACCTGAGCCGCACTAAGGATCTTTGGGTTGTGTTGGAAGAAGACTTCACGCAGTGCTGCCATCAATATTTTTGGATAAATTCTTGGTTATACAATGAATGTGACTGGACAAAAATCTGTGTTGTTGTGACATCGCATAAGCTTAACAAAACCAGGCCACGTCGGTAATCAAATCTCAAGGCTGTACAACAAGGTTGTGTTAGTGTGTGACATTTTTTGGCCAGGCAGGAAGTGTAGAATGTGCACAGTCACATTCATGGCCACAAATATGTTGACAAATTTATGACAAAGGGTCCATAGAAATGTCAATACATTTATGTACATATAATTTTAACCCTTTCGCTGCTGAGGCGTTTCACACCTCTGTGCTGAGGTCATATTTACCGGTTTTGCTCATCATGTTTAAACGTGTTTTGAAGGCTTATTTTAGTATATGACCCAGACATATTATATATTGTTCTTTCCGTCAGACTCGGTAGATTCATAATATGTCATTATTATATGTATACGTTATGTCATGTCTGTATATTATAACAAAAAATGCAATAAAATCTGTATTTTCAATAATTTACAACGTGTAAAGTGTTTTTTTTCACATTTTAACATGCGAGCAATTGCGGTTATATTTTGTATGGGGTGAGCTTGTTAAAAAAATTAGAGATGGGGTCTCGTTACATTATTTTTTGGGGAAAATTACACGATTTTTAACAAACACACCGCATACAAAAATCGTTAGTGCAGCATCATTGTTCACATTATAATTGAAATGGGAACAATATTGCTGCATTAACGAACCAAAAAAAAAAAAAAATGTTTATTTAATTTTTATAATTTTTTTTTAAATATATTTTTATTTTTAATTTTTATTTTTTTTAAAAAACTTTTTTCACTGTAGTGTTTGGTATCGTTGGAACGGCCATGCTCTGGCCGATCCAACCATACCAAACTTTAACCCCTAGCTGCCACGGATCGGGAGATAGGGAGTTCCAATGAACTCCCTATCTCCACCGTTGGTGGCAGTTAGGGGTTAACTCTAGGACTGGCGTCATCGTGCTATGCACGATGATGCCAGTCCTCAGGGGGAGTTCCCGGAGGCTTGGCCGACATCCAAGATGTCGGCCAGCTCCGGGAAAGGATCAGGAACCAGCGCTTTTCAGCGCCGATTCGCGATCCAGCTCCCCAGGGGTTAATGCCAGGCACCATTTGGAAGGGCAGGCTGTGCCCTTCCAAATGGTGCCTGGGTTAACCCCCGCAATGCCACCGATCGGGAGGGAGAGAGGTCCGAAGGACCTCCCCCCCTCCCTTTCAGGCGCCTCCTCCGCACATGCGGGGGGGGCGCCTGAATTAGGTGTCATCGCGCTGTCACCTAATTTCACCGGCGGTGGTTCCGGATGCTGGGCTGACATCGAGGAGGTCAGCACGCACCGGGGGGGCCAGCGATCGGCCGGAACCCGGCCGAACGCTGACCCCAAAGGGAGGACGCGCTCAGCGCGTCCTCCGCATACCAGCAGCCATGCGGAGGATGCGCTGAGCGCGTCCTCCGCATCTAAGTGGTTAACAGTGTGGAAACCAAGCAATACATAATTAACTTATTAACGTAAAGCAACGCACACAAACAGGAAAATATAGAAAAAATAGAAAATTTATTTACAACATGGGGAAGGGAAGGGAACATGCCAAGGATGGCAAACTGCCCAACAGGGGCACAAACAAACATACAATGGCGGCCATCTTCCAAGCCAGGCGAACATCTTGTTCAGAGTATTGGTTCACTCACTGGAGAATTACTGGCATTTGAGGAGATGTTGGAGCTGGTCCGCATCTTTGATTACAAAGATTATGACTGCAGTAAGGGCCCTTACGGCAGGAAGAATAATTTTAGAAAGGATCGTATCATTGACAAGCTACGCGCACCACCATCCTGGAGGTGTTTGGGAAAGACGGGACGAAGGACCAGATCCGAAAACGCTGGTCCGACCTCAAAGCAGGCGAGCAGGAGCAGCTGAGGCACATCCGTATTGAGTATTGTCTGTCTTACTGCCGCTCCAGGATGTCCGCGGTGTTGTTCAGGTGCTCCCGCAGTTCCTGCAGCAGTTCCTGGATGGCATCGAGTGTTCTGACTGCCAGGCGTAGCTCGCCAATCGCCTCCCGATTGCTAGGTCTGGCTTCTTCTATATATCCAATAAATGAAAGAAGGAAAATACAGTAAGTAAAGCAGGTTTCTATTTTTGACTGAAAGTCTTGAAAAAATATAACAGTAGTATATACCAGTGCTGGCGGCCTCCTGAGGCTCCGACTCCTCCTCCGACTCCTCCCCCACCACCACCGTCTGCATATCCGGTGCTATATGTAAGAAATTAAAGAAATAAAAAATACAGTAAACAACAAAACTGATTTATTTTTGAACAAAAGTCGATGCAAAATACAACAGTAAAAAAAAAAAAACTGGACTGGCGGCCTCCTGCTGCACCGGCTCCCTCTCTCCATCATCGCCATCCTCCTCTTCCTCCTCTTCCTCCTCCTGCTCCTCTTGTGCTATACATAAAAAAATTAAATTAAAATACAGTAAACAAAAAATGTTTCTGTTTTTGACCAAAAGTCGTTGCTAAATAAAACAGTATATACCAGTGCTGGTGGATGCCCGTGGCTCCTCCTCCTCCTCCACTGGGGCACTGGTCCCCGCCGGGGCAGATTCTGCGGCCTTCTTCTTCCTGTCTTCTACCAAATCCAAAAAATATAACACGTAAATAATGCAGACTGGAAAAAATGGTATATCTATACAATATATTGCCGAAAGTATTGCGACACCCCTCCACTACCCCACTACCAGCTTGACCCACCACTACTCCCATGTCATAGTTCTAAAGTCACAAAATATTTATTTATTTCCTCTGCACATAGACATATATTACCATTCAATTATATATTTTTTTCAGAAGTAAACATTACGTTTATTCAATAAAAACTATTATTTGTGTTGTGTGCGTACAAAGCGCATTGTGCGACTGCTTTTAATTATTTTATAGAAGGCCTCAGCCTCAGTTTCACTTTCAGTTTCTGCGAATAAAACTGGATATTGCAGAAACAACAACAGAAATCCACCATTTTGTTTTGAAATTTGCATCTAAAGCATTCAATGACACTGCTGCAGCAAACTGAATCGCTGCGCTGCAACAATTCAGCAGCTGCTGAGGATGTATTGAACGCGGCTCTGTTTGGATGCACTTTCAGAAGAACTACATGTCCCATCCTATCACTTAGCAGAGACGCAGAGATTTTTGTTGATGCGCAGGTGGGAACCAATATTGGGCAAGCTGCAGGTCTTCTCGTATGCATCACTCAATCACAACAACCCCCCCAACACACTACAGTACACACAGTGCCAAAAGAAATCCAGCATTGTAACTTCATCTACATACATCAAATGTCACAATTTTCACGAATACGTAAAATCACAAAAAGGAAGAGCTATGGCAAAAATGCATGTATGACGAGTCGTGAAAACGCAAAGCTATACACAATCACATTGCATGAAAAAAGGACTAGATAAATCAGCGTATTTCTGTGCACATTAACACATGCAAGCACATTATTATTATTATACAGGATTTATATAGCGCCAACAGTTTGCGCAGCGCTTTACAATATAACATGACACTTACGTTTCGCTATGACGCGACGGATGTGTCTCAGCTGCTCCTGCTCGCGTACCTTCAGATCAGACCAGCGTTTCCTGAGCTGGTCCTTCGTCCGGTCCTTCCCAAACAACTCCAAAATGGTGGTGCGTAGCTTGTCTAAGATATGATCCTTCCTAGCGTTAGACTTCCTGCGGTAAGGGCCCTTCCGGCAATCATAATCTTTAAGATCAAAGATCCGTACCAGCTCCAACATCTCTTCAAATGCCATATTGGCGGCCCGTTTCTTCCTGGGTGGTGGTGGTTCATCATGGAGAGATGATGAGGTGCTTGAACGGCACTCATCTCTTGCAGCGGCCATGATGATGAATAATAAAAACAATATTTTGTTCAAAAAGTTGTCAATTAAACTAGCTCAATAAAGTTACGACATCCGCGCGCGCGCGCATGCGCGACCCGCGGACGAAATCGGATCTGACCCAAATACGAAAATTCTTATCGGATCATTGGAAACAAAAAAAAAAGTGATACGCATTTACAAATACAAAATTTACAGAATCAGCGATATAACCGATAATAGTTAAATATACGATGTCCAGACTTACCGAAATGGAACTGAAATCCCGAATGGAACTGAAATCATGAATAGAGGGAAAATAAATTTCGATTTGACACATTTCAAGTCCATTCGAAAATTCCGAAAAATTTTCGATTCGGCTCGGAAAACAGTTCGGATTCGACTTTTTCAGATCTAAAAAATTTCGGAATTTCGGCCGCATCGAAAGACCCGAATCGGGAAATTTCGTGAAAATTCCGAAATTCCGAAACCCGAAACGCACATCCCTAGTAGACTTCCAGATGAATCAAACGAGGGTTACTTATTATTCTATCATAAATATTGAGCCCACAACAACTTGTGGAATTTGGATTTGTGCAAAAAAAAAAAAAAAAATTTATCTCAATCACTTCAGACATGATAAAATCTTTGAAAACTAGGCCTTTCTCTAGCTCAATGGAAAGCCCCACCCCTTGTGATAAAAATGAGACCCAGGTTTAGTGGTCCGGGTCCCCCTAGATGGAGCACGAGGTGCTAATTTGCACCGTGCGCAAAATAAATTTAGAGAAGCTTTTTACGGCGGTTTTTGAAAGGAGGCATACCTGCAATTAAATGGCTCTAGCTCAACAGGGATCTAAAATATGCCAAATAAAGTATATATCCGGACAAAGTAGACTTCCAGGTGAATCAAATGAGGGGTTACATATTATTCTATCATAAATATTGAGCCGCAACAACTTGCGCAATTTGGCATTTTGCTGAAGAAAGGAGAAAACTGTAAATTCCACATGTTGTTGCGCGCTCTATTTTTATGATAGAATTTTATGTAACCACTCATTTGATTCGTCTGGGTGTCTAGTTTCTCCTAATATATACTTTATGTGGCCTATTTTAATTTCCTGTTGAGCTAGAGCCATTTGACTGCAGGTATGCCTACTTAAAAAAAAAAAAACACTCACAAAATTTTACCCATGAATTTGTGCTCAACAACAATTATATAGTGTATCAACAACTGTATAGGGACTCAAAATGCTGCACAAACACACAACATGCCTGCCACACATTTTCCATTCACTCAATCAGTTGGATTGGCACATGGGGCATCCATGTGAGCAGTAACGCCACGTCAAGGCCCCAACCAGGTTTCTGACCATTCACACATCTTTCACATCTGTTTCACTCACCGAATCACACACCTTTCATGCAAGAAGCTACTAAAAGTGGAGTGTGTGACGTTAAGGGGTGGGCAAAGAAGGGAAAAGTGCAGAAACACGGAAAGGGAGGAGAGAAAGATATAACAGGGCAAAAGGGAAACACAATGAGGATTAGAGGGGGTGGAATAGAAGCACCCCCCATTCACATCTGTTTCACTCACTGAATCACACATCTTTCACGAAAGAAGAGAGGTAAGGGAAGGGGCAAAGAAAAGGGAAGAGGCAAAGAAGTTGAAGACACACCATTAACACCGCAGTTAAATCTGTCTTCAGAGGCTTCTTTCTACATCTGACGTACGGAGGACATCAGATTGTTGGGGGTGTGGCACCCTATTTTATTCTATGTGGGGTGAATTACATAATAACTGGGGTGGGTAGTGGAGTGGGTAGTGAACCGGGGTGGGTAGTTTTTATTAACTCTTGGTGCTGGTTTTGTTTTGTATTTTTATTTGGGAAAATTTAGAGGAATAGCACTATCCAGGAATAAATGCAAACATGATCTGGGCAAGCTCTGTCCAGATTACACTGCACTGTGTCTATCAGAATGTCGTCAAGATCTGTAAAGATCTTAATGGTACTATTGCCAGCTTTATCAAGAAGCACAGAATCAGTGGCATACCTCAACCTGAAATTTGTTTTTTCTCAGCCGAGAAACAATTCGGTCCCGGTATGCCACTAGTAATGCGTCACTGTATGATAAATCTTAAAGCAACCAGGCACACAAAGACCTGGTTTGGAGGGGCAGTCGGGGCAGTGAAGGCAGCTTTCCTTACGCCACCCTTGGCATGTGCAAACCCAACACCTTTTACATGGGGTCGGTCACTCTTTTTTCAGTTGGTGGAATGTAGTCAGGAAAGTGGCGGTCACGCAACCTAATTACATCCTCCACATCTCCAACAATGGGAGCATTCTCTTCTGTACAGAGAAGGCCCTCGATAACATTCTTAAAATTTCAGGAATCTGTTATCTGTCGGGCATGAGTGGCCTGATACAGATGTCAATGCTTAACGCGTTCATCTTGTATCAGATGGACTGCCAGCTTTTTGTACCATACATATGCCTTGCGGGAAGCGAGATATGGTACAAGCATCTAGTCAGACTTGTCCACTCCCCCATGTATCGATTATAATCCTGTACACATAGGGGTTTCATGATAGGGGAATCTCTCCATCTGACATGAACTGCAGATGTGCATTCATTATGTATTGTTGTAAGGAAATGCACATCCTTTTTGTCTGTGTATTTCACAGCCAGCAGTTCACCGCAGCGCAAGGCAGAGGTTTCTCCTCTCTTTTGCTTTCCAAACTGTTCTGTTGGAAAGCCTTTCCTATTCGAGCGGATCGTGCCACAGGTTCCAGTGCCATTGCTGTACAAAAATTTGTACAGCGGCACACCCGTGTAAAAGTTATCTGTATAAATACAGTAACCTTTACCGAATAATGGATAAGAGAGGTCCCACACAATTTTTTCAGTGGTGGAGAGGGTGGGGGGGGGCAGTCGGGGGCCAGCTGCGAGTCCTTGCAAGTGTATACACGAAAGCGATACGTGTATCCACTGGAGCTGTCGCACAGTTTATAAAGTTTTATCCCATAGCGAGCTCGCTTTGAAGGGATATACTGCTTGAAAGCAAGACGTCCCTTGTAAAGCAGCAAGGACTCGTCGACTGACAAGTTTTGGCCTGGAGTGTATAACTCTTCAAATCTTGCCATCAGAAGGTCAAGAAGTGGCCGCAACTTGTACAGTTGGTCGTGATCTGGGTGGTCACGGGGCAAAGCATTTGCATTATCATTATAATGCAAATACCGCAGGAGCAATAAAAATCTGTCCCTGCTCATGGTAACAGGGAAGATAGGGGTGGTTTGGGTACTCTTTTATGACCAGTATGAGACTATGCTGGGTTTTTTCACAATCCCCATCTGCAGAGTGAGGCCCCAGAACTTCCTCATCTCTGGCAAACTGGTTGGGGTCCATTGGCGAGCCCTGGCACGTGGCCTCAAATCTGTCCCTAGACCTTGAAAATATTGTTCAGCATACAGATTGCTCTGCTGAACAATAAATTCCAAGAACCCATCATCTATAAATAGCTGAAAAAAGTTGATGGGTTCAAAATTAGTGGTGTCCACCAGGATTGCCAGCAATTCTGGCTGGACCATATTAGGGGAGATCCAGTCATATTCTGGTTCAGGCATCGCTACAGTCTGCGTTGCAGATACCCCTGCAATGGGCAGCTAGGCCAGTGCAGAATCAGGCAGTGCAACGCAGACCGTGCGGTCCCTACACTACCACAGGAGCACCCTGGGAAATCCATGCGGCCACGCCAGGGCTCATCACGTTGTTCTTCATCGCTGGAACTGTCACTATGTGACGATGCTCCAGGGACAAAGTCGCTGTCTGAATCTTCAATAGATTCATCAGCGCTGGGATCAGAGTCTGACATCATAAGGATGTCAGCTGCTTCCTCAGCGCTTAGAAATCTTTTAGCCATAATTTGCTTTCTGAAAATGTTTTTTCAAAAGAAAATTACGCCGTTTGATAGTATCTATATTATATATGTGTATGAATATATATATAATGTGTGTGTGCGTATATAATATATATTCTATATATATATATATATGTAGCGCTGTTTAAAACTCTGTTGCTGTAATTGCTCGGGTTTGGCCACCGGAGGGAGACAAGCGCAATGTAAAGTATACTGGACACAATGGGACTATGTTTTCCATCATGCTTTGCGGCGGATACAGGAAGTGGGTGGGGGAGAGAGAAGGACATCCGCAGCCTCTTTTGAAGGAGAGCCAGTGTGAGCCGAGCGACGAAAGTGGGAAGACGCACGGGAGACTGTCAGAGATTGAGACCAGGCCGGAGAGCAGGCGCTGCCTCGCGGGTGCTGGGAATCAGAGACAGTACTGGCGGAGACCTATCAATACCTCGCTGAGGGGTTTTGCACAGACACAGAGTTCCTGTTTGGACCCCGAGTAAGGAGACCGCGATGATCCACTGGGAGTGCAGGCGGTAGGCCGTAGATCTCGTTGCAAGAATCGGACAAGCAGGAGAAGCGGATCCGGTGGCACAGAGTTCCAGTATAATCCAGCGGAGAGACATCCTTGATCGGGCAGAGGAACAGATTGTCTGGCGGATGGGTGAGAGGCCTTCCAGGCCACAGTCCAAGTTAAACGAAGCACGCTGCAGTATTGTTTAAATCTACAGGGCCCCAACGTGACTAGTCGAAGATTTGCTCAATCCATTCACTGGCCAGTTGAATATAGTACCCGAGTACCTGAGATCACACACACACACCTTTTTTGGGACATTACTTTCACGGGACTTACATTCCAGAAACAAAGGGGTTAAACTTTTCTTTAACCGCTGCGCGTTTCCCGCATTACGAAGTCCTGTCTTTCATATACCATGTTTACATTATATGTGCCACTTTATTGGGATCAGTAAAGTATATAATCTATAAAATCCACAACAGTGCTGGTTGCATATTTATTCCCTAGTGCGGTGAGACTAACCCGAGGTTAAATTCAGCGGCTCCTCCAGGAGGAGCCCTACACATGGGGGCTCGTTTCTGGGATTCCAGTCTCTGTAATAAAACCACATTTAAAGGGTTAAATATGGATCCAGACACTGCTGCCAAATGGTGTGAGGAGCAAGATAGCCAGATAGAGTTAAGCATAGTCATGGATATTCCTGCAGACACCTGGGCCGAAGATCAGATTCGCCGGGCCGTGGCCGCACTGACACCAGATCATCGGGGGTTAATCCTGGACATTAAAGTGAACCCAGATACTTCTCATACGTATGTTCTTTTTGAGTGGAAAAAGGGTGTTCCAGAGTGTTTTCAGGGCGCGAGCGTGAAGCTGACCGATGAGGTGGAAGTTCAACGGATTCAGCCACGTGCGCCACGTGGCGATCCCGCGAGTGTTCTCGCGCCCAGTCCGCTGGCCATGAACGGGCCTGAATTTATAGTGGCTATTGGAGATTTGCTGGCTAAATGTCAAAGAACAAGCCCTCCACACACTAACTTTGGTTATCGACGGTTGAGGAATTTTACAGGAAACGTACCAACTCCGGCGGGAGAAGAAACCTTCGAAGAATGGGTAGAACAGGCGATGCAGGCTCTGGATGAGTGGGACGTCCCTGAAGCGCAGATGAAGCAAAGAATTGCTGAGAGCTTAAAGGGACCTGCGTCAGAGGCTGTCAGAAACCTGAAATTGAGTAAGCAAGACTGCACTGGTTTAGATTACCTAAACGTATTACAGGAAGTCTTTGGGCGAACAGAAAAGGCTGCTGAGCTCATGTACCAGTATGAACATACTTACCAGCGGAAAGGTGAGAAGATGACTGAATATATGAGACGCTTAGATAAGATTCTGCACCAGATACTTCTTAAGAAAGGGGCCGAACCGGCCACAATAGATAAAATCCGAATGCAGCAGATATTGAGGGGCGCTCAACCTCTAGATCCTGTGATGTTGCAGCTGAGAACCAGAGAAGGTAACCGAGAATTGAAATACCTGGAACTGATTCGAGCTGTTAGAGAGGAAGAGGCTTTGCTAGAAGAAAAGTCTTTAAGGAGAGGAGAAAGAGCTTACGCACAACCAGTAAGGCATAACGAATATCTGCAAACTGAAGATGATTCGTTGGACGCCTATGGATCTGAATTTGACAGACAAGAGCATCTGTTAGTTCCTATGTCCACAGAGAGTACTGCCAAAGAGCCAACCTTTCCTGCATATAGTGAGTTACACAAAACCGTTAAGAAGGTACAAGAAGCTCAAGCAGCTGTCCTGTGCCGAGTACTTTTGAAGGTGGCAGAGACACAGACCGATATGCAGAAGTTCCTCACTGATATGCGGACAACAGGAGTTGCTGTGGCGTCTGGCCAGGGTCCTTCAACCGAGTCACCACGAACAAGTGCGTCTCCAGCTTCAAAGAAGAGATGTTTTAACTGTGGGGAAATGAGTCATTTCTGAGCACAATGCAAAAGCCAAAGGCCTGAAGGAAATAGAGTAGAAGAGTTCCTAAAAGCCTTGGAAGGGCTGCTGTCTACCCAAGTGAAGGAGCAAACTAGGTGCCCAATGGTTGAAAACCGCTCCAAAACTCAAGCCAGAACCAAAAAGCAGAGAGGGCCCAGAGTCTTGCCAACTGCTGAGCCTACCAGGATTGAAAGAGTTACTCCCTTAGTATCCGGTCTTATGTCATGGGGAAACAATGCACACCCAAAACCTATGCGGGTCAAGAAGAAGGCCAGGGTACAGCGAACTGGGTCTAAACCTCCTGTGGCTACGACAAAGTTTCCTGACCAGCTGATAGGTCCTTCTCCCATCGTTCCAATACAAGTGGAGGGAGTCTACACTAAGGCTCTGTTAGATTCAGGGGCTCAAGTGACCTTGATCTATCGAGACTTCTACGAGAAGCACTTGAAGCACATACCTCTACAGAAATTAAAGGACCTTGAGATCTGGGATATTGGAACAGAGAAACTTCCCTATGACGGATATCTACAGCTGAAGTTAGAAATCGGATCCGAAGTCATCGGACAGTCTGGAGGTTGTGATGCATTGGCCATTGTGTGTCTTCGGCCTTCAGGGGCCAACAGAAGTTCTATGATCGTGGGGATGAATACTGATCTGGTGCGACGTCTCCTGACTCCTATAGTAATGGAAGAAGGTTCTACCAGGGGAGTACACCGGATGTTACTTCCGGTCTATCAGCGAATGGTCGAAGAACAGAAGGCACCTGCTGGAGTGGGGCGCCTGTGGAGATTGGGAGGAACAGAGAAGGTTCTGCAATCAGGAGAAGTGGTGAGCTTCCGTGCTTCAGTCAAGTTGAATGGATCACAACCGGGTCCCTATGTGGTACTGGAAACTGATCTCAATCATGGGAATGAAGCCGGAGTAGAAGTAATCCCTGAAATAATCTCCACAAGAGCTTTGAAACGGACATGAGGAAGAGTCTCAGTTAGTGTGTGTAATGTGTCTGATTCTCCAGTGATCCTGAAAGCACAAATGGCCATCGGGCAAGTAGCGTCCGCTACGCCTCTCTCCCCAACCGATTTTAGGGGGGGAGTGAATAAAGAGATTCCAGCTGAAAGGTTCTATCCTAAGGACGCTCCCATCTCACCTGAATGGAAGAAACGTCTTCAGTCCCAGATCCTAAAATGGAGGGACTTGTTCTAGAAGGATGAGTTCGACGTGGGTTTAGCTAAGAGTACTGAGCATCGCATTCGACTACAGGAAGATAAGCCGTTTCGAGAAAGGTCAAGACGAGTTCTGCTGGGAGACTTGGATGATCTACGAGAACAGCTAAATGAACTACAGAGGACTAAGGTGATTCAAGAGTCCAGGAGTCCGTACGCCTCTCCAATAGTGATGGTTCGGAAGAAGAATGGCTCTATCCGTCTATGTATAGACTATTGCACGCTACATCAGAGAACCATTCCGGATCAATATGCCACTCCTCGGATAGAAGATGCCTTACAGTGTTTGTCTGGAGCAAAATGGTTTAGTGTACTAGACCTGCGAAGTGAGTATCATCAGATACCAATGCATCCTGAGGACAAGGAGAAGACTGCGTTCATCTGTCCACTGGGGTTCTTTGAGTTCAACAGAATGCCTCAAGGCCTTATGGGGGCTCCAGCCACATTCCAACGGTTAATGGAGAAGACAGTCGGGGACATGAACCTGATCGAAGTGTTGTTGTATCTGGATGATATTATTGTGTTCGGGAAGACTTTGGAAGAACATGAGCAACGGTTGGAGAAGGTCTTGAAGCGGCTCCATGAAGAGGGGTTGAAACTGTCTCTGGAGAAGTGTCAATTTTGTTTACCTTCCGTTATGTATCTGGGACATGTTGTTTCAGCGTTTCGACAGATCCTCGAAAGTTGGAAGCCGTAGCTTCCTGGCCTAGACCCCGAAACGTTACTGAACTTAGATCTTTCCTGGGGTTCTGCTCATATTACCGAAGATTCGTAGGAGGATTTGCCAAGATAGCTCAACCCCTTCCTACAGAAGGAAGACGCAGGAGAAGGCCCCAAGGCCTCTGATCGAAGTTCGTCGGCTCCGGGGCCAAGGTAGGCTCGAGAATCCATCCAAGAAGAGTGGACTAATCAATGCGAAAAGTGCTTTCATGAAGCTGAAAGAGAGTCTAACTCGAGCTCCTGTCCTGGCTTACGCTGATCCTCATAAGCCGTACGAATTGCATGTGGATGCCAGCAGAGAAGGTCTAGGGGGAGTCCTATACCAAGAATATGGTGGATTGTTGAGGCCTGTAGCGTATGTGAGCCGAAGTCTTACGCCGTCGGAAAATAACTATCCTACCCACAAGTTGGAGTTCCTAGCCTTGAAGTGGGCAGTAGTAGACAAACTGAAAGATTATCTGTATGGGGCTGAATTTGTGATCAAGACTGACAACAATCCTCTTACTTACGTCCTCACTGCTGTGAAGCTAGACGCAATGAGACATCGGTGGTTGGCCGCTCTGTCAGGGTTTCGGTTCAGCCTGAAGTATCACCCTGGAGTAAATAATCAAGATGCAGATGCTTTATCAAGAAGGCCCTACACTACAGAATGGACTCAGTTAACCCCAGATGGGGTGCAAGCCTTATGTCAAGGAGTGGAGCACCGGGTCAAGGGGGGGGGTTGAAGCAGAAGCTATAGGAGTTATGACTGCGGCTGTTCCAGAATTCTATTGTAATCCTACACAGCTGAGAGATGAAAGTCTGCCTACTTTCTTGAAACAGGACCTGAGAGCCGATCAGCCTAGAGACCCTTTGATTGCGTTAACCGTGAAAGCCATAAACATGAACAAATGGGAAATTCTACTGACAAATTCCCCAGAAGGAGCCCGATTGGTATACAAAGAGTGGGAACGGTTGAAGATGTTGGATGGGGTGGTCTACCGAAGGGACCCCTCAAACAATGCTGAAGAGACTCAACAGTTGTTCCTTCCCACCAAACACAGAGAGGGTGTGCTGCGGTCATTACACGATGAACATGGACATTTGGGTGCAGAGAGAACTTTTAAGCTAGTGCGAGACAGAAATATTCTAGTAGTGACTGATCATTTCACGCGCTATGCCCAAGTTTTTTCTACGAAAGACCAACGTGCTCCTACGGTGGCGAAGGTTTTGATGGAAAAGTTTTTTGTTCACTATGGCCTGCCAAGGAGAATACACTCGGATCAGGGCAGAGACTTTGAGAGCCGGCTTGTTGGGCAATTACTGGAACTGCTAGGAATTCAGAAGACCCGAACTACACCATATCACCCTCAAGGTGATGCTCAACCAGAAAGGTTTAATCGCACGCTGCTAAACATGTTGGGGACATTGTCAAACAAAGAGAAGCAGGGTTGGAGTCGTCACATAGCTACGCTGGTGCATGAGTACAACAGTACAGAGAGTGATGCTACTGGATACTCACCGTACCGTCTTATGTTCGGAAGGGAAGCTCGACTGCCAGTTGATTTGGCATTTGGTCTATCTCTGGATCAGACGTCTGTGGCCTCTCATAGAAATTATGTGGATAGACTTTGGAAGAATTTGGCCTCTGCGTTTGAACAGGCTCGTTTGACCTCAGGAAACAGGGAACAGAGGAATAAGCGAAACTACGACTTGAGAGTTCGGATACAGGATCTACAACCCGGTGATAGGGTTTTATTGAATAACTTGGGTGTTTCTGCAAGGCATAAGTTGGCGGACAGATGGAGTTCTCAAGTCTGCATTGTCTGCAAGCAACTGCCGGGTCTGCCAGTTTACCAAATCCGACCGGATGGGAAGGCCGGGCCTCTTAAAAACTGGCACCGAAATCATCTGTTGCCTTTGAGGGAGTGTCAGGGTTCAGACTGTGCTCTGTGTAGCAGGGTGGGGTTGTGAGCCCAGGATGCAGTGATAGAGGCAGGTTCAAGGTGACAAAGGGTGTTTATTACAGAATAAACACGAGGACGTATAATCAGGCAAGGTTCATACAAAAGAGTGGTCAAAGTTCAGAAATGGGTCTTGTACACGAGGAGTCTAGATGGGGGGCAAAAGGGGAGCAGGATGGGGGGGTACCGGTGTAATGAAGCAAATGAAAGTCCAGATAACAACAGAGTCTTTGGTTGAGGAATCAGGTGGTTGTCCAGAAGGTTCCGGGAGCTTTAGCAATGTGGAAGTGCAGGGTAAAGGGTGGGACTCCCTTATATGCTGGAGTGATTAGGGAGGATGAAGGGCAGGTGAGGTTCCAGGGCCAGAACGTCAAAGTCCTGGAACCAGCAGGAGGCATGCAGGATGTGGAACAAAAGGGGGCGTCAGGGGGTTAGGGCCTCCAGGAACTTACAGGGAGGCTGTGAGGATACCAGTTGGAGACTAACTTTCTTTGCTGAACCCACCTGCTCCACGTTTGACTCCCGTTACTCGGTCTAAGCAGACATGGGTTGTCTAAGGGAGTGAAGGGGATTGTGAGGAAGGAAGTTTTTGTCTGGACTGGGTGTGCTCGCCTGAGCCTGAAGAGGTCATGCCAGTTTCTGAATGGTGGGAAAGTAACCTGAGGCTCCTGAATTCCAATTGGAAGTTCCTGAAACTTTGGAAATTCCTGTAGTTCCTGAAGACGCGTCCTATGATTATAGTTCTATGCCTTCACTGGAAGGCTCATATTCAGAAGAGGTGTCTGCTCCAGTTGTGGATGAAAGAATTGAGCCCGTACCTGTAGTACTTCCATCTGAAGAGGAGATGATTGAGCCAGAGTCGACACGTTCTAGCCGACCCCCTCAGAGACTTACCTACGACTCACCAGGACATAGCACTAAAGAGGCTGTCACCGCAGTGCGAAGGTTGCCCGAAGTGTCTGCTATGTTAGCTGAGGTAGTCAGGAGCATGAGTCAACTTGAGGACGTATATCTGACCCATTGTATGTTTGCTGCTGAGCCTGTATACATTGCCTAATGTAATGTTGAGATGTTATGTAAATTGGAGAGACCCAAGAGTTCTAGGAGGGGGAGAGTGTAGCGCTGTTTAAAACTCTGTTGCTGTAATTGCTCGGGTTTGGCCACCAGAGGGAGACAAGCGCAATGTAAAGTATACTGGACACAATGGGACTACGTTTTCCATCATGCATTGCAGCGGATACAGGAAGTGGGTGGGGGAGAGAGAAGGACATCCGCAGCCTCGGCGAAGGAGAGCCAGTGTGAGCCGAGCGACGAAAGTGGGAAGACGCACGTGAGACTGTCAGAGATTGCTCTCCGGCCTGGTCTCAGGCGCTGCCTCGCAGGTGCTGGGAATCGAGACAGTACTGGCGGAGACCTATCAATACATCGCTGAGGGGTTTTGCACAGACAGAGTTCCAGTTTGGACCCCGAGTAAGGAGACCACGATGATCCACTGGGATTGCAGGCGGTAGGCCGTAGATCTCGTTGCAGGAATCGGACAAGCAGGAGAAGCGGATCTGGTGGCACAGAGTTCCAGTATAATCCAGCGGAGAGACATCCTTGATCGGGCAGCGGAACAGAATGTCTGGCGGATGGGTGAGAGGCCTTCCAGGCCACAGTCCAAGTTAAACGAAGCACGCTGCAGTATTGTTTAAATCTACAGGGCCCCAACGTGACTAGTCGAAGATTTGCTCAATCCATTCACTGGCCAGTTGAATATAGTACCCGGGTACCTGAGATCACACACACCTTTTTTGGGACATTACTTTCACGGGACTTACACTCCAGAAATGAAGGGGTTAAACTTTTCTTTTACCGCTGCGTGTTTCCCGCATTACGAAGTCCTATGTGCCACTTTATTGGGATCAGTAAAGTAAATAATCTATAAAATCCACAACAGTGCTGGTGTATATTTATTCCCTAGTGCGGTGAGACTAACCCGAGGTTAAATTCAGCGGCTACTCCGGGAGTGAGCGCTACATATATATAAGCGCGGGTGTGTGTGTGTGTGCTTATATAAGTATACAGTATATATATATATATATATATATATATTCCCCCTTCTCAGCACTCACGCTCTGGAACTCTCTTTGAAGGGTGCCGTGGTGCCAAAACTCCTCAAAAATATAATATAACGACCAAGCAAGGAGCACTCACGGACAAACAAACTCTTTATTAGGAAGTCATTAAAAACCGACGTTTCGGCTCAAACAAGAGCCTTTATCAAGAACAGTAACAACAACAACCTATACTTTTAAAACATTTAGGAGATAATGATGTGTAAATACGATATGAATGTGAAAATGATGAAGGTATAGTGGATGCTGTAAAACAAATGATAACCAAAAAGTGCGAAATCATAAATAAATATAACCTGTACAAGTAAAGTTTTTCATTGTTCACACCACTGACACAGTTTGGTTTATTTTTAGGTTTTTTTACTTGTACAGGTAATATTTATTTATGATTTCGCACTTTTTGGTTATCATTTGTTTCACAGCATCCACTATACCTTCACCCAGGACATACTTGAAAACGAGAGAAGTCTCAATGTATCCTTCCTGGTAAAATCCTTTATAAATAAATCATTTTCACATTCATATCGTATTTACACTTGATCATACACCGTTTAGGTCATATATACATCATGCACACCATTTAGCATCAGACAATTCCCTTAGGTTCTCAGACACGCATATTTACACTTTACATCTGCAGCGTATAGTTGTTTAGATATATTCAGCCACTGCTCCACACAATTCATACTCACAGCAACAAATACGTTTTTGCATCTTTTTGGCACAATATTTATACATATACATAGATTTGTTTAGGACACATCACATGTTCAATACTTTTACACTTACAGTACATCTACACTTGGTCATACATTATTTAGGTCATACAAACATTAGGTACACTATTCAACATTAGTCACCTCATTTAAGCTTTCAGAGACACGCTTCCACACATCATATTTGCAGCCAATGGTCACACAGCCATATTGAGTCACCGCTACACACAGTCTACACTCATACACTAGAATAACAGCAGCACACTCCATATCTTTAGCAGTTTATTTCATTATGTATGGATTGCCATAGCATCTAGCTATGAAGTTAGGCAGTTTATAATGTTACTACATATTCAACTAGTTAGATTAATACTTCTCGTAGTCATTAAGTCCCCCATGGCTCGGCTGTCCTTTAGGCTGTGTCTTATTGCCATGACAACATAACGCAAGTAGTAAGCAAAACGTCAATACGTTTTTCAGCGCGTGCAGAGCGTCACTTCCGGGTCTCGGGTTGACACGGTCAGAGGCAGCATGGTACATGGTTGGTGAGTAATTATCTCCTAAATGTTATAAAAGTTTAGGTTGTTGTTACTGTTCTTATCCTTGATAAAGGCTCTTGTTTGAGCCGAAACATCGGTTTTTAATGACTTCATAATAGTTTGTTTTATTATTTTTTCGAAGTCCCTCAGTGCTAATCGCCTGGTCGTTATATATATATATATATATTTATATTTATATGTGTGTATTAGCAATTTATCACCTATTTTATGGAGACAGCCTCTGCGATCGCAATCCACATGCAGACTGAGGATACAAATGTAAAATTCTCACAATTGTGACAGCTAAGTGATCATTGTTACTACAGTGATCACATAGCTGTAACAAGAAAATATGAAATAAAATAATAAAGAGGGAATTGTTTTTTTATTAAATGTGGGGTTTGGGGGTCTCTGGGCACTTATGATTTTTTTTACTGCCCTTAGAGACCCTGTGTGTGGTGTTTGTGCGATTTTTATTTTTTATAAACTTTAACTTTTACACTGTAATGCTCAGACACAGAGCTTTCCAGCGGTGCCTCATTTGTTCCTGCAGCCCTTACCGATGAGGAGATAGAGGTCATAACCCCCCCCCTCTCCTCCTAAGGGCTTTCCATGCGACCACGTAATGTGACGTCATCACGCGCTGGCGTGATGACATCACTGCGACTCCCATGATCCCACAGTGAGGGCCGGGATGTCGGCCCACACTCTTTGCCACCCGGGATCGGAGCCACATCGCCGCTTCACCCACAGGGAAGACAGGACGCGCTGAGCGCGTCCTCCGCACAGCAGCGGGAATTTCATGGATGCGCTCAGCGTGTCCTACGCAGTGAAAGGGTCAAAGATATAGCCTCTGAATTTCAGAAATATTATGAAGCCCTGTATAATATTCGCTCTGAACCACCTCCCCAAATGTTGATTGACTCCTTAAATAAGACTCTCAGCTTCACTTTGACACAAAATGATGATGCTTGACACTCCTATCACTGCCGAGGAATTCCTCCAAGCACTAACATTATAGACCAATGGCAAAAGCCCCAGCTCCGACAGCTTCTTGACACAGTTGGGGTATACCAGGGTTGTGTGGGTCGAGCCCAGGTGCGATGACAGACGTGGAGAGAGGCAGGTATGCAAGGTTTAAACAAGCAGAAGGTTTATTATACGGAGGGGAAATCACAGCAGGATATGAGTAAACCAAATGGGAACACAGGCCTATAAATAAATAATAACAGGTAACTGGATAACACATGAACAGATCTAATAAATACATGCAACAGGGTAGAGAAAGCAGATAGGACAAGAGGTGGACAGAACAGGAACTGGGCTGAACACTGAATATAAATAATACTGAACACTGTATACAAGGAATACTTACAGGGTTATTCAGAGAGAGGTGAAAACCAGGAGAATTGCCAGGAGAAGGAACAATCTAGACCCAGTGGCATAGCGTGGGGGGGGGGCTTCAGGGGTTGTCGCCCCAGGCGCAATATTCTTAGGGGCACAAAATTTCAAAAGAAGTTTGAACCACTAATATTTTCCAGCAGGGATCAATAAGGTATCCGCTAGAGGCCCTTGCACAGGCAGCGACCAGTTTTGCGGCGCTGGCCGTGACTTAGCACTCAGCGTCCAGAAGGGAGGACCAGGACAGAAAATTCTGGTCCTGTCCTGACTCCTCCTTAATGCTGACATGCGTGAGGCAACACAGCATTATTCGACGGAACACCCTGTACCATGTTTGTCAGCCCCCCTTAAAGCCCTGTGCCAGCCCCCCGCCGCTGGCAGCCTTGCAGCCACTGAACAGGAAGAAGAGAGGGAAGCACCTGCCCTGCATCACATTTAAAATCCAGTCCCCACTAAGCCCCCTGGACAGCTCCCCCCCCCCGGGCCACCAGCAACTCCACGTAGGCAACACTGTGTGACCAACACACAGTGAGGGGGTTCGGGTAGAGAGTGACTGGAGGTTCGGGTAGAGCGTGACTGGAGGAGAGAGAGAGAGAGAGAGATTGGGGGTACTGGCAGAAAGTGGGAGTACTTGGAGAGAGTGCCTGGGGGTACTTGGAGAGAGTGACTGGGGTACTGGGAGAGAGTGACTGGGGGTGCTGGGAGAGGGTGACTGGGGGTGCTGGGAGAGAGTGATTGGAAGTACTGGCAGAAAGTGGGAGTACTTGGAGAGAGTGCCTGGGGGGTACTTGGAGAGAGTGACTGGGGGTGCTGGGAGCGGGTGACTGGGGGTGCTGGGAGCGGGTGACTGGGTATAATGTGAGAGTGGAACAATTCTAGGGTATACTGGGACAGGGTAACTGGTAGCGTTGGGGAGCATGTGTGTGTTTCATGTTTTTATTATATCAGTATTTTGTTAATATACAATACATGTGCTTGTGGGGTAAGGGGGTCAATACTGTACTGGTAGAAGGGAATCAGGGTGTGTTACCGTGTCCACAGGTTGGGGGGCACGCAATTCTTTTCTTGCCCCAGGCGCCGACAACCCACGCTACGCCACTGTCTAGACCAGTGGTAGGCAACCTTTCTCTGCCGGATGCAACAACTGTGAATGCATGGAGGGCCATATTCACCTACAAAGCTAATAAATGATGATAATCTATACTATAAAACAATAAGGGCTGGCGTGTCCGTCGCCAAAACCCTACTGTGCATGCGCGCAACCTGCCGCGGTTGGCTGCGCGCGCATCCAACGGCCGCGGCACGCGCACAGCCGGCGTGCAAGAGGGACAAAACAAATCCGATCCATTGGAGAGGCGCACAGCACAGCACCTCTCCAATGGATCGGATTTGTTTTGTATATCTCCTCCTTGCCGGCCTGCATCTCCTCCAGGCCCGGCCTGCATCTCCTCCGGGCCCGGCCTGCATCTCCTCCGGGCCCAGCCTGCATCTCCTCCGGGCCCAGCCTGCATCTCCTCCGGGCCCGACCTGCATCTCCTCCGGGCCCAGTCTGCCATGCATATTACCAGTCTGCCATGCACAATACCAGTCTACCATGCACAATACCAGTCTACCATGCACAATACCAGTCTGCAATGCACATTACCAGTCTGCCATGCACAAAACCAGTCTGCCAGCCATATTACCAGTCTGCCATGCACAATACCAGTCTGCCATGCACAATACCAGTCTGCCAGGCATATTACCAGTCTGCCAGGCATATTACCAGTTTGGCAGCCATATTACCAGTCTGCCATGCACAATGCCAGTCTGCCAGCCATAATGCCAGTCTGCCATTCATAATACCAGTGTCTCATAATATCAGTGTGCCTAAATACCAGCCTGCCATGCCATGCATACCACGTGCCATTAAATATACGCATAATGTGTACGCTACAAAAAAATTACCCTCCCAAGCCCAACACAATCTAAGGAGCCCCATGAGCTTACAATTTAAGGGGCCCCATGAGCTTACAATCTAAGGGGCCCCATGAGCTTACAATCTAAGGGGCCACATGAGCTTACAATCTAAGGGGCCACAAGAGCTTACAATCTGATGGGTCCCACGAGTTTACAATCTGAGGGGTCCCATGAGTTTACAATCTGAGGGTCTGGTTCCCGTGAGCTTACAATCTAAGAGGGAAGAGAAACCTACTCTATGAATTCCTTTGTAATGCGCAGTCAGCTGTGCGCGCACCCATCACAGCTGCTCAGTCGGCCCTCCTGTTGCGGATGGGATGGCGATGGACGCGTTACAAACGTATTTATATAGAGAGATACTCTTGGATAGGACATTGAAAAAAAAACTATGTGGACGTGAATTCTGACCTGGCGACAACAACAATAGACTGCCCTCTGGGCAGGCTTTCCACCTAGTATTGGAATAACGCAACAATCACAGTAGATTTTAAATAACGTTTACTTTTTAAACTTAAATAAGATAAATATTGTAATAAGAATTATAAACGACAAACATAAGAAACTAAGGTTTGCTTTTTAGAATTAAAATATTTAGTAACAATATCAGTAATAAACATCAAACACAGAAAAACTAACAGGGTTATTCAAAGAGAATCGAAAAGTCACTGCATGTTCGGTGGTGACTTTTCGTTCTCTTCAATTCAGGCCGATTCGGCAATCCCCTTTCGGCGACCCTGCTATGTATTCAGCAAGCACCACAGGGCCGACGAAGCGCAGGGAAAAGCTGCCGCAAATCTGACGAAAAGTCACCGCAAAAACCTGGCGAATGCACGCCGAAATCTTCAAAAACATTTGGATTAACCCGCCGAAGACGCTGGAAAAACCCGAGCAGGAGCCGATCACATGTAGCGCAGCCTCCGGAAAAAGCCGACACCGCAGACGAGTGAAGTGAATAAATTGGCAAAACAGTTTGCATGAATGTTTGAAAAGTGAAACGCTGTTGCAAAGAAACTACTGAGCGAAAATGTCTGAAATTTACATATGAGGTCCAATGATTGATAATATAAAGGGCTGTTACAGAAAAAATAAGTAAACTTTAAAAAAAAAAAAATACGAACTTTTTTTAAAAAAAAAATCCAGAAAAATGCTTAAAATTTCCTAAAAAAAATCTATAAATAGACTCTTTTCTTCAGAATTTTATAATGAATGGTTTATTAGATATTGAATTAAAACGGGAATATTTTTAACATTGAAGCCTATGGGATTCTCCTGAATAAACCTGTCGAATGAAACCACCGAATGGCAGGGCTATTCGGTAACCATTCAATGCTGGTTTGTGTTCTTTGAATAACCCTGTAAGCAATGCATGCTTTTTTTAACTTAAATTTTAACAAAGGAATAACAAGGACATTAATGTGAGGCTTGATGCTGTTTGTCACTTGAAAGCCTCTCAACGGCGAAAGGGTGGTAGAAGCAAGATGCAGGACATCATTCACGTGGGCATCAGTCAGCTTTGTTCTTAACTTGCTCTTTGTACGTTTCATTTTTGAAACGAGTTGCTCACATATGTACCATATATACTCGCGTATAAGCCGAGTTTTTTGACTCAGATTCTGAGTCAAAAAACCGCGATTCGGCTTATACACGAGTCAAGGTCCTGTACAGCTTGAGTCCGTCCGTGTTGAAGGGATGCGGCTGCGTGCAGGCGCAGCCGGTCACGTGGTCCAGCTAATCAGGTGGTACTGAGTCTCTGTACCACCTGACTGGCCGGACCGCGTGACCTGCGCACGCACGCAGCCGCATCCCCTTCAACACAGACGGACTCACGCTGTACAGGACCTTGTGAGAGCTGGCTGCCGCTGGGGCAATATCCAGGTGAGAGCTGGGGCATATCCATGAGCTGGGGCAAATCCATGAGCTGGGGGGCAGTATCCATGAGCTGGGGCATATCCATGAGCTGGGGGGCAAATCCATGAGCTGGGGGGCAAATCCAGGAGCTGGGGCAAATCCATGAGCTGGGGCAAATCCATGAGTTGAGCTGGGTCAAATCCATGAGCTGGGGGGCAGTATCCATGAGCTGGGGCAAATCCATGAGCTGGGGCAAATCCATGAGCTGGGGCAGTGAGCTGGGGCAAATCCATGTGTGAGCTGGGGCAATATCCATGTGTGAGCTGGGGCAATATCCATGTGTGAGCTGGGGCAATATCCATGTGTGAGCTGGGGCAATATCCCACTTAGGCTTATACGCGAGTCAATAAGTTTTCACAGGTTTTTTGGGAAAAAGTAGGGGGGGTCGGCTTATACACGGGTCGGCTTATACCCGAGTATATACGGTAAGTACTCCCAAACATAGATGCCATTTTTTTTGCATGATCCACCAAGTTGGCATATTTTCCTGATTCCATGACGTATTTCCTGTAGAAATCTAGTATAGATACGCCATCTGCATGAAATTTGGATTTTAGTAGATCACTGCATTACAACTCAATAAGCTCCATCTGAAAACTTTCTGGTACAGTGTCTACTTCCACATCAAATGGAGTAGCAAACAGCCTGAAATCCACTGTGTGTGAACGAAGATCAGCAAACCGGGAGGAGAATTCTGTTCTTAGCTCATGTATCACAGTCACAAACCTTCTGGTATCTTTTGGATTGGTCTCTTTGAGTTTAGGGAAATGAGAACAGTTTGACTTCTCAAGCTGACATTCCTACAGACGTAGTTTGTTCTCAAATGCAAAGATGTATTCACACATCTCATGTATCAGAAGGTTTTTACCCTGAAGCTGCAAGTTAAGGTTATTTAAATGAGATGTTCAGTCCACAAAAAAATGCCAGACGTAAACACCACTCAGGATCACAAAATCTTGTGGCATCTACATTTTTACTTTCAAGGAATGTTGCTATTTCTTTCCACAGATCATACACTCTTTCCAACATGGCACCACGACTAAGCCAGCGAAAGTCACAGAAATAGAGCAGGTCTCCATATTGAGTCTCTGCTTCCAACAAAAATTGCTGAAACTGACGTTGGTTTAATCCTCGAGACAAGATTAGGTTTACTGCTTTCACTACTTCGTCCATCACATCCTTTAAATTTGAAGACTTTGCACACAATGCTTCCTGGTGTATTATGCAGTGCATTTTTTGCACTTTATGGTTCATTCCAGAGGCTTCCATGTGTCTTTGAAGCAGAGCCACAGCTCCTTTCTTTTCTCCAACCATTGCTGGAGCTCCATCAGTTGTTACACATACCAGCTTTGATAGATCTTGCTCCATGTCTGTTGTACACTTGAGCAATGATTCAAGAATGTCTGCCCCTGTGGTAGTGCCCTTCATTGGGACCAGTTGAACAAACTCAAGAATGTCAAAATTTGAATTTATTCCACGTACAAATACTGCCTCTCTCCATTCTTTTTATGCAGGTCCCACTTTGATCTTAAGCAGATCGGGGTTTTTCTTCTAGGCAGGTCCCCTTTAATTTGTTTCTAGGCAGGTCCCCTTTATTTGTTTCTAGGCAGGTCCCCTTTATTTGTTTCTAGGCAGGTCCCCTTTATTTGGTGCTAGGCAGGTCCCCTTTATTTGGTGCTAGGCAGGTCCCCTTTATTTGGTGCTAGGCAGGTCCCCTTTTTTTGTTTCTAGGCAGGTCCCTTTTGGTTCTAGGCATGTCCCCTTTAATTGGTGCTAGGCAGGTCCCCCTTTTTTTGCACCCTTCCAGGCATATGTAAGTCTTATTCCATGTACAACCAGGAACAGCTTCGTCTCTCACCTGGTCATCCAGCTCTTCCTTCACTAGAGACCCCACAGCCTGCGAGAGACGACACGTGCACGTCGTCCACGTCAGACGCTGACGGCAATGAGGAGTCAGGAGGAACCAGAGGAGCTGAATTAATTTGTATACGACGACTGCGGTATAAGCCTGCCCCCCCTACACCCCCCACCTACAACCCCCCCCCCCCCCGCGGCCATGTGTACACTTTACCCTTGCTGGTTTTGCAGCCCGATCCGGTTCGGCAAGGTCCTGTCCTGTTCGGCCAGGTCAGTTCGGTTCCTAGGAGGCGGGTACCACTCGCCCAGCTGACCGGGGCACGCTGTTATTGTCCCATCAGCACCTCCAAGCTGGACACGAGCACCTCCAAGCTGGACATGCCCACTCCTTCGAGATCACAGGAGCCTGCCGCTAGGAGGCAGGGCTCTGAGGATGCATAGGTGATCAAGGAGGTGAGGTTTGTCGCTGTGTTCTTAGTCTCTGCCTACCCGACTCACACAGGCACCCCGGACTACCGCAAGTTCTCCTAGAGGCACGCTTGCCGGCTTCTGCCTAGCAACGCCAATGCGTTGAGATGCTCAGCTCCGGGACACCCATGGGCCTTAACATGAGGGGCGGCGGGCCGTATACAGCCTGCGGGCTGTAGGTTGCCGACCCCTGGTCTAGACTAGGGAGAATTTTTCTGGTTTGGTTATTTTGACCAAGAATTTTCACTTCTCCAGTCATTCTCCTTGTCACAGGGAGACATACCTATCTCTCTGTGTCTAGCTATCTGTATGTCTTTATATATATATATATATATATAATATCGCTATATATACGTATATAGATATATATTTATGGCTATCCATATATGCGAAGTATCCATTTTCCACAGCTGCCTGGTGCACAACCTCCTTTGCGTATGTGCTAGAAAGTAATTAACCTGGGTATCGTTTGTCCCTGGGAGGGATATAACAGGTTGCTGTGAAATGGGATTCCTTTGATACAGGATCAGGGTGGAAATTATGCATTTGAGCAAATGGAAATCCTGTGTCATCTATTCACACCTCCACGTAGACAGCACGGCACCAGAGGTACGTGGTCATGTCTTCAAAGGAGAAAGCACATCCCTTGATCCCTAGAGGGGGTCCGGGGCGATGATTGACGTTTTGGGCAATTAAAAATTAATGGAGAAACACACGGAACATGCCCAGACCAAGGCATGCTAGGACATGTAGTGCAGGAGGCTGAGCCATTTGTGGGTATTTTTGGAAGGGGCAGGAAACTCTATATAGTCTGGAGCATGCCATGTGGCTCTTGCTGATCAGAGGGGGTTCACGCTGCGTGCGTGATGGTCTGTCCATGCTGTCCATGCTTCAAATCTTCAGCCCTGGAAGTACACGGATGCTCCTGTGAGCTTATTTGACGTGTAAGTCTGTTTTAATCCCTTTCTTTTATTTGCTGTGTACTGTGTAATTATTGATTGAATATATACATTTTTCCTGTAACAAATGCACTGTGATATATAGCTTTTTTCTATATCATAAATAAATATCCATTTATTATTACGTTCTGTTTCTGCCTGATAGGTTAGTGTCTGGATCTGTGAAGCAACATAGATCCAGATACTAAAGAAATTGGTTTTCCAATTTCCAGAACAGAACTCAGTGCATTTATTAGAATTTACACAAAACACAGCAGTTCCCTCCCCCTTCTTTGTTTTTCTGTGCTATCTTTTATTTGGCTGGAGAATGACGCATCAACAGCCGTCGAAGAAAACGTTAGAACAGCTGTGTAAATACAAAAATACTTCGACGAAGGACAAACGCAAAGATGAACTTTTGCAAGCCCTCGAGGATTATGAGGTGAGGCAAGCAATCCAGGACACAGCAGAGCAGGGTACCACGCTTCACCCAGCTGAAGGAAGCGCAAGTCCAGTGGAAAGGACAGTATCAATTGCTTTGCCCAAGGGTGATACTGCCCTGGATGTTTACTTGCAGACTGTTTTAAAACATGTGGACTCCGTGGACTCGCAGACGCGGCTCCAGCTCATACTGCAGTACCAAGAGCAAGAGGAGTGCAGAGCTGAACGCGAAGCGGCGGCGCGCCAAGCTGAGCAAGCAGCGGCAGGGCGCCAAGCTGAGCGGGAAGCTGCGGAGCGCAGGGCTGCGTGTGAGCGAGAAGCGGCAGAGAGCCAAGCCGAATGGGCACATCAGCTCGCTCTGGCACAGGCAGGCAGAACGCAATTATCTCCTGCCCCTGCGGGCGCTGTAGATCTCTCTATGGCCCAGACCTCGTGCCGAGAACTGGACAAAGATGGGGACCTGGATGTGTTCCTGCAAAGTTTTGAAAAGACTTGTCGACAGTATCAGCTGCCCAAGGAGCAATGGGCCAGGTACCTCACTCCTGGACTAAAAGGTCCAGCGCTCGAAGTCTTTGCGGAGTTACCAGCTGAGAGCAACCAGGACTATGAGGCGATTAAAGCCGCGTTGCAGAGGCGGTACAACCTCACGCCAGAGGTATATCGCAAAAATTTCAGGTCCTTGCAGAAGCAGGCCGCGGAGAGCTACTCATCAGTCGTGAGCCACTTGACCACCCTATTTCGACAATGGGTCAGGGGGCTGAAGATTGACACCTTGGATGCCCTGGAAGACCTGTTGATCAAGGAGCAGTTCGTGCAGCTGTGCCCACCTGAGATCCAGGAATGGCTTCTGGATCGCAAACCTGAGACGGCCCTGGAAGCTGGTGAGCTGGCCGATTTCCATGCGGCCAACAGAGCGTCCGTGGACCGGAGCAGAGGTTTCCCCAAAGGATTGTCTGGATGGAAGCCCATCTCATCACGACCCCCCGACATCACAGCGGCAGCGCCGCCCTCTGTGCCAGTCTCTGCTGGGGAGCTGGAAAGAAGTGTGAGCCATCACTGTTTTATTCGTAACAGTGTCAACCATCTCCTGGTAGCGTGCCTGCAGAGGAAGAAGCTTGCATCCACAGCTGGAGGAGGACACCCCTCAGCATCACCCTCTGTCCTGTTTGTGACCAGATCGGAGGGCAGTGTCAATGTAAACCAGCAAGCAGTCATTGTCGGGACTCAGGTATCTGTGGGTTTAAGAGATACGGCGGCTGAAGTAACTTTGGTGCATCCAGGGTTAGTCAGCCCTGCAGACTTTATTCCTGGCAGGACTCTAGCAGTAAAGGGTTTTGCTGGGGTACATCCTGCGGTGCCGATAGCACAGGTTTATTTGGACTGGGGAGCGGGGAGAGGTCTGCGGGAGGTGTCTGAAAATATTCCTACAGATGTGTTGCTGGGCACGGATTTGGGTAAATTGGTGTCACAGTACGTGCTGCAAAAGGGATGCTGGGGATTTACCCAGGCCCACTAGTGGCTCTACAGTGGGGAGGGCTGTGTGTGGGGGTGCACAACAGGATTCCTGGACGGGGGGCAGGGGATGCAGTGAGTCAGTCTGCGCCTGCACCAGGTGTGCCTGAGGTGTTGTGTGGTAGCATGAGCAGGCAGTGTGACTGGGAAGAAAGGCAGGGGGTGAGTGAATGCCCGCCTGCACGCACCTGAGTCAGCTGGCTCCCCGGACCCCATGCGTGGGGAGGCCGCGGTGCCCATGGTGAAAGTGGGTACCCGCTGGCAGTTGGTATGGAGTCGGGCACAAAGCCCGTCTCTGCCGTGTGATGGTGTGGAACAGAATGCCTGGGAAGGGTGGCAGGATACTGCAGTATGCCTACCAAGGCCAGACTCGGGTGTGTCTGTGATGCCATATGGTTGGGAGCAAGGGCAAGGGATGACTGTGGGTCTGCTTGCGCTTAAACCAACCAGGACTTTTGTGCCCCATGAGAATGGTGTGGATCAGAATGCCTGGGGGTGGCAGGATACTGCGGTGTGCCTGCTTAGACCAGACTCAGGTGTGTCTGTGACGCCACGTGGTTGGAAGAACAAAGGACCAAAGCAGGTTCCCCTAGGGCCGAACCAACTGGGTCGGTGGTGCTGGAGGGAAAGTGTGGGCATCGGAAGGCCTGGGATGAGCAGGATACCGCGGTGTGTCAGCCTGTGCCATGGGTGTCTGAGACTGTGCGTGGCGCAGAGGACATACTGGGTGGTCAGAAGGAAAGGCCTAGGGTGAAAGAGGGTTACCCAGTGCCTGAACCATCCAGGTTGGCGGTGCCAGGTGAAAGGAATGGAGAGGCGAACATCCTGGACGGACAGGATACTGTGGTGTGCCAGACTGTGTCACATGTGTCTGAGGCTGCGGGTGGCACCGAGCGTATGCTGTGTGGTCAAGAGGAAGAGCCTGGGGTGGATGCGTGTTGCCCTGTGAAAAAGTACCACAGGGCCCCAGTACCACAGGAAACTGGTACTGAGCAACCTCCCTGTGGAGGAGGGTGGTATACGGCTGTAAGCTCATGGGTTACGAAGCAAGGCGTGCTTGATAAACTGTGTGCAATAGGGGCGGGACGAGCGTGATGGAGAATCCGGTACCCCAACTGTATGGTTCCCCAAATTCTGAATGTGCGGGGACAGTGAGAGAAGGGGAGGCAGCGGGTCCTGGTGTGGCCCCTGTGACCTCCCAGCCATCTACTCAGCACCAGGTGCAATGCCTGACTCCGTTGGCAGATGCAGGGGTGACATTTACCAGGGAGCGGGGTGCTTCAACCTGTTTTTCCAGACCCCCTGCTATAAGAATGGCTCCCTAGCAGGTGAACGTTGGTGAGTGTTTGGCTGCCTGCAAGACTGAGGTGCCAGGTGAGAGTGAGCCACACGTGCTACACCCCCAAACGGTGTACCAGGAGGGTCTGCAGAAGCACAGGGGCTTCTCAGAGTCTGTGCCGTGCGATGAGGGCAGCGTGAGGGACCTCCCCCAGGTTTGGGAGAGGTGCGGTAAAATGGTGGAGTCGCCAAAGGCCTTCAGGGGGAAGGGGGTGATGCGGTTGCGAGATGGAGTGCACGATTTGGTGGGCAAAGTGCATGGACAAGGCGAGATCCAGCAAGTCATGTGACCGGTGTATAAATGTTGCTGCTTATGAAATAGCCTCTCAGACTCCAGCTGCAGTGCTATGGTAAATTTATTAACAGAATAACATATAACAAGATCTATAAACTTCAGCTCTAACTTCTAGTCAGTGTCCATGTCTCTGACTTCCTGATTAACTACTTCCTGTGGAGCTGCATTGCAACATATATTAAACGTCCCCTGGAACCAAACACTCTCTGTTCTGGTTCCATACATATTGATACATCTTTTCCCTTTTTGGGGACAAGAAAGTCTTTTTCTCTTAAGTTCAATTCCAGTTGGTATTCAGTTCCTGAAAAGCATTCTTCCAAACTTAGTGCACATAGTCATTTAGATATGCTGGCTTTTGGATACATCTCCCACTTCTAGTCTGGGTGTTTCTGGAGACTTGTGGGTGTTCTAGCAGGACTCTGTTGTCATCCCGCATTGTATCTGTGTCTGATATATCACACTGTGCTTCTTCTTGACCTTCTTCTGTGTTATTTGCCATTGATGGCTGGCTTGTATCCTCCATGTGATATTCCTCTTGGGTGCTAGTTTGGCATGTAGCGTCCAGTGCCTTTCAGGTGCCTCCTGTTTCTTCTCAGAACCTCTCCTGACTCTGTTACCACTTCATATGATTCCTACAAGTGCTCTTAGGCAAGCTTTCCGCCACTCTTTTCCCTGGTTGGTTGGAGGTTGTATCCACACCTGTTCACCCACATTTAGAAGCCGCATGTCTTTGGCTCCCCTGTTGTATCGAGTCGCTTGCAATGCCTGCTTTTTCCTGCAAAGGCTTTGGTGCCGGTCATTCATCAACTTGATCCTGTTTTAACAGACTCCCTCTCATTGGAAGTAACGATTTGGTTCGTCGGCCCATCAGTCTTTGAGCAGGACTACACTACACTACGCCTTGTGTCGATGTGTTGCGATGATCCAGTAATGCTAAATAAAGATCATTTCCAGAAGACAGTCTTTACTGCTGACTCTACCTTCCCATTGCTTTGAGGGTATCCTGGTGATGATATAACATGGTCAAAGTACCAATTCGTACTGAAGTCTTTAAAATCCATTGAAATAAACTGGGGTCCATTATCTGAACATACAGTGTCTGGGATTCCATATCTGTCAAAATGAGCCTTTAATTTTCTTATTACTGTAGTAGATCTAGTATCCTGAAGCTGGTCTATCTCCCAGAAATTTGAGTCATAGTCCACGGTTATTAAATACTCCTTGCCATTGAATGTGAACAAATAGATTCCCAGCCTTTCCCATGGTCTAGTTGGGATTTCATGAGGCATAAATGTCTCCTTTTCTTGTTTTGTATCAAATGTACGACATATGTCACATATTGGTCAATATACTCTTTCATCTGTGTATTCATTCCTGGCCAGTAAACACTCTCCCTGGCTCTACGTAGACATCCTTCTGCTCCAAAATGTGAAGAGTGTATCCGAGACATAATATCTGTTCGAAGTTCAGATGGAAGAACTACTCGCTCGCCTTTGAACAAAACACCATCCTGTACACTCAGTTAATCACGTATGTGGTAAAATGGTGAAGCCTCTGGGGGTATCTGTTCCTTTGCATGAGGCCATTCCCTCAGCACAATTTGCTTCACTGCTTGTAAAGTCTTGTCTTTATCCGTGCTTTGCTGTATAGCGACAAGCCTCCTGCTGGAGATTGGTAGATATTGGAGCATGTTTATAGATTCAACCTGGTGCTCCACTGAACCCTCCGTTGAACCTTCTTCTAGATATGCCCTACTCAAAGTGTCTGCCACTGCCAGAGACTTTCCTGGGCAGTATCTGATACATTAAAAAGAAAGAGGGGTAATCCTGAATGGGCGCTGCACTTAGGAATTTCTCTGACTGGAGAAATGCGGGTGAATGTTCCTGGCTGAACAAGCTCTTAAGCACAGAAATGTAATACAAAATATTCTATTCGTACATATAACATCCGTAGGTCTGGTAGAAGTGAATGCCGTGGGTGTATAAGGCTGTATAAATAGCAAGCTCTTAGTAAGGATCTGTGATACAGGTTTATACAGTTATAGCATGGAGTTCATACAAAAATATTGTTGGTAGACACAGATGCATAATATAGTTAGTATAATACAATTGTGGAATTAAACATAATACAATTATGGAACTTGAACATAGGGGTATGCTTCTATTAGTGTGGACAATCGATGCTGTTGAAATGGGGACGCCCGACCAGAGATGCGTGCTACGGCAGCATAAAAGTGCGTGCTACGGCAGCATAAAAATAGGAACGTCTATCCAGGGATATGTGCTTGGCAGCGTACAAAATAAGTATGTCCGGGGGGATTGAAAAATAGAGTGTCCGAGAGGATTTGAAAAAATAATAATAATCCTTCAGTGATTAGTGCCACCTTGTGGTTGAAGGAGAACAGTAGTCAGTGTCTCCCGGTGGATAGCTTGAGGAGTGAAGGAAAAATTGTTCTTTATCCTCTACTGCCACCTTGTGGCCAAAATGTGGAAAATATGTCTTCTTTTTTTCTTTTTCTAGTCGGAGCAGGGCCTCGAGGGAAGGATAGAGTTGCAGAATAGTGCATTAAACAAATGACTTAAACTGAAATAGGTAAAACGATGGCAACTCACATGGTCCTGAGCCGGTAATGATACCATGCTCACTCGGGAAAGCCTCCCCAGCCTGTATAGGCGGCTGGGCTCCCTTCTTTTCCCACCGCTGATCGGTTCCTTATTTGTGCCTCAGGCTTACGGCCTCCGCTGGGCTGAAGTCCTCGCTGTGCAAAAGCTGGATTCTGTCCTGCGGGAGAGAAAACCGGGCCTGGAAGGACTAGGATACAGGGTTTAAGGGAAAAAAAGGGTTTTTAATGGCTAATTAAATAAAATGACAACAATGGTTGTACAAAGTATAACAACAAAATAAAATCAAAACTCGTAAATACATTTCATCTCCTCTTGCCCTATTTTTTTTTTTTTTAATTTTAGTATATGGACATCTATAGACCACTTTGAACACAGTCTGTTATCTCTTAAAAGCGAAGGTATAACATCAGAGACCTTTTTGACCCATCCCGGCATCTAGAGCGCCCTTTCTCCGCGGAGAAACTGAAACCGATGAACCGATTGGCCGATCGCGGACATGTGACCGGACAACCTGAGGACCAATGATCTCCACCGCAACGCGCATGCGCAAAAACGGTCTAACCAAAACGAAAGTAAACAGGAACTACCGAATACTGCATAAAAGCCGGACCAACACTAAAGGGGCTATCCAGCTGAAGAGGCCAGTTCTACCTGGCGAAACGCGTCCTGGACCCCCTTTATTTGATTTTATTTTGTGGTTATACTTTGTACAACCATTGTTGTCATTTTATTTAATTAGCCACTAAAAACCCTTTTTTTCCCTTAAACCCTGTATCCTAGTCCTTCCAGGCCCGGTTTTCTCTCCCGCAGGACAGAATCCAGCTTTTGCACAGCGAGGACTTCAGCCCAGCGGAGGCCGTAAGCCTGAGGCACAAATAAGGAACCGATCAGCGGTGGGAAAAGAAGGGAGCCCAGCCGCCTATACAGGCTGGGGAGGCTTTCCCGAGTGAGCATGGTATCATTACCGGCTCAGGACCATGTGAGTTGCCATCGTTTTACCTATTTCAGTTTAAGTCATTTGTTTAATGCACTATTCTGCAACTCTATCCCTTCCCTCGAGGCCCTGCTCCGACTAGAAAAAGAAAAAAAGAAGACATATTTTCCACATTTTGGCCACAAGGTGGCAGTAGAGGATAAAGAACAATTTTTCCTTCACTCCTCAAGCTATCCACCGGGAGACACTGACTACTGTTCTCCTTCAACCACAAGGTGGCACTAATCACTGAAGGATTATTATTATTTTTTCAATCCTCTCGGACATTCTATTTTTCAATCCCCCCGGACATACTTATTTTGTACGCTGCCAAGCACATATCCCTGGATAGACGTTCCTATTTTTATGCTGCCGTAGCACGCACTTTTATGCTGCCGTAGCACGCATCTCTGGTCGGGCGTCCCCATTTCAACAGCATCGATTGTCCACACTAATAGAAGCATACCCCTATGTTCAAGTTCCATAATTGTATTATGTTTAATTCCACAATTGTATTATACTAACTATATTATGCATCTGTGTCTACCAACAATATTTTTGTATGAACTCCATGCTATAACTGTATAAACCTGTATCACAGATCCTTACTAAGAGCTTGCTATTTATACAGCCTTATACACCCACGGCATTCACTTCTACCAGACCTACGGATGTTATATGTACGAATAGAATATTTTGTATTACATTTCTGTGCTTAAGAGCTTGTTCAACTAGGAACATTCACCCGCATTTCTCCAGTCAGAGAAATTCCTAAGTGCAGCGCCCATTCAGGATTACCCCTCTTTCTTTTTAATACTTCTCGGTAGATTCAGGCACTACCTACATATCCTTGAAAGGCGGCAGCACTACTGCTCTAACCTCAGTGACAGGCGCCATCTGTAGTTTCCCACTCAAGTTCCCACAGTATCTGATACATGCATCATACATCTGAAGCCGTAACATCATACGCTGAAAACGTCTGGGTGCTTTAACCCTTTTGCTGCTGAGGCTTTTCCCGCCCCTGTGCTGAGGTCATTTTTACCGGTTTTGCTCATCATGTTTAAACGTGTTTTGAAGGCTTATTTTAGTATATGACCCAGACATATTATATATCGTTCTTTCCGTCAGACTCGGTAGATTCATAATATGTCATTATTATATGTATACGTTATGTCATGTCTGTATATTATAACAAAAAAATGCAATAGAATATGTATTTTCAATAATTTACAATGTGTAAAGTGTTTTTTTTCACATTTTAACATGCGAGCAATTGCGGTTATATTTTGTATGGGTGCGCTTGTTAAAAAAATTAGAGATGGGGTCTCGTTACATTTTTTTGGGGGGAAAATTACACTTTTTAACAAACGCACCGCATACAAAAATCGTTAGTGCAGCATCATTGTTCACATTATAATTGAAATGGGAACAATATTGCTGCATTAACAAACCAAAAAAAAGAAAAAAAAAGTGTTTATTTTTATTTTTTTATTTTTAATTTTATTTTTTTTGACAAACTTTTTTCACTTTCATGTTTGGTATCGTTGGAACGGCCATGCTCTGGCCGATCCAACATACCAAACATTAACCCCTAACTGCCACGGATCGGGAGATAGGGAGTTCCAATGAACTCCCTATCTCCACAGTTGGTGGCAGTTAGGGGTTAAGTCCAGGACTGGCGTCATCGTGCTACGCACGATGACGCCAGTCCTCAGGGGGAGTTCCCGGAGGCTTGGCCGACATCCAAGATGTCGGCCAGCTCCGGGAAAGGATCGCGAACCGGCGCGTTTTCAGCGCCGATTCGCGATCCAGCTCCCCAGGGGTTAATGCCAGGCACCATTTGGAAGGGCAGGCTGTGCCCTTCCAAATGATGCCTGGGTTAACCCCCGCAGAGCCGCCGATCGGGAGGGAGAGAGGTCCGAAGGGGGGGCGCTGAATTAGGTGTCATCGCGCTGCCGCGATGACACCTAATTCCGGCGGCTGCGGTCCTGGATGCCGGGCTGACATCGAGGATGTCAGCCCGCACGGGGGGCCAGCGATCGGCCGGAACCCGGCCGAACGCTGACCCCAATGGGAGGACGCGCTCAGCGCTTCCTCCGCACACCAGCGGGAATGCTGAGGACGCGCTCAGCGCGTCCTCAGCATTGAAGTGGTTAAGTAAGGGTTTCTTCATAATGCTTTCAAGGGGCTTACGATCCGATTGTACAGCTACTGTCTGGCCAAATGTGAATTGATGAAATCTTTCCATCCCAAAGAGGACTGCTAATAGCTCCTTTTCTATCTGTGCATAACCTTGCTCTGTCTCCATCAGTGCTCTGCTTGGATAAGTTATTGGTTGTTTACCTTGCATCAGTGCTGCTCCCAGCCCTTTTTCCGATGCATCACATTGTAGTTCCAATGGTTAATCTGGGTTATAATACTTAAGTACTGGTACACTGCTGATTTTGGATTTGATCTTCTGAAATGCCACTTCCTGCACCTCAGTCCACTCCCATACTGCATCCTTCAGAGTTAGCTGGCGCAGTGGTTCACCTGCATCTGAGAGATTCTCACAAAACCTTGAAAAATAGTTCACCATTAGGAATGAGCCGAACACTCCCCGAGTTCGGTTCGAGCCCGAACCTGAACTTCCCATTTGTTCGGGTCCGAACCCGAACCCAAACTCGAACCCAATGCAAGTCAATGGGGCTGAAAATTCGGTTTTTAGAGTGCCCTCCAAGAGGGCATATATGCTAGATATTTGCCATAAAAGGTGTATGGGGGTCCGAGTAGTGCCTTGGGGGACAGGAAACAAGAACAAAAAGTAAAAAAAAAAACGTTTTTAAAGGGACAGTGAGTTTTCCATGAAATAAGGGTTAAAAATAAAAACCAAAAATTCCTTCAAATATCGTGCCTAGGAGGTCCCCATAACCTGCCCGTGAAGTGGCGGATTTCTAGGATGTATAGAAACACTTAAAAACAAAAAAATGACGTTTCATATGACGGTAAATGCTTTTCCTTTAATCAATACATAAACAACTGCTTGGGGCGGCAGTCTGTATGAAAAGAGGAGACATTTTCGTACACGCAGAAAAAGTTTACAGATTTTTTTGGGCTAAATTATTGTGAAATATATGCAGGCTTTGGATGAAAGTAACGATAGGTGCTTTAAAATTGGTCCTTTAGCATCCCCAACAGTGCCGTCACACCGTAACCCCTCTGAGGATATGAATCTGATACAGGCGTCAGTGGCAGTGCACCCAAATATTGTGCTTTTGGTGCCAGGCCTGCAAGTACTATCATACAGTAACCCCTCTGTGGTATTGTGGAAGAGTGCAGGGGTGGACCATGTGGTCCTATATTGAAAAGTTTTTTATCTGTTAATGGGCGTCAGTGCACCCAGATATTGTGCCTTTAATGCCAGGCCAGCAAGTATCATCATACAGTAACCCCTCTGTGGTATTGTGGAAGAAGGCAGGGGTGGACCTTGCGGTCCTATATTAAAAAGTTTTTGATTTGGTAATGTGCGTCAGTGCACCCAGATATTGTGCCTTTAATGCCAGGTCAGCAAGTATCATCATACAGTAACCCCTCTGTGGTATTGTGGAAGAATGCAGGGGTGGACCATGTGGTCCTAAAACCTTGTTTGTGAGACCTGAGCGGGCACCCACCGTAGAGCAGACCATTGTGCTGTTGCTCGTTCTCAGGACCCTCACAAACACCCCCCCTTGTTTCTCACTGTAATTATAAAGGGTCATCCAGACGTGGACCCCTTGCTTGATGTGACTAGAGGGGTGTCCGCTATACCCTCCTGACGAGGCCCAATAAGGCCGAAACGATCGTTGGGGTTGCTGCACCTCTCGTGCAGGGATGACGTCCTTGGCAATCAGCACTGGCCACCCTTTCCTGGTGAGAGCAGGCTGATTTGCATATGGAAAATTCGTCCCTGTAATGGCACAATCAAGCTAAAACCTTGTTTGTGAGACCTGAGCGGGCACCCACCGTAGAGCAGGCCATTGTGCTGTTGCTCGTTCTCAGGACCCTCACAAACACCCCCCCTTGTTTCTCACCCAGATATTGTGCCTTTAATGCCAGGCCAGCAATTTTCATCATACAGTAACCCCTCTGTGGTATTGTGGAAGAATGCAGGGGTGGACCATGTGCTCCTATATTGAAAAGATATGATTCTGGTCAAGGCATCAGTGCACCCAGATATTGTGCCTTTAATGCCAGGCCAGCAAGTATCATCATACAGTAACCCCTCTGTGGTATTGTGGAAGAATGCAGGGGTGGACCATGTGGTCCTATATTGAAAAGATATGATTCTGGTCAAGGCATCAGTGCACCCAGATATTGTGCCTTTAATGCCAGGCCAGCAAGTATCATCATACAGTAACCCCTCTGTGGAATTGTGGAAGAATGTAGGGGTGGACCATCTGGTTCTATATTGAAAAGTTTTTGATCTGGTAATGGGCGTCAGTGCACCCAGATATTGTGCCTTTGGTGCCAGGCCAGCAAGTATCATCATACAGTAACCCCTCTGTGGTATTGTGGAAGAGTGCAGGGTTGGACCCTGCTGTTCAAAAAATTAAAATGATATAAATCTGGCACAGGCGTCAATGCAGCCAAATATTGTGCCTTTCATGGCAGCAAGTGCATTCACACCGTAACCCTTTTGTGGTATTGTGGAAGAGTTCAGTGCTGGAGGTTTTGTGCATGCAGAAGACATACCCGATCTATTCCGTTACTTCGGCATCAGGGGATTGATAGCTTCTGATCCAGGACTGATTCATTTTTATAAATGTCAGACGGTCTACAGAGTCGGTGGACAGACGCACTCTTTTGTCTGTGACAAAACCTCCAGCGGCACTGAACGTCCTTTCAGAAATAACGCTAGATGAAGGGCAACCTAGTAGCTGCATAGCATATTGACTAAGTTCTGGCCAGTGATCCAATCTCAACACCCAGTAAGCCAGTGGATCATCTGCTGGAAAGGTATCCAGGTCTGCCATTGCCCCTAGGTAGTCCTGCACCATATGGTGAAGACGCTGGCAATGGGTGCCTACATTTGACATCCCTGGGCGTCGAGGACTAAAAAAAATTAAAAAAGCATCAGTCAAGCGGCCCTGGCCTTCACCACTATTCCTCTGATCACCCGCAGCCTCAGAAGCTTGTGTGTCAACACCTGGTAATCTACCAGTGCCTGGAAAGGTGTTACACATGTGTCGCTTTAGAGCGTCCTCAAGCTTTTTCATCCTGTGCTCCCTCTGTGCGGGCAGGATGAGCTCTGCAACTTTCCCCTTGTATCGTGGATCAAGAAGGGTTGCCAACCAGTAATGATCCCTCTCCTTGATAGCTCGAATCCTGGGGTTCTTTAGCAGGCTTTGCATCTTTAGGGAGCCCATGCAGCGTAGGTTGGAGGTGGCATTAGCTTCCGAGTCTTCCTGGTCAATGAGGATGACCGTATCGTGCACTTCCTCCTCCCAGCCACGCACTAGCCCTTCTTTTTCTGGGCACACAAAACCCTCCGAGGAATCCCCACCTTCAATGCCCCCACTACTTAAATATTCCTCCTCCTCCTCATCCTCCTCCTGTCTGATCTGAGTAGGACCCGCTGGAATGCTGTCTGCAGAAAGACTGGGGCCTTGAAAGCTAGGGAAGGCCTCCTCTTCCTCCCGCTGCTCTGCCTCTAGAGCCACATCTATAATTCCCCGCAGAGTGTGCTCCAGCAGGAACACTAAAGGAATTGTGTCACTGATGCATGCACTGTCCCTGCTCACCATCCTTGTTGCCTCCTCAAATGGTGACAGTACAGTGCATACATCCTTGATCATCAGCCACTGCGGGGGGAAAAAAAACCAAGTTGACCTGAACCTGTCCTTGTGCCATACTCACACAGGTACTCGTTGATGGCCCTCTGCTGCTTGTGCAGACGCTGCAGCATTGCTAATGTCGAGTTCCACCTGATGGGCATGTCACAGATCAGACGGTTTGTGGGAAGGTGGAATTCTCTTTGAATTTCTGCCAGGCGAACGCTTGCTGGGAATGACCGTCTGAAGTGGATGCAGACTTTTCTGGCCTGGATGAGAAGCTCTGGCAGCCCTGGGTACTTGGTTAGGAAACACTGTACCACCAGATTTAGGACGTGTGCTAGGCATGGTACATGCATCAATTTACCCTTGCGTAGGGCGGAGAGAAGATTGCTGCCATTATCGCAGACGATCATTCCCAGCTCAAGCTGGCGTGGTGTTAACCATCTCTGCACCTGCCCCTGCAGAGCTGACAAAATTTCTGACTCGGTGTGGCTCCTGTCCCCTAAACAAACCAGCTCAAGCACAGTATGGTATCTTTTTGCTTGAGCCATTGCGTAGACCCTGTCAGGCGTCGGTTTAACTGCCACTATGCCAGAGACAGAGAGATGGAGGAGGAGGAGGAGTAAGAGGTGGTGGTGGTGGACCAGACAGACCTCATACAAGCAGCTTTCTGGAGGCGTGGTGGATGAACAAGCTCCAGCACAGAGCCCTGTCTTGGATCACTCCCAGCTGCAATCAGAGTTACCCAGTGTGCCGTGAAGGAAATGTAATGACCCTGTCCATGCTTGCTGGACCACGTGTCTAAAGTCACATGCACCTTGCTGCTGACTGCCTTTCCCAATGACTGGATAACATTGTCTTCCACGTGCTGGAATGGCCTTGCATGAAAAGTAATGGCGTTTTGGAACCTGCCACTGTGGTATTTTTTCTTTCGCTGCAGCAGCTGCGGCAACATAATCTGACTGCGTAAATCTTCAGCTACTGGGATGATGTCACATTGTGAGGAAGGACCTGGTACATCCATTACTGTAGCATCATCTCTGTCGGTGGTGTCAGGGTGGCACCAGGCGTGAGCCGAGGTGGGACCCAAAGTGCAGTATAAATCCCAGGCGCTGGGGTTGAACAGGTTAATGAAGACACTGGATACAATGAAGCAGGTAAATAGGGATATATTGGAACAGTGGAAGATGAACACACAGGGCTTGAAACAGCAGGTTGTAAAGCAATAAGCACAAGTGATCTGTGGCAATATGAAAATCCAGATAATGCAATATGCAGGACACAGCGATGAATAGGTACAGCTGAATAACACCCAGGTCTCTGGTACAGCAGATATGGTGAATGTGTAGCACAGTAATCCAGTGGTCTCTCCAGGTACTGCAGAATGGAGTACACAGCAATAGAGGAATAAGCAATCTCTGGTAGCAGAATGGTACCTGGAACCAACACAGTGGTTTACTTCAGAAACTGGATACTAGAAGGAAAAGTCCAGGAAAATAAGCAGCAGCAACCGGATCAGGCTTGCAGAGATGTGCAGGAGCTCAGGAAGGGGATCCTCTCAGAAGCAATGCAAGTTGAACAATGCCAGATCGTAGAGGAAAGGGCGTGACCAGGCTTTAAGCAATCACTCAGGTATCCAGAGCAAAAGTTAACCCTTGAGTAGATGCAAACAGTCTCCCAGACTAGCTACGGCAGGCTCCAAGGGTTGGGGCATGACAGGTGGAGGTTGTAGGCAATGACATGGCAGGACATACAGTGGGGGTAGAGACAGATGAGGAGGAGGAGGACCTACGCAAAGTTTTGCACCAACGGGATGTGTGGCACTTATTCATATGTCACCTCAAGCACGTGGTACCCAAGTGAACTGTATCTTTCCCACGCTTAAGCCTCATCTGACATAGATTACAAATAGCAACGCTGCGCTCTACTGCACATTTTTTAAAGAACTCCCAGACTACAGAGTTCCTGCATGTGTTCTTTGAGACAACAGCCCTCTGCACTGGAGCAGCTCTGACATGTGATGCCTTGGACTGGCTAGTGCTACGGTTGGTCACAGAGGATGTTGTGCCTCGTGTTTGCTGTGCCTCCTCCTCCCCCTCTTCCTCACTTAATTCCTCTGTTCGTTCTGGCACCCAGGTGGAGTCAGTGACCTCAGCATCATTGTCATCATCACCCCCATCTCCTCGTCACTGGAGCCAACTTGGCAGTATGCTGCAGCTGCTGGGGCAACATGAGTGCCAGTTATTTGTGTGTCATCACTGGCACCCCCTTCCTCTAGGTTGATTATACTCCCTTCCTCAACCTCAGAGATTGAATCAGAGCACTGTACTTGCTGCGCATCCTCAAGCAGCATATCACTCTCATTGTAGTCAAACAATTCAGCTGACTCCTCCGTGTGTGATAGCGAGGCTACGGCAGGAGTAGCTGTGGACATGGAGGCTGCATTAGATGCTTTGGCAGCTGAGGTGGACTGTAAAGCACTAGAAGCCTGGCTGGCAGAGGATGAGGATGGCCTGGTTAGCCAATCCACCAAGTCCTCTGTATGTTGCTGCTGCTTAAGACGGCCAGCACCAGTTAGAAAAGACAAGCGTGCCCCTGCAGAGGATGCACCACGTCCACCACGACCAGAGGCACAGCCTCCCGACACAGGGGCTGCTTGCCCTCTTATCTGTGTCTGGGAGTGTCTGCCTGTCCTTTTTGTTCTTTCAGACATGGTGAGTGATATATAGATTAATATATACAGAACTCTGATTCAACTCTGGTACAAAGATTTAAAGAACTCTAGTATAACTCCGTGAGACACACTGATAGCTGGCAGCCAGTGACAAGAGACAGATCACCTCAATTCACAAATGTTTTGTAGAAATTAGTGAGCCACAAAATACTGCGTGGTACTGGATGTGTGACAAGAGACAGATCACCTCAATTCCCAAATGTTTTGTAGAAATTTGTGACCCCCAAAATACTTGCTGGCAGTGACAAGAGACAGATCACCTCAATTCACAAATGTTTTGTAGAAATTAGTGAGCCCCAAAATACAGCGTGGTACTGGATGTGTGACGAGACACAGATCACATCAATTCACAAATGTTTTGTAGAAATTAGTGAGCCCCAAAATAATGTGTGGTACTGGTTGTGTGACAAGAGACAGATCACCTCAATTCACAAATGTTTTGTAGAAATTAGTGAGCCCCGAAATACAGCGTGGTACTGGATGTGTGATGAGACACAGATCACCTCAATTCACCAATGTTTTGTAGAAATTAGTGAGCCCCAAAATACTGCGTGGTACTGGCTGTGTGACAAGACACACATCACATAAATTCCCTGATATTTGGTAGAAATGAGACCCAAAAAGACTTGCTGGCACAGTGACAAGACCCAGAAGATCACCTCAATTCACAAATGTTTTAAAGAAAGTTGTAAAGCCCAAAAAAACTTGCTGGCACAGTGACAAGACACACATCACCTAAATTCCCTGATATTTGGTAGAAATGAGACCCCCCCCAGACCCCCCCAGTAGCGTGGCAGACCGGCAGTAACAAGACACTACTATCTCCTTTGAAATCTCCTCTGAAATGCGTGCAGAATCGGCGCGTGGAAACGTTATATAGTATGCTGCGGGACTTAGCTCTGTGAGCCCATGATTGGGCAAAATTTGCCCAATCAGGACTCTGAGCGGTGATTGGCATAGTGTTGAACCAGTCTTGCACCAGACCTGTGGTCAGGTGCAAGGCTGTAGCCAATTACGAGCTTCAGGCCAGTGGGAAAATGCATTGTGGTCCATTGTGGTCGAACATGCGGCGAACACCCGGAAATGTTCGGTGTTCGCGATCTCATCGAACAGGCCAAGTTCGGGTCGAACCCCGAACCGTCCGAACCCGAACCGCTCATCCCTATTCACCATCCCCAAAAATCTCGGTACACCTTTAACATCCAAGGGTCTGGGCACTTCAGTAATGGCTTTGACTTTTCTTGGGTCTGCGTGAAGTCCCTGGGCAGAAAATAAGTGACCAATATACGGCACTTCTGTTTCCTTAGCTGGAATTTCTCTGGATTGAGTTTGAGGTGTCTTTCTCTACAACGATCTAGCAAGTTCTTCAACTTTTGATCATGATCTTGAATGGCTTCCACTTCAGTATCTCCTTCTCCTACAATCAGAATATCATCTGCAATAATCCTGACACCTTGTAATCCTTCCAGTGCATGATTTAATTTTTGCTGGAACACTTCTGGGGCAGGGCTGATGCCCATAGGCATTCTAACCCAGCGGTATCGGCCAAAAGGAGTAGAGAAAGCAGTCAAATAGCTGGATTCTTCCTCTAATTCAATATGCCAAAATCCACTCTTGACATCGCACACAGAAAAAAACTTCACTCTTGCTAGATCTGGAAGTATGTCATCAATCGTTGGCAAAGGATAATGGCTCCTTTTCAAAGCCCTATTCAGAGGCTTAGGGTCAATGCAAATTCTTAACTTTCCTGATGGCTTTTTCACTACCACCATACTACTAATCCAGTCTGTGCTCCTCTCTACAGGGGTAATAATACCTTGTTGTTCTAAACTGGCAAGTTCCTCTTTAAGGGGCTTCAGTAAGGACACAGGAACCTTTCGTTTTGGAAGTCTAACAGGCTGTACAAGAGAATCCACTTCCAATTTCAGTTTTCCTTCTAGACAGCCTATTCCTTGAAAAATATCTGCATACTCTTTATTGATGGCTGACCAGCACCACACCATGGCATCTGGGTGATCGCCGTCTTGCTCCACATTTAGGATATTTTATAACATGGTAGAATTTTAGATTTGTCTTCCACCAATCTTGCTGGTATAACATTACAGTCTGCTCCACAACCCATCTGGAATCTCACCGCTTGTTGGTCGATTAGCATGGTTGCAAACAAAGCTGATGGAAATTTGCTTGCCGTTTTCTTCAGTGCACAAATCTGAAAAGTTGGTTCCAAAGTCAGACCCATAATGTCCTCATATTCCTCTGAATCTGCTGTCTCCTTATAAACAGCTTGTACTGCTGGCTTTCTTTGTTGTGAATTGGCACGGTACTGGCTAATAAAATGATTGGCTTTACCGCATCCTATACATTTCTTGCCAAATGCTGGGCATTTCTCTTTTAGTCTCTCGTGACGCTTGCCACAATACATGCACTGTATGGTCTTGTCTGGAGCTATTGTCATTCTGCTCTGTCTCTTCCTAAGGGTGTAACTTGTTTCCAACCCATGGACTGACCCTGCACTTGTGCTGGAACTCTCCAGCAGCTTCACCCTTGCTTTAGACAGCTCGTCAGCTCTGCCTATTTGTATACATTTTTCCAGTGTTAAATCCACTTCTCTCAGCAGGCATTCCCTGAGGTTAGAGTCACTTGTGTCACATACAATCCTGTCCCTTATTAATGAGTCCCTGATATTTCCAAAGTTGCAAGTCGCTGCCAGTGTACGCAGTACTGTGACATATGCATCAATTCCTTCCTCTTCCCTCTGAGTACTTAAAAAAATTATATCTTTCCAAAGTCTCATTTTGCTTTGGCTCACAATAATCATCAAATGCTTTAATTAGCACAGCAAGTGAGGGAGCTTCCATTCCTGGGAGTAGGGTGTCTTTTTACCTCTCTGCCTTTGTCTCCAAGTAAAGGAACAGTTTTACCTTCATCTCCTCAGCTTTGTCAGACATTATTAAGTCTGTGTATAGAAGAATGTCTTCTTCCAGTTTCCATCTCTTCCATGTCTGAGACCGATTTCTTGCCTGAAAATCCAGCAGACCTGGTGGTTTTAAACATTCCATCTCTTCTTTATGGTGTAGTTCTCAAATAATATCCGCTGCCACCATGTATAAATGTTGCTGCTTATGAAATAGCCTCTCAGACTCCAGCTGCAGTGCTATGGTAAATTTATTAACAGAATAACATATAACAAGATATATAAACTTCAGCTCTAACTTCTAGTCAGTGTCCATGTCTCTGACTTCCTGATTAACTACTTCCTGTTGAGCTGCATTGCAACATACCGTATTTTTCGCTCCATAAGACGCACTTTTTTCCCCCAAAAAGTGGGGGGAAAAGTGGGTGCGTCTTATGGAGCGAATATGGCCAGCAGCTCGTGGATGTGCCTCCGCTCACCTGCCGCCGCCGCGTTCGTCTCCCTCTGAGCATGCGTCTGGCGGCAGGAAGCTTGGGCACTCGCCTGGGGGAGCCACGTGACCGCGATCTCCCAAGATCGCGGTCACGTGGCTCCCCCAGGCGAGTGCCCAAGCTTCCTGCCGCCGGACGCATGCTCAGAGGGAGACAAACGCGGCGGCGGCAGGTGAGCGGAGGCACATCCACGAGCTGCTGGGCCATATCCATATGTGAGCTGGGGAATTATCAATGTGTGAGCTGATGGGGCAAATCCATGTGTGAGCTGATGGGGCAAATCCATGTGTGAGCTGATGGGGCAAATCCATGTGTGAGCTGATGGGGCAAATCCATGTGTGAGCTGATGGGGCAAATCCATGTGTGAGCTGGCTGGGGCAAATCCATGTGTGAGCTGGCTGGGGCAAATCCATGTGTGAGCTGATGGGGCAAATCCATGTGTGAGCTGATGGGGCAAATCCATGTGTGAGCTGATGGGGCAAATCCATGTGAGAGCTGGCTGGGGCAAATCCATGTGAGAGCTGGCTGGGGCAAATCCATGTGTGAGCTGGCTGGGGCAAATCCATGTGTGAGCTGATGGGGCAAATCCATGTGAGAGCTGGCTGGGGCAAATCCATGTGTGAGCTGATGGGGCAAATCCATGTGAGAGCTGGCTGGGGCAAATCCATGTGTGAGCTGATGGGGCAAATCCATGTGTGAGCTGATGGGGCAAATCCATGTGAGAGCTGGCTGGGGCAAATCCATGTGTGAGCTGGCTGGGGCAAATCCATGTGTGAGCTGATGGGGCAAATCCATGTGTGAGCTGGCTGGGGCAAATCCATGTGTGAGCTGGGGCAAATCCATGTGTGAGCTGGGGCAAATCCATGAGCTGATGGGGCAGATCCATGAGCTGATGGGGCAGATCCATGTGTGAGCTGGGGCAAATCCATGTGGAGCTGGGGCAAATCCATGTGTGAGCCAAGGCATATCCACGTGTGAGCTAAGGCATATCCACGAGCTGGGGCAATATCCATTATTACACTATTTCATTCAGAATATTTATTTTCCGGTTTTCCTCCTCTAAAAACTAGGTGCGTCTTATGGTCAGGTGCGTCTTATGGAGCGAAAAATACGGTATATTAAACATCCCCATGAACCAAACACTCTCTGTTCTGGTTCCATACATAATGATACAACCGAAAAAGGAATTTTACCCTTACGGGCGCTGCCCCTTGAATTCTGTAGTTTCGTCAGTCAGCAAGCTGCTGCCTTTAGAGTATGGGCAATGCTTCGCCGTATTGCCAAAGAGTCATAGAGAAAAAAGAGAGTATAGCTCTAATGGGTGCTGCTTGCTGGATAGAGGTCAGATTGAGTTGTGTTATATGTACGTCAGAGTTTGTGGATATCTGTGTTACTATCAACTAGATTCGTGTAGAATGGATGTGCGTCTCTAATGCATACAATTGAACGCAATCAGGAAATGTGGAACCGGTGATAGAATCAGAATACTAGATACAGTTAATTCCTCTCTGATACAAAATACAGTAAGACGTTTACAATGTATATTCTGTAAAACAGAAACAGTATAAGCAGCTTTGATTACTGAAATAAGGGTGGTAGTGGGTTTTGTCTTAAGCCTTAGGGTGTTGCTGCCACCTGGTGGATAAATGTTCGAACAGCAGGCGTAGGTGGGCTGACAGTGTGAGCAACTTTAAATACTGTAACCAGAGATAATGGACTTAGAGTATTGCTGCCACCTGGTGGATAAGTGATCAAATAACAAGTGGTGGTAGGCTGGGCACAGGTCTTTCTCTTTCTCTCCGTTGCAGGTCCAGTAATTATGTAGAATGAGCACAGAGAGAGGATTCCATAGCGCATAACATTTTAAATGAATGGAAAAAATGTGCATAGAAGTGCTAACTCACGTGGTTGGGAGCCGATATAAATATCACGCTCACTCTTTCTCGCGGGTCAGACCCATAAGGTGGCCTGTTCCCCTCTTTGCCTCTGCGGATTTCTACTCCCCGCGTGGTTCCACTGCTGGGCTCTGCGTTTGTCTGGCTCCTGGGTTGGGATTCTTTCAGGGTGTGTGCTGCAAAATCCCCCCCCCCCGAGACTGGCAGTGTTGTTGTGCAATGAATCACGAAGGCAAAAAGGTATTGGTTAAGGGGTTTAATAATAATAATAACAATAACAGGAGTGAGCTGTTAAAATATGTGATAAGGGTGTCCAGGACGCGTTTCGCCAGTCGCTATGCTGGCTTCATCAGCTGTGAGACCCTCATCTTTGCTGTCCATGTTTAAAGGGATTGTCTTTAGATTTGACTGGTTGATTCCTTCCTCTGTTCCCAGGCAAAAAAAGTCCAGATCCTATTGGACAAAGGCACCCGCTCACATGGTTGTTCATGGCCAATCAGAGGGGGTAGTATGATCGCTCGTGTCTGTGGTGTATACATCTGTGGTGGGAATGTCCTTCTGGGTGCCGGGAGAGAGTCAGTGGATAATTGTTTGTACAATATCCTGTTAGGAGAGTGAATGAGTGGGACTTTCTTTATTAAACAAGCATCATTGGTGGATGCCGATATGCAAATAGAATAAAAATAGAATGGTGAGATTGGGTTGATCGGTTAAAACTTCCTGCATTGGTCCTAATTGGGACAGTATACGTGTCGGGAAGCGGAATTGGCGACAACGGAGGTGGTCAGCTGACTGGGATTATAAAATCTTCAAGGATGTCTCCGCTTCTAACTCTATTAATTCCCATGTCCACCTCCTGAGGGATGCCTTAGAGGCCTCCATTGTAGTTCTCCAAAAACCGGGGAAGGACCCATTGGATTGCGGTAACTCTAGGCCAATCTCCTTACTAAATGTCAATTTAAAACTATTTGCTAAAATCCTGGCACTACACCTACGCCCAATGTTCAGAGGCATGATCCATCTTGACCAGGTCAGGTTTGTCCCAGGTAGAGAGGCAAGGAATAACACCTTTTGGGCCCTGGTGATGCTCCATGGAGCTTCGTGGATAGGAGCACTTTATGACTCTCCTCGTGCAAGGATACAAATCAATGGCACCCTTTCCAACTTGATGGTTATTAGTAATGACACAAGACAGGGTTGTCCCCCTTTCCCCACTCCTGTTTCTGCTTTACCTAGAACCCCTCTTACAGGAGATTCGACAGACTACTGCTATCCAGAGTCTGTGCGTAGCTAATGAGCATAAAGTCTCGGCATTTGCAGACAATCTGCTCTGGGACTCCGATAGTTAGTAATTCGCTTAGCGTCCGATCCGAACTATTCCCTCAATTATGGCCCCCTCCTGACCATAGTGCATATTGTCCTGAAGGAGTGGAACTTGCCCCTTGTTTCTTGGCTGGGGCTAATTAATGTATTGAAAATGTGCTTCCCCACTTCTGCTGTATTTTTTCCGGACTCTCCCTTTACTGCTCCCTCAAGCATTTTTTATTGAGCTTTGGGCCCTTTTCACGCATTTTATTTGGAAAGGTAACAGAGCCCGTATAGCTTTTGATGAACTGGCCAGACCGGTTGGGTGGGGGGAGGGGGTCTGCGTATAGCACATTTTTTTATTATTATCTGGCTTCAATGTTCTCCGTTCTATACCACTGCTCCAAGCCAACTGATCACAGGCGATGGATATCCTTGTTTACAAACCACCCCGGTTCCCCTTGACCTCCCTACCATGGAAATTAGCGCCCCTTCAGTCATTAGTTATCCAGGGTCACCCCATTCTGTAACTGATTTTGGTTCTCTGAAGGAAAGTACTGGTTTATGCCTGACAGTGCATCCCCAGTGGCGCCTGTGACCTGTAACCTGTGGTTTCCGCAAGGGCTTGTGAGGAGTTTTTTGAGTATAGATTCTCCAAACCCCTATTTTCCCATCCGCCTATTTGTAGATGATGGTGCTATTGTCCCCTTGCATACCCTCATATCCTCTGCTACCCCCACTTTTGCTCATTCCTTTTGCTACGCCAGATTGTGCCACTTTCTATGCTCTGACCTGAGGGATGCGCTCTCAGGGGGCACACTTACCCCCTTTGAGTCGATATACTCGGACATGAGAACTTATTTGACTGTTGTATCTATAATACATATGTATTTTATGGAAGGACAATGTGACACTGACTTACCTTGTATGGGGCAGTGTAACAAGGAGGTGGGTGGGGATCTTGAGCAACAGGAATGGTCTAAGTCCTTTACATTCACTTTTTATGCATCTCATAGTGTGTCCCTTAGGAAACTGAACTGCAAACTATTTTTACCTTGGCATTTGACTCCCACACTACTCCGCAAAATGTCTCAGTCTGAACCCTTTCTCTGTTGGCGCTGCCTCCTGGAACTGGGAGATTATGTCCACATCTGGTGGCATTTAGGGATGAGCCGAACACCCCCGAGTTCGGTTCGGATCCGAACCCGAACTTTCCAAATGTTCGAATCCGAATCCGAACCCGAACTCGAACTCAATACAAGTCAATGGGGCTGAAAATTCGTTTTTTTAGAGTGCCCTCCAAGAGGGCATATATGCTGGATATTTGCCATAAAAGGTGTATGGGGGTCCGGGTAGTGCCCTGGGGGACAGGAAATAAGGACAAAAAGTAAAAAAAAACATTTTTAAAGGGACAGTGAGTTTTCCATGAAATAAGGGTTAAAAATAAAAACGAAAAATTCCTTCAAATATCGTGCCTAGGAGGTCCCCATAACCTGCTCGTGAAGTGGTGGATTTGTAGGATGTATAGAAACACTTAAAAACAAAAAAAATGATGTTTCAAATGATGGTAAATGCTTTTCCTTTAATCTATCCATAAACAACAGTTTGGCGCGGCAGTCTGTATGAAAAGAGGAGACGTTTTAGGAGTCGGACACGCAGAACAGGTTTAGTGATTTTTTTGGCTAAATTATTGTGAAACTTATGCAGGCTTTGGATGAAAGTAACAATAGGTGCTTTAAGTACTAGCGTACTTTTAACGTGCGTTTAGGCGCACTTAATCACGGCCGCACTAGCAGCAAATGACACGCAATGACAGGCAATATCCGAATTACGGCCGTATCCGAATCCAAATTGACATACAGAGTGCGCTGTGTCCGCATAGTGACGTGTGTGCGTGATTAGGAGACGTCAGACCCTGCTCATGTCCGGCCAACATAACGTCCAGACACCCAAAGTTTCCTGGTTTGGATCCGTAAAAAATCACGCTCAAAAATGCGCATCGTATGACCGTTTAAGCGCTTTCCGTGAAAAACACCTCAATGCATTCGGACGCACTTTTTGACGTTCGCTGCGAAAAATGCGTTCCTTTGACCCTAGGCTAAAATTGGGCCTTTAGCGTCGGCAACAGTGCCGTCACACAGTCTCACCCCTCTGAGGATATGAATCTGATACAGGCGTCAGTGGCAGTGCAGCCAAATATTGTGCCTTTGGTGCCAGGCCAGCAAGTGCCATCATACAGTAACCCCTCTGTGGTATTGTGGAAGAGTGCAGGGGTGGACCATGCGGTCAGGGCCGGTGCTAGACTATTTTGCGGCCTAGGCAAGACCAGCTACTTGCACCCCCCAAAAAAAACAAAACGACACAACATGAAACTGCTAAATTTCTTTTTACTTACATAGTTACATAGTTACATAGTTATATAGGCTGAAAAAAGACATGCGTCCATCGGGTTCAGCCTCTCCTTAAGAATAAAGTTTGAAAAGCACCAATAGTAAAGGTAAAATAAATCTAAATAAAGTGTATTAAACCATTTTAAACTAACTCCATTAAACAAATTAAAATTAACTGTATTGAACAAATATAAATTAACGGAAAAAAAAATTAGAGTTGTCACGTAAGTTTCAATTTCAGACACATCAAAATTTCACTTTGCGTGCCTTATCCTTTGCAAATTTTCATCATGCGTATATATATATATTGCCCAGGCCAGCTCACATCATATGTATATATATTGCCCAGGCCAATCCCCTGGTGGAGATAGGGGGTTCATTTGAACCCCGATATCTCCAGGCATCTAGTGGGTCATGGAAGGTGTCAATCGAAAGGCCTGAGCATGGCCTTTCAAATGATACCCAACATAACCAGGTATAAAGTAAAAAAAAAGAAAAAAGAAAATAAAAACATGTATTTTTTTGTGTGTCATTTTTATTAATGCAGCAATATTGTTCACATTGCAATTATAATGTGAACGATGATGCACTAATGATTTTTTTTCTATGGGGTGTGTTTGCTATAAATCACGTAATTCCCCCCACAAAATGTAACAAGTCCCCAATTCAAATTTTTGGACAAGCGCACCCCATAGAAAACATAACCGCAAACGCTCATGTGCTAAAATGTGAAAAAAAAAAAACACTTTACACACTGCAGATGATTAAAAATTCTATTTTTATTGCATTTTTTTCATAATATACAGCCAGGACAGGACGTATACATATAAAATGATATATTATGAATCTGCGGAGTCTGCCGGAAAGAACAATATCTAACATGTCGGTCATTTAACAAAATGTGGCTTCAAAATCGCGTTTAAACATGATGAGCGAAAGCGGTAAAAATGAGCTGAGCACACAGCGGTGAAATACAGCATATTAGAAGTTTTAGGAGGGAAATTAACACTTCTCAAATCTCAATCAGAAGCAGACACCACCCCACCCCCAGTATAGTCTACAATGTATCAAATTGATTAGACCAGACTAAAAACACCTGTTATGACGTTTGAAAAACACAGGTCATTTAGAGTTGAGAATCTTTGCAGTTTTTAATTCAATATCTAATAAATCATTGCTTATAATATTCTGCAGTAAAGAGTCTCTTTATTTCTAGATTTTTTAGTATTTTTTTAAGCATTTTCTATACTTTTTTCAAAATTTCTTTTTTTTTCCGAACTCGAACCGAACACACCCAAAAAGTTTGAAGTTCGCGAACTTTCGAACAACCAAAGTTCGGTTCGAACTCCGAACCATCCGAACCAAACAGCTCATCTCTAGTGGCATTGCCATAGACTCCTTCTGGGAGGCGGTGGCAGGTTATGTTGAGACTGTGGCCTATGTTGACTTACACTTTGTACCAGAAACCTTCTCCTCCTGAATATGCTGCCCTTCTCTGCCAACTCCTTTAAAAATTCCCTACTGGCTATTCTATTCACTGCAACCCAAGGTCTCATCCCTTTTTATTGGTGCCGTTTCTCCTCTGTGAAGTAATGTGTGACCAGGGTGGAAAGGGTTCGGGGCATGGAGGAATTGCATTACACATCCTTTGGTAAATATGACCAAAATAATGCTGTGTGATGGCCTTGGATAAACCACCTGCCTATCCTCCCCACGGAACCTTCCGCTGGTGAACGGGAGTGCAGTTTGGTGGAGTGGGACCAATGAGACGCTACCTACAGACGCCTGGGTACTTATTTACTTTTAGTCCAGCTCTGCCTCCCCTTCCTGCCTATGCGCTTTCTTTCGCTATATTTGTACTTGAGGCAGCAATGTTTTTGTATCTGCTTTTTCACTGTTTGAGTTTTTATTTCAATTACTTATTATGCTTCTTGTACGTTGTGAAACGACACCGCAAGGACTACGATACTTCCTCGTCCTCACTCAGAGACCTTAACGGTTTCCATGGTTCATCCTTGCCACATGGTTCTGCTTTTATCTTTTTATGCATTGCCCACCATATTGTCTGCCAATGCTTGTGTCCCAATAAAAAGATTTTACACTAAAAAATAAACACCAAACTGCATCATACAGTGAATTTCACCGTTCATTGCAATTTCGGGGCAGTTTGACTTTTCACTAAGCTGTCAATTTGCTACAGGTGAATTTATTTATTTATTTATAAAGTATCTTACCAGGAATTGAGATTTCTCTCATTTTCAAGTATGTCCTGTTTAAAGAACATTGAATTGTTACAGTTGTTCCAGAAATACAAAGTAATAAAATGAAAGATATTAAAAAACAACACAAATATACAGATTAACAGAAAATAAATATGTAAGAGACATATTCACTGTTACATGTTTACAGGTGTATTCTGTATTGAGGTATGTTAAAAGAGATCGTTTAAGTGACTTTAGACTGATGGAAGATTTTATGGTGTCTGTGAGGTTATTCCATAATTGCAGTGCTCTGTAGGAAAATGAGGATCGAGACACTTTCTTTTTGTACTGTGGTACTGCAAGTAAGGTGCTGGTCCTGGATCGGAGGTTATAGGTAGAGATGAGCTGTTCGGTTCGATCAGTTTGGATTTCGATCCGAACTTTGGTCGTTCGGAAGTTCGCGAACTTCGAACTTTTTGGGTGTGCTCGGTTCGAGTTCGCAAAAAAAAAGAAATTTTGAGAAAAGTATAAAAAATGCTTAAAAAATACAAAAAAAATCTAGAAATAAAGAGACTCTTTACTGCAGAATATTATAAGCAATGGTTTATGAGATATTGAATTAAAAACTAATGTGTACGTGCAAAGATTCTCACCTCTAAATGACCTGTGTTTTTCAAACGGCATAAATACCAGGTGTTTTTAGTCTGGTGTAATGAATTTGATACATTGTATGTAGAATGAGGGGTGGTGTCTGCTTCTGAGTGAGAATTAATTTCCCTCCTAAAACTTCTTCCATTCTTCTCCCATTTATCTCACTTTCCAAATCAGCTATTTTGACCTAGAATTTTCCATTCTCCAGTCATTCTCCTGCTTTTCACCGCTCTCTGAATAACCCTGACAGGGTTGTTCAGAGAAAGGTGAAACTCAGGAGAATGGCAGAAAAAGAGAACAATCTGGACCAAATAGCCGATTTGGAAAGTGAGATAAATGGGAGAATTTTTCTTGTTTGGCTATTTTGACCTAGAATTTTCACTTCTCCAGTCATTCTCCTGAGTTTCACCTCTCTCTGAATAACCCTGATAGTCATAAAACACAATCGGCCACAATGCTCAGCCACTAATTGGGTTAGTCGAGACTCATGGGAAATGTAGTTCAAAAACAACTGGATGGCCAAGGTTGCTGCACCTCTGAATAATAAAAACACAGGGTTATCCAAAGAGATCTAAATGGCTGGAGAAAGGTAACCGGACGCTGAAAATCAGCGTTCGGTTACCTTTCCTGGCCATTCGGCTATACAGAGAGCAGGCAATTCACCAAATCCTGGCGAATTGCCTGCACATACGGTGCCTGTTCGAGGGCAGTGAATCCCCATAAAAAAGCACTGCTTCGGCTATTCAGAGAGCACAAACCAGCAGTGAAAGGTTCCCGAAATGCACTGCTGTTCGGTGGTTTAATTCGGCAAGTTTATTCAGGCGAATCCCATAGGCTTCGATGTTAAAAATATTCCCGTTTTAATTCAATATCTAATAAACCGTTCATTAGAAAATTCTGCAGTAAAAAGTCTCTTTATTTATAGATTTTTTTTAGGATATTTTAAGCATTTTCCTGGATTTTTTTTTAACTTATTTTTTCTGTAACAGCCCTTTTTATTATCATTCATTGGATCATATGTAAATTTCGGACATTTTCGCTCAGTTGTTTCTTTGCAAACAGCGTTTCACTTTTCAATCATTCATGCAAACTGTTTTGCTAATTTATTCACTCCATTCGTCTGCGGTGTCAGCTTTTTCCGGCGGCTTCGCTGCGTTTGATCGTCTCCTGCTCGGCTTTTTCCGGCGGGTTAATCTAGATGTTTTTGCGGGTTTTCGGTGTGCATTCGCCGGGTTTTGCGGTTAGTTTTCGGCGGGTTTGCGGCCACCTTTCCCTGCAATTCGGGGACCCTGTGGTGCTTGCTGAATACACCGCAGGGTCGCCGAACTGGGAATCGTCAAAACAAACCAAATTGAAGAGAACGAAAAGTTACCGAACGTGCGGTGACTTTTCAATTCTCTTTGAATTACCTTGATTGTAATGATATATTTAGGCTGAATGTGTGAGAGTGTGTGTATGTATGCATAAGGGTGCGTGTGTTTGTGTATATATATATATATATATATATATATATATATAAAACATAAAAAAAAATTTCATGTGTTTGAGCTTTTGGGTGCACACCCTAATGCAATAGGCTGCGCACGCCTATGATGATGGTGCATCTGTGACTGTCGGTGAGCATGATGTGAGCTGGCCTGGACAATATATATACACATGATGTGAGCTGGCCTGGACCTGGGCAATATATATACGCATGATGTGAGCTGGCCTGCGCAATATATATGCGCATGATGGCGCATCTGTGACTGTCTGTGAGCATTATGTGAGCTGGCCTGGGCAATATATATACGCATGATGTGAGCTGGCCTGGGCAATATATATACGCATGATGTGAGTTGGCCTGGGCAATATATATACGCATGATGTGAGCTGGCCTGGGCCTGGGCAATATATATACGCATGATGGCGCATCTGTGACTGTGAGCATGATGTGAGCTGGCCTGGGCAATATTTATATATATATATATACGCATGATGAATATTTGCAAAGGATAAGGCACACAAAGTGAAATTTTGATGTGTCTGAAATTGAAACTTACGTGACAACTCTTATTTTTTTTTCATTGATTTATATTTGTTCAATACAGTTAATTTTAATTTGTTTAATAGAGTTAATTTAAAATGGTTTAATACAGTTTATTTATATTTATTTTACCTTTACTATTGGTGCTTTTCAAACTTTATTCTTAAATAAAAAGAAATTTAGCAGTTTCATGTTGTGTAGTTTTTTTTTCTTTGGGGGGGTGCAAGTAGCTGGTCTTGCCTAGGGCGCAAAAAAGTCTAGCACCGGCCCTGACCGCATGGTCCACCCCTGCACTCTTCCACAATACCACAGAGGGGTTACTGTATGATGGCAATTGCTGGCCTGGCACCAAAGGCACAATATTTGGGTGCACTGCCACTGACACCTGTATAAGATACATATCCTCAGAGGGGTTACGGTGTGACGGCACTGTTGCCGACGCTAAAGGCCCAATTTTAAAGCACCTATTGTTACTTTCATCCAAAGCCTGCATAAGTTTCACAATAATTTAGCCAAAAAATCACTAAACTTTTTCTGCGTGTCCGAAAATGTCTCCTCTTTTCATACAGACTGCCGCCCCAAGCAGTTGTTTATGGATAGATTAAAGGAAAAGCATTTACCGTCATTTGAAATGTCATTTTTTGGTTTTTACATATTTCTATACATCTGAGAAATCCGCCACTTCACGGGCAGGTTATGGGGACCTCCTAGGCACGATATTTGAAAGAATTTTTCGTTTTTATTTTTAACCCTTATTTCATGGAAAACTTACTGTCCCTTTAAAAACTTTTTTTTTAACTTTTTGTCTTTGTTTCCTGTCCCCCAGGGCACTACCCGGACCCCCATACACCTTTTATGACAAATATCTAGCATATATGCCCTCTTGGAGGGCACTCTAAAAATTGAACTTTCAGCCCCATTGACTTGTATTGAGTTCGAGTTCGAATTCGAATTCGAACATTTGGAAAGTTCGAGTTCGAATGCGAACCGAACTCGGGGGTGTTCGGCTCATCACTAGTTATAGGATGAGGAAACTGCTGGGGAATCAGTCTATTCAGGTAGGTTGGCAGCTTCCCATAAAAGCTCTTAAACACCAGGTTGGAAAGGTGAAGGGTGCGTCTGGTTTCCAGTGATGGCCAGTTTAGCTCTCTTAACATCTCACAATGGTGGGTCATGTAGTTACATTGTAGCACAAAGTGGCAGAATTAGTTATACAATGTGGTAAGTTTATGAAGGTGGGTTTGTGGGGCAGCTACGTACACTACATCTTCGCATTCAATAGCAGGCATAAGCATTTGTTGTACAATCTGCTTTCTTACCGCGGGCTCAGGCAGGATTTGTTTCTGTACAGGGCACCTAGTTTGGGATAAAGTTTAGATGAGAGTTTTTCGATATGGGGCCAAAGGATAGATTTGGGTCTAACATCTAGTGATGAGCCGAACACCCCCATGTTCGGTTCGCATTCGAACGCGAACAATTTCAAGAGTTCGAACTCGAACACGAACCGAACTCAATGCAAGTCAATGGAACTCGAAAGTTAAATTTTTAGAGTGCCCTCCAAGAGGGCATATATGCAAGATATTTGCCATAAAAGGTGTATGGGGGTCCGGGTAGTGCCCTGGGGCACAGGAAACAAGGACAAAAAGTTAAACAAAAAAACATTTATAAAGGAACAGTGAGTTTTCCATGAAATAAAGGTTAAGAATAAAAACGAAAAATTCCTTAAAATATCGTGCCTAGGACGTCCCCATATCCTGCCCGTGAAGTGGCGGATTTGTAGGATGTATAGAAACATTTAAAAACAAAAAAATGACATTTCAAATGACGGTAAATGGTTTTCCTTTAATCTATTCATAAACAACTGCTTGGGGCGGCAGCCTGTATGAAAAGAGGAGACATTTTAGGACACGCAGAACAAGTTTAGTGATTTTGTGGCTAAATTATGGTGAAACTTATGCAGGTTTTGGATGAAAGTAACAATAGGTGCTTTAAAATTGGGCCTTTAGTGTCGGCAAAAGTGCTGTCACACCGTAACCCCTCTGTGGTATTGTGGAAGAGTGCAGGGTTGGATCCTGCGGTCCAATATTAAAATGATATGAATCTAGTATAGGCGTCAGTGGCAGTGCACCCAAATATTGTGCCTTTGGTGGCAGCAAGTGCCTTCACACCGTAAGTAACCCCTCTGTGATATTGTGGAAGAGTGCAGGGTTGGACCCTGCAGTCCAATATTAAAATGATATGAATCTGGTATAGGCATCAGTGCTCCCAAATATTTTGCCTTTGGTGGCAGCAAGTGCCTTCACACCGTAACCTCTTTGTGGTATTGTGGAAGAGTGCAGTGGTGGAGGTTTTTGGAATGCAGAAGAGATCCCCTATCTATTCAGTTACATCAGCAGCTATAACAAAACCGGGTCAGCAATGTTTAGGCAGTTGTACTGCGTTACTGTATATGGTGAGAATCGGCGCACACCAGTAGCAACAGGAAGCAACAGTACAGGCAGGGAATACACAGAGAGAATAGTCAAATGGCAGGCAAAGTCGGCAACAGATCGGGTCCTCAGAGCAAGCAGGGTCAGTAACAAGTATACAAACTGATTCGGTAAGCTAGCGATGCCGGAATAAAGGCTGAGACACACTGAGCGTGTAGCAACGCACAGCGTAGCGAAGAGAAGCAAACATTTTGCAGGCTTGACTTCACTCCGCTCCGCCTCGCAGCGTGTCTACACTGCATTACGTTTGCTTCTCACCGCACTGGACAGGAATCCACTAACTAAATTAAAATGTACACACAAAACCGTTTCATTTTCACAAAGCACATGTTATATAGGCAAAATAAAGTTTCTACTGAATAAAATACATCAATAATTACTGTTAATTTAATAGGAATAGTATAAAGATATAAAAAAAGATAACCCCATATATATTATAGGGACACGGAGCGCTGTGTATATAGTAGGGATGCATTGATACCACACACACACATATACGTATATATCAACATGCAGACCTATATATACGTATATATCAACACGCAGATATATATATTCACCCACCCACAGACCTCAGACCATATAACCTCAGCCGGGTTAGCCCCCCCTTATAAAACATTTTGAACAAAACTCATGCAGTTGGTTAGAGCTTTGTTAGATCAGGTTAGATCAATAGTTGTTTACATCACACATAAAAAAAGAGATATTAACAATTATTGTAAGGGGGGCTAACTCGTCATCAGCCCCCCCTTATCAAAAAATGAACCAAACACTTAGCTATTTTGGAAGCTTTACGTTAGATCCGGTAAGATCAAGTGGTTTTAACGTTAGATCACCCATAATTACTGAGTTCTTAAGTAATTAATAAAGACGGGTTAGCCCCCCTCATTAAATTTTCTGGCCAGAAACCATTCAGACTTCTAGATATTTGTTAGATCAGGTAAGATCAAGTGGCTTTAACGTTAGATCACACATAATTCCTGACTTATTAAGTGATTAATAAAGATGGGTTAGCCCCCCCCCCATTGAATTTTCTGACAAAAAACATTCAGGCTTATAGATCTTTGTTAGATTAGGTATGATCAAGGGGTTTTAACGTTAGATCACACATAATTACAAAGATATTTAACAAAATATCCCTCCTCCAGTTTTTTTTTTAAAATAACTGCTGTTTTTAAATTTTTATTATTAATGCAGCATTATTGTTCACATTTCAATTATAATGTGAACAATGATGTTGCCCTAGCGATTTGTTTTTTTGGGAGGGGTTTTAGCTAAAATCACATAATTTTGCAGAAAAATAAAAGTAATGGGTTCCCAGTTAAATTTTTTTTAACAGGCCTACCCCATAGAATTAAAAACCGCAAAGGCTCGGATGATAAAATGTGAAAAAAAAAACACACTTTACACACTGTAGATGATTGAAAATTCAAATTTTATTGAATTTTTGTTATAATATTCAAGCAGGACATGACGTATACATATAACAATGATATATTATGAATCTGCCGAGTCTGCCGGAAAGAACGATATATAATTTGTCTGGGTTGTATAATAAAACGTGACTTCAAATCTCGTTTAAACATGATGAGCGAAACTGGTAAAAATTAGCTCAGCACACAGAGGTGAAATGGCTCAGCAGTGAAAGGGTTGAGCCATAAACAAAAACTTGCTACATAGATACGAACCTGAACTTTTAACCTTTGATTGAGGTCAGACAGAGAGGGGGAAGGGGGTAGCCATCCTTATGTAAAACCTAATTTCCATGTTTGATATGAAATCTTTGTAATTATGTGTTATCCACTTGATCAAACCGGATCTAACAGATCTATAAGCCTGAGTGTTTCTTTTGCCAGAAAATTTAATGTAGGGGGGGTGGGGCACTAACCCCCTTATGTAATACACAAAATCTCTGTATTTTATGTTCAATATCTTTGTATTTTTGTGTGATCTAATGTTAAGACCACTTGATCTTACCTGATCTAACAAATATCTATTAGCCTGAATGGTTTCTGACCAGAAAATTCAATTAGGGGGGGGGGGTTAACCGGTCTTTATTAATTACTTAACCTCCCTCGCGGTCTAATTTTTAAAAAATTTTGTGTCTAAAAGCATCCCAATTTTTTTTAAAAGGAAACGTGTTTTTGTACATAACTAGCCTGTAATAATTAGGAATCACGCACTGAAATCCGTGCAATCAAGAGTCATTACTGGTACAATCCTTTATAAATAAATAAATAAAAAATAGTAAATACACCGAGTCCGATAAAGTTTGAAACACGACATAATAATTTATTATCCCAAAAATAATTATCCAAAATAATGCAAATAAATGATATAATAAAATACAACAAAAAACACTGAAATCTGTCTGAAAACAAGGGTGAGACGATGTATGGTCTGTTCCTTATCTTGTAGTGTCATCTAGTGACCGTTCATTAACATTGCACTTTGGATTACAGTGTTTTATAATTTTTTTCTAAGTTTACTACTGGTCCCGCCCCCTGCATCGTGTGACTCGCAGGGAGCCTTACCAGGAAGCAGCTCGCCGCGATCACACTGCGGGGACAGCGAGGGAGCCAGGAGGAAATGAGTATGCATCCAGCCCGAGTGTGGCTTGGGGTTACCGTTCACGGTAGTGAAATTTAACCCCGAGTCACACTCGGGAATACCATAAGAAGAAGGTAGAGGGTGATCCTACAACGAATTAAAATCACTTAGAGGTGCATGTTAAATGAACAAATAGTATTTGAATCAATTCACGCACATCAAAAAACAAGATCGTTATCACCGTTCCATGGATGCAAACAACTATTGATCTAACCTGATCTAACAAAGCTATAACCAACTGCATGAGTTTTGTTCAAAAATTTTGATAAGGGGGGCTAACCCGGCTGAGGTGACCATATATACACATACGCACATGGGGGGTGGCATGTGGACAATCTCAGCTAAATGCGCCCCCCATTTGGCTGATCCCTCAAGAAGAAATGTTGAACCCGACAGAGCAGAGAATATATATATTATTCTCTGCTTTATCGGGTTCAACATCTATGCTGGAGGGATCAGCCAAATGGGGGGTGGGAATTAGTTGCCAAAATGTGTGTGTAATACAAGTCTGGATATGCATATTTATAAGAGTATAGATATATATCTTATCTATATATATATATATATATATATATAGATATCAAACCTGCCCTTACATTCCCCTATAAATTTGCTAAAAATATACACACAAAAAAAACAAACCACTGCCTGAGACCCCGCGCAGCCCACATGCCACCCCCCTCTACCCTCTACCATTCTCTGGCTGAATGTATTTAATTATATAATTATACATATTAGATAAATATATTCCCGTTTTAATTCAATATCTAATAAACCGTTCCTTATAGTATTCTGCAGTAAAGAGTCTCTTTATTTCTAGATTTTTTAGTATTTTTTAAAGCATTTTTTATCCTTTTTTTAAAAAAAAAAAGTCGAACTTTTGGCGAACGTCCCAAAGAGTTCGAAGTTCGCGAACTGTTGAACAGCCGATGTTCGACGCGAACACCGAACAGATCAAACCGAACAGCTCATCCCTTCTAACCACATACCTAGATATTTGAGAGGACTGTGGTCAGCGTACCATTTGATTTTGTCCTGCCACATAGATGGGGAGTTTGCAATTTATGTAGTTTAGGTACTGTTCCAAAGGACATCGTAACAGTTTTGTCAGTATTTAGAAAAAGGTTGTTATCTGCAATCCACTTTTCTACCTCTGTGAATTGTTCTTGCAGGACTCTCACTCTCGGACCCTGCCTCTCGCTGCAGGAGATTTGGTTAGCTGGTATAGATTACAGTGTCGTTTTGTCATATCCTCAGCTCCTGCTGTGCTGGCTGGGGGGTCTGGGCAAGGTCCTGTGCCAAGAGCTGGCCGACTGCCAGAACTGGGGAATGGCCGAGCGGCGTCTGAGGGGGCAGAGCCTGGCGTGGTCACGAGTAGGGATGATTGTTCGGTTCGGATCTGTTCGGAGTTCGACTCGAACATTGCCCGTTCGGCTGCTTGTCGAACTCCGAACATTTCCTCGTTTTCGCGGCATGTTCGCCCACAATGCACCACAATGGACCACAATGCACTTTTCCACTTTCCTGAAGCTTGTAATTGGCTACAGCCTTGCACCTGACCACAGGTCAGAGTCCTGATTGGGCAAATTTTGCCAAATCATGGGCTCAGAGAGCTAAGTCCCGCAGCACACTATATAAGGCTTCCCTGCCCGCAGCCCCAGCGTGTGTGTTTGCAGGAGTGAATCAGAGAGGAGAGGAGATTGTTCTGTCAGGGTGTATCAGTGACGTTGTAGGAGATTTCTGGGAATTAGAATCTGTGTTGGCACTGCCAGGCTATCAGAGACAGTGTGTATCAGTGAGTTCTACCAGAGATCAGCAAATTTGAATCTGTCTTGGCACAGCCTGTTATCAGTGTGTATCAGTGAGTTATACCACAGTTCAGCAAATTAGAATCTGTCTTGGCACAGCCTGTTATCAGTGTGTATCAGAGAGTTATACCAGAGTTCAGCAAATTTGAATCTGTCTTGGCACAGCCAGGCTATCAGGGACAGTGTGTATCACTGACTTATAGCATTGTTCTAGAAAATAAGTATATATTTGATCTAATTCTAGATACCATACAATAACACAGTGTAATCAGAGTTCATCTGTTTATCTATTGAGAGTTGAATCTGGCTGTTGCCAGCTATCAGGGTGTTGCAACCTGCAGGAGAGGAAGTGAATCAGAGAGAGTAGAGGACATTGGCAGCCTTGCAGGGAAAATATCAGTAAAATCGCAGACTTATATCAGAGTTCTGCATATCTCCAATCTTTATACCAGAGTTGAATCAGACTTCTGTATATCTTTAATATATATATCACTCACCATTAGGGATGAGCCGAACAGCCCCGAGTTCGGTTCGCATTCGAACTCGAACTTTCCAAATGTTCAAATTCGAACTCGAACTCAAACTCAATACAAGTCAATGGGGCTGAAAGTTAGATTTTTAGAGTGCCCTCCAAGAGGGCATATATGCTAGATGTTTGCCATAAAAGGTGTATGGGGGTCCGGGTAGTGCCCTGGGGGACAGGAAACAAGGACAAAAAGTTAAAAAAAGTTTTTAAAGGGACAGTGAGTTTTCCATGAAATAAGGGTTAAAAATAAAAACAAAAAATTCCTTCAAATATCGTGCCTAGGAGGTCCCCATAACCTGCCCATGAAGTGGCGGATTTCTAAGATGTATAGAAACACTTAAAAACAAAAAAATTACGTTTCAAAAGACGGTAAATGCTTTTCCTTTAATCTATCCATAAACAACAGCTTGGGGTACCATCACCATTTGAGGAGGCAACGAGGGTGGTGAGCAGGGACAGTGCATGCATCAGTGACACAATTCCTTTAGTGTTCCTGCTGGGGCGCACTCTGAGGGGAATTATAGATGTGGCACTAGAGGCAGAGCAGCGGGAGGAAGAGGAGGCCTTTGCTAGCTCTAAAGGCCCCAGTCTTTACGCATACAGCATTCCTGCAGATCCTCAGATCAGACAGGAGGAGGATGAGGAGGATGAGGAGGAATATTTAAGTAGTGGGGGCATTGAAGGTTGGGATTCCTCAAGGGAGGGTTTTGTGTGCCCAGAAACCCAAGGACTAGTACGTGGCTGGGAGGAGGAAGTGCACGATGGGGTCATCCCTATTGACCAGGAAGACTCGGAAGCTAATGCCACCTCCAACCTATGCTGCATGGGCTCCCTTATCCTGCAAAGTCTGCTAAATGACCCCAGGATTCGTGCTATAAAGGAGAGGGATCATTACTGGTTGGCAAGCCTTCTTGATCCACAATACAAGGGTAAAGTTGCAGAGCTCATCCTGCCCGCACAGAGGGAGAACAGGATAAAACAACTTGAGGATGCTCTAAAGCGACACTTGTATAACACCTTTCCAGGCACTGGTAGGTTACCAAGTGATGGCACAGGTGCTTCTGAGGCTGCGAATGATCAGAGGAAGAGCGGTGAAGGCCGGGGCCGCTTGACTGATGCCTTTTTAAATTTTTTTAGTCCACGATGCCCAGGGATGTCAAATGTAGGCCATTGCCAGCATCTTCACCGTATGGTGCAGGACTACCTAGGGGCAAGGGCAGACCTTGATATCTTTACAGCAGATGATCCACTGGCTTACTGGGTGTTGAGATTGGATCACTGGCCAGAATTTAGCTGATATGCTATGCAGCTACTAGGTTGCCCTTCATCCAGCATGCTTTCTGAAGGGACGTTCAGTGCCGCTGGAGGTTTTATCACAGACAAAAGAGTGCGTCTGTCCACTGACTCTGTAGACCGGCTGACATTTATAAAAATGAATCAGTCCTGGATCAGCAGCTATCAATCCCCTGATGCTGACGTAACTGAATAGATTGGGGATCTCTTCTGCATTCCCAAAACCTCCACCACTGCACTATTCCACAATACCACAGAGGGGTTACTTACAGTGTGAAGGCACTTGCTGCCACCAAAGGCACAATATTTGGGTGCACTGCCACTGACGCCTATACCAGATTCAAATCATTTTAATGTTGGACCGCAGGGTCCACCACTGCACTCTTCCACAATACCACAGAGAGGTTACGGTGTGAAGGCACTTGCTGCCAATAAAGGTAAAATATTTTGGTGCACTGCCACTGACACCTATACCAGATTCATATCATTTTAATATTGGACACAGGGTCCACCACTGCACTCTTCCACAATACCACAGAGGGGTTACCGTGTGAAGGCACCTGCTGCCACCAAAGGTAAAATATTTGGGTGCACTGCCACTGATGCCTATACCAGATTCATATAATTTTAATATTTGACCGCAGGGTCCAACCCTGCACTCTTCCACAATACCACAGCGGGGTTACTTACGTGTGAAGGCACTTGCTGCCACCAAAGGCAAAATATTTGGCTGCACTGACGCCTGTACCAGATTCATATCATTTTAGTATTTGACCGCAGGGTCCAACCCTGCACTCTTCCACAATACCACAGAGGGGTTACGGTGTGACGGCACTGTTGCTGACACTAAAGGCCCAATTTTAAAGCACCTATTGTTACTTTCATCCAAAGCCTGCATAAGTTTCACCATACTTTAGCCAAAAAAATCACTAAACTTGTTCTGCGTGTCCTAAAACGTCTCCTCTTTTCATACAGGCTGCTGCCCCAAGCAGTTGTTTATGAATAGATTAAAGGAAAACCATTTACTGTCATTTGAAATGTCATTTTTTTGTTTTTAAATGTTTATATACCTCCTACAAATCCGCCACGTCACGGTTATGGGGGCCTCCTAGGCACGATATTTGAAGGAATTTTTCGTTTTTATTCTTAACCTTTATTTCATGGAAAACTCACTGTTCCTTTAAAAATGTTTTTTTAAAAACTTTTTTTCCTTGTTTCCTGTCCCCCAGGGCACTACCCGGACCCCCATATACCTTTTATGGCAAATATCTTGCATATATGCCCTCTTGGAGGGCACTCTAAAAATCTAATTTTCGAGTCCCATTGACTTGCATTGAGTACGATTCATGTTCAAACTTGAACTTTTGAAATTGTTTGAGTTCGAATGTGAACCGAACATGGGGGTGTTCAGCTCATCACTAGCAATGATATCGGACCGTAGTTGGATACCAAAGTATTGTCGCCACTTTAATGGATAGTTACCACCCTCGCAGCTTTCCAGAGTTTGGGTATGTACCCAGCTGCCATTGATTCATTGATTACGTTTGCAACAGGTTTTGCAATTGCCAGCGCACTGATTTTCAACAGCAATGCTGGGATTTGATCAGGGCCAGACTGGTGTTTAATTTTTTGGTTACGGAAAAATTTAGTAATGAAACTGACAGGCACTGGTCTAAAACTGAATTTCTCTGTGATTCAGGGTCTCTGCACAGTTGGTGCGGCCTGACCTGCGTGCAGCCTTCCTGAATGCGTGTCATTTCCTAACTTAGCAATCAGGGTGGTGGCGCATCCAACAAAATAATTATTACAGGAATTTGCTACATCTATGGGGGTGTTGCAGGGTTTGGTTGTTTACGTTTACAGCAGCAAGTTGGGAGTTTTATTTTGGAAATATTGTGATTTGAGAGTTTTAAAACACTGCCATATGGGGGTCGGAGAGCTGGATTTTAGCACTCAGCTGATAGGTTAAAAGAACTGAGCAGGATCCAGCGGATTTGTGTTTGCCTGCCGTGGGTTGCTCGGGCTTACTGATCGGCCGATATGGGTAAGAAGACGGGGCTGAAGTCCAGCTTGCCGGAGGGCCCCTGACAGCGGGACATCTGGGAATCCCTGGGTACCGAACGGTGCTGGCGCCAGGGAGACGCTTTTGAGATCCAGACCCCGGGGCTGAGCTCCTCGCACGAGGATGGATTATCCTGGTCAGAGGACACGCAGGCCCCCCATAAGTCACTTGGGAAAGTGGGGCAACTGAAGAGGAGGACGATGACTCTGGTGCGGTGAGAAAGTCGGCTGCACGTGCATCCTCGGATACCTCGCGGCCTCCATCCATGTGCGGTGGCGGGGACAGCCTACTGCCTTCAACGAAAGGTGATATCCAGCACATGCTGCATGACATGCTGGGGGAGATGCGGGCGGTCTGGCGCTCGGACTTTGCGGCCATGCGGGCTGAAGTGACGGCAGTTCAGGGTCACCCGGAGACAGCAGAAATGCGAACGGAGGGAGCTGCTGCAGTGCAGGCCCTTGTTGGCCCTCAGGTGGAATCTCTCCAGGCCCAAGTGGCATTACTTACGGGAGCGGTGGAAGCATTGGAGACGCGCCATCGCTGAAGGAACGTGCAGATCCGAGGTATACTGGAACATAGTACAGGAGGGGTGGGGTTGCGCCTATTCCCCGATGGGGCGGCTGCAACCACCAAATGCATCCAGCCCAACAACATGTGTAAAACATAACAAAGAAAAAAATTTCATCTGCGCTTATTCCCATTATACTGTGTGAAACAAAACACAGTTAGAGGCTTTGGTTTCTTATTAATGGCCATTAAAAGATTAAGCTCACCCGCCAAACGTCAAGGCCCCTCTAATGAGGGTGAGACCTATCCAAAAATGAAGCCACAGGCTGCCGTATAGCAAACCATACCTGCTCATGCTGCTTGTCAGACATGAGGTAGACTGGTGGACCTTTATTTATGCTCCCCCAGACACGGAGCGGATCTTGCTGCAATGATGACCTGGCTGGAAGTACATTAAAACATACATAGTACAGGAGGGGTGGGGTCGCGCCTATTCCCCGATGGGGCGGCTGCAACCACCAAATGCATCCAGCCCAACAATCCATACCGGAACATGTTCCCGCCAGTAATTTGTTAGCCTATGTCAACCGGCTCGCTTCCCACGTGCTAGGGACCTCACCTGATGCACCTGTTATTTTTTGCTCTGTCGCCCGTCTTCGGAAAGCAGCTATGGCCCCGGCGGATGCCCCTCGAGACATGCTGGCCGTTGCTGGTGTGGAATCCGATAAGCAACGCCTTATGTCCTCTCCAGCTGCCCACGCTCTGCTACTTTTTGAGGCATTCACCCTGCAACTCTTTAACGACCTACCTTTTGTGACTTTGCTGGCTCGGAGATGCTTTCGAGAGGTGGCCGGTTTCCTCCGTGGGGGCGGGATATGCTATCGTTGGGGAGCAGCAGGCTCTTTGATCATTTGCCATGATGCTTTAAGTCACACAGTTGCCACCCCTGAGGAAGCGTGGTGCCTTTTGCAATCCCTGGGATTGACGAACATTCAGGCATCTGCCAACTCAAGGATTATCTCCTGGCGCTTCAGACCTGGGATGATTTGGAGGTGACCCTCCCTTGTAAGATACGGCCCCTGGGTATGGCCCCGTGGGTCGGTTCTTTGCTACTCTCATGTTTTTGTTTTTTTGGATTTTCCTCCTCGTTTCTGCTTTTTTCTGTCTCTTATTTACCGTCCGCTAAATTACCCCTCCACCCCCCCCCCACCCTGTCCAGCAGGCCCCATGGACTGCTGCCTCATTTTCCTCCATTTTTGCTCTTTTTGGGACTTCGTATGCAGGGCTATTTTACCCACTCCTCCTCCTTTTGTCAACCACTCGCTTTGTCAAAACACTTTGATCTTTTCATGTGAAGACCCCCCTCATGTTTTATGTGGGGTTTTTTGTGGACTTGCAGCTGACTTGATATTTGCTATCTTTTCTATCTTTATCATAGGCTTTATTTTTATCTCCCCCCCCCACTGATTTTTCTCTTTTTTTATTATTTCTTTATTATTATTTTATTTACTTATATTTTGATGTCTCCTTATGACTAGGGATGAGCTGTTCGGTTTGATCAGTTCGGAGTTCAATTCGAACATTGGCAGTTCAAACGTTCGCGAACTTCAAACTTTTTGGGATGTACGCCAAAAGTTCGGGGGAAAAAAACAATTTGAAAAAGTATAAAAAATGCTTTCAAAATACTAAAAAATATAGAAATAAAAAGACTCTTTACTGCAGAATATTATAAGCAACGGTTTATTAGATATTGAATTAAAACGGGAATCCTTTGGGATAAAACATTCTTGTTACTAAAACATCAAACATCAGGCAGACACGGCCCTCTAATCAGGCACTGTAGAGGGCAGCCTGCAGGGGCCTCCCAAGGATCCCCTTGAGGAGCATTGAGGAGCAAGGAGCATGCGGCCGCCGGATGACAGAGCTACGACTGTGCGGGCTAGCCGCCCAGGTGCATGTGGCAGAGACAGGCAGTGCAGAGAGGGAGCCACTGCACCTGCGGCCACAGCAGACCCCCCCAGCCCCCACCAGGATCCAGGGAGCCCCCACTGACCACCAGGCTAAGGTAAGGTGACACATTTATAAAACAATAAAATCCGAGGACATTTTTAAATGTCCCCGGGAACATAAAATAAAACTCTTTTTTTTTCTTTCTCTACCTGGCTGAATGTATTTAATTATATATGTTAGATACATTCAGCCAGGTAGAGGGGGGTGGCATGTGGGCTGCGCGAGGTCTCAGGCAGTGGTTTGTTTTTTTTGTGTATATTTTTAGCAAATTTATAGGGGAAGGTAACGGCATATACAGTGGCAAGGAAAAGTATGTGAACCCTTTGGGATTACGTGGAGTTTTGCATTAATTGGTCATAAAATGTGCTCTGATCTTCATCTAAGTCACAACAATTTGAAAAACACAGTCTGCTTAAAATAATACAACACAAACATTATATGTTTTCATGTTTTTATTGAACAGAACATGTAAACATTCACAGTGCAGGGTGGAAAAAATATGTGAACCGTTGGACTTAATAACTGGTTGACCCTCCTTTGGCAGCAATAACCTCAACCAAACGTTTCCTGTAGTTGCAGATCAGACCTGCACAACGATCCGGAGTAATTTTGGACTACTCCTCTTCACAAAACTGTTTCAGTGTAGCAATATTCTTGGGATGTCTGGTGTGAATCACTCTCTTAAGGTCATGCCACAGCATTTCAATTGGGTTGAGGTCAGGACTCTGACTGGGCCACTCCAGAAGGTGTATTTTGTTTTATTGATGCCATTCTTTTGTTGAATTACTTGTATGCTTTGGGTCCACAGAGGATGGGTGATGCAACAGGACATGGGTTGCATCACCCATCCTCTGTGGAGCCTCAGTTGGCGGACAGATGGTCTTACATTTTCCTGCAAAATGTCTTGATAAACTCTGGAATTCATTTTTCCATCAATGACAACAATCCATCCAGGCCCTGAGGCAGCAAAGCAGCCCCAAACCATGATGCTCCCTCCGCCATGTTTTACAGTGGGGATGAGGTTTTGATGTTGGTGTGCTGTGCCTTTTTTTCTCCACACTTAGTGTTGTGTGTTTTTTCCAAACAACTAAATTTTGGTTTCATCTGTCCACAGAATATTTTGCCAGTAGTGCTGTGGAACATCCAGGTGCTCTTTTGCAAATTTCAAATGTACTGCAACATTCTTTTTGGACAGCAATGGCTTCCTCCGTGGTGTCCTCCCAAACACTTTAATGTTTTCCTTATTGTAGGTGTGTCAACAAAAATGTTAGCATGTGCCAGAGATTTCTGAAAGTCTTTAACTGACACTCTAGGATTCTTCTTTACCTCATTAAGCATTCTGCGTTGTGCTCTTGCAGTCATCTTTACAGGACGTCCACACCTAGGGAGAGCAGCAACAGTGTTGAACTTTCTCCATTTGTATACAGTCTGTCTTACCGTGGACACATGAACATCAAGGCTTTTGGAGATACTTTTGATATTTGAAGGAATTTTTCGTTTTTATTCTTAACCTTTATCTCATGGAAAATTCACTGTTCCTTTAAAAACGTTTTTTTTAAAACTTTTTTTCCCTGTTTCCTGTCCCCCAGGGCACTACCCGGACCCCCATACACTTTTTATGGAAAATATCTTGCATATATGCCCTCTTGCAGGGCACTCTAAAAATCGAACTTTTGAGTCCCATTGACTTGCATGGAGTACGGTTCGAGTTTGAACTCGAACTTTTGAAATTGTTTGAGTTCGAATGCGAACCGAACACGGGGGTGTTCAACTCATCCCTACTTATGACGCCCTTTCCCTCTCTTTTATGTTCTATATGTGATTGAGCTATTTGGCCCTGCAAGGCCAAGTTTACTGGTCAGTTTGTGACCTTATTTCTTTACAAATTAAAAACCTTAATAAAAAAAAAAGAACTGAGAAGGCTATGGTGTATTAGGGTTTGTTTTCCAACTTGATGTAATTTGTAAGGTGTGGAGGGAGGGAGGGATGGTAGAGTTAGAGAGAAGGGAGGTAGAAGAAAGATGCAGCAAGAGGGGGAAAAACATTCTAGAGAAAGGTGGAGGGGAGGAAGAGGAATAAGGGCAGAAGACAGGGAATGGATAAGGGGAGCAGAAGATGGAAGTGAATTGTGTAGGTGAAGTGCTAGAGTGGTGTAAGTTGCTAGCTGAAATTGTCCCATTGAGAATTAAAGGTTTGTCTATTCACCTAACTCCGACCGGCACTGAAGTGCCAGCGAAATAGGCGAATCCAGTGGGTTTCAATGTACAGTTGTGTTCAAAATTATTCAACCCCCAATGCTGTAAAGGGTTTTAGGGAATTTAGTGTACATTTGTAATTGTATTCAGAATGAAATCCTACAAGGACTTTTTAAAGAACCATATGCAACTAAAATGACATCAATTGGTTTTGTAATACAGTAGTAAATGTTTCTTTTGTGAATTCTTCATTGACACAATTATTCAACCCCTTAAAGACTACCACTCTGAAGAACAGAGGTTCATTCAAGTGGTTTCAATCAGGTATTGAAAACACCTGTGGATGTCACGGAGCAGCAATAAAGCATAATAAGCACCAATTAGGCAGCTTTAAAATGACTGTGATACTCAGCTCCTTCTAGACATTTACTGGTGTGGTTACAAACATGGTGAAGTCAAGAGAATGGTCCAGGAAGACAAGAGAAGAGGTGATTACTCTTCACAGGAAGGGCAATGGCTATAAGAAGATTGCAAAGATGTTAAACATACCAAGAGAGACCTTAGGAAGCATCATTCGCAAATTCAAGGCAAAGGGCACTGTTGAAACGCTACCTGGTCGTGGCAGAAAGAAGATGCTGACTTCAACTGCTGTGCTCTACCTGAAGCGTAGAGTGGAGAAAAGTCCCCGTATGACTGCTGAGGAACTGAGAAAAGATTTGTCAGATGTGGGTACTGAAGTTTCAGCTCAGTCAATACGGCGCACACTGCGTAATGAAGGCCTCCATGCCAGAACTCCCAGGCGCACCCCCTTGCTGTCTCCAAAGAATAAGAAGAGTCGACTGCAGTATGCCAAAAGTCATGTGGACAAACCACAGAAGTTTTGGGATAGTGTTCTGTGGACTGATGAAACAAAATTAGAACTGTTTGGGCCCATGGATCAATGCTATGTTTGGAGGAGGAAGAACAAGGCCTATGAAGAAAAGAACACCTTGCCTACTGTGAAGCATGGCGGGGGGTCAATCATGCTTTGGGGCTGTTTTGCTTCTGCAGGTACAGGGAAGCTTCAGCGTGTGCAAGGTACCATGAATTCTCTTCAGTACCAGGAGATATTGGATGACAATGTGATGCAGTCCGTCACAAACCTGAGGCTTGGGAGACGTTGGACCTGTCAACAGGACAATGATCCCAAGCATACCTCCAAGTCCACTAGAGCATGGTTGCAGATTAAAGGCTGGAACATTTTGGAGTGGCCATCGCAGTCACCTGACTTAAATCCGATTGAGAACCTCTGGTGGGACTTAAAGAAAGCAGTTGCAGTGCGCAAGCCTAAGAATGTGACTGAACTGGAGGCTTTTGCCCATGACGAATGGGCGAAGATACCCGTAGATCGCTGCAAGACACTTGTGTCAAGCTATGCTTCACGTTTAAAAGCTGTTATAACTGTAAAAGGATGTTGTACTAAGTACTAAGATTGAATGTCACTTAGGGGTTGAATAAAACTGATAATGATGTGAGCACAGAAAAGACATTTGTGGTTATTTCATTATAAATGTTAGGTTATATTTGTCTGATCTACACGTGCCTCTTTGATTTAATTGTAAGCAAGATGACTGAATGATCAAAATCAATGTCAAACTGGCCAAAACACTCAATTTCAGTGGGGGTTGAATAATTTTGAACACAACTGTACGTAGGAGTCAATGATAAAATGTAAAATCTTTTTTTTAAAAAAATTAGACAGTTTATGCATTTCATTTTCAGCAAATAGCCTTATTTCTTTGAACACCTTCTTGTATTTGACAAAATTTTTGTTTCCCAATTTTATAAAAATGCTTTTTTTTATCCTGTAACAGACCATATATTTTTTTTTAAAGGACCCTCTTTATTATTCTGACCAATTTGAATAATTTTTTATTGGTTTAAACACCTATTAAGAGAATAATAATTAATCTCTTTGCAGTTCAGTGGAATTCGCTGATGCCAATTTGGCGGATATTGGTGCACTTTGACGGTTTTCACCTACATCTGACAACTGCTATGGTGACCATTCGGTTTTTAACTATAGGGGTTATTCAGGGAGAGCCGATCTGGCCACAAAATGTCACCGAACAGGGAATATCCCCATACAGGAATTTCCCCCGTGCCATTTCGTGGCCATTTGGCTATTCCTCGAAATTTTGGCGAACTGCCAGCAAGTATGGCGCCTGTTCGGAGGCAGTGAAATCCCCATAGAGAAGTAATGGTTAACCTATTCAGAGAACACCGACCAGTGAAAAGTTGCCGAATTGCCGTGATGTGCGATGCCTACATTCGGCAGTTTTATTCAGGCGAACCCCATAGACTTCAATGTTAAAAATATTCCTGTTTTTATACAATATCTATAGATATATTTTAATGTGCAGTAAAATGTCACTCTATTTATGGCTTATTTTAGGATCTTTTAGGCATTTTTCAGTATTTTTCGTCCAAAATTTTTTTTCTCCTTTTTTTTTTATTAGCGGTTTCTCTTTTCTCTAACAGACCTTTTTATTATTATTCATAAGACCTTACATATAAATTCAGGCATTTTCGTGGGGTATTTTTTCTGCAAGCAGCATTTCAATTTTGACGCTTTCAAACATTTTTTTTTCTATTTACCCCGTTCGTCGGCTTGTTCATAGAATTAATTATAGCCAGTTACATGCCTTCCAGAATTAATTATAGTCAGACTGGGACCCCCAGAATCAATTATAACAAGCCACATGCCCCCCAGAATTAATTATAGCAGACTGGGATCCGCAGAATTAATTAAGGCCAGGCAGGGACCCCCAGCATTAAATATAACCAGGCAGGGACCCCCAGAAGTAATTATAGCTAGACAGGGACCCCCAGAATTAATTATAACAGCCACATGCCCCCAGAATTAATTATAGCCAGAGACCCCCAGAATTAATTATAACCAGCCACATGCCCTCCAGAATTAATTATAGTCAGACACATGCCCCCCAGAATTAATTATAACCAGCCACATGCCCCCCCGAATCAATTATAACCAGACAGGGTCCCCCGGAATTAATTATATGAAGCCGCATGCACCCCAGAATTAATTATAGCTAAACTGGGACCCCCAGAATTAATTATAACCAGCCACACGCCCCCCAGAATCAATTATAGCCAGACAGGGTCACCCAGAATTAATTATAGCCAGCCACATGCCCCCCCCGAATTAATTATAGCCAGACTGGGACCCCCAGATATAATTATAACCAGCCACATGCCCCCCATAATTAATTATAGCCAGGCAGGGACCCCCATAATTAAATATAGCCAGCCACATACCCCCCAGAATTATTTATAGCCAGACTGGGACCCCCATAATTAATTATAACAAGCCACATGCCTCCCAAAATTAATTATAGCCAGACTGGGACCCCCATAATTAAATATAGCAAGACAGGGACCCCCGGAGTTATACTTACCTAGCCTGCAGACCTTAGGACCACCGTGTTCCTTGGAGCAGCTCAGATGTGTTCCTGCACACAGCCGCCTCAGCCCTCTGAAGGCTGTGATGCGGTTTGCAGTTTTTGCTGTACTATCTAAGCTATAATGATAGAAAATGTTATTAACTTTTTTACAGGGGGATTCTGGAGGGCCCCTTGTTTGCCAGAATGGAAGAGAAAGGTGGGAGGTCCATGGCATTGTCAGCTTTGGACCCATTGGTTGCACAGTGGAAAACAAACCAAGTGTCTTCACCAGGACTTCAACCTATATTCCATGGATTGAGGCTACCAGGATTCGTGATTTCTTCCTACATTGAAAGCAGAAACAGAGTCTAACACCTGGCAGATTTTCAAATCTTTGATTGCAAAAAGAGATTTAAGCCTGTCCTTCTTCCTAGCAGGGAGATCTTATAACATGGTGCAGCTTGTGAGAGTGGTATTTTCAAGCCTCGTTCCACCACATTAATGTGAAACTCAAAATCTGCTTGCATTTTCAATCACTGCTGGCAAAATAACCAGGTAGTACAGATGTCCCATGTCTTGTAGCCAGGACATTAATTACCATGGAGAGAACTGTGACACTGACAACCCATTGTCTAAGTTGTGTATGGGAGATTTATATACTGAAGAAACTACTTTCTATTTGGATGAGGATTTCCCTTCGAAATAGCTTACATTTTTTAAAATCACAAATTGTTATAGTGTACTTTGCAGTATCTTTGTCATGCGTGGTATACTGTAGACAGGATATATGCATAAGTGGAGTTTGGTGGCAGTGATGGAGAATGGTTTAGAGTTCATCTTTCCAGTCTTCTGCAGAAGTAGGGCAACCAACCAAATAAGAACCCGTTATTTTCACATTTAGGAAACATCGGTTCCACTGTTTCCTTTCATCTCCTGACTGATCACTCCTCTTCTTGCATCCCTTCCTTTTTCTAACTCTCCATTTATTCTTCTTGTCCCCCTTTATTAGAATTCTGTATCAGCTTTACCTCTGTATAACCTATCCGTAACTAGTTTGTCTCCCAAAGCAGCCTATCCTTTATAAGCTTGTATTCTTGTATCATTACTGTCATTCTATTCCATTCCATTCCCTTTTCATCTAGATAGATGGCAGAATTCTATATGTCCAACTACCTATCTGCTGTGAGATCATATACTTTATTCAAACATGCTTGATGAAACAAGCTTTCTGTGCAAACTGCTACAGGTGTATGACAAGTCTGTCACCTTTAATCAGGCATCCAGGATTGATGGCCATTCTTTGGAGTCTGGCACTGATGTTATGTAGACTCTCCATCATTGCATTAAAGCATTTATAAAAATTCTGATATATCCTGAAAATACTAAACGTCCATATATCATCTGCACAGTTTTTGAAAATATTCTTTTGTTTTCTCATGGGATATTATTGTGAAAAAGTGGTATGTCCTACTTCGACCTGGCATGTTATTTTAACCCGAGTTGCCTGAGAAGCGGATCTGTTTATCAGAAGAAGAGGGGTTAAAATCATACTGCCAGCACCTATTGCCCACTAGCACAATGACTGGTCGTGTGTGGGCCGGAGTTTAAATTATATTGCTTCCCAGGGAATAAAGCAAATGCTATCTCTGGTTAAGATGATATACCCTTTCGAAACCGAATGACTCTTCAAACAAGTGTATGTATGACATCACATAATCATAGGCTGCTATCAGTAATAGCTTTGTGTGTAAGCAAAGGTTATATCATTCTTTGTAAGAAAGAATGATTAAAAAAGAAAATCCATTAGAAGAGATAACAAAATCAATAAAAAATAATAGGGATTATGCTTCTATCTAAACTGAGAGAAGTATGGAAAAATGTTTATATTATATGGTTGATGAAATGTTGTGATGTAATTTGATACTTATTTTTCATTTCCAAACCTTCTTTAACTAGCTTGGCAAAGGAAATACAGTGCATCACCCACAAACCAAACTGTATGAACCTACTAGCATGTAAGAATTTTCTCATTTTGTGTGGAAATCTAAACATATCTGAATTTCATATACAGTATAATTTTATGCTGCTTTTTTCCAGCTCTGCGTTTTCTTCCATTGAACAGCACAAAGCCAGCTAAGCATACAATTATCCTTGTATTTTCGGTGTGGTCAAACTGCACTTCTATTTCATTTATAAAATATATTTTGCAATGAAACTGGGTTTAACTGATTAAAATATACATTCATACCGGTGCTATGCATCAAGCTGAACATACAGTACATACTGTGTGAGAGGTTTTTCATTTTTATTTTATTCAGTTTGCTGTTATTTTTTTATTTATAAAGGATTTCACCAGCAAGAATACATTGAGATTTCTCTTGTTTTCAAGTATGTCCAGGGTTCAAGAACATTGAGTTGTTACAGAAATACAAAGTAGTAAAATGCAAGATATTAACACAAAACAACTACACAGATTAACAGAAAATAAATACAGTCAGGTCCAGAAATATTGAGACATCGAACACAATTCTAACATCTTTGGCTCTATACACCACCACAATGGAGTTGGAATGGAGCAAATACAATGTGCTTTAACTGCAGACTGTCAGCTTTAATTTGAGGGTATGTACATCCAACTCAGGTGAACGGTGTAGGACTTACAGCAGTTTGCAGATGTGCCTCCCACTTGTTAAGGGACCAAAGGTAAAGGGACAATTGGCTTCTCAGCTGTTCCATGGCCAGGTGTGTGATATTCTCTCATTACCCCAATTACAATGTGCAGATAAAAAGCCCAGAGTTAATTTCAAGTGTGTTATTTGCATTTGGAATCTGTTGCTGTCAACTCTCAAGATGAGATCCAAAGAGCTGTCACTATCAGTGAAGTAAGCCATCTTTAGGCTGAAGAAACAAAACAAACCCATCAGAGAGAAAGCAAGAACATTAGGTGTGGCCAAAAAAACTGTTCATTCTCAAAAAGAAGGAACGCACCAGTGAGCTCAGCAACACCAAAAGACCCGGGAGACCACGGAAAACAACTGTGGTGGATGACCGAAGAATTCTTTCCCTGGTGAAGAAAACACCCTTCACAACAGTTGGCCAGATCAAGAACACTCTCCAGGAGGTAGGTGTATGTGTGTCAAAGTCAACAATCAAGAGAAGACTTCACCAGAGTGAATACAGAGGGTTCACAACAAGATGTAAACCGTTGGTGAGCATCAAAAACAGGAAGGCCAGATTAGAGTTTGCCAAACAACACCTAACAAAGCCTTCACAGTTCTGGAACAAGATCCTATGGACAGATGAGACCAAGATCAACTTGTACCAGAGCGATGGGAAGAGAAGAGTATGGAGAAGGAAAGGAACTGCTCATGATGGTGGTGGTAGTGTCATGGCGTGGGCATGTATGGCTGCCAATGTGTAACGGTTAGCCCCTGCTTGGGCCATCGTGGTGGCTTGGAACATGAGATGAAGCCCTTAAGGCAGGTGAGTAACTGACTGGACACAAGGACAGACGGATTTCTGCAAAACCAAGGAGCACCAAAAAACAGAACAGAATTGCCACTAAGCTCCGAAGGCTTCAAGACCGACAGACAACTTAGGACACTCAGAAACACAAAGATACACTTGACAATCCGTGAAGGGAGCAGGCTGCAGGACAGTAAACAAAACAGACAGACTATACTTAAAGAGGTCCTTATAAGCGGCCTCTGAATATAATACTAAACTAAGACAGACAAGGTACATAAAACATGAAACATACAAGAATCATCAATCAGGCAGAGGTTGGCAACAGATCAGAAATATACGGTACCAGGGGGGAGTAGAAGGGATAGTCAAAAATAAAGCCGAGGTCAGAACCAGAAAACACTTGAACAGGAATGCTTTGCAGCAACTCAGGAAACACGAACCAGACAGAACCACCATCAAACTCCACAAACAGTCAATGAGGCTCTGTGCTGCTGGGAATATATAGGGAGTGGGTCTGTGTGATTGGGCCATGTGACCCCAGACCAGGAGATCACAACAGAACCCCAGATCAGCCCTAAACAGCACAGCCAGACACACCATAGGGGAAAAACAAACATGAAGACCCTTCACCACCAGGGGGCAAGGCCGAGACGTGACACAATGGAACTGGTTCTCTTGTATTTATTGATGATGTGACTGCTGACAAAAGCAGCAGGATGAATTCTGATGGGTTTTCGGGCAATATTATCTGCTCACATTCAGCCAAATGCTGCAGAACTCATTGGACGGCACTTCACAGTGCAGATGGACAATGACCCAAAGCATACTGCAAAAGCAACCAAAGAGTGTTTGAAGGGACAGAAGTGGAATGTTATGCAATGGCCAAGTCAATTACCTGACCTGAATCCCATTGAGCATGCATTTCACTTTCTGAAGACAAAACTGAAGGGAAAATGCCCCAACAACAAGCAGGAACTGAAGACAGTTGCAGTAGAGGCCTGGCAGAGCATCACCAGGGATGAAGCCCAGCGTCTGGTGATGTCTATGCATTCCAGACTTCAGGCTGTGATTGACTGCAAAGGATTTGCAACCAAGTATTAAGAAGGGAAAGTTTGATTTATGATTATTATTCTGTCCCATTACCTTTGGACCCTTAACAAGTGGGAGGCACATCTGCAAACTGCTGTAAGTCCTACACCGTTCACCTGAGTTGGATGTACATACCCTCAAATTAAAGCTGACAGTCTGCAGTTAAAGCACATTGTGTTTGTTTCATTGCAACTCCATTGTGGTGGTGTATAGAGCCAAAGATGTTAGAATTGTGTCGATGTCCCAATATTTCTGGACCTGACTGTATGTAGGAAATAGTCATTATGTGACATGTTTACAGGTGCATTCCGTATTGAGGTATGGCAATAGGGAGCTCTTAAGTGACTTTAGACTGGGGGAAGATTTGATGGCCTCTGGGAGGTTATTCCATAATTGCGGTGCTCTGTAGGAAAATGAGGATCGGGCCACTTTCTTTTTGTATTGTGGTATCGCAAGTAAGGTGCAGGTCCTGGATCGGAGAATATAGGATGAGGGAACTGCTGGGGAAGCAGCCTATTCAGGTAGGGTGGTAGCTTGTTAGAAAAAAGGTACGAGTGCACTCATGGATATAGATAGACACATAAGTACTTATCTTTCAAGAAAAATGTTTCAGGGTTATCCAAAGAGATTCGAAAAGTCACCGCACGTTCGGTGACTTTTCGTTCTCTTCAATTCGGTTCCTTTTGCCGATTGCATTTCGGTGACCCTGCGGTGTATTCAGCAAACAGCACAGGGTCCCCGAATTGCAGGGAAAAGCTGCCGTAAACTCACCGAAAACTAACCGAATGCACGCTGAAAACAAGCAAAAACATCTGGATTAACCTTCGAAGAGGAGCCGAACAGGAGCCGAACAGGAGCGAAAAGGAGCCGAATCACACAGAGCCGAAGCAGCTGTGACGTAGAGGAGGCAGTGAATAAATTAGAAAAACCATTTGTATGAATCTGGGAAAATGAAACGCTGTTTGCAAAGAAACTACTGAGCGAAAATGTCTGAAATTTTCACAGGAGGTCCAGGGAATGATAATAAAGAGGGCTGTTACAAAAAAAAATAAGCAAACTTAAAAAAAAAAAAAAAAATCGGACTTTTAATTTTTTTTAAAAAAATTCAGAAAAATGCTTAAAGTATCCTAAAAAATCTATAAATAAAGAGACTTTTTGCTGCAGAATTTTATAATGAACGGTTTATTAGATATTGAATTAAAACGGGAATATTTTTAACATTGAAGCCTATGGGATTCTCCTGAATAAATTTGCCGAATTAAACCACCGAATGGCAGAGCATTAGGGGAACCTTTCACTGCTGGTTTGTGTTCTCTGAATAGCCGAAGCAGTGCTTTTTGATGGGGATTTCACTGCCCTCGAACAGGGACCGAACAGGCACCGTATGTGCAGGCAATTCGCCAGGATTTGGAGAATTGCCTGCTCTCTGGATAGCCGAATGGCCAGGAAAGGTAACCGAACGCTGATTTTCAGCGTTCGGTTACCTTTCTCAAGCAATTCGAATCTCTTTGGATAACCCTGTTTGTTCCTGGGTCAGTATAAATGACTTCCAAGTATTATTCTCCCTTGTATATTTTCTCCCGGAAAGTAGTACACTTCTGCTGGGGGTTCCAACGGGGGAACGTTTAAAAATTTGGGGTTTATTTTGGCAAGGAATTACGCCAAAATGCAAAGATCTCAGTAATCAAAACATTTATTAAAATAATAAAAACAATTAATCATTGTAATCCAAAGCGTTTCGTCATGTGACTTTTCCTTGAAAAAGTCACATGACGAAACGCGTTGGATTACAATGATTAATTGTTTTTATTTTAATAAATGTTTTGATTACCCAGATCTTTGCATTTTGGCGTAATTCCTTGCCAAAATAAACCCCGAATTTTTAAACGTTCACCCGTTTGAACCCCCAGCAGAAGTGTACTACTTTCCGGGAGAAAATATACAGGGGAGAATAATACTTGGAAGTCATTTATACTGACCCCGGAACAAACAGCGTTCTTGAAAGATAAGTACTTACTTATGTGTCTATCTATATCCATGAGTGCACTCATACCTTTTTTCTAACAGTTTATGTGGGGTGAATAGGAGTAACCACCCAGGGTAGCACCATCCCTTAGTGCAAAAGCATAGTTGCAGTATAGGGTGGTAGCTTCCCAGAAAAGCTCTTAAACACCAGGTTGGAAAGGTGAAGGGTGTACCTAGATTCTAGCGATGGCCAGTTTAGTTCTTTTAACATGTCACAATGGTGGGTCATGTAGTTACATTGTAGCACAAAGCGACAGAATGAGTTATACAATGTAGTAAGTTTCTGTAGGTGTGTTTGTGGGGCAGCTGCATATACTACATCTCCGTATTCAATAGCCGGCATAAGCATTTGTTGTACAATCTGCTTTCTTACCACGAGGCTCAGGCAGGATTTGTTTCTGTACAGGACACCTACTTTGGGGTAAAGTTTAGATGAGAGTTTTTCGATGTGGGGGCCAAAGGATAGATTTGGGTCTAACCACATACCTAGATATTTGAGAGAAGTGACTGGTCAGCGTGTCATTTGATCTTGTCCTGACACGTAGATGGGGTGTTTGCAATTTGTGTAGTTTAGGTGCTGTTCCAAAGAGCATCGTAACAGTTTTGTCAGTATTTACAAAAAGTTTGTTATCTCTGATCCACTTTTCTACCTTTGAGAATTGTTTATGCAGCACGGCCTCCAGCTGTGGGAGATCTGGTTTGCTGGTATAGATTACAGTGTCGTCTGCGTAGATATGTACAGTTGAGGCTTTGCAGACATTGGGCAGATCATTTATGAATATCATGAATAGCAGGGGGCCGAGTATTGAGCCTTGGGGTACACTGCACGTGACTGGGAGGGGGAAGGAAGTGCTGTCAGAAATGGAAACATATTGCGACCGATCAGACATATATGATTGAAACCAGGTTAGCTTGCGATCACCAATACCGGAGTTTTTAAGTTTTTGTAATAAGATGCCATGGTCTACTGTGTCAAAGGCCTTGGCAAAATCAAGGACGATGGCTCCAGTTAGGTTCTATATAATATGAGTTTATTTTCTATATTTTGTAGTGCTATTTGAAGTATATTCGATTGGATTGCTATGACATTATTTTGGGCCCATTAAAAAAATTCTCTATGGAAAAAACTGCATTATTACTTATTCAAAGCTACTTTGCAAATTAAATTTTAATACATGTACTCAGAGGCTCCTGTTGCATTCTCTTTTCTTGCTTTATTAAACAGCAGCAAGATAATCAATGAAAAACATGTAAGAAACTGGTTGAAATAAAGAGAAAACATATCCAGTGTACATGGGCTTAACCCGATCCCCCCCTCCTTCCACTTTAGTCAGTCCATCATCCTGTCACTCTCCATAAAAGGACCTGCCCAGACTCCAAACTTCCTCTTTTCTTGCTGCTGACAGATAAGTATACTACATCCCTTTTCTGTCTGTCAGTCGTTCTGTTATTTGAGACACCCGGCTTTAACCGAGGTGTCCTACATGTTTCTTTGTGTTTAGGTTGCATTATCTCCCTTTGTGGGTGGTCTGACTCTGACTGCCCGACTTGAACGCTCTCTCAGCTGCACGATGTTTATTTTCACATTGCGAGTTCCGCAGAGCTCCAGCCTTCCCCGCTGGAAGGGAAAGGGGCGGATGCTTGTCCAGCACCCGTGCTTTTCCTCTGACTTCACATCCTGCTTCTAGCAGTTCCCTCGTGCAGAGTGATTATGCCACATTCTAAGACCACCACGCACCAGGCCTCCCTCCAATCATTCTCAGCGCAGGAGTCAGATTCAGAGGAGGGCTCCCCGCAGTGCGATTCTGCTTATGTGCAGGCTCCCTTCCCCATGGGCTCTGATATTTCCTCTGCAGAGGTACCCCGGCCCCTTGAACCCCAGGTGCAGGCCTCCATTGAATCTGCTGTGCTTAAAGCAGTATCAGCACTATCAGATTCCTTTAAACATTTCCTTGAGAAGGCCATTGCTGATGCAAAATATAATGATGACCAGGCACACCCGGGAGACGATTCAGCAACTACACTAACAGCGGTGAGGCTATCTGATGCCCCCATGGACACCGCCAAGGGGAAACAGCCCACCAAGAAACAGTGCTGCGCGGCTGGAGGGGCTGGCATCCCCACATCACTGCCAGGGGCTGCTGCGGCAGGCACTTCCTCACCGTGCAAGCATACTCAAAAGTCAAATTATTCTGAAGGGGGCCCCAGCAAACGCTGCAGACCTGCGTTCTCCTGCAATCCATGACCCGGTAGATCACTCCCAATCAGAAGGGGAAGAGGACTACTTCCCAAGTGGGCTATTTTCAAGTAGGAATTTAGTAGAGAAGGTGAAATGCCCACTGGAATAGAGTGTACAACCCGCTCGCTAATCGGTGTATATGGAAGTTCCTTTATAGACCTTGAACAATAAACATACAGAAAGACAACGTAGCGCCAGTGAGCAACACAGTGAGTGGTAGCTATGCTTTGTTATTTTGTTTTTAAAGAACGCTGTTTCCTGCTATCCTGTCCAAGAAGGGTTTGGGGATTTCCTTATAAATTCCTCATGCGCTATTCACGGAGCCAATTGGGGCTCAGGGATATGTGAGTTTTGATTCGGCTTACCATATATTCTGATTGCCTATTACGGTATTACACTAGGGGTGTCCCTGGTATATCCTTACATTTTACTACAGGGGAATCCTATTGAAAATCTAGAAGGATCCATCAAGGGGTTAATGAGCACCTGAAGAAATGAGTGAGATCTACCCTAGAGTCGGGTTTGGGCTCATGAGAATGTGAGTTGGATACCCCTTTTTTTGTTCCTTCAATCTTGAATCTTTATACTGCGCAATTTTGTTTTTTTTGTTCTCTTTTACAGTATTGCTGAATAGGCACCAAAGTATATAGAAAGGTGAACTTTGAAAGAAAGAATATTATATCCATGGACATGAAGGATGTATAACTCTGTCAACCGGGGGCTGTTGCTCACTGGCGCTATGTTGTCTTTCTGTATATTTTCAAGTAGGAGTTTAAAAATAGGAGTTCAAATAACAGGTATCAATTGTTATTTATATATTTGTTATCTTGTTGTGGGTATGAGTGTTAGCAAGCTTGGAGGTTTGTCCCAGTGCACATCATGCTTCATGTATGTGTTGAACATATGCATGCCTGGAGGAAACCTTCCAGGGTCCATATCTCTGTAGCAAGTGTGAGTGTGAAGCTCTTCTGGAAGGGCAAATCGTAACACTGAGGCAGATTGACTATCTTGAGAGGGGCCTGCTTCTCATGGAGCCAAGTATAGTTGAGGAATCTAGTGGTGTGGGAGGAGTGGAATTAACTGGGGAACAGGTTGGTAGCTGGGTGTCAGTGACACATGGTAGCAGGTGGGGAGGGAAGAAGAAAAGGTTGGCTAGTCCTGATCTTGTGCACCCAAACAGATTTGCCCCTTTGAGTGAAGGTGTTGGGTGCATAAGCTCAGGTGTAGCAGTACTGGAGGAGGCTGCTCCCTCTAACAGCAGGGGGATCAGCCCGCCAAGTAAGGGAGGGATAAAGAGGGAAAGTTAGCCTAGACAGGTTGTGGTGGTAGGGGACTCTATTATTAAGAGAGTAGACAGGGTAATCTGTCGCTCTGACCACCTTAACCGGACAGTTTGCTATCTGCTGGGTGCCCGTGTTAGGCATGTGTTTGACAGAGTTTATGGTTATTGGGAGAGGCTGGAGATGACCCGACTGTCATGGTTCATATTGGTACCAATGACAAAGTAAGAGGAAGATGGAAGGACATGAAGATGAGTTCAGGGAATTAGGAAGTAGACTGAAGAAGTGGTCCTCCACTATTTTCTGCTATACTACCTGTGCCACGCACTACAGTGGAAAGCTAGAAAGGCAGTGGTAGATCAGGGAGGTCGATGCGTGGCTTAAATCTTGGTGCAGAAAGGAGCACTTTGGGGTTTTAGAGCACTGGGCTCATTTTGCACTGGGGTACAATATGTATAGTTGTGATGGATTGCACCTGAATGGAAGACGGTCTGCCATGCTGGGGGACAGGATGGTTAAAAGGTTGGAGGATGAAAGGTATTTTAATATGATAGGTAGTTTTTAATTCTTGCATTAGTGTGAAATCCCCCCTCCCATTTAAAGTATCAAACCCTGCAAGTCTTTTACTTGCATAGGATGTTAGCCTGTGGAATTTAACCATTTCCTTTGTGTGCAGGAAAGGGTGTGTGAACAGTGTAAGTTAGAGAAAACCCATCTCTAAATCAAATGTAATAATTTTTGTCTCACTGTTGGTTAAACTCTGATGTAGAAATGTATCTGTATGCTGATTGGCTATAAGTTCTTTGAAATCTAATAAAAAGTCTGTCTAAGGAAGGATATTTTAGACATGACTGACGCTACATTGCTTTGTGGCTGATTTTGTTGTCTCTCGCCATGGAGTAGCGCCGCGCCCGTTTTCAACTTTGATATATGAGAAGAAACTTGAAAAAGGTTTATTGACATTTCATAAAGGGTAATTATTATAGGGAATTTGTTTTTGTTTGCTTAAAATTCTAATTTAACAGTTGTTGTCTGAAGTGGGATTTGCCATTCGAATGTATCCTTACATTTAGGTGTATCCTTACATTTAGGTGTATCCTTACATTTGGATGTATCCTTACATTTGCTTGTTCAGATTTTGCGAACTTGCCTCCAGGCTTGGTTTTTGTTTATTTTCCTTGAAGTTAAAGCTATGGTTCAGAGCTTGTTGATTTTTTTTTTTGGTGCAAGGTTGGACTCTTTGTCTTGGTTTGTTTTTGTCATTTTATGTATTGTAGTAAAGGAAAAATCGTTTGAGGACCTCACGTGTGTTGTTTGAACTCGCCCGCTGTGCTGAGTATAGTGTATTGTATATGCTGGAAATTGAACTCATAAAAAAAGACAAGAGATGTTTCTAGTTGTATTGTCTCCGTTCTGTGTCTATCTTGTACTTCAATTCTGGTGTTTCTGGTAGTCCATATCTTGTAATTGTGAGCATTTTATTTTAATTGATTTAGGTTTGGTTTCTTCTCATATAGCAAGATAGACAACAAAATAGTGTTGCTTCCGTTGAGAGCAATTTTTCTTTTGCATTCTTGCCATTTTTTAATTTTTATTTTTTTTATTTTGTTTCTTGCCATTGATTACGTCTGTTTATTTAAATGTTTGTCTTTACTAACCATTAATGTATGTGTTTATCTTTGATGTTTTGTATTTCGTAGTTTTGATATTGTGTTTTTCATATGCAATTTATGTATAGGGACTGCCTTTTTTACCACAGGTTGCTTCGTATATGTTTTTACTGCTTTGCCTTGAGTAAAAAAAAAAAAAAGACAGGAAATGGAGACAATTTCAATCGTGCTTGCTAATTTTTTTTCCTTCTCATAAAATTTTGTAGGAAAAGTTTTCTTTCTATTTGCAATGTGTAGTAGTTATAATGATGTACAAAGGAAAGATTTATTTGGCTGTGAGTTCTGGAATGTGTAGAATTTTCATGCTATAATGGGAGAGCTGTGATTGTAGCTGTTTGTGCTGGGTATTTTCGTGTGATTCAAATGTGTATTTTATTTGGTATATAGCGTATTGGATGGCTGGGATGATTCCAAGATTTTATGGAGACAGATGTGGAATAAAACGTAATTATAGGAGCTGGATTTACTGTAAATGGATGATATAAATTGATGTATGATATATATAAAATAAATTAGTGTATCACGGTGTTGGGCATCGTCAATCTGCCTTAATATAAGTTATACATTTTCCCAAAAGAGGCGTGGTCGGTTATTATCCTCTGGTCTTTGTTTGAGGCCAGCACAAACGGATTGACCACAACTTAAAATAGGTTATATGTTTTGCCAAAATGGCTGACTGAGGTCATTTACAAGTTTTGTAACTTGTATAATGGAATATATATATGTAGGTTCATGTTTAAATTGTTTGGAATCTAAGATAATGAAGTGATATAAAGCTGAAGGATTTGAGTGAAAGTTTAATGGAAAGCGCCTACAGGTTTTGTAGCGCTGTACAAAGGAAATTAGGCAGATTTCAAATGAGAGAAGGTGTTTTTTTTGTTTTATTGTAGTTGACTAAGGGAGATGGAAGGTTGTAGTTTGGTATCTTGAGTATTGTTTGTTTGTTTTCTTTTTTCTGCATTGGTAGCCAGATGTCTAGTTTGATTTTTTGCTGTCTGATGTTTTTGTCTTTTGGTGTGAAGTGCAACAACGTATGACTGTGCCCCCATTGAATATTCTTGGAGGGAATAAAACAGGTTGTAAAATAGCTGCACAAACACCTCACGTTTGAATGTTTGTTTTTAACCAATATCCTTAATAATGATTGTAGTTTTAGATGTTTATTAAGAATCTTTTTCTCTGAGTTTCCTCTGAGAACTTTGTGCTAGTTAACGCGTCAAGTTTAACATGCCCTTCTATACTTTCTTTCCCAGTTTATGATATTTTTGTTATGTGTTATTTTATTTGAATTGAAGAGCATTTTAGGAAAGGATGGTGACCGTTGCAAAAGTAAAAGGAAGTTTTCACATTTTCTCCCAGCCCCTCCATTTTCTCTCTCTCTCATGACCACTCCTTTTTCTTTGTGTCCAAAAATGTGTTGCATTTTTTCTCCATTTTAAAAGTATTTTAACCATATAAATTTTAAAGTTTTTGACAGGTTAATAATACATTTTTTTCCCAAGTTTTTTACTTTAGGTGAAAATTACCCATACATGCCAACTTTGATCAAGCTAGATGGAAGATTATTGAATACCAATATTGATAAAGCTGTTGGAATTGAAGGAAGTTTACTCAAACACATTATCATTTCACATTGCAATGTTACATCAACCGGATAATAAGGAATTATTATTAAAACATTCTAATTTATCGACAACTCCTCAATAAATCATGCGATTAAAGAAGATCATTGATTTGGAAATAAAACTTAAGACATGTCAGTTTTACAAAACAGTTATTTTCAACCAATAAGACAGAAGACAAAGAAAGAAGATAATGTATTTTTATATGCTGATGGATTATCTTTGTGTTGTCGTCTAAGTGATAATTATTTTGTGTCTTTTATTATTTTATATTTTATTATTTTTGTTGTTTGGTTACAATTAATATTGTTCAAATTCCCTGACACATTTAGGATTACTGGAGCTCACATCCAATTAAAATTAGAGTTAATGTATTTAGGAACATATAATTTAATGCATTTGCATAAATACGTTTCAGGACATATATAGTGGTAAATGGAAAGTTTTAATTCGGTAAAATCAATGCTGTTTTTATTTTTTTGATTTCATTTGAGGATTTGTGTGTTTTATAAACACCAGGTTTGTTTCAAAACACCGAACAAGACTGAATAGGATAGTAATTAAATATTTTTTTTTGATAATTAAAATGGGTGGAGTATGCACTTCGGCTATTTCCCTTTTGAGCCAAAGTTGCGTATATATATTTTTCTCTAACAATGAGTCAGAAGTAATATAATTTTTTTTATTGCGTGAGGCCGATAGGCTTCGCGTAGAAATTAAAAAATTTATTATCTGTGTCTCTTCTTGTGTAAATTAACAATTTTTTGTTTTCATGCACTTGAGAGTGACAATGAATGAATGGATGTATATTATTATTATTATTATTTTCTTTATTTATAAAGCGCCAGCATATTCCGCAGCGCTGTACAATAAGCACAGTATAGACAGGGTTACAATACATTGAACAACATTTGACAAACAGTACAGGAAGAGATGAGGGCCCTATTCCCGTAGGAACTCACAATCTAGGAGGGTTGGGGTTGGAAACAGGAGGAGAGGACTGTAAGGTGAGAGTGATTGATGGTTGTGTCAGTGAGTTGGGTGGTAGGCTTCCCTAAATAGGAATGTTTTAAGGGAGCGTGTGAAGGAAGAGAAGTTAGGGGAAAGTCTGACAGTACGAGGGAGAGCGTTCCAGAGAGTGGGGGCTGCGCGTGAGAAATCCTGCAGTCTATCATGGGAAGAGGTGATGCGGGGAGAAGCTAGGCGCAGGTCACTGTTTGACCTTAGGGAGCGGGCTGGGGTGTATCTGGTGATTAGTGAGGACAGGTAGTGGGGCGCTGAGTTAGTGAGGGTTTTGTAGGTAAGGATAAGGATTTTGAACTTAATTCGGCAGTGGATGGGGAGCCAGTGAAGGGACTCGCAGAGGGGAGCGGCAGAGACAGAGCGGCGGGTGAGGTGAATTAGCCTGGCGGAGGCATTCAGGATGGATTGTAGGGGGGAGAGGCGGGACAGAGGGAGGCCAGATAAGAGATTATTGCAATAGTCGAGTTGGAAGATTACCAGGGCGTGTATGAGTTGTTTTGTGGTGACAGCGGTAAGAAATGGCCGAATTCTGGAAATATTACGCAGTTGGTATCGGCAGGAGGAGGAAAGAGACTGGATGTGGGGGATGAAGGAAAGAGCAGAGTCAAGTGAAACTCCAAGACAGCGAACTTGGTTTGATGGGGAGATAGAGAAGTCCACCGTGATAGAGAAGTCAGGAGGTGGGGAGGCATTGGAGGGAGGAATAAGTAGGAGCTCAGTCTTTGACATGTTGATCTTTAGGTGGTGGGAGGCCATCCAGGAGGAGATGCCAGATAAACAGTCACTGACTTTTGAGAGGACAGGGGGAGAGAGATCAGGGGTAGAGAGGTAGATCTGAGTGTCATCAGCGTAGAGGTGGTAATTAAAGCCAAAGCTGTTGATGATTTTGCCCAGGGAGGAGGTGTAGATGATAAAGAGCAGAGGACCAAGGACAGAGCCTTGAGGTACACCAACAGATAGAGGCAATGAAGAGGAGGAGTTACCAGCAAAGGACACACAGAAGGACCTGTTGGATAAATAGGAGTCAACCCAAGCAAGTGTAGTGTCACCGAGACCCAGAGAGTTAAGGGTCTGTAGAAGGAGGGGGTGGTCAACAGTGTCAAAAGCAGCCGAGAGGTCAAGCAGGATGAGAATAGAATAGTGGACATGTTTTTTAGCAGTTAGGAGGTCGTTGGTGACTTTGGTGAGGGCAGTTTCAGTTGAGTGTAGGGGACGGAAGCCAGATTGCAGGGGGTCAAGTAGGGAATTGGAGGACAGGAAGAGGGAGAGGCGGTTGAAGACTAGTTATTCTAAGAGCTTTGATGTGAAGGGAAGCAGGGATACACGGCGGTAGTTGGATGGAGAGTTGGGGTCTAGGGATGGTTTCTTTAGTAAAGGGGTAACTAGCGCGTGTTTGAAGGCGGATGGAATGGAGCCAGTGGTGAGAGATAGGTTGAAGATGTGTGTGAGAGCAGGGGTGAGGGAGGAGGAGAGGGGAGGAATTAGATGTGAGGGAATGGGTTCGAGCGGGCACGTGGTGAGATGTGAGGAGGACAATAAGGAATTGACTTCCTCCTCAGTGGCTGGGAGGAAGCGGCAGAGGGTTGCAGAGGGGACCTCTGGGAGTGGAGGTGGCAGATAACTATCTTGTGTTGGGATGTTGCTTCTGATAGTTAGAGTTTTACTGAGGAAGTAGTCTGCCAGGTCTTGAGCGCTGAAGGCAGCTGAGGGGGGAGGTGCAGGTGGGTAGAGGAGGGTGTTGAAGGTGGACCAGAGCCGTTTAGGGTTGGAGGACAGCGTAGATATAAGAGATGAGAAGAAGGATTGTTTGGCCAAGTGGAGGGCAGAGGTGTATGACCGGAGAATAAACTTGAAGTGAACAAAATCAGCTTCAGAGCGGGATTTCCTCCAGGCACGCTCTGCAGTGCGGGAGCATCTTTGCAGGTAGCGAGTCTGGAGGGTGTGCCAGGGCTGAAGCTGGCGGCGTGGGGCCTTACAGAGTCGAAGAGGAGCAAGAGTGTCTAGAGCAGAGATAAGCGTAGTGTTGTAGTGATTAGTGGCAGCATCAGGGCAGGTGAAGGATGAGGTATGAGGGAGGTGGTGAAGTAGGTTGGAGAATTGATGGGGGTCCACAGCATGTAGATTTCTGCGAGTGTGTGTGCGGGGTGGGGGAGCAGGGTGTTTAGGAAGTCCAGATAGGTTGAAAGAGAGAAGGTGGTGGTCAGAGATGGGGAAAGGGCGACATTTGAACTCAGAAATGGAGCAGAGGTTGGAAAAGACCAGGTCAATAACGTGACCATCGCGGTGGGTAGGGAGGAGGGAGGATTGTGTGAGTCCAAGGGAGGACGTGAGTGAAAGAAAATGGAAAATTCTAGGTCAAAATAGCCAAACCAGAAAAATTCTCCCATTTAGGCTAGGGTCAGACTAGCGAATTTTTAACGTGCGTTTAGGCGCACTTAATCACGGCCGCACTAGCAGCAAATGACGGGCAATGACGGCAGATATACGAAGTACGGTCGCACGAAAGTCCGGCTGCGCAACGCAAGTGGAAAATGAACGCATTTTTTTGAGAATGCAGAACCGCTAGTACGGAGGTACAGAGTGCGCTGCGTCCACTAGCGGCGTGTGTGCGTGATTTGGAGACATCAGACCCTGCTCATGTCCGGCCAACATAACGTCCAGACACCCAAAGTTTCCTGGTTTGGATCCGTAAAAAATCACGCACAAAAATGCGCATCGTATGACCGTTTTCTCGCAATCCGTGAAAAAATACGGCAATGCGTTCGGACGCACTTTTTGACGGTCGCTGCGAAAAATGCGTTAGTCTGACCCTAGCCTTATCGCACTTTCCAAATCGGCTATTTGGTCCAGATTGTTCTCTTTTCCTGCCATTCTCCTGGTTTTCACCTTTCTCTGAACAACCCTGAGAGAGAGGTGAAAGCAGGAGAACTGGCCAGAGAAGAGAACAATCTAGACCAAATAGCCGATTTGGAAAGTGAGATAAATGGGAGAATTTTTCTGGTTTGGCTATTTTGACCTAGAATTTTCCATTCTCCAGTCATTCTCCTGTGTTTCACCTTTCTCTGAATATTCAGAGAGCGGTGAAGAGCAGGAGAATGACTGGAGAATGGAAAATTCTAGGTCAAAATAGCCAAACCAGAAAAATTCTCCCATTTAGGCTAGGGTCAGACTAGCGAATTTTTAACATGCCTTTAGGCGCACTTAATCACGGCCGCACTAGCAGCAAATGACGGGCAATGACGGCCAATATACGAAGTACGGTCGCACGAAAGTCCGGCTGCGCAACGCAAGTGGAAAATGAACGCATTTTTTCGAGAACGCAGAACCGCTAGTACGGACGTACAGAGTGCGCTGCGTCCACTAGCGGCGTGTGTGCCTGATTTGGAGACGTCAGACCCTGCTCATGTACGGCCAACATAACGTCCAGACACCCAAAGTTTCCTGGTTTGGATCCATAAAAAATCAAGCACAAAAATGCGCATCGTATGACCGTTTTCACGCAATCCGTGAAAAAATACGGCAATGCGTTCGGACGCACTTTTTGACGGTCGCTGCGAAAAATGCGTTAGTCTGACCCTAGCCTTATCTCACTTTCCAAATCGGCTATTTGGTCCAGATTGTTCTCTTTTCCTGCCATTCTCCTGGTTTTCACCTTTCTCTGAACAACCCCGAGAGAGAGGTGAAAGTCAGGAGAACTGGCAGGAGAAGAGAACAATCTAGACCAAATAGCCAATTTGGAAAGTGAGTTAAATGGGAGAATTTTTCTGGTTTGGCTATTTTGACCAAGAATTTTCACTTCTCCAGTTATTCTCCTGCTTTTCACCGCTCTCTGAATAACCCTGTGAATGTTTAATCCCGAGGTGAAAAATAACATTGCTTTAGATTATTTTCAAACACCAGTTAACCACTTGGCTGCTATGGACGCGCTCAGCGCGTCCAGCCAAGTGGTTCTCCTGTGCTATGGATGCGCTGAGCGCGTCCATGCACAGGAGGTAGCAATACGCCAGATTCCGGTGGATTGCTGCACCCCCCGGTGCGGGCTGACATCTTGGATGTCAGCCCAGCACTCCGGGACCCCGGCGGAGCAATTAGATGTCATCGCAGCGGCGTGATGACATCTATTTCAGGCGCCCTCCCGCATGTGCGGAGGAAGCGCCTGAAAGGGAGGGGGGGAGGTCCTTCAGACCTCTCTCCCTCCCGATCGCCGGGGGGCAGAGGGTTAATCCAGGCACCGTTTGGAAGGGCACAGCCTGCCCTTCCAAACGGTGGCTGTGATTAACCCCTGGGGAGCCGGATCACGAATCGGCGCTGAAAAGCGCCGGATCGTGATCCTCTCCTGGAGCTGGCCAACATCTTGGATGTCGGCCAAGCCTCCAGGAACTCCCCCTGAGGACTGGCGTCATCATGCATAGCACGATGACGCCAGTCCTGGAGTTAACCCCTAGCTGCCACCAATGGTGGAGATAGGGGGTTCCAATGAACCCCCTATCTCCCGATCCGTGGCAGCTAGGGGTTAATGTTTGATATCATTGGATCGGCCAGAGCATGGCCTTTCCAAGGATACTAAACATGAGCATGAGAAATGTTTTTTTTAAAAAAAATATGTAAAAAAAAAAATAAACAAGTTTTTTGTTTGTTTTTGTTTTGTTAATGCAGCAATATTGTTCCCATTTCGATTATAATGTGAACAATAATGCTGCACTAACGATTTTTGTATGCGGTGTGTTTGTTAAAAAAAGTGAAATTTTCCCCAAAAAAAAATGTAACGAGACCCCATTTATAATTTTTTTAACAAGCGCACCCCATACAAAATATAATCGCAAACGATTGCATGTTAAAATGTGAAAAAAACACTTTACACATAATAAATTATTGAAAATTCGAATTTTATTGCATTTTTTGTTATGATATACAGACATGACATAACATATACATATAATAATGACATATTATGAATCTGCCAAATCTGCCGGAAAGAACGATATATAATATGTCTGGGTCATATATCAAAATATGGCTACAAAACGCGGTTAAACATGATGAGCGAAAGTGGTAAAAATTACCTCAGCACAGAGGTGTGAAAAGCCTCAGCAGCGAAAGGGTTAAATGCAGCATATTAGGATGTTTTAGGGAAATTAATTCTCAAATCTCAATCAGAAGCAGAGACCAACCCACCCCCTCACTACATTGTACAATGTATCAAATTGATTACCAGACTAAAAACACCTGGTGTTATGCCCGTTTGTGAACAGAGGTCATTTAGAGTTGATAATCTTTCCACGTACACATTAGTTTTTAATTCAATATCTAATAAACCGTTGCTTATAATATTCTGCAGTAAAGAGTCTCTTTATTTCTAGATTTTTTAGTATTTTTTTAAGCATTTTCTATACTTTTTTCAAAATTTCATTTTTTTTTCAAACTCGAACCGAACACGCCCAAAAAGTTCGAAATTCTTGAACTTTCAAACTGCCAAAGTTCGGGTCGAACTCCGAACCGTCTGAACCCGAACAGCTCATCCCTAATCTTGACTTCCCCAGAAACACCCTTGATAGGGGGTGAGCCGATTATTAAAAGAATATGCTAAAGTCTCTGGATTTCCGGGGGGAATATGGATAAATCTATGATGATATCACTTCATATGACAGAAGCGGAGACTCGACTCCTTACTGAGCAGTATGGTTTTAAATCTGTTCATTCATATATGCCCTATTTGGGTATTCAGATACCCCTCTCTTATGCAAAACTGCAAAATGTTAATTATGGGAAATTATTTGCACAACTCCAACAAGACTTGGAGGAGTGGGACAGAGAGTGTATCTCATGGTTGGGGCGTGTTCATAGCATCAAAATTAGGGATGTGCGTTTCGGGTTTCGGAATTTCGGAATTTTCACGAAATTTCCCGATTCGGGTCTTTCGATTCGACCGAAATTCCGAAAATATTTAGACCCGAAAACGGCCGAATCGAAAAGGTTTCCGAGCCGAAACGAATTTTTTTCGGAATTTTCGAATGAACTTGAAATGTCATCGAAATCTATTGCTTTGAAACGAGAACAGACTTTCCGAAAAAACGAAAAAGTTCCGAAATCCGAAAAGTTTTCCGAGCCAAATCGAAAAATTTTCGGAATTTTCAAATGGACTTGAAATGTGTCAAATCGAAATTTATTTTCCCTCTATAGTCTATTCATGATTTCAGTTCCATTCGGGATTTCGGTTCCATTTCGGTAAGTCTGGACATCGTATTATTTAACTATTATATCTGTTATATCGCTGATTCTGTAAAGTTTGTATGTGTAAAATGTAAATGCGTTTATTTTTTTCACTGATCCGATACGAATTGTCGTATTTGGGTCAGATCCGATTCGACCGCGGGTCGCGCATGCGCGCGCACGCACGCGGAGATCGTAACTTTATTGAGCAAACTTTTATTGACAACTTTTGAACAAAATATTGTTGTTATTATTATTCATCAAAATGGCCGCTGCAAGCAGTAGCACCTCATCGGCAGATTCGTCACCAGCAGCACCCAGGAAGAAACGAGCCACAAATATGGCATTTGAGGAGATGTTGGAGCTTGTGCGCATCTTCGATAGCAAGGATTATGATTGCAGTAAGGGCCCTTACCGCAGGAAGTGTAACGCGAGAAGGATCGAATCCTACAGAAGCTACGCACCACCATTTTGGAGAGGTTTGGGAAGGAACGCACGAAGGACCAGCTGAGGAAACGCTGGTCGGATTTGAAGGTTCGAGAGCAGAAGCAGCTGAGGCGCATCCGTCGCGTCATAGCGAAACGTAAGTGTCATGTTATATTGTAAAGCGCTGCGCAAACTGTTGGCGCTATATAAATCCTGTATAATAATAATAATGTGCTTGCATGTGCTAATGTGCACAGAAATACGTTGATTTATCTAGTCCTTTTTTCATGCAATGTGATTGTGTATAGCTTTGCGTTTTCACGACTCGTGATACATGCATTTTTGCCATAGCTCTTCCTTTTTGTGATTTTACGTATTCGTGAAAATTGTGACATTTGATGTATGTAGGTGAAGTTACAATGCTGGATTTCTTTTGGCACTGTGTGTAGTCTGTAGTGTGCTGGGGGGGGTTGTTGTTGTGATTGAGCGAAGCATACGAGATGTCCCGCAGCTTGCCCAATATTGGCTCCCATCTGCGCATCAATAAAAATCTCTGCGTCTCTGCTAAGTGTTAGGATGGGACATGTAGTTCTTCTGAAAGTGCATCCAAACAGAGCTGCGTTCAATACAGCCTCAGCAGTGCTGCAGCAGTGTCACTGAATGCTTTAGATGCAAATTTCAAAACAAAATGGTGGATTTCTGTTGTTTCTGCAATATCCAGTTTTATTCGCAGAAACTGAAAGTGAAACTGAGGCTGAGGCCTTCTATAAAATAACTAAAAGCAGTCGCACAATGCGCTTTGTACGCACACAACACAAATAATAGTTTTTATTGAATAAACGTAATGTTTACTTCTGAAAAAAATATATAAATGAACGGTAATATATGTCTGTGTGCAATATATGTATGAGATAGTAGGGGGGGGGTCAAGCTGAGGCCTGTTCAATACCTCAGCCGCTGCAAGTGCTAAGTTAGCAACTTGCCATTGAACGCCGTTCAATCGCTCAGCATGCTAACCTAGCACTTGCAGCGACCCGAGGAGATGCTGAGTGTGACGTTTTAAAGATGGCCGCCGCCATGAAGCAGTAACAATGCCGTACAGCAAGATGGCCGCCGCCTCCAAGCATGTAATAATTCCATACAGCAATGTTAATTTTGCGGTTTCTGTTAACCAAAGCACAAAATATTTATTTATTATTTCCCCTGCACATAGACATATATTACAGCTCAATTTATATATTGTTTCAGAAGTAAACATAACGTTTATTCATTAAAAACGATCATTTGTGGTGTGTGCGTACAAAACGGAATTGTGCTGACTGCTTCTCTTTATTACATTTTGTCCGAGTGATCCGAAAAACAATCTGAATTTTTCATTAAGAAATCATCGGCCATTTTGGATTCAAAATTCGCATCCAAAGGGTTCAACGACACTGCTGCAGCAATTCAGCAGCTGCTGAGGTACTGAACAGGCCTCTGGTAGTGGGGTAGTGGAGGGGTGTCGCAATACTTTCGGCAATATAGTGTATAGATATACCATTTTTTCCAGTCTGCATTATTTACGTGTTATTTTTTGAATCTGGCAGAAGACAGGAAGAAGGCCGCCGAATCTGCCCCGGCGGGCACCAGTGCCCCGGAGGAGGAGGAGGAGGAGCCACGGGCATCCACCAGCGCTGGTATATACTGTTTTATTTTGCAACGACTTTTGGTCAAAAACAGAAACATTTTTTGTTTACTGTATTTTAATTAAATTTTTTTATGTATAGCACAAGAGGAGCAGGAGGAGGAGGAAGAGGAAGAGGAGCAGGAGGAGGAAGAGAGGGAGCCGGAGGCCGCCAGTCCAGGTTTTTTTTTTTTTACTGTTGTATTTTGCATCGACTTTTGTTCAAAAATAAATCAGTTTTGTTGTTTACTGTATTTTTTATTTCTTTAATTTCTTACATATAGCACTGGATATGCAGATGGTGGTGGTGGGGGAGGAGGAATCGGAGGAGTCAGAGCCTCAGGAAGCTGCCAGCACTGGTATATACTACTGTTATATTTTTTCAAGACTTTCAGTCAAAAATAGAAACCTGCTTTACTTACTGTATTTTCCTTCTTTCATTTATTGGATATATAGAAGGAGAAGCCAGACGCCGACGGGAGGCGATCGGCGAGCTTCGCCTGGCAGTCAGGACACTTGACAACGTCCAGGAACTGCTGCAGGTACTCCGGGAGCACCTAGTGACCACCGCGGACATCCTTGAGCGGCAGTAAGAAGAGCGACAAGTGCCTCAGCTGCTCCTGCTCGCCTGCTTTGAGGTCGGACCAGCGTTTTCTGATCTGGTCCTTCATCCCGTCTTCCCAAACACCTTTAGGATGGTGGTGCGCGTAACTTCTCAATGTTACGATCCTTCCTCAAATTATTCTTCCTGCGTAAGGGCCCTTACTGCAGTCATATTCCTTGTAATCGAAGATGCGGACCAGCTCCAACATCTCCTCAAATGCCAGTAATTATCGCCTGGCTTAGACTGGAAGATGGCCGCCATTGTATGTTTGTTTGTGTTGTTTGTGCCCCTGTTGGGCAGTTTGCCATCCTTGGCATGTTCCCTTCCCTCCCCATGTTGTATTTGTAAATAAATTTTCTATTTTTTATATATTTTCCTGTTTGTGTGCGTTGCTTTACGTTAATAAGTTAATTATGTATTGCTTGGTTTCCAGTCCACACTGTTAAAATTATATGTACATAAATTTATTGACATTTCTATGGACCCTTTGTCATAAATTTGTCAACATATTTGTGGCCATGAATGTGACTGTGTAATTTTCACCCAAAAAAATATAACAAGTCCCCTTTTCAATTTTTTTTTAACAAACGCAACTCATAAAATATAACCGCAAACACTCGCATGATAAAATGTGAAAAAAACACTTTACACCTTGTAAAACAAACATTGAAAATTCTAATTTTATTGCATTTTTTTTATAATATACAGACAGGACATGACGCATACATATGATAATGATATATTATGAATCATCTGCCGAGTCTGCCGGAAAGAACGATATATAACATGTCGGGGTCATATTATAAAAGAAGGCTTCAAAACGCGTTTAAACAAGAGGAGCGAAACTGTTAAAAATTAGCTCAGCAGCAGACCGCAGTGCCGCACACAGGCGTGAAGGGAAGCCGTGAAATGCCTCAGCAGCGAAAGGGTTAATTTTTTTTTTGTCTGAAACCTTTAAATCATTTTATTTTTTTTTAATTTCAGATCATTTTGATCAACTACTTTTTCCGTTTTAAAAACTTTTTGTTCTGGTTTTTATCTTTAAAGTCAGACCATTCGGGTCAGTTTACCGTTTTTTAAATAGTTTTGTTCTTTTTTTTTGTTCCTTGGCTTTCATACCATTTTTTTAATGTGATTAAATAAATAAAGTTGTGAAATGTATATTCATAAGAAAAAAAGGATCTTTATTTAATAAAAAAAAACACGATAGAATCGCCAGAATTATCGTATCGACAGAATGAATTATCGGATCCGAAAAACAAACCAAAAATTTATTATAAAAAAATATATGAAGTATAAAAAAGTAAACCATAGTAGTTTACGCGTCAAAACGAATAGAGTTAGACAGCTTTGAAACGAGGAGAACAGACGTTCCGAAAAAAATGAAAAATTCCGAAATCACGAAAAGTTGATACAAAAAACCAGCAAACTGACCCGAAAATACGAAAAATGGTCGATATTCAAAAAAAAAATTTACACGATAAACGAGCCAAACCAAACCGAATCGAAACAGAAATCGGTTGAAACGAGCCGAATCAAAAATTTTAAACATCAGAACAAATCTAATCGAACCGAAAAAAAAATCAGTGCACAAGCCTATTAATATCTGACATCCGATGTGAAACATCGGACTTTTGCATTAGATTTCGACCTTTTTTATTTTTTTAACTTCTGGATAGTCGAAAATCGAAATCTATCCAAAAAGTCCCAATGTTTCACATCATTCTGAACTTTGTTTGGATAGAGTAAGTCCGTGGGCGTGCGGCCGTTAAATGTATATACCAGTGGCGTCGTAACATGGGCGGGGGGTGCGGCCCGCACCAGGTGACACCCGCCTTTAGGGTGACACCGTCACCCTAAGGGCGGGTGTCTCCTCCCGCCGCGTTTTTCACTCCCTGCGAGCGTCCGAAGCATGCAGCTTCGACGCTCGCCTGGAGGAAACACGTCACCAGCCAATCGCAGCTGGTCACGTGGCTCCCCCTGGCGAGCGCCCAAGCTCTGCGCCGCCGGACGCTCTGAGGGAGCGAAAAAGGCAGCGGAGGTGAGCTGGGGCCATTTTCATGAGGTGCTGGGGCATTCCATGTGCTGGGGCAAATCCATGAGGAGCTGGGGCATATCCATGAGGAGCTGGGGCATTCCATGTGCTGGGGCATATCCACGAGGAGCTGGGGCATATCCACGAGGAGCTGGGGCAATCCATGTGTGAGCTGGGGCATATCCACGAGGAGCTGGGGCAAATCCATGTGTGAGCTGGGGCATATCCACGAGGAGCTGGGGCAAATCCATGTGTGAGCTGGGGCATATCCACGAGGAGCTGGGGCATGTCCACGAGGAGCTGGGGCATGTCCACGAGGAGCTGGGGCATGTCCACGAGGAGCTGGGGCATGTCCACGAGGAGCTGGGGCAATATCCATGAGGAGCTGGGGCATGTCCACGAGGAGCTGGGGCAATATCCATGAGGAGCTGGGGCATATCCATGAGGATGTCGGATGTCGGCCAAGCTTCCGGTAACTCCCCCTGAGGACTGGCGTCATCGTGCATAGCACGATGACGCCAGTCCTGGAGTTAACCCCAAGCTGCCACCAATGGTGGAGATAGGGGGTTCCAAAATGAACCCCCTATCTCCCGATCCATGGCAGCTAGGGGTTAAAGTTTGGTATTGTTGGATCAGCCAGAGCATGGCTGTTCCAACGATACCAAACACGAATGTGAAAAACGTTTGTAAAAAAATAAAAAAAAATATTAAAAAAACATTTATAAAAAAATAATAAACAATTTTTTTTTCTTTTTTTGGTTTGTTAATGCAGCAATATTGTTCCCATTTCAATTATAATGTGAACAATGATGCTGCACTAACGATTTTTGAATGCGGTGCGTTTGTTAAAAATCGTGTAATTTTCCCCAAAAAAAAATGTAACGAGACCCCATCTCTAATTTTTTTAACAAGCGCACCCCATACAAAATATAACCGCAATTGCTCACATGTTAAAATGTGAAAAAAAAAACACTTTACACATTGTAAATTATTGAAAATTCATATTTTATTGCATTTTTTGTTATAATATACAGACAGGTCATGACGTATACATATAATAATGACATATTATGAATCTGCTGAGTCTGCCGGAAAGAACGATATATAATATGTCTGGGTCATATATTAAAATAAGCCTTCAAAACACGTTTAAACATGATGAGCAAAACCGCTAAAAATGACCTCAGCACAGGGGCGGGAAAAGCCTCAGCAGCGAAAGGGTTAATTAAAAAAACACGATAGAATCGCCAGAATTATCGTATCGACATAATGAATTATTGGATCCGAAAAACAAACCAAAAATGTATTATAAAAAATATATAAAGTAGTATTAAAAAAGTAAACCATAGTAGTTTTCATCAAAACGAATAGAGTTAGACAGCTTTGAAACGAGAACAGACGTTCCGAAAAACGAAAAATTGGCGATATGCCGAAACATGTACAATTCCGAAAAAACGAAAAGTTCCGAAATACGAAAAGTTCCGAAAAACGAAAAATTGGCGATATGCCGAAAGCCATGTACAATTCCGAAAAACGAAAATTTTCCGAAATAACGAAAAGTCGATACAGAAACCTAGTGAAGTTACCCGAAAATACGAAAAATGGTCGATATTCCGAAAAATAAATGTACCCGAAAACCGAATCGAACCGAACCGAATCGAAACAGAAAGCAGTCGAAACGAGCCGAATCGAAAAGTTTGAAAAATCTAAAAGTCGAATCGAATCGAATCGAAAAAAAAATCGGTGCACATCCCTAATCAAAATGAATTTATTACCAAGGCTTTTATATTTGTTTCAAGCACTTCCAATTCCTGTCGCTCAGAGAGATCTAGGTTTTCTACAATCTATGATAGATGCTTTTGTATGGCGCAATGGGAGGAAGCGGGTGGTCAGAACAATATTATATCGGTCAAGATGCTCTGAAGGGCTATGTCTCCCTAATTTAACAATGTATTATCAAGCGGCGCAACTGGCACAAGTGGTTGTGCTGCACGCCCCTTCAGGTAGGCATCGATGGGTAGATTTTGAGTCGACCTAGGTTTTGCCCGAGACCCCTAAGTACTGGCTGTGCCTCCCAAAGATCTATCTCCCCCTTTGCTAGTCCAATGTCCATCATTGTTTTGCTATGGGATAAGCTATCACTTAAGAGGGGTTTAAGAAGAGTATTATCGACTCTCTTACCATTATGGAGGATTATGCAGTTCCCACCAGGGATGACCTGCCAACAATTTATAAATCTTGCAAATCGCATGGTGTGTGTGGGAATTAAAGATATGTACAGGGGACAGACTATTCTAAACTTTGATAATTATTTACGTGAGAAGGTGATCTTAGACCACATGATTTTTTCCGGTTTCTCCAACTCCGGCATTATGTAATGTTACCAGAGATTAGAGAAGCTGCAACTGCTAGTTTATCCTTCTTTGAATCAATGTGTTTTAGGGGTTTTATCGCTAAAGAGTTGATTTCAACTATATACACTCATTTATTAGCCAGGTCCTCTTCGTCAGTTTTAGGGTATGTGGCAGCATGGGAAAGGGAACTGGGTGTTTCATTAGATAATGAAGACTGGTTTGAAATCTGGGAGGCTCAACGGTTGGTATCTATTTGCACCACATTACAAGAACAACCAATTAAGTCAATTATGAGGTGGTATTGCAATGGACAAATGTAGTCCGTCCTCGGATGCCAGCCTCTGTTCTAATTTGGTGGAGAAGTCAGATAGCTTTGCGCATAAAGAAATCACACAGACAACGAATACGTCTATATGGCTTCCAAGCCTATAACATCTCTGCGTTTATTGAAAGGATACAAGGCTCTTTTATGCTACTTCGCATGTAACGAAAACAGGCTGTTGCCCAACATTCTATTCGTCATTACTATTGTGAAATTAAAGACTTTGTTTAATAACAGTTAAAGAAAATAAATCATCAGTGTCTCCGAGCTTCTCTTAGCTTGTCAAGGACGTCGTTACAGGACGTTCCGAGATGTTCCAAAAACATTCTCCAAGATGACCTCCAAAATGTTCCCAAAACAGTCTCTTCTTGATACTTGGAAAAAGAAACTACATGTGCGTACAAAAACAATCGGCTAAGATAACAGTTAAACAATAATATCCATTTGATTCTTAAATCCTAATTAACCACTTACACTACTTAAATGAGCATTTTTCTAGGCCTCCTTCTAAGCCTTTGAACAATTGCAAATATATACATTTCTGTCCACAACAGTCCCCCCTAAAAATGAACATTTCCCAAGTGTACCCCTGGAGACGAGCCGTGCCTTCATCCGTTCCCCTAATAGTCTCGCCAGCCATCCCAAAATCTTCGTCAGAGGTTGAGACGAGAAATTCCTATTGAATAAAACCCCTGTGTAGTCCGGGCTTCCGTGCATGGTTGAGACTGGTGGGTCAAGAGTCGGTCTTCAGCTCGTCTTGCAACGGGTCACTAACCTTGGCTTGGAGCCAAATCATAGGCGGTGTTCTCGAGATAGGGGATGCATGGACTCATAATTCTGTGGATGATTTGTTACAGGTGGGCGGAGTTCGTCATACCTTTTATTCACAGGAACCCCCAGAAATTCTAGACTAGTATAGGAAGTGCCAATATTCTTCCCAGTGTCCCTACACACTTGATTAAGCAGTAAAGGTGTAGTGGATTCCACAGTTCGTTCGATAACCTTTTTAATGCAGGGTAAAACACAACATCCAATCACCGTCAACAGAACCATCATTACCAGGATAACTATCCCTATTTGTGTGAGGATCTTTTGCCAGGCACCCATCCAACTAAAATACTGATCCCATGGATCAGTAATGCCAGAGTTTTTCTTCAGTTCTTCGGACAGGTCTTCCAATCGTTTAATGGCTTTAGTGACTTTGCCAGTGGGGCCTGTGTTATCCGGGATAAAGGTGCAACAGGAGCCACCAGTACCTTTCAGCATTGTACAGACCCCACCCCTCTCTGCCAGTAGCATATCGAGGGCCATTCGGTTCTGGAAGGTCATTGCAGAGGTCGGGCCTAGCTGGTCGGCCAAACCCTGGAGGGCATCTCGGGTATAGTTAACAAACCTCTGTTGGTTGTAATAGATGTAGTTAATCCAATCAACATTCTTGTTGATGGCTACCATGGGGATTAAAGATTCAAATCCCGCCTTTAGCTGGTCTCTAGCTTTGAACTCATTAGGCACCCCCCTTGGGACTCCTATGACATCAAGGTAGACGTGGGGATCGAAACTGCCAGGTACAGAATTCGCCTCTCTCCTTTGTCTAGTGAGTCCGAGGGTGTGGGCATTAGGCAGATCATCATCAAAGGGCAGGATGTGGAGGGGCATGATGGCTTTAGCCAGAGCACACTCACCGTCCCACGCACACCTACCAAGCGGGAGCAGACACGCATGTCACCGCAGATCCAATAGACATCCCCCAGGGAGATCACCTGGTTTTGCACCTTCTCTTCTCCTCAGCGCTGTACTGCGCACAATAGCCTTCTGTGAAGTTTCCAACTACCCGGCCACCAGTTCCCCAAGAGGAGTGACAGGTGTAGTTCCTGGGGTAGATGGTGATACTCTCTGAGAGTCTGGGGTTTCGTTTCTGGAGGGGGTATTTGGACCTCCATTCTTTGCAAGCATCGTGACTTAGAGTGGTGTTGGTAAACAAACTGAGAAAGCATTCCTCGACATCCTCTGGGATATTGAGAGGTACCGTACCTAGATGAGGCCTAGCAGTACCACACACATAGCAATTGGTTCTGTTGTGGGACTGAGCGGTATATTTCATCCATTCTAACCAAACATTCATATCTGAGTATCCTGTTTCAATGGCCATAGTATCCTCGAACGTGGGATCAGCGATGGCCACTATAACATTGGGAGAGATCATCATGTGGTGATTAAGGGGTTTGGACTGTTGGTGCGGAGGGACCCAGTCAGGGGCAAGGTACATATCCTGTAGGCGGAATTTTCCCAGGGTCTGCGGAGTCTCCGAACCCCCCTTTACCCACAAACCCAGAACATAGATACCTGAATCCCCCAGTCCTGGATGTTCTAGGGTTAGAATTAGTTTCAGTGCTGTTGACCCTGTTCTAAACCGCACTTCCCCATCATCATCCGAGTCCTGTAATTCGTACTTGGGGCAGGTGTTTGGGGCCATTATCAGTGTCATACGAGCGAGAAGTGATTTACTATTGTTATCTTTCTCATCTAGGGCGCTTTGTGGTTTGTGTCTCCAGGCAACTCCCGTATTCCATCCCACCTGAAAGGTATTTTAACCACTTCCATGCGGAGGACGCGCTCAGCGCGTCCTCCACATGGCTCCCGCTGTGCGGAGGATGCGCTGAGCGCGTCCTCCCTTTGGGGTCAGCGTTCGGCCGGGTTCCGGCCGATCGCTGGCCCCCCCAGTGCGGGCTGACATCCTCGATGTCAGCCCAGCATCCGGAACCGCCGCCGATGAAATTAGGTGTCATCGCGGCAGCGCGATGACACCTAATTCAGGCGCCCCCCCGCATGTGCGGAGGAGGCGCCTGAAAGGGAGGGGGGAGGTCCTTCGGACCTCTCTCCCTCCCGATCGGCGGCATTGCGGGGGTTAACCCAGGCACCATTTGGAAGGGCACAGCCTGCCCTTCCAAATGGTGCCTGGCATTAACCCCTGGGGAGCTGGATCGCGAATCGGCGCTGAAAAGCGCCGGTTCGTGATCCTTTCCCGGAGCTGGCCGACATCTTGGATGTCGGCCAAGCCTCCGGGAACTCCCCCTGAGGACTGGCGTCATCGTGCATAGCACGATGACGCCAGTCCTAGAGTTAACCCCTAACTGCCACCAACGGTGGAGATAGGGAGTTCCAATGAACTCCCTATCTCCCGATCCGTGGCAGTTATGGGTTAAAGTTTGGTATGGTTGGATCGGCCAGAGCATGGCCGTTCCAACGATACCAAACACTACTGTAAAAATTAAAATTAAAAATAAAAATATATTTTAAAAAAAAATTATATAAAAAAAAATAAACATTTTTTTTTTCTTTTTCTTGGTTCGTTAATGCAGCAATATTGTTCCCATTTCAATTATAATGTGAACAATGATGCTGCACTAACGATTTTTGTATGCGGTGCGTTTGTTAAAAATCGTGTAATTTTCCCCAAAAAAAAATGTAACGAGACCCCATCTCTAATTTTTTAACAAGCGCACCCCATACAAAATATAACTGCAATTGCTCGCATGTTAAAATGTGAAAAAAAACACTTTACACGTTGTAAATTATTGAAAATACATATTTTATTGCATTTTTTGTTATAATATACAGACATGACATAACGTATACATATAATAATGACATATTATGAATCTACCGAGTCTGACGGAAAGAACGATATATAATATGTCTGGGTCATATACTAAAATAAGCCTTCAAAACACGTTTAAACATGATGAGCAAAACCGGTAAAAATGACCTCAGCACAGAGGTGTGAAAAGCCTCAGCAGCGAAAGGGTTAATATGATAGGTAGTTTTTTAATTTTTGCATTAGTGTGAAATCCCCCCCTCCTTTTTCCAGCACGGTGTCTGTTCAATTTCGTTTCCTCTCGAGGCTAGTCAGCGGGGTGATGGAAATAGATATCCTGTGTTGACTTAAAATGCCCGCGAAATCTTTGTTACATGATGTAGAAATGTATCTGCTCTGATTGGTTGTTGTATCACATTCCTATGTTGGGAGTGAAAACTGCAGGAAGTGTTTATGTATAACGAACATTTCTATTGGATGTTGAAACAATAAACCAATCTGTCAGACCACGGACTGATCAGATGCTAATCTGCCATATCTCGGTGTGGTTGGGTCTGTCGTCTCCTCTGATCGGAGTCGCGCAGCGCCTTACTTCATTTTTGATATATAAGAAGAAACTTGAAAAAGGTTTATGGTAATTATAATGGAAATTAGAACTTAACAGTTGTTGTCTGAAGTGGGATTTGCCATTCAGATGTAACCTTACATTTAAGTGTATCTTTACTTTTGAATGTATCCTTACATTTGCTTGTTCAGATTTTGCGAACCTGCCTCCAGGCTTGGTTTTTGTTTATTTTCCCTGACGTTAAAGCTATGGTTCAGAGCTTGTTGATTTCTTTTTTGATTTTTTTTGATTTTTTTTGGTGCAAGGTTGGTCTCTTTGTCTTGGTTTGTTTTTGTCATTTTATGTATTGTAGTAAAGGAAAAATCGTTTGAGGACCTCACGTGTGTTTGAACTCGCCCGGTGTGCTGAGTATTTGTATATGCTGGAAATTGAACTCATAAAAAAAGGAACGAGATGTTTCTAGTTGTATTGTCTCCGTTCTGTGTCTATCTTGTACTTCAATTCTGGTGTTTCTGGGTCGTCCATATCTTGTAATTGTGAGAATTTTATTTTAACTGATTAGATTTTCTTCTTATATATCAACTGATTTATTCTCCCATTGAGAGACAGTTTTTTTCCTCTTATTTTTTTATTTTTATTTTCTTGCGCGCTGCTGCCATTTTTTCTTTATTTTTTTGCTGCACGCTGATTCTAAAGGATTTGCTAACTGTTTTTTCTTTCAGATTGCATGTTTGTTTTTGTTTTATTTTTTATTTTGTTTCTGGCCATTGATTGCGTCTGTTTATTTAAATGTTTGTCTTTACTAACTATTAATGTATGTGTTTATCTTTGATGTTTTGTATTTCGTAGTTTTGATATTATGTTTTTTATATGTAATTTATGTATAGGGACTGCTTTTTGTAAACCAGGCTGCTTTGTTTCTGTGTCATTACTGCCTTGCCTCGTGTTAAAAAAAAAAGGCACAGGAAATGGAGACAATAGGGCTTTACTTTTACAGTAAATTTCAAAAATGACTGTTTTTTTTTTGTTCTTCGCTTATGTTTGAAAGATGAACATAGAAAGTCAATACTCTGACAAGGCAGGTTACACGTGAATGTTATGTTATAAGTTTATGTATGATATATAAAAAATTAGTGTATCAAGGTGATGGGCTCAATCTGCCTTAATATAAGTTATACATTTTCCCAAAAGAGGCGTGGTCGGTTATTTTCCTCTGGTCTTTGTTTGAGTCCAGCACTAAGGGATTGATCACACCTTAATATAGGTTATATGTTTTGTCAAAATGGCTGACTGAGATCATTTACAGTTTTGTAACTTGTATAATGGAATATATATGTAGGTTCATGTTTGGTTGTTTGGAATCTAAGAGGATGAAGTGATATAAAGCTGAAGGATTTGAGTGAAAGTTTAAAGGAAAGCGCCTACAGGTTTAGTAGCGCTGTACAAAGGAATTTAGGCAGATTTCAAATGAGAGAAGGTGGGGTTTTTTTGGTTTTATTTTAGTTGACTAAGGGATATGGAAGGTTGTAGTTTGGTATCTGAGTATTGTTTGATTGTTTTTTCTTTTTCTGCAGTGGTAGCCAGATGTCTAGTTTTATTTTTTTTGCTGTCTGTTTTTGTCTTTTGGTGTGAAGTGCAATAGCGTATAACTATGCCTCCATTGAATATTCTTGGAGGGAATAAAACAGGTTGTAAAATAGCTGCACAAACACCTCACGTTTGAATGTTTGTTTTTAACCAATATTCTTAAAAAAGATTATTGATGTTTATTAAGAATATTTTTCTCTGAGTTTCCTCTGAGAACTTTGTGCTAATTAACGCGTCAAGTTTTAAACATGCCCTTCTATACTTTCTTTCCCAGTTCATGATATTTTTGTTGTGTTTTTTTATTTGAATTGAAGTTCACATTCTTTTCCTAGTCTCCTCCATTTTGTCTCACTCATGACCCCTCCTCTCCTCCGTGTTGTCTCACTCATGACCACTCCTTTTCTTTGTGTCCAAAAATGTGTTGCATTTTTTTTCTCCATTTTAAAAGTATTTTAACCATATGAATTTTAAAGTTTTTGACAGGTTAATAATACATTTTTTCCCAAGTTTTACTTTAGGTGAAAATTACCCATGCATGCCAACTTTGCTCAAGCTAGATGGAAGATTATGTGATACCAATATTGATAAAGCTGTTGGAATTGAAGGAAATTTACTCAAACACATTATCATTTCACATTGCAATGTTACATCAACCGGATAATAAGGAATTATCAGACACCAGGCAATAAAACAATCTAATTATCGACAACTCATCAATACATCATGCTATTTATAGAAGATCATTGATTTGGAAATACAACTTAAGACATGTCAGTTTTACAAAACTGTTATTTTCAACCAATAAGACAGAAGACAAAGAAAGAAGATAATGTATTTTTATATGCTGATGTCGTCTAAGTGATAATTATTTTGTGTCTTTTATTATTTTATTATTTTTGTTGTTTAGTTACAATCAATATTGTTCAAACTTCCCTGACACATTTAGGATTATTGAAGATCACATCCAATTAAAATTAGAGTTAATTAATGTATTTAGGAACATATAATTTAATGCATTTGCATAAATACGTTTCATGACATATATAGTGGTAAATGGAAAGTTCTTATCCGGTAAAATTAATGCTGTTTGTATTTTTTTTATTTCATTGAGGATTGGTGTGTTTTATAAACACCAGGTTTGTTTCAAAATACCGAACAAGACTGAATAGGATAGTAATTAAATATTTTTTTGATATTTAAAATGGGTGGAATATGCACTTCGGCTATTTCCCTTTTGAGCCAAAGTTGCGTATATATATTTTTCTCTAACAATGAGTCAGAAGTAGTATAATTTTTTCTCATTGCGTGAGGCCGATAGGCTTTGCGGGGAAATTTTTAAATTTATTATCTGTGTCTCTTCTTGTGTAAATTAACATTTTTATTGTTTTCGTGCATTTGAGAGTGACAATGAATGAATGGATGTATATGATTAGCGGGGTATACCATATTTTCTTTTCTTTTTTATTTTCTTTATTGTTGCTACAACCGTATCGCATCATCAAGAAACCTGACAGTCACAATGACTGCATATGGAATGAATCATGGACATTTTGTGTCAAGGTCAAAGGTCACAGGTAATAAGCAACCAGCGCAAAGAGACAGCTTGTTCAGGAGTCCCTATGGTGGGAGCTCTGATGACATTTAATGATTATGCGTCTCAAGCTGGGATGTTGAACAAGACCAGACCTTGATCTCGCACTGTGGACTACGGTATTAGATTATGGAATATTTTATTTTTTTTAATCCCCTAGATAAGTGTGAGAAAGGAATGGATTTGGGAAAATGAGAATGTATTTCTTGAGAGTGTGTATGAATGCAGGTGTGTATGCAGTCTGTGGAGTGAAGCTGAACATAGGAAAACACACAGATATAGATCTGACTCATGTTGATTATTAGATAAATAACCTTTTACATTCAAGTTATTATATTTTTCTTGTTCGGTGAAGTACATTTTGGGAAACGGGAATAAATAGTTATTCAATGTCTAGGTTAGGTATTTTGGCCCAAACTCCAAGTGTGGTTCGCTGGTAGAGTGAATCTAGATAGATAAGTATATTTTATGCTCATAAAGGGCCTCCTTGGGGAATCCTTTTCGTATATCGTACAGGTATTAGGCGAGGATACTATGGCCCAGGTATAATTAGTTTAATTGTCTAGTTTGTTTCATCCATTTTAGTGATCACGATTGTATATGTGATCAATGAGACGATTGAAAGGTATTTTAATATGATAGGTAGTTTTTTAATTTTTGCATTAGTGTGAAATCCCCCCTCCTTTTTCCAGCACGGTGTCTGTTCAATTTCGTTTCCTCTCGAGGCTAGTCAGCGGGGTGATGGAAATAGATATCCTGTGTTGACTTAGAATGCCCGCGAAATCTTTGTTACATGATGTAGAAATGTATCTGCTCTGATTGGTTGTTGTATCACATTCCTATGTTGGGAGTGAAAACTGCAGGAAGTGTTTATGTATAACAAACATTTCTATTGGATGTTGAAACAATAAACCAATCTGTCAGACCACGGACTGATCAGATGCTAATCTGCCATATCTCGGTGTGGTTGGGTCTGTCGTCTCTTCTGATCAGAGTCACGCAGCGCCTTACTTCATTTTTGATATATAAGAAGAAACTTGAAAAAGGTTTATGGTAATTATAATGGAAATTAGAACTTAACACCACAGATGCCCAACTACCGCACTCCTGTCCCCAATAGTAATTGGTAACGCACATATATATGTCATAATCATGTGGAATCCCATTTCTCCAGATACATTGCAAGCGGGGGCCTGGGCATGGGTGTATATCACAATAGTTAAAGGTGTATGTAACCACGCGAGTGTTAGATGAATTATACCAGAAAGTGGTTAGTTTGCGTTTGGCGGCAGTAGTATCCATTGCGTGTCCAATGACATGGGCATTGTCCGTCAGTCGTCCCAGGGCAGCTTCCACCTGGGTTCTCATAACCGCTTGTACCATATCATCAGCTGCCTGTCCCAGTAAAACAGCTACATTGTGCCCCTGGATTCCCACCCCCCAAATGGGAAAGATATACACAATCATGTTTGTTTTGTTGTCTGGTCCGCTGTTGGTGTACAGGTCTTTTTACAGTGGGAGGCGTGGATCCAGGTGGCTTTTCCTTCCAATTTTACTGAAGTTACAGTTGTAAGGAGGACCTGGAAGGGACCGTCGTATCTGGGCTCAAGTGGATTCTTTCGAAGAAACTTCTTCACTAGTACCCAGTCTCCCGGGACCAGTTGATGAGTGTCGTCAATACTTTCAGGGTCTAGAATGCAAGAGAACACTTGACCATAGATATCAGTTAATATTTTCGAAACACTTGTGACATAATTTATTAGACAGTCGGACTGTAATTGCAACTGTTGAGGGAAACAGTATTCTGAAAGGTGACAGATTGTGTAGACCGATGAGAGCATTCATCATTGTATTTGAGAGGTGTGAGGGCCCATGTGCCTGTTGTACTACAGCCGGGTAGAGTGCCTTAGGTAAGCACACTCTATTTCTTAGTTCTGGGTTACTAGTAGTGTGACTAGCTGCTCGAGTTCCTTTTCCTGTGTCTGCTAAATGATTTAGTATCAGCTTCTGGTGTACTAAACTTTCCATGTACATTTACTTTCATCGCTGCAACCTGTGTGAGTGCGTGTAGCTGCTTGTTTTGTTTCTTTTCCTTCTTCTGGCAGAAAGGGTGGGGCCGAGGGGGGAAGTTGAACAGAATTGATTAAAAATCCCTCATAGTTAACAGCATACAAGAATTTAGAATCACAATCGGAACCACCCCCACCCCCCTCAGGAAAAGGAAAGAGAGTAGCAGGGGTAAGACACAGAGAGCAGTGGAGAGTGACATTATCAGGGCGCAGGAGGGAATATCGCCGGCGCAGTAGGCTCGCAGAAACGTCATGTCGCGCCAACACTCAGGGCTGCTGACCCCCACCCGTGGTGTGCAAACTAATAAATAATCAGCAGACATCATTAGACCGTTGTTACTAATATTCTGTGTCATGAGTGAATCGGAGGTTAAAACGTTCCTGGCATTAGTAGCTGTATCTCGTACGTAGCAAGGTCACATTCCGTCTGTGTGGTCGTTAGCAACTAGAAAATCCTCTAACTGAACTAGGAAATAAAAACCTGCAATCTTCTGATACGGACAGTACACCTTATCTATTTTAAACCAAAATAAGCTAATGCAGCAGGGAAAAACCCACCCCACGCTTCAACTGCATAGAGTTGAACATTCCCCCGTTCTTTTTTTATTTTTTTTCTCAGCAGGGTTAAAATATCTGATCTTCACGGTCATAGGAAACAAGAGGAACCAATTTAATCTTTCTAGTTTTTTTTTCTCTTCCACATAAAAAACATTACACAAGATATTTTAAAGCCCACTTTGTGTTCTTATCACTTAACACTTAATGTTACCTGGCTCCGTAGCACTCTGTCCTGCAGAGCAATACTGATAGAATACGGAGCCTCTCTCTCCCGAGAATATTTCGTATAAACATATTCTTTTAATTAAAATAATAAACCATTTAGGGCGTTAGCAAAAACTCCCTCCATCAATATAGACAAACGGTACTACCTACAAGAACAATCACTCCGCATACATACATTTTCTTTGTGTTTCTACCTCACATATACACCACAATAGTAAACATCGCAGATCTTCCTGGCAACACACAGCAATGGAATCATATCTCAAACAAAGCAGTTGTTATGTCTCTCCTGTCTACCTTTCTTGTTGTCTTCCCTTTCCGTGATTCACATCTCTGACATGCATACATACATACAAACATACATGTCCTTCTTATTGCTCCTTACTGGCAAGCAACCTATAGCTGCCATATCTAGGATAGGCTTTCCCACCCTCTTCTCACATTGACCCATAAACTATCATCCGCATCTTATAGATTATCAGATTCAGCTTTCATCTAACTTTCATCCCACTCATAAAAATTCATCATTTTGTTTGCATCCATTTATACCATGTCGGAATAGGCATCCCTGACCAACCGCCGATCAAATCTATACTTTTTTATCGACTTATACTCTATACACATACACATATACATCCATATAAACAAAACACACACTATATACACAAAATATACACAAAACACACAGTATATATACAAATATATATATATATTGGTTGTTTGGTCAGACATCATCTTGGGCGAAAGGCCTAAGCCAGGGATAGTGGGTCTTGGGAATTTATCAGATACAATTGCAGTATCCTGCTAATGGTCATTGGCGGCATCTGGGCTTTGGGTGGGGGCCGTCGCCTGCGGGGTGCTTTACAATCCCGTTTGAAATGGCCGGACCCTCCACAAGTAAAACAGGTTCTTGTTGGACGCCCCCCTCCCCACCTGGCTCCCCTTCCACGGTGCCTGCTGTCATACTGAGAGTGGGCTGCTGTGTCCAGGTGATATTACTCTTGGGAGTCGGGGGTATGTCTTGGGTGTTTTGGTAGGAAGGACATCTGGTGTCGGCTTGGTGGGGTGGAAAGGTCATGAGGTCTTGGTGCTGGGGTGGAAAAGTCATGGGCTGGCTACGGGTGACCTGGGGTGTGGTTGCAAGTATCCCTATGTGGGACGTTACAGGACAAGTGGTGTAGTACGACCCATCGATACATAACACAGGGTAGAGACCTGTCGGCTGTTTTTGGGCAGTTGTCGTTTGGGTTGGGGTTATTATTTTCTTTTTGGATACCTTACTATAGGAAGGAGGCTCAGAACCTGGAGTGAGATAATAGTAATTCGTTTTTCCTTTCTTCTTATCTATTGTTTCTATCCACCCTTCGTTCTCAATTTCTTTCGCAACCCTATACCAATCCTGTGCTATATTCCATAAACCATTATCAATCAACATTCCTTTCTTATTTCTCAACACATGTTTCCATTCTTCTACCTGTAATCTGGGATTATCTAATTCGCAAATCTTGCCTAACATCTTTAGGTTTGTCACATTAATTTTGCCTGTCCTTTCCTCAACTAACTTGCATGGTGACAACCAACCAGTATGGTTACTCTGTTCATTTCCCATTCTCAATTGTTAGCTTTGTTTTCCTGGTCACTCTTCAATTCCCTTAGTTTATCAACAGTCAGAAATGAGGATAGACCTATATCTATCGTGGCTTATTTACCACGACAATAAAGCGTCTCGTCCTCCCTATATTCCAAATATAGGACTCTGCTAGAGAGGTGTAGCTAGTACCTCTCCGTCGCGCAGCATATATATCCTACAGGGTTACCTGTTCCTACCAGATATATATATTCTTGTGAGTTCCTAATAGATACGCCTAATGCATCATCTATCCCAGTACCCACAAGAAAACTCCTCTGACTGTCAATCAAACTATACTTTAATCAGAGATATATCGTGTCCTACCAAGCTTGTGATCGCCTGTTGACTGTTAGGAAAGTCCTAGTACCAGGTATGCGCCTATTTCATCACATCACCTGTAACCGTCTGGAGATAGCTAACCAGGTCACCCCACTTGTTACTATAGGTCCGCGATAATCTCTCTAATTAACAACCAACCAAAATACAATTTCTATCAGGAACAATGCTGTCAATACAAAGAATCGTGAACGTACAAACAAGCAGACAACTGGCATGCGGTCGTCGATCAGTATAACGGGCACCTGGGCAAAGTTTAAATAAAACCCCACTTTTGATGCTTTTCCCAAGTGTCACACTGGGGTTCCCGGGGTAGGATCACAAACCAGAACACGTCACCGATAAGATATCAAAAGGTATCTTACCTGTGAGGTTACGAAGTTGATCAGGCTCAGGTTCTGGTGTGGTCCTGCCAGGAAATCCTCGTCGGTGACACACACACTGGAGAAAGCGTAACCCAGGGCTCCACGGTGGGCGTCAAATTGCAATGGACAAATGTAGTCTGTCCTCGGATGCCAGCCTCTGTTCTAATTCGGTGGAGAAGTCAGATAGTTTGCGCATAAAGAAATCACACAGACAACGAATACGTCTATATGGCTTCCAAGCCTATAACATCTCTGCGTTTATTGAAAGGATACAAGGCTCTTTTATGCTACTTCGCATGTAACGAAAACAGGCTGTTGCCCAACATTCTATTCGTCATTACTATTGTGAAATTAAAGACTTTGTTTAATAACAGTTAAAGAAAATAAAACATCAGTGTCTCCGAGCTTCTCTTAGCTTGTCAAGGACGTCGTTACAGGACGTTCCGAGATGTTCCAAAAACATTCTCCAAGATGACCTCCAAAATGTTCCCAAAACAGTCTCTTCTTGATACTTGGAAAAAGAAACTACATGTGCGTACAGAAACAATCGGCTAAGATAACAGTTAAACAATAATATGCATTTGATTCTTAAATCCTAATTAACCACTTACACTACTTAAATGAGCATTTTTCTAGGCCTCCTTCTAAGCCTTTGAACAATTGCAAATATATACATTTCTGTCCACAACAGTATATCACTCCAGTATCTCTCCATAAGATGTATCCTTCAACGCCGGATATCTGTTGGAGGAATCGTGGGCAAAGAGGCTCCCAGTCCCATATGTGGTGGCTTTGCCCACTGGTTAAAGTATACTGGGACTTGGTGCAGATATTAGTGGAAGGTATTTTGGGGGCAGTTGTCCCACGAGATCCGTGGACATATCTATTTTCAAAACCGGTCCCCAAATTGAGCAATTGCAGAAAAATGGAGATCCCCTCACTTACCTTCATCGAGTCGCCTGTATAGAATAATGGATTATATCCAATTAATGGATCAACTATCAGCTAAAGTTCATCATACTATGCAAATGTATGATAAAATATGGGAAGGTTAGGTCCCTCAGGCCATTGATAGTAGGGGGCTCATCTGAAATGGGTCTAATCCTCAAATGTCTTCAGCAGTTTGGTTTAACTGGGTTTTGTCGGATTGAGAGGAGCTTATACATACATATATATATAAAAGCGCAAATAGGTAATGAGCTGTGGATTTAATCATGAGTTTATGGTTTTGTACATTTTTATTTAATTTTTTTGTGGTTTTTTTTCGGTCTTTATTTCGTTTTTAACTATGTGTGTTAAAATAAGAAAACAAATGTTTTGAATATGTATCTGTAAAAAGATTGTATAAGCGTACAAATGATATGATGATGGAAAATAAAGTATATATATATATAAAAAAAAGCCCAAAGTGCGGTTAATCCTAGGATTACCCAGGTAATCCTGACATTACCCAGGCGTCATTAGCAAAAATCCAAAGTGAAATGAAATTTTGGACTTTACAAGGGTAACCCGTCGGCTGTGCGCGCATCCAGGAGGGCCAGAACAGCATCGCTGTCACTGGCTACCGCGGCAAAACCTCCCTCCCTAAGTGAGTTTTGGGAGGGAGATGACGCTGGGACGCCGCAAGCCCCGAATCCTCCAGCGGTGACCGTCCTCCGGCTGTCGCAGGCTGCTCGGCCGGCCTCCAGGTTCAAGCGAGCCCCCGGCTTGCCTTGGGCCTACAGGCCCAGCCGAGCCGAGGACTCGCCTGAGCCTGGAGGCCGGCCGAGCAGCCTGCGACAGCCGTAGGACGGGTACCGCTGGAGCTCAGGGCCGAAGTAGGAGGATGTTGCCTACACATACTCAGCTACATTGGCCCTGAGCTCCAGTGGTGACTGTCCTCCGGCCGAGCAGGCTGCTTGACCAGCATCCAGGCTCAGGCGAGCCCCCGACTTGGCTTGGGCCTACAGGCCCAGCCGAGCCGGGGACTCGCCTAAGCCTGGAGGCTGGCCGAGCAGCCTGCTCGGCCGGAGGACAGTCACCGCTGGAGCTCAGGGCCAATGTAGGAGGATGTTGCCTACACATACTCACCTACATCAGCCCTTAGCTCCTCCAGTGATGGCAGTCCTGCTTCCAGTGTACTCTCTCCGTTGGTCGCCGGTATGATGTCACGAAAGCCTTTGACCCAGGGTCAAAGGCTTCCGTGACGTCATACCGGCGACCAACGGAGAGAGGACACTGGAAGCAGGACTGCCATCGGTGGAGGAGCTCCGGGCAGATATAGGTGAGTATGTGTGAAACTGGTAGAGGACTCGAGGCCGATGAAGGTGAGTATGTGCTCTCCACACCCCCCCAACACCCACCCTGCTTGCTCGGCTGGCATCCAAGCTTAGGCGAGCCCTTGGCTTGGGCCTAGAGGCCCAGGCGAGACAGGGACTCGCCTGAGCCTGGAGGACGCCCGAGCAGGCAACTCGGCCGGCCTCCAAGCTCAGGTGAGCCCCCGGCTCGGCTGGGCCTCTAGGCCCAAGCCAAACTGGGGGCTCGCCTAAGCTTGGATGGCAGCCGAGCAAGCAGGGTGGGTGTTGGGGGGGTGTGGAGAGCACATACTCACCTTCATCGGCCTCGGGTCCTCCACCGGTTCCACACGTACTCACCTACATCGGCCCGGAGCTCCTCCAGCGATGGCAGTCCTGCTTCCAGTGTCCTCTCTCCATTGGTCGCCGGTATAACGTCACGGAAGCCTTTGACCCTGGGTCAAAGGTTTTCGTAACGTCATACCGGCGACCGACACAGAACGGGAACAGGATGCAGGACTGCCCTCGCTGGAGGCGCTATGGGCCGATGTAGGTGAGTATGTGTGGAACCGGTGGAAGACTCGAGGCCGATGTAGGTGAGTATGTGCTCTCCACTAGGGATGAGCTGTTCGGTTCGGACGGTTCGGAGTTCGGACTGAACTTAGCCTGTTCGTTCTGTTCACGAATTCCGAACATTTACGGGTGTTCGACGCATGTTCGCCCACAATGCACCACAATGGACCACAATGCACTTTCCCATTGGCCTGAAGATCGTAATTGGCTACAGCCTTGCACCTGACCACAGGTCTGGTGCAAGACAGGTTCAACACTATGCCAATCACGGCTCAGAGTCCTGATTGGGCAAATTTTGCCCAATCATGGACTCACAGAACTAAGTCCCATAGCACACTATATAAGGTTTCCACGCAGCGCTTCTGCACACATTTGAGAGGAGATTTCATAGGAGATTGCTGTTGTGTGTTCTTACTGCCGGTCTGTCTTGTCACACAGCCAGTGCCACGTAGTATTTTGGGGGTCACTAATTTCTACAAAACATTTGGGAATTGAGGTGATCTTCTGTGTCTTGTCACTGCCAGCAAGTATTTTGGGGGTCACAAATTTCTACAAAACATTTTGGAATTGAGGTGATCTGTGTCTTGTCACACAGCCAGTGCCACGCAGTATTTTGGGGGTCACTAATTTCTACAAAATATTTGGGAATTGAGGTGATCTGTGTCTTGTCACACAGCCAGTGCCACACAGTATTTTGGGGTCACTAATTTCTAAAAAATATTTGGGAATTGAGGTGATCTGTGTCTTGTCACACAGCCAGTGCCACGCAGTATTTTGGGGGTCACTAATTTCTACAAAATATTTGGGAATTTTTATAATCCGTGTGTTCTCACTGGCTGCCACCCATCAGGGGGTCTCACTGATTTATAGGAGCTTTCTGAGACTTGTAATCTGTGGCTTCTCACTGCCACCGATCAGGGGGTCTCACATGCTTCTAGCAGATTTATGCGAATTGTAATTTGTGTCTTCTCACTGCCAGCCATCAGGGGGTCCCACATACTTCTAGCAGATTTATGCGAATTGTAATCTGTGGCTTCTCACTGCCACCCATCAGGGGGTCACACTGATTTATAGGAGGTTTCTGAGATTTGTAATCTGTGGCTTCTCACTGCCACCCATCAGGGGGTCACACTGATTTATAGGAGGGAATTGTAATCTGTGTCTTGTCACTGACTGCCAGCTATCAGGGTGTCTCACTGAGTTATACCAGAGTTCTGTAAATCTTTAATCTTTATACCAGAGTTGAATCAGAGTTCTGTATATATTTATTCTATATATCACTCACCATGTCTGAAAGAACAAAAAGGACAGGCAGACGCTCCCAGACACAGATAAGAGGGCAAGCAGCACCTGTGTCGGGAGGCTGTGCCTCTGGTCGTGGTGCATCCACTGCAGGGGCACACTTGTCCTTTCTAACTGGTGCTGGCCGTCTTCTTAAGCAGCAGCAACATACAGAGGATATGATGGATTGGCTAATCAGGCCATCCTCATCCTCCGAGTCCTCTGCCAGTCAGGCTTGTAGTGCTTTACAGTCCACTTCAGCTGCCAAAGCATCTAATGCAGCCTCCATGTCCACAGCTACTCCTGCCGTAGCCTCGCTATCACACACGGAGGAGTCAGCTGAATTGTTTGACTACAATGACAGTGACATGCTGCCTGAGGATGCACAGCAGGTACAGTGCTCTGATTCAATCTCTGAGGTTGAAGAAGGGAGTATAATCAACCTAGAGGAAGGGGGTGCCAGTGATGACGCACAAATAACTGGGTGCCAGATCGAACTGGGTGCCAGATCGAACAGAGGAATCAAGTGAGGAGGAGGAGGAGGCGGAGGAGAAGGAGGAGGTACAGCAAACACGAGGCACAACATCCTCTATGACCACGAGGACAACATCCTCTATGGCACTAGCCAGTCCAAGGCATCAGATGTCAGAGCTGCTTCGGTGCAGAGTGCTGTTGTCTCAAAGCACACATGCAGGAACTCTGCTGTCTGCTGAGAGTTCTTTAAGAAATGTGCAGCAGACCCCTCTGTTGCTATTTGTAATCTATGTCAGATGAGGCTTAAGCGTGGGAAAGACACCGGACACTTGGTTACCACGTGCTTGAGGCGACATATGACCTCCTGCCACACATCCCGTTGGCGCAAAAATTCCATAGGTCCTCCTCCTCCTCATCTGTCTCTACCCCCACTGTATGTCCTGCCATGTCATTGCCTACAACCTCCACTGACAGGGATGTTGCTACAGTAATGGAAGTACCAGCTCCTTCCTCACAATGTGACAGCATCCCATCAGCTGAAGATTTACGCAGTCAGATTACATTGCCACAGTTGCTGCAGCGTAAGAAAAAATATAGTCCCAACCATCCCCAAGCACAGCGTCTAAATGCCAGCTTAGCAAAATTACTCGCATTGCAGCTGCTGCCTTTCCAGCTGGTGGACTCTGCTCCCTTCTGTGAATTTGCAGAATGTGCTGTACCACAGTGGCAGGTTCTAAAACGCCATTACTTTTCACGCAAGGCCATTCCAGCACTATACCAGCACGTGGAAGACAATGTTATCAAGTCATTGGGAAAGGCAGTCAGCAGCAAGGTGCATGTGACTTTAGACACGTGGTCCAGCAAGCATGGACAGGGTTGTTACATTTCCTTCACGGCACACTGAGTAACTCTGATTGCAGCTGGGAGGGATCCAAGACGGGGCTCTGTGCTAGAGCTTGTTCATCCACCACGCCTCCAGAAAGCTGCTTGTATGAGGTCTGTCTGCTCCACCACCTCTCCCTCTTCCTCCTCCTCCTCCTTCTGTGTCTCTGGCGAAGTGGCAGTTAAACCGACGCCTGACAGGGTCTACGCAATGCTCAAGCAAAAAAAAGCCATACTGTGCTTGAGCTGGTTTGTTTAGGGGACAGGAGCCACACCGGGCCAGAAATTCTGTCAGCTCTTCAGGGCCAGGTGCAGAGATGGTTAACACCACGCCAGCTTCAGCTGGGAATGTTCGTCTGTGATCATGGCAGCAACCTTCTGTACGCCCTACGCAAGTGTAAATTGATGCATGTACCATGCCTAGCACACGTCCTAAATTTAGTGGTACAGCGTTTCCTAACCAAGTACCCAGGGCTGGCAGAGCTTCTCAGCCAGGCCAGAAAAGTCTGCAGCCACTTCAGACGGTCATTCCCAGCAAGCGTTCGCCTGGCAGAAATTCAAAGAGAATTCCACCTTTCCACAAACCGTCTGATCTGTGACATGCCCACCAGGTGGAACTCGACATTAGCAATGCTGCAGCGTCTGCAAAAGCAGCAGAGGGCCATCAACGAGTACCTGTGTGAGTATGGCACAAGGACAGGTTCAGGTCAACTTGTTTTTTTTTCCCCCGCAGTGGCTGATGATCAAGGATGCATGCACTGTACTGTCACCATTTGAGGAGGCAACGAGGTTGGTGAGAAGGGACAGTGCATGCATCAGTGACACAATTCATTTAGTTTTCCTGCTGGAGCACACGCTGCAGGGAATTATAGATGTGACTCTAGAGCAGGGGTGGGCAATTACGGCCCTCCAGATGTTTTGAAACCACATTTCCCATGATGCTCGGCTGCTCATTAGGTTTGTAGAGCCTCAAGGGAAATGTAGTTTCAAAACATCTGGAGGGCCGTAATTGCCCACCCCTGCTCTAGAGGCAGAGCAGCGGGAGGAAGAGGAGGCCTTCCCTAGCTCTGAAGGCCCTAGTCTTTCCGCAGACAGCATTCCAGCGGGTCCTACTCAGATCAGACAGAAGGAGGATGAGGAGGAAGAGGAGGAATATTTAAGTAGTGGGGGCATTGAAGGTGGGGATTCCTCAAGGGAGGGTTTTGTGTGCCCAGAAACACAAGGGCTAGTGCGTGGCTGAGAAGAGGAAGTGCATAATGGGGTCATCCTCATTGACCAAACCTCCAGCAGTGAATTCTTCCACAATACCATAAAAGGGTTACGGTGTGAATGCACTTGCTGCCATGAAAGGCACAATATTTGGCTGCACTGACGCCTGTGCTAGATTTATATAATTTTAATTTTTTGAACCGCAGGGTCCAACCCTGCACTCTTCCACAATACCACAAAAGGGTTACGGTGTGAAGGCACTTGCTGCCATGAAAGGCGCAATATTTGGCTGCAATGACGCCTGTGCCACATCTATATCATTAAATTTTTTGAAACGCAGGGTCCAACCCTGCACTCTTCCACAATACTACAGAGGGGTTACTGTGTGATAGTACTTGCTGGTAGTCTGGCACCAAAAGCACAATATCTAGGTGTACTGACGCCTTTAACAGATGCATATATTTTTAATATAGGACGCAAATTCCACCCCTGCATTCTTCCACAATACTACAGAGGGGTTACTGTTTGATAGTACTTGCCGGCAGTCTGGCACCAAAAGCACAATATCTAGGTGCACTGACGCCTTTAACAGATGCATATATTTTTAATATAGGACCACAAGGTCCACCCCTGCATTCTTCCACATTACTACAGAGGGGTTACTGTATGATAGTACTTGCAGGCCTGGCAGTCTGGCACCAAAAGCACAATATCTGGGTGCACTGAGGCCCATTACCAGATGCATATCTTTTTAATATAGGACGCAAGGTCCACCCCTGCATTCTTCCACAATACTACAGAGGGTTACTGTATGATAGTACTTGCTGGCCTTGCACCAAAAGCACAATATCTATGGGCAAGGGCAGACCTGGATACCTTTCCAGCAGATGATCCACTGACTTACTGGGTGTTGAGATTGGATTACTGGCCATAACTTAGCCAATATGCTATCCAGCTACTAGGTTGCCCTTCATCTAGCGTGCTTTCTGAAAGGACGTTCAGTGCCGCTGGAGGTTTTGTCACAGACAAAAGACTGCGTCTGTCCACTGACTCTGTAGACCGGCTGACATTTATAAAAATGAATCAGTCCTGGATCAGCAGTTATCAATCCCCTGATGCTGACGTAACGGAATAGATCGGGGATGTCTTCTGCATTCACAAAACCTCCAGCACTGAACTCTTCCACAATACCACAAAAGGGTTACGGTATGAAGGCACTTGCTGCCATGAAAGGCGCAATATTTGGCTGTAATGACGCCTGTGCTAGGGATGTGCGTTTCGGTTTTCGGATGCGGCCAATTTTCGGAAAATTTTTAGATCCGAAAATGGCAGATCCAAAAAGTTTTCCGAGCCGAAACGAAATATTTTCGGAATTTTCGAATGGACTTGAAATGTGTCAAATCGAAATTTATTTTCGCTCTATTCATGATTTCGGTTCCATTCGTGATTTCGGTTCCATTTCGGTAATTCTGGACATCGTATATTTAACTATTATCGGTTATATCGCTGATTCTGTAAATTTTGTATTTCTAAATGCGTATTTTTGATCAACTTTTTTCCGTTTTAAAACCTTTTGTTCTGGCTTTCATAACATTTTAATATGATTAAATAAAGTTGTGAAATGTATATTCATAAGAAAAAAAGATCTAAAGGATAAAAAAGTAAACCATAGTAGTTTACATCAAAACGAATAGAGTTAGACAGCTTTGAAACGAGGAGAACAGATGTTCCGAAAAAACGAAAATTTCCCAAATCACGAAAAGTCGATCAAAAAAACGAGCAAAGTGACACGAAAATCCGAAAAATGGTCGATATTCCGAAAAAAAAAATGTACACGAAAAACGAGTCGAGCCGAACCGAATCAAAACAGAAATCGGTCGAAACGAGCCGAATGGAAAAGTTTAAACATCCAAACAAATCGAACCGAATCGAACCAAAAAAAAATCGGTGCACAAGCCTAGCCTGTGCCACATCTATATCATTTTAATTTTTTGAACCGCAGGGTCCAACCCTGCACTCTTCCACAATACTACAGAGGGGTTACTGTATGATAGTACTTGCTGGCAGTCTGGCACCAATAGCACAATATCTGGGTGCACTGACGCCTTTAACAGATGCATATCTTTTTATTATAGGACCGCAAGGTCCACCCCTGCATTCTTCCACAATACTACAGAGGGGTTACTGTATGATAGTACTTGCTGGCAGTCTGGCACCAAAAGCACAATATCTAGGTGTACTGACGCCTTTAACAGATGCATATATTTTTAATATAGGACGCAAATTCCACCCCTGCATTCTTCCACAATACTACAGAGGGGTTACTGTTTGATAGTACTTGCCAGCAGTCTGGCACCAAAAGCACAATATCTAGGTGCACTGACGCCTTTAACAGATGCATATATTTTTAATATAGGACCACAAGGTCCACCCCTGCATTCTTCCACATTACTACAGAGGGGTTACTGTATGATAGTACTTGCAGGCCTGGCAGTCTGGCACCAAAAGCACAATATCTGGGTGCACTGAGGCCCATTACCAGATGCATATCTTTTTAATATAGGACGCAAGGTCCACCCCTGCATTCTTCCACAATACTACAGAGGGTTACTGTATGATAGTACTTGCTGGCCTTGCACCAAAAGCACAATATCTATGGGCAAGGGCAGACCTGGATACCTTTCCAGCAGATGATCCACTGACTTACTGGTGTTGAGATTGGATTACTGGCCATAACTTAGCCAATATGCTATCCAGCTACTAGGTTGCCCTTCATCTAGCGTGCTTTCTGAAAGGACGTTCAGTGCCGCTGGAGGTTTTGTCACAGACAAAAGACTGCGTCTGTCCACTGACTCTGTAGACCGGCTGACATTTATAAAAATGAATCAGTCCTGGATCAGCAGTTATCAATCCCCTGATGCTGACGTAACGGAATAGATCGGGGATGTCTTCTGCATTCACAAAACCTCCAGCACTGAACTCTTCCACAATACCACAAAGGGTTACGGTATGAAGGCACTTGCTGCCATGAAAGGCGCAATATTTGGCTGTAATGACGCCTGTGCTAGGGATGTGCGTTTCGGTTTTCGGATGCGGCCAATTTTCGGAAAATTTTTAGATCCGAAAATGGCAGATCCAAAAAGTTTTCCGAGCCGAAACGAAATATTTTCGGAATTTTCGAATGGACTTGAAATGTGTCAAATCGAAATTTATTTTCGCTCTATTCATGATTTCGGTTCCATTCGTGATTTCGGTTCCATTTCGGTAATTCTGGACATCGTATATTTAACTATTATCGGTTATATCGCTGATTCTGTAAATTTTGTATTTCTAAATGCGTATTTTTGATCAACTATTTTTCCGTTTTAAAACCTTTTGTTCTGGCTTTCATAACATTTTAATATGATTAAATAAAGTTGTGAAATGTATATTCATAAGAAAAAAAGATCTAAAGGATAAAAAAGTAAACCATAGTAGTTTACATCAAAACGAATAGAGTTAGACAGCTTTGAAACGAGGAGAACAGATGTTCCGAAAAAACGAAAATTTCCCAAATCACGAAAAGTCGATCAAAAAAACGAGCAAAGTGACACGAAAATCCGAAAAATGGTCGATATTCCGAAAAAAAAATGTACACGAAAAACGAGTCGAACCGAACCGAATCAAAACAGAAATCGGTCGAAACGAGCCGAATGGAAAAGTTTAAACATCCAAACAAATCGAACCGAATCGAACCAAAAAAAAATCGGTGCACAAGCCTAGCCTGTGCCACATCTATATCATTTTAATTTTTTGAACCGCAGGGTCCAACCCTGCACTCTTCCACAATACTACAGAGGGGTTACTGTATGATAGTACTTGCTGGCAGTCTGGCACCAATAGCACAATATCTGGGTGCACTGACGCCTTTAACAGATGCATATCTTTTTATTATAGGACCGCAAGGTCCACCCCTGCATTCTTCCACAATACTACAGAGGGGTTACTGTATGATAGTACTTGCTGGCAGTCTGGCACCAAAAGCACAATATCTGGGTGCACTGACGCCCATTACCAGATTCATATCTTTTTAATATAGGACCACATGGTCCACCCCTGCATTCTTCCACAATACCACAGAGGGGTTACTGTATGAATGCACTTGCTGGCCTGGCACCAAAGCACAATATCTGGGTGCACTGACGCCTTTATCAGATAAATATCTTTTTAATATAGGACCGCAAGGTCCACCCATGCATTCTTCCACAATACTACAGAGGGGTTACTGTATGATAGTACTTGCTGGCAGTCTGGCACCAAATGCACAATATCTGGGTGCACTGATGCCCATTACCAGATTCATATCTTTTTAATATAGGACCGCAAGGTCCACCCCTGCATTCTTCCACAATACTACAGAGGGGTTACTGTATGATAGTACTTGCTGGCCTTGCACCAAAAGCACAATATCTGGGTGCACTGACACCTTTTCCAGATTCATATCTTTTTAATATAGGACCACATGGTCCACCCCTGCATTCTTCCACAATACCACAGAGGGGTTACTGTATGAATGCACTTGCTGGCCTGGCACCAAAAGCACAATATCTGGGTGCACTGATGCCTTTAATAGATTCATATCTTTTTAATATAGGACCGCAAGGTCCACCCCTGCATTCTTCCACAGTACTACAGAGGGGTTACTGTATGATAGTACTTGCAGGCCTGGCACCAAAAGCACAATATTTGGGTGCACTGCCACTGACGCCTGTATCAGATTCATATCCTCAGAGGGGTTACGGTGTGACGGCACTGTTGACGACGCTAAAGGCCCAATTTTAAAGCACCTATTGTTACTTTCATCCAAAGCCTGCATAAGTTTCACAATAATTTAGCCAAAAAATCACTAAACTTTTTCTGCTTGTCTGAAAATGTCTCCTCTTTTCATACAGACTGCCACCCCAAGCAGCTGTTTATGGATAGATTAAAAGGAAAAGCATTTACCGTCATTTGAAATGTAATTTTTTGGTTGTTACATATTTCTATACAGCCTAGAAATCCGTCACTTCACGGGCAGGTTATGGGGACCTCCTAGGCACGATATTTGAAGGAATTTTTCATTTTTATTTTTAACCATTATTTCACTGTCCTTTAAAATCTTTTTTTTTTTACTTTTTACTTGTTTCCTGTCCCCCAGGGCACTACCTGGACCCCCATACACCTTTTATGGCAAATATCTAGCATATATGCCCTCTTGGAGGGCACTCTAAAAACCGAATTTTCAGCCCCCATGACTTGTATTGAGTTCGAGTTCAGGTTCGAGTTCGGATTCGAACATTTGGAAAGTTCGGGTTCGAATATGAACCGAACTCGGGTGTTCGGCTCATCCCTACTCTCCACACCCCAACCAACACCCACCTTGCTTGCTCGGCCGGCATCCAAGCTTAGGCTGCCCCCTTAGGCTCGGCTGGGAAATGGAAATTTCTAATATATATATGTATGGGGGTTACAGGGTGTATGTATATATATATATATTATACACACATGGGGTTACAGGGTGTGTGTGTGTGAGTATATATCTATACACCCCACATGGGGTTACAGGGTGTGTGTGTGTGTGTATATATATATATTACACCCTGTATCCTCCATATATATATGACTGCCCTCCGGGCAGGCTTAACAACTAGTGTTTTATAAATGATATATAAACACAAATGACACATTATAAAGAACATGTAACTCTTTCACATTCATATAAGAAACATATATGTATACATTAGTGTAATTCCCAATAACACCTCGTGATAAACTGAAAATAAATTGTTTATTATTGTTAGTTATGAGTTATCATTTTATTTTCAGTTTATCAAGAGGTGTTATTCGGAATTACACTAATGTATACATTATAGAGGGATAGATCTCCTGTGTATTATGTATATACACATTGTTTATTGACCCTCCGGATAAGTTATGGTGCTTATTATGTTAATTAAGCCCACATCAGCGGATTGTGCGCTTGGTTTCACTCATCATCAGTTGTTCCCTTTGGGGACATTCGGTCTGCGAGGTGGTGTGCTGTCCGCCATGTTTTTGGTGGGATGTTGCGTGTGATTTGGGTGCCTGTGGACGATTGGACGCTGGGTGTGTGACGCCCTTGTTCGGATGTGCGCATGCGTCTTATTGTGCGCATGCGCGATTGTACCCCTGAGGTCGATGACGCAGGCGGCGTCTTTGTATGCGTTTAGGGGTTATACAGGGTTGTATACATGTGGTTCACGCTGGAGAGCAACGCATAGACGCCTGTGTTTGTCATACTACACACCACAAGTGTTTTTAATTGTTTTTAATTTGGTCTGAATTGTTTGAATTGATCTTAATTATAGTCAGATGTTCTGATTAAAGTTAAAGATGTAATGGGTCATTCTAAACAGTTTATAAGGAAGCAGCAGACATAAGACATGTTGATACCAGCTGAAGAAGCTCTAAGGAGCGAAACACGTACTGGTAATTATTTTATGTATTGAATAAATTTGTTTTATATTACTGCTGCTTCCTGGAACATGATTTAGAAGGTTTTGGAATTACCTTAAATATTCCTGTGCGACATCTTGGAGCCAAAGTGGCTCACCAGCATGTGAGTGTAATTACTTATGAGTACCCACTCTATTATTATTTTCTAAAATGGTATTGCACCAGAAAGTGCGTTGGTATTTTCTGATCCACTGCAGGGGAGAGTGTCTGAAGAATCCTGCTGTGGGTATATGGAACAGTGTTTGAAGAATCTTATTGTGGGTATATGGGCACCTGAACATCTTTGAAGACCCATAACTACCAACCACCCTAGAGCCGAGGTTAAGCTCAACAGCATGTGAGTAGGACCACGACTGCTTTACTTTCCTCTTATGGTGGACCGACATATTGCGCTATTATATCCCTTCTCTTCTGCAGAGATCTTCTTTTACTCAGAAGAGCAGCTTCCTCATGATGATCTAGAAGACAGCTAATTGGACATGTATAGTGACTAACCTTACATCCAGTTCGCTGGCGCTCTGTTGATTACCTACAATACATGTTTTCAGGTTTTTAGGAGAACCCCCGTGTTCAATGTGCAGCGTGTACGTTTTGTCACTTTTTCTGAAGGCGCTTCACTGTTTTCTTTTATTTATTCTTCTGTCTATGGTAAATCTCCTATAAGTGAATATAGCAGCCCAGGAACATGTCTCTACACCAGTATAGAAATCAAGTTGGTTCTAATGTAGAAGATTTTTTTGGCAATGGTCCCTCTATAATAAGGGACACCATTGATAATAGGAATATTAGAGAACCTCTTACAGAATTGGAAAGAAATCTAATAAAAGAAGTGAAAGTGAAATTGGAAATAGCAACTCTGGAAAAATATAAAAAGGAAGGGATTACACCTAGAGGTCTTAGATTCCAAAAAACCCCGACATCAGAAAAGGATGATGAGGATTTTATCACAGGTTGGGATACTCTGTTGGAGAGTTTTGCAATCAGTATGATGGATTATATCATAACAAAGAAAAAGGAAAAGTTACCTAAAATCAATATAGAGATTGAAAAACTCACCAACATGATTGAAAACGAAAAAATCAATGAGGAAAGGATAGGAATTTTCAAAAACCTTGAAGAAAAACTTTTAAAGTTAGAAAAAGACATACTCTCTACTAAAACAAGAAAGTATGAAAGAGATGTGGATGATTATAGAAAAGGAAATGTGCACAAGAAATATGAGATGGGTAATGCCCGGGAAGGGTTCAAACCACATCAGAAAGACCACGTTCAACAATATAGGCAAAGAACGTGGGACAATAGATCATGGATACCACCCTCTAATAGACCAAGATTCCAGAATGATAATAACAGATCCAATTCACATAATGGGAATCATTATGATTCCAATCTGTATTCTAGACCGAAAAGACAATGGGAGGATAATAGACCCAAAAGACAGTGGGAGGAGAATAGAGCTAGACTGTCATGGAGAAATAATGGGGACACAAGGGGGTCATCTCATGAGCTAGCACAGAACCCTAACTATGTTCCATTGGGGGAGAATTCCAGATGACACATAGAATATGGTAATTCTGGGAATAATAAAGAAGGAGTCACCTATAAACATAATACGATGAATAGAGAAGACCCCATCCCTTTGAATAACAGATTTCATGCCCTGACAGACCATCAAGGTGATCAGGTTTTTTTATGGGATCGACCAGCAGAGAGGGAACAAAACAGGGACCCCAGGGATACGGATATAAGACAGGGAACAGGAAAAGAAGATGGGAAAGATCAGAAGGGGAATTAGAGCAGGGAGATTGGTCCAACAGAGAAAAAAGAGAAAGAAGATAATAAAATAATATTTACCCTAAAACACCTTAATTTTATATACTTCAAAAAATCCATAAAAATCCAACAGAACCTCCAGGACGCCCTATAGTAGCTGGGATTAACTCTATTACGAGCAATTTATCCCAATATGTTGATACAATCCTACAGCCTGTAGTCAAAACGATGGTGTCCTATACTAAAGACACCATGGATATGCTCCAGAAATTAAGGGAAGTGAGTTGGGATGTCGACTGTTTTTTAGTGGTTTGTGATGTAAATGCACTTTATAGTAATATTCCACACACTAAGGGAGTAGACATTGTGAAAGAACAATTAAATTTGTCAAGGGATTTTAATGATGAACAAGTTGATTTTGTTATGGAGGGCATTCAGTTTATACTGGATAATAATTACTTTCAATTTGAGGAGAAATTTTATCTTCAGACTAGAGGGATGGCTATGGGCACTCGATTTGCGCCCAGTTACGCAAACCTTTATATGGCAGGCTGGGAAACCTGCTTTGTCTATGGTTCGCGTGACTGGGCGCAGGGAAGAGTGCCCATATACAAAAGGTATATAGACGATTTATTTTTCATATGGAAAGGAGAGGAGAAAGATCTAATAGTATTTTTAGACCAGTTAGATAGCCCAGATTGGGGGATTAAACTTGACAAGAAATGGAGCAGGGATGTAATAGCATTCCTTGACTTGGAGATCTATATAAAAGAAAATAAATTACACACTAGGACCTTTTTTAAGGATGTTGATGTGAATACTTATATTGATAGAACCAGTTGCCATAATAATATCTGGTTAAAGGGAATCCCATAGGGTCAATTAACAAGATTAAGGAGGAATTGTACAGAGGTTAATGTATTCGAAGAACAGGCAGAATTCCTTAAGGCCGACTTCATGGAAAAAGGGTATAATGAAGAAGAATTGGAAGACCTTATAAAAGAATTGAAGGAGGTAGATCAGGAAAGCCTTATAAAATATAAAAAACAAAAGGAGGTTATGAAAGAAGTCCTCTTTATCTGCGAATTTAGTAATGAAGATCAATTAATTAAAAGAATATTTAAGAAACACTGGCATATGCTAAAAAAAGATAGGGACCTTGATAAGATATTAGGGGAAAAACCTAGGATATTAGTTAGAGGAGCAAAAAATATCAAGACGAAATTGGTGAGAAGTAAATTTGAGAGAAAAAGAGAAGTTCCCAATCATTTTAATTTAAAAGAGGGATTTTATCAATGTGGTCAATGCCTAGCTTGTAGATCCACGGGCAATACTAAGATACTTTTAGAGAACTATTACAATAAGAAAACTGAAAAAGAAGTTAGGATTAAGGGTATCCTTACTTGTTGCACAAAAAATGTCATATATTTATTAGAATGCCCGTGGACTACAGTATATAGGACGAACTAGTCGTGCCCTAAACGTAAGGATATCTGAGCATGTGAGGAACATAAAAAATCAATACAAAAAACATTCGATACCTTATCATTTCAAACATGTGCACAATAGCTGCCCTAAGGGTTTGAAATGTAGGGCGATCAAAAGGGTTAAATCTACTAATAAGGGCATGAGTGAGACCACTGCTTTAGGGAAGGAAGAGATGAAATTTATATTTGATTTGGGAACTATGGCTCCCAATGGTCTTAATAATGATTTTGAGCTGGTTCATTTCCTTTAAGATGGTTCAATATGATGATAAGAATTTTTTTTTAAGATTTTTTAAGATTTTTTTAAATTATTTTAAATAATATGGTACATCCACTGTATAAAAGATTGTATTTTTTGCTTGATAGGCAAGACTATTTTATGCCCATTGTACTTGTCATGGGTTGTTAACATCTTAGAACACAGATCATCTAGAATTAATGTATTGAATAATAGGCACTTAGAATTAATTACACTTAATAAATAATGATTATAATTGCACATTATTAAATATGTCACAATTATAGCACCTTATAGATGTAAAAATTAATATGGCAATTATTAGCCATCTATTTATTAATATTTATTAATTATTTGATTTAAAACAGCATATATTACTACAATAAAGAATACACATTATTAATATGATATAATATTAACACCTTTATAGATGTATAAATTAATATGGTAATTAATAGTCACTTTAAAATAATATTAGCACAAATTTAATATATATATAATTTGTAATAATAGTAATGCTTTTGTAATTAATATTATGCAGAAGCGTAATTTGTAAACATATTAATAATATAGAATAAAAACAATATAGGAGATAATCGGCGCTAAATTACGATCATGAATTGGATATTAAACCAGTGCTGCTCAATAACACTATGTTAACCCTTAACAATATACAATAGAAAGAATTGGGTATAATACCCAGTGTGAGCGCACTTAACTTGCAAGAGTGGATCTTTCAGCAGTGATCCTAGGGAATTTTGATGCCAGAGTCAGAGTGAAATAGACCTAATATTGAGAAATAGAGACAACTCCATGGTGCAAAATAACGTTTGAACATGTACAGGTAGTGGAAATGAAAACTATGGTATGATGACAAACTCACAAGGGTGGAGCCCTAATCGGCTCAGATGATATACGCCTCTTGACCACTCTGGGGGGTCACACCCCTTGTGAAGAAATCTTCTGATATTCAGGTATATAGATATCTTCAGTGTTCAAGCGTCGTCGCGCTTTATGGTAATGGCTTCTTATTACTTAGAAACAAGAAGAAATCTCCATTGCGCAGTAGAAATGTATCTTGGAGATATAATAACAGATGGGTACTCACGGTCACCAGAGCCTCTGTTGGTAGTGGCTCAGTAAATAAGCATGTATGGAAATCAAGTCTCAGGCTGGAATATGAATAAACGTTGATAAAACGTAGATAAAACCAAAAGAAGGTTTATTTAAAACTCAATTTTAAAATAAAGTAAAAAGAGACGCGTTTCGTCTGCACACACTGCAGACTTCCTCAGTCTTGTACATAAAAATCACATTAGCACATTTATATAACTGTGCAATAAACCATAATTGTCGGCACCTGCAGTTACTGACCGCACCTTGCGTGTCAACTGCGATGTCGGCGTGCGTTCCATTCTGAGACTTCCGGTCACGTGGGATGTCGACGTGCGTTCCACTCTGAAGTTTCCGGTCACATGTCCGGATATTGAGTCCTACTGCGGTTCCTCATATGCGTTCCATAAATGCAGATTTCCAATGTGCGTTCCACAAATACATTTCACACAGTGGCCACTTGTAGATGAGACTCATAGTAAATCTTCATTTCTTGCCCTGATTATTAGGCCTAATAAAAGAAAACCATATACTAATGTACAACCGGATACTAGATAACGGCAAACAATGATAATCATATCAGCCAATTAACTCGTAGTATGGGACTGAAATGATATAATAGATGTGCATATAATACACATAACTGGATAGCAATTCATAATGTCAAATTTAATGAAGAAAGTGACAGATCTCGAAATCGGCATTTAAGCCGTTTGGTTCAAGAGTGTTAAGTTGAAATATCCATTTCATTTCAGTTTTTGCTAATTTTAAATCGAGATTTTCCCCTCTCCAATGTTTCGTTACTTTTTCAATACCAAAGAATTCCAGTCCAATGGGACTGCTATTATGGTTAAGTTTAAAATGATTAGAGACACAGTGTCTATCAAAACCTTTTAAGATGTTATTAATGTGCTCGTTTACTCGGACTTGTAATGCGCGTGTAGTTTTCCCTACGTAATATTTATCACAAGGACAACGTAGTATATAAATGAGATATTTAGAAAAGCAAGTTAGTTTGTCTCTAATTTTATGTCTATTGCTGGCGACACAGAATGTAGTTATGTGTCTTTTTTTATTATGTGATTTTCTGCAACTAGTGCAGTCTCCACAGCCGTAGAAACCAGGTGAAAGTCCAAACCAATTTGTTTGTGTCTTATTTTCCCATATATGATTCTTTACCAGTTTTTGTTTTAAACTACCTCCACCTCTATATATGACTTGGGGTTTTAATGGTAGGATATCCCTAAGTATAGGGTCCTCTCTAAGTAATGGCCAATATTTTTGGATATGTCTTTTCATGTTTCTATTTCCAGTATTATAATCCATAATAAAGGGGAATGCAATATGGTCAGACTTATTCTTGGCTTTATATTGTAATAACAGATTCCTATCTGTATTATGAACTTGTGTCCTTGTCCGTTCTAATTCCATCCTTTTGTATCCCTTTTCCATGAGATTATTCACTACTTTATTAGACTGTTTTTGAAACTCTTGAATGTCCGTACAATTCCTACGGAGACGGGTCATCTCCCCTTTAGGAACAGCTCTGAGCCATGGGGGGAAATGGTCACTTGCTAGAATAATATAACTATTAACATGAACATCCTTGAAGTGGGTTCTGGTCTTCATATCCCCATCTTCAATATATATCTTTAAATCCAGGTAATCTACCTCTAGGTTACTAATTTTATAGTCCAGTTTAATTCCCCATAGATTAGTATTAAGATACACTAAAAATTCATTCAGGGCACATAAGTCCCCCTTCCAGATGATAATAACATCATCAATATATCTTCTGTACAGGATCAGGTGTTGCCCCCAGCAGTGCCCGGTCCATACCATCTGGTGCTCCCAGTATGCCATGAACAGATTGGCATAACTGGGGGCAAACCTGGTCCCCATGGCCGTACCAATTAACTGTAAATAAAAGCCATAATCGTACCAAAAATAATTATTTTGCAGTATCAATTTAATGCCCTCAATTATGAAGTCTATTTGTTCCTCTTCAAAATGACCTAACTCTCTTAAGAAAAACTCCACAGCTTCACATCCTAGATGGTGGGGAATTATGGTATATAATGAGTTAACATCGCAGGTAACCAATTGGAAGGTGTCTTCCCATGTTATATTTGCTAATGTATTAATGATAGCCATAGTATCTTTAACGTATGAGCGAGTTGAAACAACTAAAGGTTGCAATAAGTGATCCAAATATTCTGACAAATTAGAGGAAATTGACCCTATCCCAGATACTATAGGTCGTCCGGGGGATTCTCTCGATCCTTATGAACCTTGGGTAAGTAATAAAAAACTGGAACTTTAGGGTGTTGCACATGTAGATATTCAAATTCGTTCTCTGTTAAAATGTCCGATTCTTTTCCTTTGTCCAAATAAATGGAAAATTTAGTAATGATTGATGTCGTTGGGTCTCCTTCTAGATGTTTATAAGTAGTAGTGTCTCCCAACAGCCTCAGTGCCTCTCTCTCATATTTATCCTTACTGAGGACTACTACCCCCCCTCCTTTGTCCGCAGGTTTAATAATTAACTCTTTATTTTTACATAGGGAGTTTAGTGCTCGTGTTTCTTCCTTTGTGATGTTACTTCTCTTTAGAGGTTTGTTCTTCTTTTCTTCTTTTCTGATTTCAGATAGTATCATCAGATCAAAAGCTTCCATCTCTTTGGATATCATATGTCTAGGATAGAATTTGGATTTCTTTTTAAGAGTAGTGTGTTTATATTTTCCTTCCTCTGCTATTATTCGTTCTATAGGTGTTTTGGCAAAGAATTTTTTTAAACAGAGACTACGTTTAAATTTTTGCAAATCGATATACGTGTTGAAGCTGTTCATTGGTTTTTTGGGTATAAATTTTAGTCCTCTACTAAGGAGGTGGATTTCACCATGGGTGAGTTCCTTTCCGCTTAAATTGAAAATTCCCTCAGATGTTACATTTTTCCTCTTTTTTCTCGTCTGGAGGTCTCTTCCTCCTCTTCTTCCTCGTTTTCTAAGGATCGTTTTCGTGAGTGTATTCCCAGTAACCGGCCTCCTTCTGCCCCCTTTACTTTGCCCTTGCGCTGCTCCATTGGGTTCAGAGGTTTCCCCCCTCCTTCCCATTCTTGATTCATCTGAAAAGGCATTGTTTGCCGTTATCTAGTATCCGGTTGTACATTAGTATATGGTTTTCTTTTATTAGGCCTAATAATCAGGGCAAGAAATGAAGATTTACTATGAGTCTCATCTACAAGTGGCCACTGTGTGAAATGTATTTGTGGAACGCACATTGGAAATCTGCATTTATGGAACGCATATGAGGAACCGCAGTAGGACTCAATATCCGGACATGTGACCGGAAACTTCAGAGTGGAACGCACGTCGACATCCCACGTGACCGGAAGTCTCAGAATGGAACGCACGCCGACATCGCAGTTGACACGCAAGGTGCGGTCAGTAACTGCAGGTGCCGACAATTATGGTTTATTGCACAGTTATATAAATGTGCTAATGTGATTTTTATGTACAAGACTGAGGAAGTCTGCAGTGTGTGCAGACGAAACGCGTCTCTTTTTACTTTATTTTAAAATTGAGTTTTAAATAAACCTTCTTTTGGTTTTATCTACGTTTTATCAACGTTTATTCATATTCCAGCCTGAGACTTGATTTCCATACATGCTTATTTACTGAGCCACTACCAACAGAGGCTCTGGTGACCGTGAGTACCCATCTGTTATTATATCTCCAAGATACATTTCTAATGCGCAATGGAGATTTCTTCTTGTTTCTAAGTAATAAGAAGCCATTACCATAAAGCGCGACGACGCTTGAACACTGAAGATATCTATATACCTGAATATCAGAAGATTTCTTCACAAGGGGTGTGACCCCCCAGAGTGGTCAAGAGGCGTATATCATCTGAGCCGATTAGGGCTCCACCCTTGTGAGTTTGTCATCATACCATAGTTTTCATTTCCACTACCTGTACATGTTCAAACGTTATTTTGCACCATGGAGTTGTCTCTATTTCTCAATATTAGGTCTATTTCACTCTGACTCTGGCATCAAAATTCCCTAGGATCACTGCTGAAAGATCCACTCTTGCAAGTTAAGTGCGCTCACACTGGGTATTATACCCAATTCTTTATATTAATAATATAGCACTAGCACTTTAATGGATGTATACTTATATAAGATAAGGATTTTGATTATTATTGCTAGTTAGGAGTTATCATTTTATTTTCAGTTTATCAAGAGGTGTTATTGGGAATTACACTAATGAATACATTATAGAGGGATAGATCTACTGTGTAGTATGTATATGCATATTTTTTATTGACCCTCCGGATAAGTTATGGTGCTTATTATGTTAATTAAGCCCACATCAGCGGATTGTGCGCTTGGTTTCACTCATCATCAGTTGTTCCCTTGGTGACATTCAGTCTGCGAGGTGGTGTGCTGTCCGCCATGTTTTTGGTGGGATGTTGCGAGTGATTTGGGCGCCTGTGGACGATTGGACGCTGGGTGTGTGACGCCCTTGTTCGGATGTGCGCATGCGTCTTATTGTGCGCAAATGCGCGATTGTACCCCTGAGATCGATGACGCTGGCGGCGTCTTTGTATGCGTTTAGGGGTTATATAGGGTTGTATACATGCGGTTCACGCTGGAGAGCAACGCATAGACGCCTGTGTTTGTCATACTACACACCACAAGTGTTTTTAATTGTTTTTAATTTGGTCTGAATTGTTTTAATTGATCTTAATTATACTCAGATGTTCTGATTAAAGTTAAAGATGTAATGGGTCATTCTAAACAGTTTATAAAGAAGCAGCAGACATAAGACATGTTGATACCAGCTGAAGAAGCTCTAAGGAGCGAAACGCGTACTGGTAATTATTTTATGTATTGAATAAATTTATTTTATATTACTGCTGCTTCCTGGAACGTGATTTACAAGAAGGTTTTGGAATTACCTTAAATATTCCTGTGCGACATCTTGGAGCCAATGCGGCTCACCAGCATGTGAGTGTAATTACTTATGAGTACCCACTCTATTATTATTTTCTAAAACGGTATTGCACCAGAAAGTGCATTGGTATTTTCTGATTCACTGCAGGGGAGAGTGTTTGAAGAATCCTGCTGTGGGTATATGGAACAGTGTTAGAGCCGAGGTTAGGCTCAACAGCATGTGAGTAGGACCACGACTGCTTTACTTTCCTCTTATGGTGGACCGACATATTGCGCTATTATATCCCTTCTCTTCTGCAGAGATCTTCTTTTACTCAGAAGAGCAGCTTCCTCATGATGATCTAGAAGACAGCTAATTGGACATGTATAGTGACTAACCGTACATCCAGTTCGCTGGCGCTCCGTTGATTACCTACAATACAGGTTATGGGGACCTCCTAGGCACGATATTTGAAGGAATTTTTCATTTTTATTTTTAACCCTTATTTCATGGAAAACTCACTGTCCCTTTAAAAACGTTTTTCTTAACTTTTTCTCCTCGTTTCCTGTCTCCCAGGGCACTACCCGGACCCCCATACACCTTTTATGGCAAATATCTAGCATATATGCCCTCTTGGACGGCACTCTAAAAACTGAATTTTCAGCCCCATTGACTTGCATTGAGTTCGAGTTCGGGTTTGGACCCGAACATATGGAAAGTTCAGGTTCGGGCCCGAACCGAACTCGGGGGGTGTTCGGCTCATCCCTACTGACAATGAGACAGACAAATTTTTTTTAATTTATTTAATTTTTTGGCATCTGGAACATAGAAAATTAAACTATTTGAGTACTTCTTTATAAACTACATTAGTGGTTCTTCTTTCAGGTGCTAGGATCAACAGAGAGTTAGGTGTTTTTTATTTTTCAAGAAGAATGCAAGTGCCAAATTTCACACCTGTAACATCTTTGGTTTTTGAAATATAGGTATGCTGATTTATTCACACACCCTTTTCTCCCCCACCCCCTTAATTGAATTTTCAGAAAATAGTAAAACATGTTTTTTGTTTTTGTTTTCGCTTTCATTTTTTTTTATTGATAATAAAGAATAGAAGCGATAATACAAAGTCAAGTTAAGTTGCATATCATGGAAAAGCAGGGCTTATAAACCATTTGTCAAGGCAAACATACAGATATGAGTAACACGTTGATAAGTTGCAAGTAGAACGAAAGTCCACAGTGTAAGCTGTACGGTACCGGACAATAAAATACGATATCAAAATAGAGAGAATCCGATTTCCATATACAGAAGTGACACGGAGTCAAATAGATATATTATGGATACCTCAGATTAGGGAACGTTTATAATAGTGGAAGTAAGGCCGGAGGCCAGTAATAGTTGGGGAGTGAAATGGTAGAGTAATAAAAAGGCCGAGCAGAAAAGAAGGGTGGAGGGGAAATGGGGAGGAAAGGTATAGGGGAGGAGGTAGTAGGCGAGTGGCACTAGGAGGAGAGAAAAAGAAGGGGAAGAAGAAGAAAGAAGACAAAGAAGAGAAAGAGAAGAGTTAAAAAAAGGGGGGAGTGAGGGGGGAAGGGACGGGGACAGATAAGCCAGCCACGCACACATGCTCCCCAACCGCAGCCGGCTAGCCAGGCCCAAGTCAGCAGACAAGCCACACCTCATCCATCAGGTATAGCCCAATTAGCCTGTGGTCATTTGCCAGGTTGAGCCCTTGTCCCAGTCGTGGCTCAATCATTTAAGCAAGAGAGAAAATTATTGGAACTCCATCCAGTAATACCATGTCTGGCAGAAGAAGGTGTCCTATCTTTCCGGTGGTACCCGGGAGAGTTCAATCGATTGGGTCTCTGCCAGTCTGTCCGCAAGCATGTGGAGAGAAGGGGAGTCGTCGTATGCCAATTTAGAGGTATGAGGGTCCCTGCGACCAATAGAATGCGAGATAAAACAGATTTCTTGAGTGCTGTCTCCAAGAGAGGGACATAGCTCAGTAAAAAAAGGATTAGGGGCGAACTCCAGAGAGATTGCAGTCAAGTGTAGAATCATCACCTACATCGTTAGCTGGAGTAGTAGTAGTAGTTTGTACAGAACCCAAATACTCCTATCCAGTGGTATGGCTACTGAACAGAAGTTTTCAAATTGCGAGAGAGGGCGAACCATAGACCTTGAGCTAGTCCTTGAGTTAGTCCTTGAGCACCGGAAGGTCTGTACTTGTTGATAATTAAAGCGTTCAAGGGGCGAGAGGGAGGACTGCCTGCGAGAGTAGGGATAGGAAGAAACTGACCATCTTGGAGAACATGGCGTGCTGCAAAGTGTGGATGGTCCGTGAATCGTCTGCGTAGGGATGGTATAACTCCTCCGGGCATATCAGGGTTATGAGATAGCGGCAGAGCAGTGAGGGGAAAGACGAAAGGGCGTGAGGAAGATGGGACGAATGCACCACCCGCAGTGTGGTAGATGGGATTGAGGACGACCTCAGTGTGGAAGGTAGACTAGTGGGTGGAATCCAGATGTTTGTTTGTTTTTCACGAAGATTGTAAATACCTAATTTCACACCTGTAACATCTTTGGTTTTTGAAATATAGGTATACTGATAAAAGTATTCATCCCCCTTTTTTGTCCCCCTCCCACTGGATTTTTGGAAAATGGTAAAGAAGGTGTATTTTTGTTTCTCAAGACGAATCTAAATTTTCACGTCTGTAACATCTTCTGTTTTTGAGATATAGGTATCCATTTGAAAAGTATTCACCCCCCCTTTTTTTTTCAATCCCCACTTTGATTCATGGAAAATGGTAAAACACGTTTCTTTATTTTTCAAGAAGATTGTAAATACCAAATTTCACACATGTAACATCTTTGCTTTTTGAAATATAGGTATACTGATAAAAGTATTCACACCCCTTTCCCCCGACCCCCCCCCCCCTTAACTGGGTTTTCCGAAAATGGTTAAACACATGGGGGGTTTTTGCACGAAGATTGTAAATACCAAATTTCACACCTGTAACAGCTTTGGTTTTTGAAATATATGTATACTGATAAAAGTATTCAAACCCCCCTTTTTGCCCCCACACTGGATTTTAGGAAAATGGCGAAATATGTGTTTTTTTATTTCTCAAGACGAATCTAAATACCAATTTTTCGCGTCTGTAACATCTTCTGTTTTTGAGATATAGGTATCCTGGTGAGCTCACGCTGGAACAGGCAATGTAAAAATGCCCATGTGAGAAGCAGACATCTTTTAGATCAATCCCCACTACCTTCAAGGTCTGCCACAGAGACTTGTTGATGGTCATTGCAAAACAAACCTTTAGCGTGAACTGAAGTGTTTTGAATAGAAACAGATATTCTGAAAGTATAAGAGGTATTTGTGGTATTATTATTGTCGTCATTTATATAGCACCAACAGTTTCCGCAGCGCTTTACAATAACCAAAGGGAACAAAATACATATAAACGGACATAGGACGGAAACAAAAGGTGTAGAGGGTCCTGCTCATAGGAGCAGAGGAATGTAATAGATTGCAGGATCAATAGTGCCAGTGGTTTGGGAATGGTGGGGCTTTAGAAGCGGCTTCAATCAAGTGTGAGTAGGTGAGCAGAGGGATGAGTTGCATCAGTGATGTGGTACACTAATCTGAAGAGATGGGTTTTGAGGGATTTCTTGAAGGCCTGAAGGTCAGGGGAGAGTTTGATAGGGCGAGGCAAATCATTCCACAGGACTGGTGCTGCCCTTGAGAAGTCTTGGAGGCGAGAGTTGGCTGTGCGTGTTGTCGGAGATATTAATCAGGTAAGAAACTTATACGAGATATAAACAACTACAAATTTATCTCGTTTGTATTTCTCAGAAATTCTCCTAAATTCTTTTCATTGTACGTGTTTTAGTTTTAAAAAATAGAACCAACCAGCTTAGATAAAAATATATATATTTATAACGTGTGCAAAAAGATTTTAATCTCACAACATAATCAAAGATTTATAAAATATAACATCCATCCATCAGCACACAGATCTCTAGCTTTTAACATATTATTCTCCTGTTAGTAACTGTATATATATATATATGGTTAATACCATTTACTTTCATCAGCTAGTAACTAATACACAGATGGTTAGTTTACTTCCTGTTTAAAAAAAACTATTTACATGTATTCCCAGCAAACCAATATTTAAAACAAGCTAGTATCTTGTAGATATATATAAGTATATATCTCCTTGTGCTACCTGGATCAACAAAAAGTTGAAGCTATCACTAATTCTATTTCTAGAGTAATAAAAACTTATTTAGTGAATCCTCCCCTAATAACGAGAATTTAGCTTCTAATCTTCTGCTTTTTAAGTTATAGATTATAACATCTTTGCTTGGAAATGTAACCGGAATCAGACAGGTTCACTTTCAGGACAGCGCCGGACCGGACACAAGCAAGGATTGTCTGAACACGAGTCTCTTCAGGAAAGGCAAACTTTATTGTGTCGTCACACAAATGCTCACACAGGATTGAATCACAAAGAGTGAGCCCCGTCTCCCCCCGAACAAGGGGTCTTATACCCCAAAATACGTAATTAGGTACATCCCAATTAGCCCACCTCCCGATGACACTTTATTCCAGCCCACGTGGGTTAATACCTCCCATCGTTAGTACAAAGAAATTCCATACATTGGTAATAAATTGGCAAATGTCGTGTTAGTATGACAATCTGTGATTTACTGCTGCACTCGATCTGGGCCGTGCCCCACCTCCCTAAAGGCTGTGTTTGTGTTATAGAGAAGAACACGGCCTGGTTTCTACGCTCTCTTTGTTTTACTGCGGGTCTATGTGACCTTGTAGTATCCATCTGTCTTTCCTGTCTTTCCGTGCCAAGAGCTGGCCGGATTCTTCCTCATTTTATTGCTAGTTCTCCTAATCAACCACATTCCTAAGATTCTATGTAAGCTTCATTTCTAACATCTACAAAAATCTACTCTAGTTATTTGCTAGTGAACCAATATTCTGAACAAGATGGCCGCTTGGCTCATAATAGCGACCATCTTCCAGCCTGATTCCACTTCATTCCCCCCTTGGCTCAAGCCTCAGGGTCTTTTCCTGATGCTTGTAGCCATCATACCCCACTATTCTGAAACTCCTCATACTTTTGGGGACCCACTCCCGTTGGGAACATATCATGTGGAATTATCAGTGGTATCTTTTGTGTTTGTGTGGCGTCAGTGCTGCCTTGCATAGTGGCCATAGGCATAGCCCTATGCGGTATATCAGTATCCCTATGATCAAGACCACCACTATCATCAGTATCATGGATCCAATCTGTGAAATAAATTTCAAGATGGATCCAAACCATTCTCCGACTGCTCCGAACCCACGGAGTGGATTCCAGCCCTCGGCAGCGATTCTTCTTGCTGCGCCCTGCAACTGTGCTACCTTCTCTTGGTGATCTTGAATTACCTGGTAATAGTCCGGGACTTCATGTGAGGCGTTCCTAATGAAGTTGCAACATTCATAATGCATTGTCATCTCACACAGTCCATTCAGAGCCGCACTGATTTGCTCGAGCACCATATCATGTATCATCTGCAATTTTCGTATCTCACGCATCTCCAGATTTAGCAGCTGGATATCCATACTAGTCTTATTCAGAATTTCATCCATCAAATTGACATAACTATTCAGTCTCACCATCATCTCTCGTCCCCATCCAGTCCATGCTGGCAACCATGACCATATTCGATCCATCTTTCCAAACAACTCTCTTTTTGGTCTTTCAAACGTCAGTGGGTACCTAGGGTGGAGTTCTGTGTCTGTATTAGTGTCTTCTCCCCTTACTCTCTGGATTGGGACCAACTTGGCCAAATAACACACCACCGTTATTGTTGGTGGCACCCATGTGTAACACACTTTCCCACAACACACCTGGTACCCCCCTTCTAACATGAATGGAGACAAATGTAGTGTTCCCTTCGCTACTTCTATCATCAGTCATCTCATTCACCTTGTCGTATCCAGAACACCTTGCTTTCCATCAGACACTTCCGCAATCACTGCCTCCTGTTCACTCGTGAGCTTTCTACATTGTATATATAGAAAATTTGCCTGCTCTTTTGTATCAATCGTGTAAATGTATGATGTCCAGTTAAACTTGCTTGAGTAACACCTGCCATCCTCCTTATGTGTGTCTTTATCTGTCCTATTTGGAAACACCACTCTGGGGGGTATACATGCCCTATTATGGGGTATCCGGGACTGTATACTTCTGGTGCTTGCCTGGGTGCATCAAAAGAGTGTATTGTGACATTCCCTGATGCAAACATACTCAGATTCATTGGAACAGAAGCGAATGGAACATGGATTGTCTCTGGGTGCATCCTGCTACACACCCAGCACGCAGTCTGCCCAGACTTTTAGGCATAGTCATATTTGAATTGCACAAGTAAATGTCCTCTTGGCAAAATCTCAGATGTCGCTTCTCGTTTCTGTCTCCACATGGTACGGTTTTCCATCACCGGGTGCATACCATTCCAGATATGGGAAATATCCACTTTCCCAGCGGTACTTGGACAATTGGGGCATGCTCCACGTGAGAGTCCATAAATCAGATTAGCAAAATACAAGATCAGTATCACAAATGCCCCAAGTGTCAAAATCCCTTGGGCAATTCTTTTTGCGGTCACATAAACCCAATCCCTCCCCACCGGAATTGCAAAAGTAAAAACCACTTCCGGATGATCAAGAGTGGGGGCCGAGCCCCTAAAAAACACCCTTTGGGTATCCCCCGTTGGTGGGTGGTCAGGACCTGTGCCCATCAAGACACCCACTTGTGGAAGCTCTTGGTTGTCTGGGTTTGGATCATTTAGGTGCTCATGGCTGTGGTCTTTGTCAGCTTCAGCCTCAGCGGATTGGTCTCGTTGGTGATGACCTTCCATACTGGTTCAGGACTGGCTGCAGCTGCTTTCACTCTGGAGTGATGTATCCACGGGACCACCTCGGCAACCTTTACTGCTGTAGGGGTTGATAACAGGACAAGGTAAGGACCTCTCCACTTTGGACCCAGTGGATCATTTTTCCACTCTTTTACCCATACTGAATCACCTGGACAGTGCTTCTGAAGTGGGGGATATAGAAAATGAGGTATGTTATCTCCCACCCAAGTATTCAATTTCTGCATTGATTTCCCCAACAATACAACCTGATCATTTAGTTTAGTTTCTCCCAATGCCCGAAGGTCCCCCCTTAGTCCATTAATCAGAGGGGTAGGCCGCCCGAACATGAGTTCGTACGGACTTAGCTTCAATTGGGGGGTTGGTCTGCACCTAATGTGCAAAAGGACTATCGGCAGCACATCCAACCAGCCTAGCGACGTCTCTTGGCACAATTTGGACATTAGAGTCTTTAGGGTACGGTTCATTCTCTCGACTTTTCCCGAGCTTTGGGGCCTGTAGGCAGTATGTAGCTTCCAGGTGATGCCCAACAGGCGGGCAAGCTGTTGCAAACAGTTCTGTATAAATGCAGGGCCATTGTCTGACCCTATTTCGAGAGGAAGTCCATATCGTGGTATTATCTCCTTCATCAGACTCTTCACCACTTCTGCAGTCTTTTCAGTTCTTGTTGGGAAAGCTTCCACCCATCCTGTCAGGGTGCACACCATTACCAGTAGGTATTTATATCCTTTGGAGGGTGGTAGCACTGTAAAGTCTATTTGTAGCGATGCCATTGGGGATAGCCCGATCGGCTGTTTCCCTGGAGGTTGAGATGCGCCAAAAACAACCCAAGAACAGGCCCATGTCACGCACTGTTGGGCTATTGCCTTACATATTGCTGATAATCCTGGTATATAGAAATGTGGCTCCAATTGTTGTTCCATCATTTCTCTTCCTCCATGGGTGCTTGCATGGAATGTTCTTACAATTTCAGGAGCCAATGTTGCGGGGAGGACTATCTGTCCATTCTTCAACTGGAACCATCCATCTTCTCCATATTCATCTGGTTCTTCTGACAGCTATTTCTTTTCTTTTTCTGAGTACACAGGTGTCCATTCGCTCAGTGGCGCCGGTAGGAGTGCAGCCACCATTGGTTTTACTTTGTATCGTGCCAGTTCTCCATGGTTTCCCCAGACGAATTCCTCCTTTGGAAAATAATAGCGCCATGTAAAGAACAGCAGGTCTTGTCTGTCTTGTGTATCTCTTACTGCTGGTATGAAAAAGTCCATTGCACTTTTCTTCATTCTTGGCAGTCTGTTCTTGATAAGGATCTCCTTGAGGAAGAACCTCACCAACGGGGCTTGGTATTCTTCTGCTCCAAATTCTCCCAGACTTTGCAGTATTCGTGTAATCCGCAGATTATTATGAGTGTTGATTGTCAGATTTTCAAAACGTGAGGCGAAATTTTCTGCTCGTTCAACTTCGGTTACTTTTGTGTCTTCTCCACACTCCCCCATTATTTTTACGCCGAAGAACTTCAGCATCATTTTGTATGCTTTGCGTAGTCTTTGCTGAATTTCTGAGGTGTTAATCATTAGACGTGTCTCTTGAGGATTCAGAGGAGTGGAATAGAAATTTCGGCCTTGACATCGAGTTGGAAATAGCCATTGGATGTAATCATGATTGAGTTCTAGTAGGTCGAAATCATCTTGCCATTTGTGCAGTATTGTTTCAATGAATTCGCCTTTGGGTTCAAATTTTCTCCAATTCATATAGAATTCGTAGTTTGGCATGGGAGGCTGGGGCTCTTGCTTGCAGAGTAGAACCTTGGCTTGTTCAGTTAGTATTGGTTTTGCTGCTGCTTTTGCAGCTTGGTCAGCGCGTCTGTTGCCTTTTGGGATTTCATCATGGGCCATTTGGTGGCCTCGGCAGTGCATGATGCTAACAGCGCTTGGTTTCCATACAGCTTCTAGGAGGGCGCGATTTCAGTTGCATACTTGATTTGTTGTCCTGAAGAAGTAAGTAGGCCTCTTTCTTTGTAGAGTGCACCATGTGCATGGACTGTCATGAAGGCATATTTGGAATCAGTGTAGATATTTACTCTCTTGCCTTCTGAGATTTCTAGAGCCCTGGTTAGGGCCGTTATTTCAGCCAATTGTGCAGATGTGTGGCCTGGCAATGGATTTGCTTCGATAATTTCTTCTGCTGAGACTACTGCATAGCCGGAGACTATCTTCCCATCATCCATGTAGCTGCTACTATCAGTAAATAGCTGTAGATCGTATTTGTCTAGGGGTATGTCTTTCAGATCTGGCCTGCTACTGAACACTTCTTCCATGACTTGGAGGCATTCGTGATTTGGATCCTCTTCACAGTCAGGCAGTAAAGTAGCAAGGTTCAGGGTAGCGATGAGGTCCAAATGAACCCGTGGGTTTTCACACATCATGGCTTGGTACTTCGTCATCCGGCTGTTGCTGAACCAGTAGCTTCCTTTCACATCCAGCAGGGCCTTGACAGCATGGGGCACCTTGACATGAAGAACCTGTCCAAGGGTCAGTTTGTCTGCTTCTGCTATCAGCATTGCGGTGGCTGCCACTGCTTTCAGGCATGGGGGTAGGCCACAAGCCACAGGGTCGAGTTGCTTGGAGAGATAGGCCACAGGCCTTAGCCAAGAGCCGAAACTCTGGATCAATACTCCTGTTGCTGTTTGGTTGTGTTCATGCACGTACAGCTGGAAGGGCTTGCTGTGGTCTGCAGTCCCAGTGCAGGAGCCTCCATTAGCAGAGTTTTTAATTTCAGGAATGCTGCTGTTTGCTCTTCTTCCCAATGGAAGGGGTCTTGCTCTCCCCCCTTTGTGGCTTGATGAAGAGGCTTGGCAATATCTGCGAAGTTGGGGATCCACAGGCGGCAGAAGCCTGCAGCTCCCAGAAACTCACGGACTTGTCTTCTGGTCTTTGGCTGGGGTATTCGGCATACTGCTTCTTTTCTTTCAGCCCCCAATGCTCGTTTGGTACCTGTTAACTGGAAACCCAGGTACTTTACACTTTGTTTGCATATTTGTGCTTTCTTTCTAGACACTCTGTATCCTGCTTGGCACAGTAGATGTAGCAAGGCTTTTGTGGCAGATAAACAGTCTTTTTCTGTGGGGGAAGCCAGTAATAAATCATCAACATATTGGAGTAACACAACTTTGTCTGGCTGAGCGTTGAAGGCGAGGAGATCTTGGCTGAGCGCGCACCCAAAAATTGTGGGTGAGTTTTTGAAACCTTGAGGGAGGCGTGTCCACGTCATTTGATGGCGCGCCCCCGTGGTGGACTCTTCCCACTGAAATGCAAAAAGGGGCTGGCTTGCAGGAGCCAGACGGATGCAAAAGAAAGCGTCTTTTAAATCAAGCACTGTGTAATATTTTGTATCTCTGGGAATTAATGCCAGCAAATTATATGGGTTGGGAACCACAGGATGTAGGGTTACTGTGGCCTCGTTGACAGCCCATAAATCTTGAACAGGGCGGTACTCTTGTGTGCCCTCTTTCAGTACTGGCAAAAGGGGTGTGTTCCATGGTGACACGCAGAATTTTAATATGCCGCGATCTTTAAGTCTCTGTAAATGTGTCTGGATATTCTGCTTGGCTTTTTGTGGGATATGATATTGTCTTAGAGCCACAGGCGTTGCACCGGGTCTTAATTCAACGTATACCGGGGGTATATTTACAGTGAGTCCGGGCGGGTTTTCTTCCGCCCATACCCCAGGGATTTGGAGGAGTAGTGCGTGCGGGTCCGGCGCGGCCGGCAGAGTGGGTGCTGTGCGCCATTCTTCCTCCCTTGGCATAATCACCACGATTTTCACAGACTGGGGGTGCTGGCTGGCTTATGCTGCCGAGCAGAGCTGCCACTCTCCGGCAGGTCTAATTGAGCGTGGCCCCCGGGAAGAAACGTAATTTGGGCTTGCAATTTGCAAAGGATATCCCGCCCCAGGAGCTGGATGGGACATTCGGGCATATACAAAAATTCATGTTCAACATTATGCCCACCCACACTACATTTTCGAGAAGCGAGAAAAGGATATTTAGCAGACACTCCCATTGCTCCCATAATATCAACTTCATTTCCCATTGGGGGTGCAATTTGCTTTGTTACAACAGAGAATTCAGCACCGTTATCAACCATAAAAATTTCATCTTTATTCCCCACTCTCATAGTGACCGTGGGCTCGTGGTTACCGAGCGGGATGGGCCCAGGTCCTTGTCAATATGCATCCTGCCCTTCAAATGACGTTCCCGCCAATCCCACAAACCCTGCTTCGGCACCCTCATTTCTCTCATACCTGCCGTCTGTCACCTGGCCATTAGAGGCTTGACCTCCCGCTTCCCCATGTTCCCCTTGTCCCCCAAATTTAGCCAAAAATGCAGGACAGTCGTTTTTCCAGTGACCTTCACCCCGGCACCAAGCGCACTGATTGGGTCCTAGGGGTTCCCTAGGGGCTCCCCTACCTCTTCCTCTAGCCCCCCTACCCCTTGCCCTCCCTCTATCTGGGCCACCTCGTCCTCCACCATTCCCCATGTATCCGACCACACCAGTATATCCTTTCTGTTTCTTTATTTCCTCTAGATCCCGGTTATGATACACCTTATTGGCGATCTCAACTAATTCGCTAATACCTTTCCCCAAAAACCCATCTAATCTCTGTATTTTGTTCCGTATATCCCTCTGTGATTGACCAACAAATGAAGAGTTAATTAACCTCTGGTTTTCCGCTGCCTCAGGGTCAATAGGACTATACATTCTGTATGCATCCAGCAACCTTTCCAAAAATGTACTTGGGGATTCTTTAATTTCTTGTACCACATCCGCTATCTTCCCCATGTTTGTGGGTTTCTTTCCTCCCGCTTTAACACCCATTATTACCGCTGTTCTGTACGTCTGCAGATGGGCAATACCTTCCGGGGTGTTGTACGGCCACTTGGGATCTGATTTGGGGTAATTGTGACGGGACGGCCGCCACTACGCTGTAGCGCAGTACAACCGTTCAAGTGTTTATTTATTTGTGTGTATTAAAAGTTCATTAGCCCTTATTTTTATAAGTACCCAATGTGATTTTCCCCGTTTTATATATGCCAGTTAACTAAAGGTTTCTGATGTCTGTGTGTTATTCCTGTATAGTGTAGATCTCTGTATTAGTACCTGCTATTGTGTAAATTCTCTCAGTAAGAGATTCCTTTTGTTTACGTGCTTTCTCTTCCCCCATTCTCCATTGTTTGACGGTCCTGGGTAGTTAATCTGATTTGTGCAGTTATCTGCTTGATTGTATGTAAATGAGGTTGGTGGTTGAGTGTATCTCTGTGTTGTGTAATAAATGGTCAGTTCTATTCTGACCAAGCTTGAAGTCACGACTCATGTTTTGGAGTACCAGGAATCTTCTGCCCGCTGTGCCAAGGAAAGGCTCCAGGTCTACAGTTTTGGCTTATTTCTGGGGGTGCTAGTCAGGCTCTCTATAGGCACCGGGCCTTGAGCTGAGGCTAAGGTACAAGAGAAAGGTGTGAGAGTCACGAGGAGAAACTGGGTGTCCAGCGAGGAAGCAGCATTTGGCAGATGTGACCCAGTCTGGGTACAGAGATCTGTTACATTGGTGGCAGCGTGTGGGATGCTTCCTACAGTCTAAGGACATCCAAAGCATCACCAGGATTCGATATCCAGACGGTGCGGCAGAAGCGAAAGTTGGCAGGCAGCGTGGGATCAGCTGAGACCAGACAAGCAGGGGAGATACAGCCGCTGGCTTGACCCCGTTCTCAGCCACCGCGACACGCCGAGCGTCTGGAGTAGACATCATCCAGGGGGAGAATCTGAGACAGACAGCCCAGCAGGGGAGAGATACAGCCGCTGGCTTGACCCCTGGCTCAGACACCCCTCCGGGTTCGAGAGGTGGACAGCACAACACCAGCAATGCGGTGACCCTGTATGCAGCACAGCGCTAACGAAGGGCTGAAGCGCAGCACGGTCCTGAAAGAACTGTTAAAAGCCAGAGGCAAGGCGCGCCGGAGGCAAGACGAAAGCGGTCATCATCGGTCGGAGAACTGAATGGAGGAGACGACGACCGCAACAGCGTGGCTCCCTCTGAGGGCTCCGACACCTCAGAATGGAGGCGAGAGGTGCAGTGGCGGCTGGCCCTATATGGAACGTACCCCTCCGCCGAAATCATCGGGAGGGTCCTGGCCGACACAGACAAGCTCCGCCAGGCAGCGATGCAGCAAAGGTCCGGGGGGTCGCTGTCCCCCCAAGGCAGTACCGGACCCCCCAAACAGAAAATACCGTTCGCGGCGTTCAAGCTCTTCCCAGAGGGGAGTGAAGACATCGACGGGTTCCTGCAGGATTTCGAGAGGCAATGTGCCCTGCAGGAGGTGGCGGTCCGAGACTGGGTACCCATCCTGGCGAGCAAATTGACCGGCAGGGCGGCCGAAGCCTATCGGGCGGTGGCGGACGAAGACTGTATGGTGTACGAGTGGGTCAAGGAACATCTGCTGGCCCGCTATGCACTCACCCCGGAGGCGTATCGAGTCCGATTTCGAACCTTAAGAAGGGGCACTCAGGACTCTTATGCAGAGTGGGGACACAGGATGCAGCAGGCGCTCCGTAGCTGGATACAGGGGTGCCAAGCTACCCAACCGGACCAGATCATCCAGCTGCTATTACAGGAGCAGTTCTACAACTACTCTCCTCCAGAGGTCCGGGACTGGGTACGAGACCGGCGCCCCCTCACCCTGTCTGAAGCCACCCGCCTTGCTGACGAGTACCAGGACACCAGGCGAGTAGCCCCTCCGGTCATCCGAGCCCCACCTCCCCACTTCCATCCAGCGCCACAGTTACGCCCTGCTCCCCTCGAACGAGCACCCAGGCCTCTGGCACCCCCCACCCCGGCTCCTCGGGTAGGACCCCGGTGCTATGGGTGTAACCAGATCGGACACATACGGGACCGTTGTCCCCTGAACACCCACCGTCCGGCACCGTCCCGGGCAGCGCACCCACCGAGCCGAGCGGCGGCATACTGTTGCCATCAGGAACCAGAACCCACAGCCGCCCTCGAGGAAGACTGGAGCATCCTGCATGAGGCCGACCCAGTGCAAGCAGCCGCGCAGGACAACCATCAACACCATCGCCAACAAGTCTGGGTGAATGGACAACTTGCCAGCGGTCTGCGAGACACCGGTGCAACCCTTACCCTGGCACAGCCCCATCTTATCCACTCGGCTGCTTCAACCGGGTATTCGGTGGCCGTCATAGTCGCTGGCGGCCATGTGTATCGAATCCCTACGGCCCGTGTCCATTTAGATTGGGGCACGGATGCCCGGGACGTGGAGGTCGGGGTCATGAAGAATCTACCGTCCGAGGTCTTACTTGGCAACGACCTGGGACTGCTGACCTCCACCTTTGAGGACCCTCATCATCCTCATCCTGGCGGGGTATGCCCCATTACCACCCGCAACCAAGCACGGAAGGCTCCACACACCGACTCCGAGGGGACCATGGTAAGCCAGACCAGACCAACACCCCCCCCTTGGCCCTGACAACACCCCTGCCCTGACCTGGGATTCCCCGACGGACTTTGCCCAAGCCACCCAGGACGATATTACCCTTGCCCCATACCGACAACAAGCAGGGAGGGACCCGGGAGGGTTAGGGGAGGTGAGATTTGCCTGGGACCAAGGGAAGCTGTAGAGGACATCGGGGGGATGAGCCGGGGAATAGACCGAGTACCCCACAGGCAGCTGGTAGTGCCGGCGAAATATCGGCGCGATCTGTTAAGGATCGCGCATGATATTCCCCTTGCGAGCCATCTCGGGCACCGGCGGACATTACACCGCCTGACCCAGAGCTTCTTTTGGCCCGAATTATCAGGGGAGGTTAGGGACTACTGTCGGACGTGCGAGGTGTGCCAGCGAGTAGGGAAGCGGGGGGACGCCAAGAAAGCTCCCCTGAGACCCTTGCCCATAGTGGGAGAACCTTTTAGACGGGTGGCGGTGGATCTGGTAGGACCTTTGGCAGTGCCTAACCCTACGGGCAAGAAGTATATTTTGACCATAGTGGACTACGCCACCAGGTACCCCGAAGCCGTGGCCCTCGGGATATCCATGCAGAGACCGTTGCCGGAGCTCTGCTGCAGATATTCTCCAGGGTCAGATTTCCCCAGGAAATCCTGTCTGACCAGGGCACACAATTTACGGCCGAGGTGACACAGCAGCTCTGGAGACTGTGCGGGATTAAACCCCTGTACAGCTCCCCTTACCACCCGCAGACCAACGGGCTCTGCGAGCAGTTCAACGGGACCCTCAAACAGCTTCTCCGCACCTTTACCATGTCCCATAAGGACTGGGAACGCCATCTGCCCCACCTTCTGTTTGCGTACCGGGAGGTACCCCAGGAAGCCACAGGCTTCTCTCCCTTTGAGCTACTGTACGGCCAGAGAGTCCGAGGCCCCTTGGACTTGCTCCGGGAGCACTGGGAAGGTGCTCTGGCCGAGGAGGGGACCTCGGCCATAGATTTTGTGCTTGAGTTTAGGGACCGGCTGCAGGAATTGACCGCCCTGGTACGGGACAATCTCCAAGCGGCCCAAACCAAGCAAAAGAGGTGGTATGACCTGTCGGCTAGGGACCGCACCTTCCAGATAGGGCAGAAAGTATTAGCCCTCCGACCGGTCAAACAAAATAAGTTGCAGGCAGCCTGGGAAGGACCCTACAAAATCATAGAAAAGATCTGCGATACCACCTTCACCGCAGCCAGATGTTCAGATGAAAGGATACACAGAACCTTTCATGTGAACATGCTGAAACCGTTTTTCGAAAGGGAAGAGGCAGTAGCCGCCATCTGCCTGCCGGACGCGGGGGATCTGGAGGATCTCCCCCTGCCGGTACTGCCCGGGGATCCAAGCGCCCAGGGGGTAGCTGATGTCCGGCTGGGCGAGGGGCTCACCCCACCACAAGGAACAGGCTCAGCAGGTGCTACAGGAGCACCGAGACCTGTTCTCATCCCGTCCCGGCTATACCTCCGTAGCCCTGCATCGGGTCGATACCCAGAGTCAAGCCCCTTTGCGGCAGATGGCGTACCGAATTCCCGATGCAGTGAGAGATGGGATGCAGAAAGAGATCCATGAGATGTTGGATCTAGGGGTAATAGAACCCTCCGAGAGCCCCTGGGCCTCCCTGGTGGTTCTAGTACCCAAGAAGGATGGCACTACCAGGTTCTGTGTGGACTATAGAAAGTTAAATGACCACACTGTCACTGACGCATACCCCATGCCCCGAGTCGACAAGCTCCTAGACCGGATTGCCCAGGGAAACTTTCTCACCACCATTGACCTATGTAAGGGGTACTGGCAGATTCCCCTTGCCGAGGAAGGTGTGCTGAAATCGGCATTCATCAATCCGTTTAGCTTATACCAATTTCGGGTTATGCCATTCGGGATGAAGAATGCCCCAGCCACTTTCCAACGCATGGTGGATCGGCTGCTAGAGGGGATGCAAGACTTTACCAGCGCCTACCTTGATGACATAGCCATCTTCAGCAACACCTGGGGGGAACACTTACAGCATTTACGGGCCGTACTGGACCGCCTTGGCACCGCCGGTCTGACCATAAAACCAGACAAGTGCCACGTCGGCATGTCCGAGGTCCAGTACCTGGGCCACCGGGTGGGCTGCGGAAGGCAGCGCCCAGAACCCGCCAAGGTTGAAGCTGTTGCCCAGTGGCCCACTCCCCGCACCAAGACCCAGGTGTTAGCCTTTCTAGGTATGGCAGGATACTACCGCCGCTTCGTCCCCAACTACAGCGCCATTGCCAAACCCCTGACTGACCTGACCCACAAGAACCTTCCCCGACAGGTACTGTGGTCCCCTGAGTGTGAAGAAGCCTTCCAGCAGCTCAAGCAAGCCTTAGTGGAAGCCCCCGTGTTGACTGCTCCTGATTCCACTAAACGTTTTGTTGTCCACACAGACGAATCTATGTTCGGATTGGGAGCAGTGCTGAGCCAGGTCGGTGAAGACGGGCACGACCACACGGTTGCCTACATCAGCCGGAAACTTTTACCCAGGGAGGTGGCTTATGCGGCCATCGAGAAGGAGTGCCTTGCCCTGGTATGGGCACTGAAGAAGTTGCAACCGTATTTGTATGGGCGCTCCTTCACGGTCCTCACGGACCACAATCCCCTGGTATGGCTGAACCGGGTGGCCGGGGACAACGGCAGGCTCTTGCGGTGGAGCCTGGCCCTCCAGCCCTTCAATTTCACCATCCAGTATCGGCCTGGGAAGCAAAATGGCAATGCGGACGGACTATCCCGCCAGACTGAGCTTGAAACTTAGGGTGGGTGGGGGCCATGGACATCCCCAAGCGGACCCGAAGAGGGTCTCACCGGGTCTGCCATCTGGTAACTTGGGGGAGATATGTGACGGGACGGACACCACTACGCTGTAGCGCAGTACAACCGTTCAAGTGTTTATTTATTTATGTGTATTAAGTTTGTTAGCCCTTATTTTTATAAGTATCCAATGTGATTTTCCTCGTTTTATATATATGCCAGTTAACTAAAGATTTCTGATGTCTGTGTGTTATTCCCTGTATAGTGTAGATCTCTGTATTAGTACCTGCTATTGTGTAAATTCTCTCAGTAAGAGATTCCTTTTGTTTACGTGCTTTCTCTTCCCCCATTCTCCATTGTTTGACGGTCCTGGGTAGTTAATCTGATTTGTGCAGTTATCTGCTTGATTGTATGTAAATGAGGTTGGTGGTTGAGTGTATCTCTGTGTTGTGTAATAAACGGTCAGTTCTATTCTGACCAAGCTTGAAGTCACGACTCATGTTTTGGAGTACCAGGAATCTTCTGCCCGCTGTGCCAAGGAAAGGCTCCAGGTCTACAGTTTTGGCTTATTTCTGGGGGTGCTAGTCAGGCTCTCTATAGGCACCGGGCCTTGAGCTGAGGCTAAGGTACAAGAGAAAGGTGTGAGAGTCACGAGGAGAAACTGGGTGTCCAGCGAGGAAGCAGCATTTGGCAGATGTGACCCTGTCCGGGTACAGAGATCTGTTACAGTAATGTTCCTCTGCCCACGCTTCTGGCTGGGTATTAGCATCTGCTACAGCCTGGGCGAGTAAAATCCCGGACGAGCCCCCAAGAAATGTAGCCGGAATCAGACAGGTTCACTTTCAGGACGGCGCCGGACCGGACACAAGCAAGGATTGTCTGAACACGAGTCTCTTCAGGAAAGGCAAACTTTATTGTGTCGTCACACAAATGCTCACACAGGATTGAATCGCAAAGAGTGAGCCCCGTCTCCCCCCGAACAAGGGGTCTTATACCCCAAAATACGTAATTAGGTACATCCCAATTAGCCCACCTCCCGATGACACTTTATTCCACCCCACGTGGGTTAATACCTCCCATCGTTAGTACAAAGAAATTCCATACATTGGTAATAAATTGGCAAATGTCGTGTTAGTCTGACAATCTGTGATTTGCTGCTGCACTCGATCTGGGCCGTGCCCCACCTCCCTAAAGGCTGTGTTTGTGTTATAGATAAGAGCACGGCCTGGTTTCTACGCTCTCTTTGTTTTATTGCGGGTCTATGTGACCTTGTAGTATCCATCCGTCTTTCCTGTCTTTCCGTGCCAAGAGCTGGCCGGATTCTTCCTCATTTTATTGCTAGTTCTCCTAATCAACCACATTCCTAAGATTCTATGTAAGCTTCATTTCTATCATCTACAAAAATCTACTCTAGTTATTTGCTAGTGAACCAATATTCTGAACAAGATGGCCGCTTGGCTCATAATAGTGACCATCTTCCAGCCTGATTCCACTTCATTACTTCAATCACAGTAACTTCCAAATTCAATATATATATTTGTATATCATTGCAACAAACACTTTAGGATAAATTCTATCCTTTTATCAGACTCTTCTTTATGATATTTCTATACTGCAGATTAGAAATATTTTTGAAGATTCCAGATCTAACGTACCGTTTGACTGAGATAAATCTCAGTCTATATCTCCACTATTTGCTTTCCATACATTACCTGTCCAGTCTGGATTCAGCGTTTCTGAAATCCTCTTAGTGATTAATTCGGTTCGATTGGCCGTTCGAAAGTTCACGAACTTCAAACTTTTTGAAATGTTCGCCAAAAGTTGAAAAAAAAAAATTGATTTTTATTTAATACTTAAAAAATCCTAAAAAATCTAAAAATAAAGAGACTCTTTACTGCAGAATATTATAACCAATGGTTTATTAGATATTGAATTAAAACAGGAATATTTTTAACATTGAAGCCTATGGATAAAACATTCTTGTGGCTAAAACATCAGGCAGACGAGGCCCTCTAATCAGGCACTGTAGAGGGCAGCCCGCCGGAGCCTCCCTCCCAAAGACCCCTTGAGGAGCCAAGCGGCCGCAAGATTACAGAGCTGCGACTTTGGGGGCTGGCCAGCCGGGCGCATGTGGCAGAGATGTGGCGCAGGGACTCCAGGGAGAGAGCCACGGCAGACCCCCCTTCCCCACAACCAGGATCCAGGGAGCCCCCACTGACCACCAGGCTAAGGTAAGGTGACACATTTTTAAAAAAAAGTAAAATCCGAGGACATTTTTAAATGTCCCCAGCAACATAAAATAAAACCTTTTTTTCTTTCTTTCTAATACTCACCTGATTCCTGGATCCACAAACTGTAGAGGTGCTGCCCGGCAGTGTGCGGAACCATATGCTGCATTAATTATACGGTAAGGCTGGGTTCACACCTGCGTTTTTTTTACGTGCGCAATACGTGCGTTTTTTAACACGTGTATCGTGCAAACGTAAAAAACATGCGAACGCGCATTGCAGCGCATTCACGGCCATAGACTGCACAGTGAACGTGCTGCTATACGCCCCAAAGAAGCTCCTGTACTTCTTTGGGCGTAGGACATTTTACAGCGCGTTCCTGCGTGCTGTAAAAAGCCCTGGTATGAACGGGTCCCATAGCAAATAATGGAATTTCCCTGTTTATGCGTTTTACAGCGTGCAGGAACGCGCTGTAAAACGCTTAGGTGTGAACCGGGCCTTAAGGTGCTGCCTGGCAGTGTGAGGATTCATATGCTGCATTAATTCCTCTTCTTACAAATTTGGTTACTTAACCCGTTTGCGTTTGGATTGTAATATTGTGACATCCAGGGCCCCAGGTGGCGATCGGGGGGGCCCTGGACGCATGGTGCCACCAGCTGGCTGAATGCCAGGAGCTCCGGTGGCACCCGGTGCAGCTGTGAGAGATCAGGGGGCAGGGCACGGCGTGATGATGCAGAGCCGCCGGGACTGGTGTGCGCCAATTCTCACCATATACAGTAGCGCAGTACTAGTGCCTAAACGTTGTTGAGCTGGTTTTGTTATAATAATAACTCTCGCTCTGTGCCACTGTCTGGTATATTCCGCTGCTTATTACTGCTGGTGTGCTTCCATCCTGCCATACACTATAGTGCAGTAATATTTGGGTGCACTGCCACTGACGCCTATATTACCAGATTCATATAATATTAATATTGGACTGCAGGGTCCAACCCTGCACTCTTCCACAATACCAGAGGGGTTACTTACGGTGTGAAGGCACTTGCTGCCACCAAAGGCACAATAGTTGAGTGCACTGCCACTGACGCCTATATTACCAGATTCATATCATTTTAATATTTGACAGCAGGGTCCAACCCTGCACTCTTCCACAATACCACAGAGGGGTTACGGTGTGACGGCACTGTTGCCGACACTAAAGGCCCAATTTTAAAGCACCTATTGTTACTTTCATCCAAAACCTGCATAAGTTTCACCATAATTTAGCCAAAAAATCACTAAACTTGTTCTGCATGTCCTAAAATGTCTTTTCATACAGGCTGCCGCCCCAAGCAGTTGTTTATGAATAGATTTAAAAACAAAAACACGGTTTTTATTTTTAAATGTGTCTATACATCCTAGAAATCCGCCACTTCACGGGCAGGTTATGGGGACCTCCTAGGCACGATATTTGAAGGAATTTTTCGTTTTTATTTTTAATCCTTATTTCATGGAAAACTCACTGTTCCTTTATAAACGTTTTTTTTTAAAACCTTTTTTCCTTGTTTCCTGTCCCCCAGGGCACTACCCGGACCGTCATATACCTTTTATGGCAAATATCTAGCATATATGCCCCCTTGGAGGGCACTCTAAAATTCGAACTTTCGAGTCCCATTGACTTGCATTGAGTTCGGTTCGTGTTCGAACTCGAACTTTTGAAATTGTTTGAATGCGAACCGAACACGGGGGTGTTCGGCTCATTCCTAGTGATTAGGGATGAGCCGAACACCCCCGAGTTCGGTTCGCATAAGAACTCGAACTTTTCAAAAGTTCGAATTCGAACTCGAACACGAACTCAATACAAGTCAATGGGACTCAAAATTAGATTTTTAGAGTGCCCTCCAAGAGGGCATATATGCTAGATATTTGCCATAAAAGGTGTATGGGGGTCCAGGTAGTGCCCTGGGGGACAGGAAACAAGGACAAAAAGTAAAAAAAAAAAACGTTTTTAAAGGGACAGTGAGTTTTCCATGAAATAAGGGTTAAAAATAAAAACGAAAAATTCCTTCAAATATCGTGCCTAGGAGGTCCCCATATCCTGCCCGTGAAGTGGCGGATTTCTAGGATGTATAGAAACATTTAAAAACAATGTCCGGGTCCGGGTAGTGCCCTGGGGGACAGGAAACAAGGACAAAAAGTTTTAAAAAATAAGTTTTTAACCCCCTTCACTGCTGACGACGTGTGGGACACGTCCTCCGTTACTCCCGCTGTATGCTGAGGAGGACGTGTCACGTCATCAGCTTTGCGGGACCCCCGGCAGAGATACTCACCTCTCTGTCTGGGGTCCTGCGGCGTTCTGACTTCAGCGTCCTCAGACGCTGAAGTCAAGCTCCTCCCGATGTAAATGACGTCATCGCGCCATGCGCAATGACGACATTTCCAGGTGACCCCCCGGCAATGCAAGGAGATCACCTGGAAGGGAGGGGGGGGGGATCCGTTTGGATCCCTCTCCCTCCCGATCGGGAGGTCCCACAAAAAAAAAAAACAGGCACTGCTAAAAAGGAGAGAGTCTCCCCTTTTAAGCGGTGCCTGGCTTTAACCCCTTAGGCACCGGGTCGCACTTCGGCGCCTTGCGGCACCAAAGTGCGGCCTAGCTCCGGCGGGGGCCGCCATCTTGGATCGCGGCTTCACCCCCGGGTCCCCCCTCAATGCCTGACGTCCTCACGCATAGCGTGATGATGTCAGATAGCCACGGAACCCCTAGCTGCCCGAAATCCCCTGGTGGAGATAGGGGGTTCATTTGAGGGTTCACAGAGATGCTGTGAGGTTGTGTATAGAGGTGCTGTGAGGCTGTGTATAGAGATGCTGATGGGGTTGTGAATAGAGATGATGTGAGGTTGTGTATAGAGATGCTGTGAGGTTGTGTATAGAGATGCTGTGAGGCTGTGTTTAGAGATGCTGATAGGGTTGTGTATAGAGATGCCGTGTATAGAGATGCTGATGGGGTTGTGTATAGAGATGCTGTTTGTGTATAGAGATACTGATGGGGTTGTGTATAGAGATGCTGTTTGTGTATAGAGATGCTGATGGGGTTGTGTATAGAGATGCTGTGTATAGAGATGCTGTGAGGTTGTGTATAGAGATGCTGATGGAGTTGTGTATAGAGATGCTGTGAAGCTGTGTATAGAGATGCTGTGAGGTTGTGTATAGAGATGCTGTGAGGCTGTGTATAGAGATGCTGTGTGGCTGTGTATAGAGATGCTGTGTATAGAGATGCTGTGAGGTTGTGTATAGAGGTGCTGTGAGGCTGTGTATAGCGATGCTGATGGGGTTGTGTATAGAGATATTGTGATGCTGTGTATAGAGATGCTGTGAGGCCGTGTTTAGAGATGCTGATGGGGTTGTGTATAGAGATGCCGTGTATATAGATGCTGATGGGGTTGTGTATAGAGATGCTGTTTGTGTATAGAGATGCTGATGGGGTTGTGTATAGAGATGCTGTGTGGCTGTGTATAGAGATGCTGTGTATAGAGATGCTGATGGGGTTGTGTATAGAAATGCTGTGAGGCTGTGTATAGAGATGCTGTGAGGCTGTGTTTAGAGATGCTGATTGGGTTGTGTATAGTTTGCCGTGTATAGAGATGCTGATGGGGTTGTGTATAGAGATGCTGTTTGTGTATAGAGATGCTGATGGCGTTGTGTATAGAGATGCTGTGAGGCTGTGTTTAGAGATGCTGTGTATAGAGATGCTGATGGGCTTGTGTATAGAGATGCTGATGGGGTTGTGTATAGAGATGCTGATGGGGCTGTGTTTAGCGATGCTGATGGGGTTGTGTATAGAGATATTGTGAGGCTGTGTATAGAGATGCTGTGAGGCCGTGAATAGAGATGCTGTGAGGCTATGTATAGAGATGCTGTGAGGCCGTGTTTAGAGATGCTGTGAGGCCGTGTTTAGAGATGCTGTGAGGCCGTGTTTAGAGATGCTGATGGGGTTGTGTATAGAGATGCCGTGTATATAGATGCTGATGGGGTTGTGTATAGAGATGCTATTTGTGTATAGAGATGCTGGTGGGGTTGTATATAGAGATGCTGTGTGGCTGTGTATAGAGATGCTGTGTATAGAGATGCTGATGGGGTTGTGTATAGAGATGCTGATGGGGTTGTGTATAGAGATGCTGTGAGGCTGTGTTTAGAGATGCTGTGAGGCTGTGTTTAGAGATGCTGATGGGGTTGTGTATAGAGATGCTGTTTGTGTATAGAGATGCTGATGACGTTGTGTATAGAGATGCTGTGAGGCTGTGTTTAGAGATGCTGTGTATAGAGATGCTGCGAGGTTGTGCAGAGATGCTGTGTTTAGAGATGCTGATGGGGTTGTGTATAGAAATGCTGTGTATAGAGATGCTGATGGGGCTGTGTATAGAGATGCTGTGAGGTTGTGTATAGAGATGATGTGAGGCTGTGTATAGAGATGCTGATGGGGCTGTGTATAGAGATGCCTTGTGGCGCCGAAGTGCAGCCTAGCTCCGGTGGGGGCCGCCATCTTGGATGGCGGCTCCACCCCGGGTCCCCCCTCACTTCCTGATGTCCTCACGCATAGCGTGATGACGTCAGATAGCCGGGGAACCCCTAGCTGCCCGGAATCCCCTTGTGGAGATAGGGGGTTAATTTGAACCCCGATATCTCCAGAACCGTGGCAGCTAGGGAGTCATGGAGGGTGTCAATCGAAAGGCCTGAGCATGATACCCAACATGACCAGGTATAAAGTAAAGAAAAATAAAAAAAACATGTATTTTTTGTGTGTTATTTTTATTAATGCAGCAATATTGTTCACATTTCAATTATAATGTGAACGATGATGCTGCACTAATGATTTTTTTCTATGGGGTGTGTTCGCTAAAAATCACGTAATTCCCCCCACAAAATGTAACAAGTCCCCATTTCAAATTTTTGTTCAAGCGCACCCCATAGAAAACATAACCGCAAATGCTCATGTGCTAAGATGTGAAAAAAAAACACTTTACACACTGCAGATGAATTAAAATTCAATTTTTATTGCATTTTTGTCATAATATACAGGCAGGACATGATGTATACATATAAAAATTATATATTATGAATCTGCAGAGTCTGACGGAAAGAACGATATCTAATATGTCTGGGTCATTTAATAGAATGTGGCTTCAAATCGCGTTTAAACATGATGAACGAAAGCGGTAAAAATGAGCTGAGCACACAGCAGTGAAATGCAGGGTTAAGGGGTTAAACAGCATATCAGAGGAAGATTTAGTAGAGAAATGAACACTTCTCAGAAGCACAGGTGTTGTTTGATACATGTTCAGATCAGGAGACACCACACCCTCAGTTCCTCAGTCTACAGACAATGTATCAAATTCATCAGACCAGACTTATTAAAAGCACATGTTATTTCCAAACACTAATTAAACACCTGTTGTTTACTCGGTTTGAGAACACAGGTCATTTAGAGGTGAGAATCTTTGCATGTAGACATTATTTGTTAATTCAATATCTAATAAACCGTTGCCTATAATATTCTGCAGTAAAGAGTCTCTTTTTATTTCTAGATTTTTTAGTATTTTTTAATCATTTTTTATACTTTTTTCAAATTATTATTTTTTTCGAACTCGAACCAAACACGCCGAAAAAAATTCGAAGTTCGCGAACTTGCAAACGGCCAAAGTTCGAATCGAACTCCGAACTGATCGAACCAAACAGCTCATCCCTACTAGTGATTAGTGGATATAATGAATTTTGTAGAGTATGTGAGAATATATGAGATATTATAATGTGTTAGAAATTTGTTTGCATCTTAACTTCTTTGTCTTTGAGTTTTCTCCTTGAGCTACTCGTAGAATAATTTGAGAGAGTGACTGCATGAGAGTAAAAAAAAAAATTGAAGTCCCGAGAGGGATAAGTGAAATGTAATCTGAGTTGGAATGAAGAGAGTGATCTCAATGAAATTGTGGAATGAAGTGCCGAATGACTGAATGCTTGAATGCCCTCCACTCATTGTGTTCTGTTTAGTTAGAGAAATTCCACGTCATTTATTAAGTACCTCCCTACTTAGCATATAGTGTTATGTCTATGTAACCCTATATAAACTCCAGAACTGTAAACCTATACTACACCACAAGATGGCAGTGTTGTTTTTCAAATAAAAATATCACAAATTGAATTTAAATTCCTTATCTGAGGTCAGAGGTCAATCTCTCTTAACAAAGGACCTTCTAATACACACCAGACAGTGCGTCTGTCCTGCCATATTTGATTTTATATTTCTTCATCTCTATCCATTTCAAGGTTGTCTTATCAGTTACATCCCTGTACAGTTAAATCATCTTACATTTAAAACAGCTTATTTCTATTTTTCAGTAACTACTGTTATAATATAATATTTCTTAATATTATTTTCTGTTCTACTATTATAGAAAATATTGATTATAAGAATATATTTTTGTGGATAGCATAGATACTTACATATATTCTAAACCTTAAATATATTTCTTTACCAGAAAAGAAAATATCTTTAATTAAAGAAAAACAGACCGATAAATTGTCTTTGACGTGTCTGGCACTTAGGCTCGGCATATATCATATAAAGATATTTTATATCGTCTATAGCATCATAGTCTAGCAATTAGACATACATAACTTTTCTAGTTTACTTTAATAGGTTTTACCTTCAAATGAACTTATAAAAAAAATCTCTGAGTTCATTCTAAAACTAGGTTAATATTGAGAAAGACTTTACATATAAAAGTATAGATATACAATTAAACAAGATGGCTACAGGCATCCATTTTGTTTTTCTCTAAAAATACCTGACAGAACCCCCCTTTGGTTTCATCTTATTTCTAGGTTAATTTAGACTATAAATTAAAATGGAAGCATGCAATATTTTCCACACTTAACCAAAAATTACGCTAGGTTTCTACATTTCGCAACACGTCTTTCTTCTTTCATCCATTAAATAATTGAAGATGCAGTGTTTTTAAACTTCAATGTACAATCATCCAAACAGTTAGAAACATAATTACTATACATATTACAATTTCTGCAACATTAGGCCTATAGGAAACAGATAGCAATTGATGATCAAACTGTGAATACATAGGAGTATAAATCGTTAGATTATCTTTCTTTATTAGAAGTTCAATGGTATGATCAGGCTTGTTCTCTAGCAGAAATTTCAAATCTGGATTTATAGGTATCTCTCGTCCTTGGAATGCATCAATGATTTGTATCTCATCATACCAGACGTCATTTCCGACTGGATAGAGAGTAATTTCGCCGATAACAACTCTTTTACGAGTTTCACTGGAGTAAGTATTAACACTTTCATGTTTTGTACCAGATCCTTCTGGTAAACATTCGCTTCTCTTTCTGTAGTAAAACAGCGGTTGCAATGAGAAATGCAGCAAATCTTTTCTACCAGTTGTTCTTGTATACAGCAATCAACGGTTTCCTTGCGTTATCCAGCATTTCTTTCACACTTGCTTGAGCTTGATTCACATGGAATTTTGTACCACTCTCAGAATCCCAGAAGTTTGAAATCAGAAACCTTTTACTTTCTTTCAAGAAAACCTTTTACTTTCTTTTTTTGGATCTAGGCTCACAAAAATCTTTTGATTTAACACTCTCCTTTCCGTCAGAAGAAATCCAGTCGCGTCTTGGATTATGATGCCAGAGGACGGTCCTGGTTCAATTATTGGATCTGCTCAGAATTGTGCAGAAAGCAATAGGATTACCCAGATGATCGCGATATCCTTGGTGGTCCGACTCATTTTTGCGGATTAGCGTCTCGCAAGTCCAGATTAACCATTTTTCTCTATTTAGGGTGAAAGAAAGAATATAAATAACCATTCCTAGATTTTAAACTATACACTAGTCAGCTTTCCTTAAACATAACTAGTGATCTCACTCAAATTCCCTATAGATACTCTTATCTCCGATTAAATTTTAATTAACCGTACGGATCTAGTCTTCTTACTAACTTGAGTTAAACATCTGAATGCTGGGAAGAATTATCACATGTTAATAAAAACAATCACTTCCAATGATACCAGTCTTCTGCTGGTCCATCTTCACACATTCTGAGTTGAGATCTAGGATGACAATCATGCAATTGAGTGTGGCAGTTTTATTTCTTATAGAAATACATAACATAAATTTTCCAATAACATTATGACTGTCTCCTTCATTATCTAGATCTGTTATCCACTCATCTTGTGGATTTGGGTATCTGATCACTTTAAGGCTAGCCATCTTATTCAGCAGCTCCCTACTGATGTAGCTATTTTCCTGGCGCAAATCTAGCTTAGCCATTTCTCTCTAGCTAAACTATTTACACGTATAGGGAAAAATACCTCTTCATTTATCTTCTCAATTTCAGTTAAGAATTCAGAATGGTCACTATATATCATACATATATCGCAAATTCTCTCAGGGGGAACACATATGGTGTTATCCTCCTGCTCACCTAGAGTCAGGCGCTTTGGCCTTAAGAAAGAGATATCAGGTGTCTGGCTATTTCTGAAATGGACTTCAATAGAGTCAGGCCTTTCCTCAATCACGTGGCAGTTTTGCTGAGCGTGATGGGATTGGGATCTATTGTAGCTAACTGGAACATTTACTTGGGACCAAATAACCTCATTGATAAAATCAATGATTGGATTTAACCTTTTAATAAGGTCCATTCCAATAATTAGGAGATTTTGGGGCAGGTCCACGATAACCGTTAGATGCCGAATTACTTTATTCTCCAAATTAAAATCCAATTTAGCTATGCCCAGAACTTTCAGAGATGTGCCACTCACACTCACTAGATTAGCATTTGATTTATCTAATCTAGGCTTCCTGGTGGACAGTTCTTGGATTTGATCAAAATAACTAGATGATACCAATGTAACTTGGCTTCCTGTATCTAGCAGAGACATTATATTTTGTGGTAAATTATCCTGTAATTCTATATTCACATAATATCGGTCTTCAATGCTATGCAATTTACAGAGAAACATATTTTACCCACAGTCTTTTCTCTCTAAGGCATGCTCTTGGCAACCGTGCTGTCAGTGTCGGATTCAGTCTTCTCAGATTGCTCGCACTTAGACTGGAGAGATAAAATACATTGTCCTTCTCTTGGCAGGGAAGGGTTATTGAATTTAAATTCCATATCTCAGGTCAGAGGTCAATCTTTCTTAACAAAGGACCTTCTAATACACACCAGTCAGTGCGTCTGTCCTGTCATATTTGATTTTATATTTCTTCATCTCTATCCATTTCAAGGTTGTCTTATCAGTTACATTCCTTTACAGTTAAATCATCTAACATTTAAAACAGCTTATTTCTATTTTTCAGTAACTACTTTTACAATATAATATTTCTTAATATTATTTTCTGTGCTACTATTATAGAATATATTGATTATAAGAATATATTTTTGTGGATAGCATAGATCCTTACATATATTCTAAACCTTAAATATATTTCTTTACCAGAAAAGAAAATATCTTTAATTAAAGAAAAACAGACCGATAAATTGTCTTTGACGTGTCTGGCACTTAGGCTCGGCATATCTATATCTATAAAACCGTTTGTCCGTCGCCGTCAACTTCTTACGCAAAGAGGAATCTGCCGGCGTGCACGAGGGGGACGGAAGAAAAAAAGCGTATCCGGTTGAAGAGCAGGCTGTGTGAAGAGGAAGCTCAGGGCTGGCCCACAGCTGATAGATGTTGTGTGTTCAAGATAACTCCTCCCCCGACTTGGCACTTCCTGCTCCCCGTGTGAGTTGCTCCCTTCCCTGCGTGTTAGGACACACACACCCTGCAAACCCCACACACACCCTGCAAACCCCACACACACACTCTGCAAACCTCCCACACACTCTGCAAACCTCCCACACACTCTGCAAACCTCCCACACACTCTGCAAACCACAGACCCTGCAAACCCCCACACACCACAAACCTCATACACACACCCTGCAAACCTCATACACCCACCCTGCAAACCACATACCCTTCAAACCTCATACCCTGCAAACCTCCTACACACCGCGCAAACCTCCCACCCACACACGCCGCACAAACCTCCCACACACCCTGCAAACCCACACACCCTGCAAACCCACACACTGCAAACCTCATACACACATCGTGCAAACCTCTCACACACCCTGCAATCCTCACCCACACCCACCCACACCCCCTGCAAACCCCCCACACACACCCTGCAAACCCCACACACACCCTGCAAACCTCCCACACACCTGGCAAACCCCCACAAACCCTGCAAACCCCCCACACACACACCCTGCAAACCCCCCACACACACCTTGCAAACCCCCACACACACACACCGTGCTGGCTGGGTGGAGTAGAGGTAACGTCACTGCTCTGCATGGAGAGTCATGGGTTCAATCCCAAAGAGCATCCTCTCCAGTAAGTGTCCTTGGGCAAGACACCTAACAGTACATACTCGCCACCCAGGACATACTTGAAAACGAGAGAAATCTCAATGTATCCTTCCTGGTAAAATCCTTTCTCAAAAAAAACCCCACACACACCTCCTGCAAACCTCCCCTACACACACTTGCAAACCCCCTACACATGCAACACCTGCAAACCCGCCCACCCATGCACCTCCTGCAACCACACACACGCAACTCCTGCAGACCTGCCCTACACACGCACCTCCTGCAAACCCTCTACACACATGCACCCCCTGCAGCCCCCCACACACGCACCTCCCGCAGTCCCCCCACACACGCACCTGCTGCAACCCCCCACACGCACCTGCTGCAACCCCCAAGCACCTCCTGGAACCCCCACACGCACCTGCTGCAACCCCCCCACATGCACCTGCTGCAAACTCCCACACACGTACCTCCTGCAAGGGGGGCCCACACATCACCCCTTGGAATTCCCCCAACACACACACCCCCTGCAACCCCCACACACACACCCCTGCAAACCTCACGCAAACCTCACACTCTGCAAACCTCGGCGCACGCACCCTGCAAACCCCCACACACCCTGCAAACCCCCACACACACTGCAGACCCCCTGCACACACCTTGCAAACCTCCCACACACAAACCCTGCAAACCTCCCCACACACACACACCTTGCAAACCTCCCACACACACCCTGCAAACCCCCACAAACACACCCTGCAAACCTCACACACACCGTGCCGGCTGGGTTGAGTAGAGGTAACGTCACTGCTCTGCATGGAGAGAGCCTGTGGCTGCATGGAGAGAGCCTGTGGAGTCATGGGTTTGATCCCAGCGAGCAACCTCTCCAGTAAGTGTCCTTGGGCAAGACACCGAACGGTTAGGGATGAGCCGAACACCCTCGAGTTCGGTTCACGTTCGAACTTGAACTTTCCAAATGTTCGAACTCGATACAAGTCAATGGGGCTGAAAGTTCTATTTTTAGAGCGCCCTCCAAGAGGGCATATATGCTAGATATTTGCCATAAAAAGTGTATGGGGGTCCGGGTAGTGCCCTGGGGGACAGGAAACAAGGACAAAATGTTAAAAAAAAAAACGTTTTTAAAGGGACAGTGAGTTTTCCATGAAATAAGGGTTAAAAATAAAAACGAAAAATTCCTTCAAAGATCGTGCCTAGGAGGTCCCCATAACCTGGCCATGAAGTGGCGGATTTCTAGGATGTATAGAAACACTTAAAAACAAAAAAATTACGTTTCAAAAGACGGTAAATGCTTTTCCTTTAATCTATCCATAAACAACTGCTTGGGACAGCAGTCTGTATGAAAGGAGGAGACATTTTCGGACACGTAGAAAAAGTTTAGTGATTTTTCGGCTAAATTATTGTGAAACTTATGCAGGCTTTGGATGAAAGTAACAATAGGTGCTTTAAAATTGGGCCTTTAGCGTCGGCAACTTAGCCGTCACACCGTAACCCCTCTGTGGTATTGTGGAAGAGTGCAGGGTTGGACCATGCGGTCAAATTTTAAAATGATATGAATCTGGTACAGGCGTCAGTGGCAGTGCACCCAAATATTTTGCCTTTGGTGGCAGCAAGTGCCTTCACACCGTAACCCCTCTGAGGTATTGTGGAAGAGTGCAGTGGTGGACCCTGCGGTTCAATATTAAAATTATATGAATCTGGTGTAGGCGTCAGTGGCAGTGCACCCAAATATTGTGCTTTTGGTGCCAGGCCTGCAAGTATTATCATACAGTAACCCCTCTGTGGTATTGTGGAAGAATGCAGGGGAGGACCTTGCGGTCCTATATTAAAAAGATATGAATTAGGGATGTGCGTTTCGGGTTTTGGAATTTCGGAATTTTCACGAAATTTCCCGATTCGTGCATTCGGATTCGACCGATTTTACGAAAATTTTCAGATCCCAAATCGGCAGATCCGAAACAGTTACGAAACGAAGCGAAAATTTGTTTGGAATTTTCGAATGGACTAGAAATGTGTAAAATCGAAAATCATTTTCGTTCCATTCGTAATTTCGGCTCCATTCCTGATTTCGGTTCCATTTCAGTAATTTCGGACAATGTATTTTTTGGTTATATCGCTGATTCTGTAATTTTGTATCATTCCCATCTCAATGTATCCTGCTTGTAAAACATGAGAAATCTCAATGTATCCTTCCTGGAAAACCAGAGAAATCTCAATGTATCCTTCTTGTAAAACATGAGAAATCTCAATGTATCCTTCTTGTAAAACATGAGAAATCTCAATGTATCCTTCTTGTAAAACATGGGAAATCTCAATGTATCCTTCTTGTGAAACATGATAAATCTCAATGTATCCTTCTTGTGAAACCTGAGAAATCTCAATGGCAGAATTATCGTATCGACAGAATTATCGTATCGACAGAAATATCGGATCCGAAAAAACATTAGTTTACGTCAAAACGAATACACACTTTGAAACGAGGAGCACAGACGTTCCGAAAAACACAAAAATTTCCGAAATTACGAAAAGTCGATACGAAAAACGAAACGAACACGAAACGAACCGAAACGACCCGAAAATAAAATCGGTGCACAAGTCTAATATGAATCTGTTAAAGGCGTCAGTGCACCCAGATATTGTGCTTTTGGTGCCAGGCCAGCAAGTGCATTCATACAGTAACCCGTCTGTGGTATTGTGGAAGAATGCAGGGGTGGACCATGTGGTCCTATATTAAAAAGATATGAATCTGGTAATTGGCGTCAGTGCACCCAGATATTGTGCTTTTGGTGCCAGACTGTCAGGCCAGCAAGTACTATCATACAGTAACCCCTCTGTAGTATTGTGGAAGAATGCAGGGGTGGACCTTGCGGTCCTATATTAACCCCTTAGTGACCGCGGACGTACCATGTACGTCATGGCCGCGGGTCTCTTTTAGACCCGCTGACGTACATGGTACGTCCTGCGGTCTTTTGAGCGCTGGCAGCGATCGGATCGCTTCCAGCAGCTCAAACGCCATTGCAGGCTGCCTGGGAGTCCAGGCATCCATGCAATGGCGGTTAGAAGTGCCGGGGCACCTTGTGATCGCTCCCCGGGAGCGATCAACATCCGGTTTCACCGGAGAGGTGCCCGGCACTTCTAGAGAGCGCTGGAAGCGATCGGATCGCTTCCAGCAGCTCCAGGGCCATTGCACGCTGCCTGGGAGTCCAGGCATCCGTGCAATGGCGGACAGAAGTGCCGGGGCCCCTTGTGATCGCTCCCCGGGAGCGATCAACATCTGGTTTCACCGGAAAGGTGCCCCGCACTTCTACAGAGCGCTGGAAGCGATCGGTATCGCTTCCAGCTGCTCTGAGTATATTGCAGGGATGCCTCGACATCGAGGCATCCTTGCAATATGGTTACCTGCCGCCGGTCCGTCTGTGATCGCTCCCCCCGAGCGATCACTTCCGGTAGCGGCAGGAAGTACTGAGTGCCACGAGGTATCGTGTCACTCAGTACAAAAAAGATCACATAAGTGATCAGGTGCTCTGCTGGGTGCCTCGAGGGATCAAGGCACCCAGCAGACTAAAAAAAGTGTAAAAAAAGAAAACAAAATGTAAAATAAATGAATAAAATAAAATAAAAGTGACAGCCAAGATGGCGCTGCCCTTCTAAGGGCAGGGTCATCTTGGGGCTGTGTGGGATGTTCCTAGCCTGCCTCATCAGAGAGGCAGGCTAGCAACATCCAATCAAAAGTTATAAAAAATCAAAATAAAATTTCTAACTTGTCAGGTCAGGTCAATATTTTGTAAATATTGGCCGTGACCTCTGTGATTCTCCCTCCCTCTCCTCACTTGTGTTTTGGTGAGCGAGAGAGAGAGATCAGATTTGACAGGTTAGAGATTTTAGGTAGATTTAGTGAGATTGAGGCAGATTGAGGCAGGAAAAATTGAGGCAGATTTAGAGAGAATTTAGGGAGATTTAGAACAATTGAGGCAGGTTTAGAGGGATTTAGAGAGATTTAGGTGTTTATTTGTATTTTCTTGTGAAACCCAACGGTTCTTCTAAGAACCAACAATTCGCTTATATATATAATAATTATAAAATTTTATAATCTATTATATATAATGTCTGAGAGGGTGTACAGCGCCGAGGAGGCATATGCCATCCTGGCGTCAGAATCTGAGGCATCTGCGTCGGACTCCGACCCTGATTTTGACCCCGCTAACTGCTCAGAGACCTCGCTAGATACATTATCTACGCTGGCTGATGTATCTAGTGATGTTTCTGATGCAGATCCTGGGCCACCACCTGCCAGCAGGAGACGCACAGCTCCAGCTGAGGAGTGGGTAGTGCCTCATCGCCAGAGGCAAGATATCCCTCCTTTCACGGCAAATCCTGGCATCAAAATTGATGTTGCAGGATTTACCGCCACACAGTTTTTGCAGGTGTTTATGGGGGATGATTTGTTGGGCCACATTGTTGCCCAATCAAATTTGTATGCCCTTCAGCATTGTGTTGCGAAGCCAGACTCCTATTTGGCAAGGCAGCAATGGACCCCGCTAGATGTGCCAGAATTTCTGAAATTCTGGGCACTTACTATGCTGATGGGCATCATAAAGAAGCCCTCAATTCGCTCCTACTGGAGCAGTAGCCCCATCTGCTCTACCCCCATTTACCCCCAATCAATGTCACGTAGAAGGTATGAAAACATTTTGCGTTTCATGCACTTCAGTGACAACAGCCTGTGCCCTCCTAGAGAGCACCCCCAGTTTGACAGGCTGTATAAAATCCGCCCCCTGATTACCCACTTCGCCGCCAGGTTTGCAGAGGCTTATACACCTGGAAGGAATATCTGCGTGGATGAATCCCTAATGAAATACAAGGGAAGGCTGGGATTCAAGCAGTATATTCCTTCCAAACGCTCCAGGTATGGAGTGAAGGTGTATAAGCTCTGTGACAGCGAGAGTGGGTATACTCAGGCCTTCCGGGTGTACGAGGGAAAGGATAGTAGCCTTGACCCTCCAGGTTGCCCAGAACACATGGGAACCAGTGGCAAGATTGTGTGGGACCTACTTTTTCCCCTGATGAACAAAGGGTACCACTTGTATGTTGATAATTTTTATACGAGTGTCCCTTTGTTCAAGCTGCTGTATTGTTTTGATACAGCAGCATGCGGTACTGTTCGCAAGAACCGCGTAGGTTTCCCAGCACAGCTTGTCCGCACCCGGCTAAAAAGGGGGGAGCCCTCAGCTCTGCGCCAAGAGGAGCTGTTGGCGGTCAAGTACAGAGACAAGAAGGATGTATACCTTCTATCCACCATCCACACTGAGAGGTCTGTGGAGGTCTCTGTACGTGGCAGAGCTGAGCGCATCAGGAAGCCAGTGTGCATCAAAGCCTATAACCGGCATATGGGTTAAGTTGATCTGGCAGATCAGCTGCTCCAGCCCTACCAGATTATGCGGAAGTCAAGGGCCTGGTACAAAAAGGTTGCAATTTACCTGATGCAAATTGCAACCCACAATGCCTTTTTGCTCTGCAAAAAGGCAAACCCCGGAGTGACGCTGTCCTTTTTACAGTTTCAGCTCCAGGTCATTTCGGGGTTTTTGTACCAGGATGCACATGCTCCCCGGGCGGTGATGGGGGACAGAGTTGGGGCTACACATTTTATTTTTAAAATCCCCCCTACTGAGGGCAAACAGAAACCCCAAAAAAGATGCAGGGTGTGTTTCAAGAGGGGGCAGAGGAGAGACACAATCTTTTACTGCCCAGAATGCCCTGGACAACCCGGTCTGTGTCTTGGGGACTGTTTCAAGATATATCACACTGTGCGTGATCTGTGATTTTTTTTCCCTTTCTATTTTTTTCTTACACTCTAGTTAGTTAGTTCAGTTTAGTTTATTTTTGTTTTACTGCACCAGACTTTTACATTTTATTCCTACATTTTTATGTTCTACAATTGGTGCTGTATTTTGCCAAAATCTTTGCACACCTATGCATGGGGGGCATGGGTGTACTCAGGAGACCTTGCGGAAAACAACCTGGAGAGTTTTCATGCAGCAACAAACAACAGTGTCTCCTAAATCACAGTCCAAATCTAATGTGGGCGTAAAAATCTGAAAATTGAAAAGTTACCGCCACACACCTTCTCAAATGTTTTGGGCTAAAACCGTTGCATCCATGGCATCAAAGCACTCCATATGCAATACCTTGGGGTGTCAACATAACAAATATAAACAATTTTCTGGCAATAATTCAAACTGGGGTATGCGGTAGACCCAAAACCAAAGATAGGCCTAGCTGAAGAAATAATCTCAATTTCAACTCCAATGACAAAGTCATAAAAATTGTATTTGAACCTTCCCAAAATCCTGGCAAACCTATGCATGGGGGGCATGGGTGTACTCAGGAGACCTTGCAGAAAACAACCTGGAGAGTTTTCATGCAGTAACAAACAACTGTGTCTCCTAAATCACAGTCCAAAACTGATGTGGGTGTGAAAATGAAAAATGACCACCAAACAGTATCCAATTTGTTTGGAGCAAACGGTTGCATCCATGGCATAAAAACACTAAATTTATAATACTTTGGGGTGTTAGCTTACCAAATATATGCACGTTCATAAAATTGGGGTATGTAAAAAGGCCCCTAAAAAGAAGATAAGCAAAGAAGATACTGTATGTCAAATTAGAAAATTGACAAGCACATGTCAAAAGATTGGCGTAGCACCCCAAAAACAACAGAACAAATCTATATATAGGTGGTACCAATTTACTCAGAAGATGTTGCTGAACATATTTTGGGTTGTTTTTTGGCAGTAACCAATAACTGGATTTTGACAATTCATGCCTAAAGTACAATGTGTGTGAAAAAATAAAACAAAAAGTGACTACCTGAAAATATGACATAGAGCTAGTGCATGGAAAGTGTTAAAATACAACTCTTTGAAGTACCCTAGGGTGTGCCCTTTCTAAAAATATATGGTTTGATGGGGGTAAATTACTTTGGCCGGCTTCAAAAATGTCCCAAATAGGACATGGGTGCATGATGACGAAATGTGAAAATTCCAAGTTGGAAAACTGAAATGCGCACCCCCCAAATAAGGCCTATTAGCCCCCAAATGACCCGACATACCTATACATGGGGGGTATCAATTTACTCAGAAGATGTTGCTGAACATATTTTGGGGTGCTTTTTGGCAGTAAACCTTAAAATTCACAGTACATGTATTCTTAAATTGCGTTAAAAAAAAATCACCAAAACTTTTTTTTTCTCAAACTTTGGCATAGATTTGTGGTAAAATGGTTTGCATGGAAAGAGTCAAAATACCCCAAGTTTAATACCTTGATTTGTGCGCTTTAAAAAAATATGTATATGTGGAGGGTTATTCAGGAATTATTGACAGATATCAGTGTTACAATGTCACTATCACTAGTTTTGAAAATAAACTCTTTGGAAATTGCAAAGTGCTACTTGCACTTATTGTTGCATAAAATAAGGAAAAAAGCAAGGAATATGTAAACATTGGGTATTGCTAAACTCAGAACTAAATTTAGAAACTACTAAGGAATTAAATTTTTTTGACGGTTGTTGATACATAAGAAATTTTGGGGGTCAAGGTTCGAAAAGTGGTGTTTTTTCAATTTTTTTGTCATATTTCACAATGTTTTTTATAGTAAATTATATGAAATGATGAAAAAAATGGTATCTTTATAAAGTCCATTTAATGACGAGAAAAACAGTGTAAAATATGTGTGGGTTGCATAAACGAGTAAGAGGAAAATTTGTCCTAAACACTAACAGCGCAGAAACGTAAAAACAGCAGCGGTCACTAAAGGACGGATTTGTGTAAAACCGCCCGGTCACTAAGGGGTTAAAAGATATGAATCAGGTAATGGGCGTCAGTGCACCCAGATATTTTGCTTTTGGTGCCAGACTGCCAGGCAAGCAAGTACCATCATACAGTAACCCCCTCTGTAGTATTGTGGAAGAATGCAGGGGTGGACCTTGCGGTCCTATATTAAAAAGATATGAATCTGGTAAGGGGCGTCAGTGCACCCAGATATTGTGCTTTTGGTGCCAGGCCAGCAAGTACTATCATACAGTAACCCCCTGTAGTATTGTGGAAGAATGCAGGGGTGGACCTTGCAAAGTTGCGGTCCTATATTAAAAAGACATGCATTTGGTAAAGGCGTTAGTGCACACAGATATTGTGCTTTTGGTGCCAGGCCAGCAAGTACTATCATACAGTAACCCCCTGTAGTATTGTGGAAGAATGCAGGGGTGGACCTTGCGGTCCTATATTAAAAAGATATGCATTTGGTAAAGGCGTCAGTGCACCCAGATATTGTGCTTTTGGTGCCAGGCCTGCAAGTGCCATCATAATAGAGTAACCCCTCTGTCGTATTGTGGAAGAGTGCAGGGTTGGACCCTGCAGTTCAAAAATTTAAAATGATATAAATGTGGCACAGGCGTCAGTGCAGCCAAATATTGTGCCTTTCGTGGCAGCAAGTGCCTTCACACCGTAACCCTTTTGTGGTATTGTGGAAGAGTTCAGTGCTGGAGGTTTTGTGAATAAGGAAGACATCCCCAATCTATTCCGTTACTTCAGCATCAGGGGATTTATAGCTGCTGATCCAGGACTTATTCATTTTTATAAATGTCAGCCGGTCTATAGAGTCGGTGGACAGACGCACTCTTTTGCCTGTGACAGAACCTCCAGTGGCACCGAACGTCCTTTCAGAAAGCATGCTAGATGAAGGCCAACCTAGTAGCTGCATAGCCTGTTGGCTATGTTCTGGCCAGTGATCCAATCTCAACACCCAGTAAGCCAGTGGATCATCTGCTGGAAAGGTATCCAGGTCTGCCCTTGCCCCTAGGTAGTCCTGCACCATATGGTGAAGACGCTGGCAATGGGTGCCTACATTTGTCGTCCCTGGGAATCGTGGACTAAAAAAAATTAAAAAATGCATCAGTCAAGCGGCCCTGGCCTTCACCACTATTCCTCTGATCATCCGCAGCCTCAGAAGCACGTGTGTCATCACTTGGTAACCTACCAGTGCCTGGAAAGCTGTTACACAAGTGTCGCTTTAGAGCGTCCAAGTTTTTTCATCCTGTGCTCCCTCTGTGCGGGTAGGATGAGCTCTGCAACTTTACCCTTGTATCGTGGATCAAGAAGGGTTGCCAACCAGTAATGTTCCCTCTCCTTGATAGCACGAATCTTGGGGTCCTTTAGCAGGCTTTGCATTATAAGGGAGCCCATGCAGCGTAGGTTGGAGGTGGCATTAGCTTCCGAGTCCTCCTGGTCAATGAGGATGACCCCATCGTGCACTTCCTCTTCCCAGCCACGCACTAGCCCTTGTGTTTCTGGGCACACAAAACCCTCCCTTGAGGAATCCCCACCTTCAATGCCACCACTACTTAAATATTACTCCTCCTCCTCACCCTCCTCCTGTCTGATCTGAGTAGGACCCGCTGGAATGATGTCTGTGGGAAGACTGGGGCCTTCAGAACTAGGGAAGGCCTCCTCTTCCTCCCGCTGCTCTGCCTCTAGAGCCACATCTATAATTCCCTGCAGAGTGTGCTCCAGCAGGAACACTAAAGGAATTGTGTCACTGATGCATGCACTGTCCCTGCTCACCATCCTCGTTGCCTCCTCAAATGGTGACAGTACAGTGCATGCATCCTTGATCATCAGCCACTGCGGGAGGGAAAAAAACCAAGTTGAGCTAAACCTGTCCTTGTGCCATACTCACACAGGTACTCATTGATGGCCCTCTGCTGCTTGTGCAGATGCTGCAGCATTGCTAATGTCGAGTTCCACCTGGTGGGCATGTCACAGATCAGACGGTTTCTGGGAAGGTGGAATTCTCTTTGAATTTCTGCCAGGCAAACACTTGCTGGGAATGACCGTTTGAAGTGGTTGCAGACTTTTCTGGCCAGACTGAGAAGCTCTGCCAGCCCTCGGTACTTGGTTAGGAAACGCTGTACCACTAAATTTAGGACGTGTTCTAGGCATGGTACATGCGTCAATTTACCCTTGAGTAGGGCGTAGAGAAGGTTGCTGCCATTATCACAGGCGACCATTCCCAGCTGAAGCTGGCGTGGTGTTAACCATCTCTGCACCTGGCCCTGCAGAGCTGACAGAATTTCTGGCCTGGTGTGGCTCCTGTCCCCTAAACAAACCAGCTCAAGCACAGTATGGCTCAAGCACAGTATGGCTTCTTTTTGCTTGAGCCATTGCGTAGACCCTGTCAGGCATCGGTTTAACTGCCACTTCTCCAGAGACACAGAAGGAGGAGGAGGAGGAAGAGGGAGAGGTGGTGGTGGTGGAGCAGACAGACCACATACAAGCAACTTTCTGGAGGCATGGTGGATGAACAAGCACAGAGCCCCGTCTTGGATCCCTCCCAGCTGCAATCAGAGTTACCCAGTGTGCCGTGAAGGAAATGTAACGACCCTGTCCATGCTTGCTGGACCACGTGTCTAAAGTTACATGTACCTTGTTGCTGACTGCCTTTCCCAATGACTCGATAACATTGTCTTCCACGTGCTGGAATGGCCTTGCATGAAAAGTAATGGTGTTTTGGAACCTGCTACTGTGGTACAGCACATTCAGCAAATTCACGGAAGGGAGCAGAGTCCACCAGCTGGAAAGGCAGCAGCTGCAATGCGAGTAATTTTGCTAAGCTGGCATTTAGACGCTGTGCTTGGGGATGGTTGGGACTATATTTTTTCTTACGCTGCAGCAGCTGCGGCAACGTAATCTGACTGCATAAATTTTCAGCTGCTGGGATGATGTCACATTGTGAGGAAGGACCTGGTACATCCATTACTGTAGCATCATCCCTGTCAGTGGAGGTTGTAGGCAATGACATGGCAGGACATACAGTGGGGGTAGAGACAGATGAGGAGGAGGAAGACCTACGCAAAGTTTTGCGCCAACGGGATGTGTGGCAGGTGTTCATATGTCACCTCAAGTACGTGGTACCCAAGTGTCTGGTGTCTATCCCACGCTTCAGCCTCATCTGACATAGATTACAAATAGCAATGGTGCGCTCTACTGCACATTTCTTAAAGAACTCCCAGACAACAGAGTTCCTGCATGTGTTCTTTGAGACAACAGCGCTTTGCACCGGAGCAGCTCTGACATCTGATGCCTTGGACTTTCTAGTGCTATGGTTGGTCACAGAGGATGTTGTGCCTCGTGTTTGCTGTGCCTCCTCCTCCTCACTTGATTCCTCAGTTCGATCTGGCACCCAGGTAGAGTCAGTGACCTCATCATCATTGTCATCTTCACCCCCTATCTCCTCGTCACTGGAGCCAACTTGGCAGTATGCTGCAGCTGCTGGGGCAACATGAGTGCCAGTTATTATTTGTGTGTCATCACTGGCACCCCCTTCCTCTAGGTTGATTATACTCCCTTCCTCAACCTCAGAGATTGAATCAGAGCACTGTACTTGCTCGCATCCTCAAGCAGCACATCATTGTCATTGTAGGCAAACAATTCCGCTGACTCCTCCGTGTGTGATAGCGAGGCTACGGCAGGAGTAGCTGTGGACATGGAGGCTGCATTAGATGCTTTGGCAGCTGAGGTGGACTGTAAAGCACTACAAGCCTGGCTGGCAGAGGACTCGGTGGATGAGGATGGCCTGGTTAGCCAATCCACCAAATCCTCTGTATGTTGCAGCTGCTTAAGAAGACGGCCAGCACCAGCTAGAAAGGACAAGCGTGCCCCTGCAGAGGATGCACCACGTCCACCAGCACAGCGTCCCGACACAGGGGCTGCTTACCCTCTTATCTGTGTCTGGGAGCATCTGCCTGTCCCTTTTGTTCTTTCAGACATGGTGAGTGATATATAGATTAAATATAGACAGAACTCTGATTCAACTCTGGTATAAAGATTAAAGATTTACAGAAATCTGGTATAACTCAGTGAGACACCCTGATAGCTGACAGCCAGTGACAAGACACAGATTACAAGTCTCAGAAACCTCTTATAAATCAGTGAGACCCCTTGATGGGTGGCAGTGAAACCTCCTATAAATCAGTGAGACCCCTTGATGGGTGGCAGTGAAACCTCCTATAAATCAGTGAGACCCCTTGATGGGTGGCAGTGAGAAGCCACAGATTACAAGTCTCAGAAACCTCCTATAAATCAGTGAGGCCCCTTGATGGGTGGCAGCCAGTGAGAACACACGGATTATAACAATTCCCAAATATTTTGTAGAAATTTGTGACCCCCAAAATACTTGCTGGCAGTGACAAGAGACAGATCACCTCAATTCCCAGATATTTTGTAAACATTAGTGAGCCCCCAAAATACTGCGTGGTACTGGCTGTGTGACAAGAGACAGATCACCTCAATTCACAAATGTTTTAAAGAAATTTGTAACCCCCAAAATACTTGCTGGCACAGTGACAAGGCACACATCACCTAAATTACCAGATATTTGGTAGAAATGAGACCCCCCAGACCCCCTCAGTAGCGTGGCAGACCGGCAGTAAGAACACAGAACAACTATCTCCTCTGAAATCTCCTATCAAATGTGTGCAGAAGCGCTGCGTGGAAACCTTATATAGTGTGCTGCGGGACTTAGCTCTGTGAGCCCATGATTGGGCAAAATTTGCCCTAATCAGGACTCTGAGCCATGATTGGCATACTGTTGAACCAGTCTTGCACCAGACCTGTGGTCAGGTGCAAGGCTGTAGCCAATTACGAGCTTCAGGCCAGTGGGAAAGTGCATTGTGGGCCATTGTAATGCATTGTGGTCGAACTTGCTCCGAACACCCGGAAATGTTCTGAGTTCACGATATAACCGAACAGGCTAAGTTCGGTTCGAACTCCGAACCATCTGAACCGAACAGCTCATCCCTACCCAACACCTCAAGCTTGCTGCTTTGGTGTCACTTTTGACTCTGACCTAACATTCTCTCCCCACATCCAGACTGTGACCAAATCCTGTTATTTTCAACTCAAAAACATTGCCCGTGTCTGCCCCTTTCTGAAACAAGATACCACAAAAGTGCTGGTTCATGCTCTTGTCATTTCACGACTTGACTACTGCAACTCGCTCCTTATTGGCCTCCCCAACTCCCCTATCGCCCCTTTTCAATCTGTAATGAATGCAGGGGCCAGGCTTATCTTTCTCACTAAACGCAACTCGCGTACTTCCCCACTCTGCCAGTCCCTCCATTGGCTTCCTGTACATTTCAGGATACAGTTTAAAATACTGATGCTCACGTTCAAATCACTCATTAACTAAACCCCCCCTACATGTCTTCGTTACTCCGCAAGCACGTCCCATCTAGACAACTCCTTTCAGCGGGTGATCTACACCTGTCATTGGTCTACACACTGTCAGGTATTTTCAGAGAAAAACAAAATGGATGCCTGTAGCCATCTTGTTTAATTGTATATCTATACTTTTATATGTAAAGTCTTTCTCAATTTTAACCTAGATTTAGAATGAACTCAGAGATTTTTTTTTATAAGTTCATTTGAAGGTAAAACCTATTAAAGTAAACTAGAAGAGTTATGTATGTCTAATTGCTAGACTATGATGCTATAGATGATATAAAATATCTTTATATAATACTAGGTGTTAAGCCTGCCCGGAGGGCAGTCTATTGTTGAGGATCTTGCTGCTCTCAGGGGAACCCCGGTTTCTGGTTGCTCTTGGCGGATTGTTGCAGGGGGTGATGGGCAGGGCCGGCCCGTCCATGGAGCAGGGTGGAGCACTGGCGGCGGATATTTGAGGACGGCAAATTCGCCGGCTATGTGGCCGCTGCGCTGCACTATTTTTCGTTGCGCCGCAGCAGCATGCAATTTGCCGCCGGCGCATCATGGATGACCCTCTTCACAAGTGACGCCGCTGACCGCGCCCACCCTGACCCACACGCATGCGTCCACAGTCCATGCGGCCAGCGCGGGATCAAGACGCAGCTGCGTGTCGGGTGGGTCAGGTGGACGGCGGGCAGAGGGATCCTTGGGCTGCTGCTGCAGGCGCACACCAGGTCAGTCACTGCCAGGCGCCAGCAGCTTTCCATTTGGTGCTCCCGGCCACCATCCACACAGCGCGGTTTGAGGGTCACTGTGCCGAGAGGAGACTGAGGCAGCGGCGCGTGAGGATACATGTAAGCTGATCTGCAATATCCACACGCACACCTCGTTCCCAGCATCTAGTGACACTCACCGAGGGACGGGGGGGTCTGTTTGCTGCGGGGGAGAAAGCTCAGAGAGCAGCCGGAGCCTGAAGAGCTGAGTGTCAACCCGGGGGAAGATTTACAGCAGCGATCACCTGGTGAAAGCCCGGAGATCTCCAGGTGAATGATCCAGAGCAGGTAAGTTTTCCAGGACTCACTCTGTATATACTCTCTGTTTCCCAGTTTTCCCGTTTCTTTCTTAATTTTTTCTCTCCTTTCATTTTTCTCATTGCTGTGGCTTTGTTTTTTCTGAATACACAACTACATATGTATACAGAGAGAGAATATGTAAATGTGTGCATATGTACTGTTGTGTATTCAGAAAATAAGTAACTGTCTGTACGAGAGTGCTCTGTATAGACAATTGTAGTGGAAATAGGCTGGAAGATGGCCGCCATTGTGGGTCAGGCGACCATCTTGCTCAGAATATTGGTTCACTTGTATATAACTAGGCAGGTTTTTAGCTGAAACTAGAATGAGGTATACGTAGAAACTTAGGAATGTGTTTAGATTAGCAGAAAAAGCCCTATGAAAGATCTCTGCTGTTCCTGACACAGAGGAGAAAAGCGAAGTAGATACTCAAAGGTCGTTGGGGCCAGCAGAAAAACAAAGTATAGAGATCAGACCAGGTGCCATCTGTAACAAGTAATTGTAGGCTCTAGGGAGGGAGGCGCAGCCCGGAACAGTAAGAGCAACTAATCATGATTTATTGAAACTAACACAAAGTTTGCCAATTTACTGCCAATTAATGAAATGTTTTTTGTATTAGACTAAGGGAGGTACTAACCCACGTGGGGTGGGAGAGTGTCATGGGGAGGTGGGCTAATTGGGATGTACCTAATTGTGTATTTGGGGTATAAGATTGGATGTTACGAGGGATTCGTGGCTCATTCTTTGCGATTGAATCCTGTTTGAGCATCTGTTGTGATATCACAATAAAGTTTGCCTTTCCTGAAGAGACTCATGTTCAGACAATCCTTGCTCGTGTCCGGTCCGGCCTCGTCTTGAGTGAACCGTCTGATTCCGGTTACATTTCTGGGGGCTCTGTTGCCGGGATACGGGCCCTTACTGGCATGGCAACGACTGCTGAACACTGTAGCGGTTGACTGCAGGTGCGAGTGATCCCGCTGGTTGGGCGTCCGTTGAAGGTGAGCTGACATCTGCAGGCGCCAAGCAGGATTTCCTGTTCAGTGGACCTCATCTCGTCTCAAACGGACCCCCAGCCTGGGAACACTGGGACACCCCTGAGTCCGAGGAAATAGCGAACAGCGCGGCAATAGGTAAAGTGTCTTCTATGTTTGTATGTCTAATGGATGTTGACCAAAGGGTAGAGTCTGTATGTGAGGGAGAAGGGAGCCGCGTGGAGTTGCAGTTATAGTCAGTGTTTGTAAATAAAGCTTCACCACGTGGACAAAGGAAAGGCGGAGAGATTTCTGTGACCGGGCTTAGAGCCCTGTGTCAGTGCTAGTGTGTATGTCGTGTAGTGAAGAGGGCTCATTGGGGCCAGCGGTAGCTGCAGAGATAGTGGTGCCGGGTGGGTAAATTACTCATAGGCAAATTGGAATTGCAGACGGGAGTGTAGTTATAGAACGGGGTGCACATAGTCACAAGCAGTCAAGAGTTAGAGCTCAATTAACGGGGTATAAGGAGCCAAAAGGAGGGACGGTGGTGCCCTCGGCTAGTAGAAAGAGTTGAATTGTTTATGTATTGTGTTGAAAGTATCTGGTACGGTATGGGTTGTGTTTGATTGCCGAGACTGCTGTGAGTGAACGAGCGCCTACTCGCATTGCGAGAAAGCAAACTTGAGAGTGGACTCCCAAGGTACGTTTCCGGCTCAGGCGACTGCAGTCCGGCTACTGACGGAGGAAGCGGGTCAGACACATATGAATTGTTGACTGAAGTGCCAGACTGTAAATTCTAAGTGTTCTTGCTAAAAAGTAATATCGGTATCGTAAAAAGGTTACTGTTTTTTAAGAGTAACAATTGGTAACGGGTTATCCAAGCCCAAAAAGGTAAAGAAGGGTGAGACACCCTTAGGGTATATGGTGCGGACCTGTGGGTCTGTGTGTGTAAATGCATACTGTGGGTCTCTGTGTGTGTAAATGCATACTGTGGGTCTCTGTGTGTGTAAATGCATACTGTGGGTCTCTGTGTGTGTAAATGCATACTGTGGGTCTCTGTGTGTGTAAATGCATACTGTGGGTCTCTGTGTGTGTAAATGCATACTGTGGGTCTCTGTGTGTGTAAATGCATACTGTGGGTCTCTGTGTGTGTAAATGCATACTGTGGGTCTCTGTGTGTGTAAATGCATACTGTGGGTCTCTGTGTGTGTAAATGCATACTGTGGGTCTCTGTGTGTGTAAATGCATACTGTGGGTCTCTGTGTGTGTAAATGCATACTGTGGGTCTCTGTGTGTGTAAATGCATACTGTGGGTCTCTGTGTGTAAATGCATACTGTGGGTCTCTGTGTGTGAATGCATACTGTGGGTCTCTGTGTGTGTAAATGCATACTGTGGGTCTCTGTGTGTGTAAATGCATACTGTGGGTCTCTGTGTGTGTGTAAATGCATACTGTGTGTGTGTGTAAATGCATACTGTGGGTCTCTCTGTGTGTAAATGCATACTGTGGGTCTCTGTGTGTAAATGCATACTGTGGGTCTCTGTGTGTAAATGCATACTGTGGGTCTCTGTGTGTAAATGCATACTGTGGGTCTCTGTGTGTAAATGCATACTGTGGGTCTCTGTGTGTAAATGCATACTGTGGGTCTCTGTGTGTAAATGCATACTGTGGGTCTCTGTGTGTAAATGCATACTGTGGGTCTCTGTGTGTAAATGCATACTGTGGGTCTCTGTGTGTAAATGCATACTGTGGGTCTCTGTGTGTAAATGCATACTGTGGGTCTCTGTGTGTAAATGCATACTGTGGGTCTCTGTGTGTAAATGCATACTGGTGGGTCTCTGTGTGTAAATGCATACTGTGGGTCTCTGTGTGTAAATGCATACTGTGGGTCTCTGTGTGTAAATGCATACTGTGGGTCTCTGTGTAATGCATACTGTGGGTCTGTGTGTAAATGCATACTGTGGGTCTCTGTGTAAATGCGTACTGTGGGTCTCTGTGTAAATGCGTACTGTGGGTCTCTGTGTAAATGCGTACTGTGGGTCTCTGTGTAAATGCGTACTGTGGGTCTCTGTGTAAATGCGTACTGTGGGTCTCTGTGTAAATGCGTACTGTGGGTCTCTGTGTAAATGCATACTGTGGGTCTCGTGTAAATGCATACTGTGGGTCTCTGTGTAAATGCATACTGTGGGTCTCTGTGTAAATGCGTACTGTGGGTCTCTGTGTAAATGCGTACTGTGGGTCTCTGTGTGTGTGTGTAAATGCATACTGTGGGTCTCTGTGTAAATGCATACTGTGGTCTCTGTGTAAATGCATACTGTGGGTCTCTGTGTAAATGCATACTGTGGGTCTCTGTGTAAATGCATACTGTGGGTCTCTGTGTAAATGCATACTGTGGGTCTCTGTGTAAATGCATACTGTGGGTCTCTGTGTAAATGCATACTGTGGGTCTCTGTGTAAATGCATACTGTGGGTCTCTGTGTAAATGCATACTGTGGGTCTCTGTGTAAATGCATACTGTGGGTCTCTGTGTAAATGCATACTGTGGGTCTCTGTGTAAATGCATACTGTGGGTCTCTGTGTAAATGCATACTGTGGGTCTCTGTGTAAATGCATACTGTGGGTCTCTGTGTAAATGCATACTGTGGGTCTCGTAAATGCATACTGTGGGTCTGTGTAAATGCATACTGTGGGTCTGTGTGTGTAAATGCATACTGTGGGTCTCTGTGTAAATGCGTACTGTGGGTCTCTGTGTAAATGCGTACTGTGGGTCTCTGTGTAAATGCGTACTGTGGGTCTCTGTGTAAATGCGTACTGTGGGTCTCTGTGTAAATGCATACTTGGGTCTCTGTGTAAATGCATACTGTGGGTCTCTGTGTAAATGCATACTGTGGGTCTCTGTGTAAATGCATACTGTGGGTCTCTGTGTAAATGCATACTGTGGGTCTCTGTGTAAATGCATACTGTGGGTCTCTGTGGTAAATGCATACTGTGGGTCTCTGTGTAAATGCATATACTGTGGGTCTCTGTGTAAATGCATACTGTGGGTCTCTGTGTAAATGCATACTGTGGGTCTCTGTGTAAATGCATACTGTGGGTCTCTGTGTAAATGCATACTGTGGGTCTCTGTGTAAATGCATACTGTGGGTCTCTGTGTAAATGCATACTGTGGGTCTCTGTGTAAATGCATACTGTGGGTCTCTGTGTAAATGCATACTGTGGGTCTCTGTGTGTAATGCATACTGTGGGTCTCTGTGTAAATGCATACTGTGGGTCTCTGTGTAAATGCATACTGTGGGTCTCTGTGTAAATGCATACTGTGGGTCTCTGTGTAAATGCATACTGTGGGTCTCTGTGTAAATGCATACTGTGGGTCTCTGTGTAAATGCATACTGTGGGTCTCTGTGTAAATGCATACTGTGGGTCTCTGTGTAAATGCATACTGTGGGTCTCTGTGTAAATGCATACTGTGGGTCTCTGTGTAAATGCATACTGTGGGTCTCTGTGTAAATGCATACTGTGGGTCTCTGTGTAAATGCATACTGTGGGTCTCTGTGTAAATGCATACTGTGGGTCTCTGTGTAAATGCATACTGTGGGTCTCTGTGTAAATGCATACTGTGGGTCTCTGTGTAAATGCATACTGTGGGTCTCTGTGTAAATGCATACTGTGGGTCTCTGTGTAAATGCATACTGTGGGTCTCTGTGTAAATGCATACTGTGGGTCTCTGTGTGTGATGCATACTGTGGGCTCTGTGTGTGTGAATGCATACTGTGGGTCTCTGTGTGTGAATGCATACTGTGGGTCTCTGTGTGTGAATGCATACTGTGGGTCTCTGTGTGTGAATGCATACTGTGGGTCTGTGTGTGAATGCATACTGTGGGTCTCTGTGTGTGAATGCATACTGTGGGTCTCTGTGTGTGAATGCATACTGTGGGTCTCTGTGTGTGAATGCATTACTGTGGGTCTCTGTGTGTGGAATGCATACTGTGGGTCTCTGTGTGTGAATGCATACTGTGGGTCTCTGTGTGTGAATGCATACTGTGGGTCTCTGTGTGTGAATGCATACTGTGGGTCTCTGTGTGTGAATGCATACTGTGGGTCTCTGTGTGTGAATGCATACTGTGGGTCTCTGTGTGTGAATGCATACTGTGGGTCTCTGTTGTGAATGCATACTGGGGTCTCTGTGTGTGAATGCATACTGTGGGTCTCTGTGTGTGAATGCATACTGTGGGTCTCTGTGGTGTGAATGCATACTGTGGGTCTCTCTGTGTGAATGGACTGTGAATGTGTGTGAATGCATACTGTGGGTCCTCTGTGTGTGAATGCATACTGTGGGTCTCTGTGTGTGAATGCAATGTGGGGTCTCTGTGTGTGAATGCATACTGTGGGTCTCTGTGTGTGAATGCATACTGTGGGTCTCTGTGTGTGAATGCATACTGTGGGTCTCTGTGTGTGAATGCATACTGTGGGTCTCTGTGTGTGAATGCATACTGTGGGTCTCTGTGTGTGAATGCATACTGTGGGTCTCTGTGTGTGAATGCATACTGTGGGTCTCTGTGTGTGAATGCATACTGTGGGTCTCTGTGTGTGAATGCATACTGTGGGTCTCTGTGTGTGAATGCATACTGTGGGTCTCTGTGTGTGAATGCATACTGTGGGTCTCTGTGTGTGAATGCATACTGTGGGTCTCTGTGTGTGAATGCATACTGTGGGTCTCTGTGTGTGAATGCATACTGTGGGTCTCTGTGTGTGAATGCATACTGTGGGTCTCTGTGTGTGAATGCATACTGTGGGTCTCTGTGTGTGAATGCATACTGTGGGTCTCTGTGTGTGAATGCATACTGTGGGTCTCTGTGTGTGGAATGCATACTGTGGGTCTCTGTGTGTGAATGCATACTGTGGGTCTCTGTGTGTGAATGCATACTGTGGGTCTCTGTGTGTGAATGCATACTGTGGGTCTCTGTGTGTGAATGCATACTGTGGGTCTCTGTGTGAATGCATACTGTGGGTCTCTGTGTGTGAATGCATACTGTGGGTCTCTGTGTGTGAATGCATACTGTGGGTCTCTGTGTGTGAATGCATACTGTGGTCTCTGTGTGTGTATGCATACTGTGGGTCTCTGTGTGTGAATGCATACTGTGGGTCTCTGTGTGTGAATGCATACTGTGGGTCTCTGTGTGTGAATGCATACTGTGGGTCTCTGTGTGTGAATGCATACTGTGGGTCTCTGTGTGTGAATGCATACTGTGGGTCTCTGTGTGTGAATGCATACTGTGGGTCTCTGTGTGTGAATGCATACTGTGGGTCTCTGTGTGAATGCATACTGTGGGTCTGTGTGTGAATGCATACTGTGGGTCTCTGTGTGTGAATGCATACTGTGGGTCTCTGTGTTGAATGCATACTGTGGGTCTCTGTGTGTGAATGCATACTGTGGGTCTCTGTGTGTGAATGCATACTGTGGGTCTCTGTGTGTGAATGCATACTGTGGGTCTCTGTGTGTGAATGCATACTGTGGGTCTCTGTGTGTGAATGCATACTGTGGGTCTCTGTGTGTGAATGCATACTGTGGGTCTCTGTGTGTGAATGCATACTGTGGGTCTCTGTGTGTGAATGCATACTGTGGGTCTCTGTGTGTGAATGCATATACTGTGGGTCTCTGTGTGTGAATGCATACTGTGGGTCTGTGTGTGTGTGTAAATGCATACTGTGGGTCTCTGTGTGTGTGAATGCATACTGTGGGTCTCTGTGTGTGAATGCATACTGTGGGTCTCTGTGTGTGAATGCATACTGTGGGTCTCTGTGTGTGAATGCATACTGTGGGTCTCTGTGTGTGAATGCATACTGTGGGTCTCTGTGTGTGAATGCATACTGTGGGTCTCTGTGTGTGAATGCATACTGTGGGTCTCTGCTGTGTGTGAATGCATACTGTGGGTCTCTGTGTGTGAATGCATACTGTGGGTCTCTGTGTGTGAATGCATACTGTGGGTCTCTGTGTGTGAATGCATACTGTGGGTCTCTGTGTGTGAATGCATACTGTGGGTCTCTGTGTGTGAATGCATACTGTGGGTCTCTGTGTGTGAATGCATACTGTGGGTCTCTGTGTGTGAATGCATACTGTGGGTCTCTGTGTGTGAATGCATACTGTGGGTCTCTGTGTGTGAATGCATACTGTGGGTCTCTGTGTGTGAATGCATACTGTGGGTCTCTGTGTGTGAATGCATACTGTGGGTCTCTGTGTGTGAATGCATACTGTGGGTCTCTGTGTGTGAATGCATACTGTGGGTCTCTGTGTGTGAATGCATACTGTGGGTCTCTGTGTGTGAATGCATACTGTGGGTCTCTGTGTGTGAATGCATACTGTGGGTCTCTGGTGTGTGAATGCATACTGTGGGTCTCTGTGTGTGAATGCATACTGTGGGTCTCTGTGTGTGAATGCATACTGTGGGTCTCTGTGTGTGAATGCATACTGTGGGTCTCTGTGTGTGAATGCATACTGTGGGTCTCTGTGTGTGAATGCATACTGTGGGTCTCTGTGTGTGAATGCATACTGTGGGTCTCTGTGTGTGAATGCATACTGTGGGTCTCTGTGTGTGAATGCATACTGTGGGTCTCTGTGTGTGAATGCATACTGTGGGTCTCTGTGTGTGAATGCATACTGTGGGTCTCTGTGTGTGAATGCATACTGTGGGTCTCTGTGTGTGAATGCATACTGTGGGTCTCTGTGTGTGAATGCATACTGTGGGTCTCTGTGTGTGAATGCATACTGTGGGTCTCTGTGTGTGAATGCATACTGTGGGTCTCTGTGTGTGAATGCATACTGTGGGTCTCTGTGTGTGAATGCATACTGTGGGTCTCTGTGTGTGAATGCATACTGTGGGTCTCTGTGTGTGAATGCATACTGTGGGTCTCTGTGTGTGAATGCATACTGTGGGTCTCTGTGTGTGAATGCATACTGTGGGTCTCTGTGTGTGAATGCATACTGTGGGTCTCTGTGTGTGAATGCATACTGTGGGTCTCTGTGTGTGAATGCATACTGTGGGTCTCTGTGTGTGAATGCATACTGTGGGTCTCTGTGTGTGAATGCATACTGTGGGTCTCTGTGTGTGAATGCATACTGTGGGTCTCTGTGTGTGAATGCATACTGTGGGTCTCTGTGTGTGAATGCATACTGTGGGTCTCTGTGTGTGAATGCATACTGTGGGTCTCTGTGTGTGAATGCATACTGTGGGTCTCTGTGTGTGAATGCATACTGTGGGTCTCTGTGTGTGAATGCATACTGTGGGTCTCTGTGTGTGAATGCATACTGTGGGTCTCTGTGTGTGAATGCATACTGTGGGTCTCTGTGTGTGAATGCATACTGTGGGTCTCTGTGTGTGAATGCATACTGTGGGTCTCTGTGTGTGAATGCATACTGTGGGTCTCTGTGTGTGAATGCATACTGTGGGTCTCTGTGTGTGAATGCATACTGTGGGTCTCTGTGTGTGAATGCATACTGTGGGTCTCTGTGTGTGAATGCATACTGTGGGTCTCTGTGTGTGAATGCATACTGTGGGTCTCTGTGTGTGAATGCATACTGTGGGTCTCTGTGTGTGAATGCATACTGTGGGTCTCTGTGTGTGAATGCATACTGTGGGTCTCTGTGTGTGAATGCATACTGTGGGTCTCTGTGTGTGAATGCATACTGTGGGTCTCTGTGTGTGAATGCATACTGTGGGTCTCTGTGTGGAATGCATACTGTGGGTCTCTGTGTGTGAATGCATACTGTGGGTCTCTGTGTGTGAATGCATACTGTGGGTCTCTGTGTGTGAATGCATACTGTGGGTCTCTGTGTGTGAATGCATACTGTGGGTCTCTGTGTGTGAATGCATACTGTGGGTCTCTGTGTGTGAATGCATACTGTGGGTCTCTGTGTGTGAATGCATACTGTGGGTCTCTGTGTGTGAATGCATACTGTGGTCTCTGTGTGTGAATGCATACTGTGGGTCTCTGTGTGTGAATGCATACTGTGGGTCTCTGTGTGTGAATGCATACTGTGGGTCTCTGTGTGTGAATGCATACTGTGGGTCTCTGTGTGTGAATGCATACTGTGGGTCTCTGTGTGTGAATGCATACTGTGGGTCTGTCTGTGTGTGTAAATGCATGACTGATTAAGCCTGAGACCTTCCCAGCCCTTACCCCAATAACCTGAATAAAACACAAACACGTATGTCAGTTGGAATGTGCATGGGCCACAGCTTTATTAACCATATACAACCATCCCTTGCAGTGCTTACTCAATCTGCCCTATCGCTCCATGCAATAGGCATTCCAAAATGAGCTCGTCCCCCCGCAAGCGAGGTTCGTCTCCCCCCCAGCCTCACCCGATGGCGGCTCACACCTCCGTTTTAAGCACTGCTGTCCAGGGAAAACCGCCAACGCCAGGGGCCGCCTCAGCGTCCGCCCCTGCGCCCCCCCCGCAGACAGCGCCTCCTCCACACCAGCCTGCAGCCCCACCAGGAAAATATCCAACCCAATATCCGTGAGATGGACCCCATCCCTTCTAATGACTTTCCTATTGTCCCCCTCCAGCTCCGTATGCCTCACCGACACTCCACACAACTCACCCACAAATTTCGATATCTCCCTGTTAACCCGCTTCCGCGCCTTGTCCAGAGCCCTGGGGGCCGCAAATTCTTCCCAACGGGGGCGAGAAACTATCTCCGAAAATACCAAACCCCGGAAGATGGTGAAACAACTGGCTAAGTCACGTTTCATCTCCCTAACCAAGTCTATAGAGCGGACCAACCCCAGATCGCTCCCCCTGCATGCACCACTAACACCACCTCCTTAGCCGCTTGACCAGCCAATGCCTTGCATTTTCCAACCACCTGGGCCCAACGCAAACCCTTGCTGCCAATCCACCGATCGTAGCCAAGTCCTTTGGAAAACTCAGGTTCCTGCCAAGCGGCCGTTGTGCAGCCCGCTTGGCCGCCCAGTGTATATACGAGTGTCCGATGATCCAAACAGTCGTCGGGGATGAACCTGTAAATTATAAGAGGTTAGGGCGCGCATAGGAATGACAACAATCCGATCGCCATCTACCCAAACGCCTAATCATGTCGTCTGACGCACCCGCCTCCGCCGCCATTGTCGCTGCGCCTATACGAAAAGAATGCGGAGCGAACTGCTTCGGGACGTGACCCAAAGATGCAATACAACGCTTAAAATTAGATCGATATACGCAAACAATACAACCCTGCGCTTCGGGAATCGCTCGCACCCGATAGCACAAGAAGCCAAGAAACCCTGTCGCCCATTCCCAAAAGTGGGAGGAAGCGTTTCCTTCAACTTCTCCTTCTTTTCCATGAACAGGTCAGGCCGTTTAGGACGGTCCACCGTCTCCCTATCCACAGAAAGTACCAATTTAGGCTAGACAGGGCCCTGGGAATGGCAAATCCGCAAGGACCCCACCTGGACCCAAATAACCCTTAAGAACCAAGAGAAAGTGGCTCGAATCACATCCACCCACAGAGCACCGCACCCACGGAACAACCCTCCAAACACCACCAAACCCCCCCAGTCCAAAGCCACTCAAGAGCCCCCCACCAGCACACCCCAACACAGAATGCACCTGCCAACATGCAACCCAATGACCATATCCGAATGCACCTGCAAACATTATCCAATGACCATATACTGACTGCACCTGCAAACCTGCAACACCGTGACCACACCGACTGGACTTGCGAACATGCAACACAGTGGCCCCACACAGAATGCGCCTGCAAACATGCAACACAGTGACCATACCCGGAATGCACATGCAAACATGCAACAGTGACCCCACACAGAATGCACACGCAAACATGCAACACCGTGACCTCACCTGGAATGCACACGCAAACCTGCAACACAGTGGCCACATACAGAATGAGCCTGCAAACATGCAACACAGTGACCATACACTGAATGCATCTGCAAATATGCAACACCGTGACCACGCACAGAACGCACGCGCAAAAAGTCAGTGACCATACTCGGAATGCACCCGCAAGCCTGCAACAGTGGCCACACACAGAATGAGCCTGCAAACATGCAACACCGTGACCATACCCAGAATGCACATGCAACACAGTGACCACACACAGAATGCACACGCAAACATGCAACACCGTGACCACACCCGGAATGCACACGCAAACCTGCAACACAGTGGCCACATACAGCATGAGCCTGCAAACATGCAACGCCGTGACCACGCACAGAATGCACGCGCAAAATCAACACAGTGACCATACCCGGAATGCACCCGCAAGCCTGCAACACAGTGGCCACATACAGAATGAGCCTGCAAACATGCAACACCGTGACCATACATGGAATGCACACGCAACCATGCAACCCAGTGCCCACACACAGAATGCATCCGGAAACATGCAACACAGTAACTATACCACCCACACCTCCACCTGCCATATTAATCTGTATATTTGTGTTCCGCTTCCACCTGCAAAAAACCTCCACACCCCGAACCCAGGACACACCCAAAAACTAGAGAAATCCCAATGCATCCCTCCCGGCAAAATCCCTTATAATGAAATAAATAAAAAATTGACAAAACTGTGTCGGAAATGCATTGACTTTTAAGACCCTCGTTCCTAAGGGTTAATGGGGTATTATGCTGCAGTAACCCTTATCGAAACCGCTAGTAAAATAAGCATTTAGCAATCGAAACTGTTTACTACAATTATGTATTCAAACGTTTCCTGCACCTTATCTCCCTTGTTCACACGAAGGGATAAGAGTTTTTTCTCTGTCCAGTGCAGGACCTCAGGGTACTGGACCCCAGGGTGCAGGAGCTCAGGACCTCAGGGTGCAGAACCCCAGGGTGCAGGACCTCAGGGTGCAGGAGCTCAGGACCTCAGGGTGCAGAACCCCAGGGTACCGGACCCCAGGGTGCAGGAGCTCAGGACCTCAGAGTGCAGGACCTCAGGGTGCACTCGCTAAAGGACACTGAAATTTCATTCAATGCACTGAATTGTGAAGCATTTTTTCGCCGGCACCTGTTGGGTAAAGCACAGAACAGGAGATGCAGAGGAACAATTCCCATGTGATCCCATTGCAGCCCGAATAATGAGCGGGAACTTGGGAGACACAGGCAGCAGCACTAGCAGATATCAGACGGGTCTGTATGGCAACAGCCAGCCTTAGGGACCAGCCGCATGTGTGCGCCTTGTATATTAGATTGTAAGCTCTTGAGCAGGTCCTCACTCCTCCCGCTCCGCTTATGCAAGGTGTATGTCGACCTGTCATTGCTTCACCCATTGTACAGCGCTACAGAACCTGTCGTCGCGCTCCATAGACCCAGTTATTGTATCGGTGTGTACACCTTACGCATATATACTTAAAATATATTGTGTTGAGTAACCCCAAGGGTTTTCTTTGTAAGAGCAACCACATTATTTGATCATTTGTGCACCAGATCAAACAAATTTTTTATTTTTTTTTGATTACTACACCTTCAATGCTGTGCAACTACTTATCCCACAGCGCTGCTATCTGGCTGCCTGAGCATTGTGGGATCTGCAGCCACAACAAATGCAGGTCCTTAGAACAAAAACAGAAAATCAACAAAACCAAGGGAATAAAAGCCATTTGTCTTTCTCTTTAACAAATCTAGTCACACACAGACAGACACAGACACACACACACTACACCTGAAGAAAATGCCCCTTTCCTCCCTTCTGATATACTTCTTGCTGGGGAGTGGGAATCCAGCAGCTCTGCCCCCTATAACAGCAGCACATGGCACAGTCTGCACTTCCTGTCACCCTCTCCCCCTACACACAGAGGAAGCTCCCGGTCATGTGATCACACAGCCCGGGCCCTGCTAGTAACCTCATGGCTCCTCACCACTCATCTTCCCCTGTCGTTTATCAGAAAGGAGGGGAGGATGGGAGGGAGCCCTCGCAAGATGGTGCCAGGGCCTCCACCATCGAATCCTGCAGCGAGCCGCAGAGTGCTCCCTCAAGTGTTCCAGCAGACATGTAGATACCCCCCCCCCAGCCACCAAGTCACTTTCCCTCTCCTTTCTCTTTCACCAGAAACACCTGAAAAAACATGATCTCACCTTGATACACTTCTCACCGGCAGGAACAAGAGGAAGAACCCTGCACCCATCACCAGCAGCATATATAGTCCAGGTAAGCAACACTGTTGCAACCCACTCCACCAATAACACCATAGCTTTCCTTGACTGACAGGCCCATGCACTCATCCAGCCCCCCCCTCCTGAGGGGCCCCAGGGATTCTATACCCTTCTAGATTCTCCCTTAACCTACAGGCCCAGGCCATCAGTCATGTCCCCCTTCCTGAAGGTCCAGGGGGTTCTTACTGTGTATGTGTGTAAATGCATACTGTGGATCTGTGTGTGTAAATGCATATTGTGGGTCTGTGTGTGTGTAATTGCATACTGTTTGTGTGTAATTGCATACTGTTTGTGTGTAAATGCATACAGTGGGTGTGTGTGTGTGTAAATGCATACTGTGGGTGTGTGTGTGTGTAAATGCATACTGTGGGTGTGTGTGTGTGTAAATGCATACTGTGGGTGTGTGTGTGTGTGTGTAAATGCATACTGTGGGTGTGTGTGTGTGTGTGTAAATGCATACTGTGGGTGTGTGTGGTGTAAATGCATACTGTGGGTGTGTGTGTGGTGTAAATGCATACTGTGGGTGTGTGTGTGTGTGTAAATGCATACTGTGGGTCTCTGTGTGTAAATGCATACTGTGGGTCTCTGTGTAAATGCATACTGTGGGTCTGTCTCTGTGTGTGTGTAAATGCATACTGTGGGTCTCTGTAAATGCATACTGTGGGTCTGTGAGTGTAAATGCGTACTGTGGGTCTCTGTAATGGCATACTGTGGGTCTCTGTGTAATGGCGTACTGTGGGTCTCTGTGTGTGTGTAAATGCATACTGTGGGTCTGTGTGTGTGTAAATGCATACTGTGGGTCTGTGTGTGTGTAAATGCATACTGTGGGTCTGTGTGTGTAAATGCATACTGTGGGTCTGTGTGTGTGTAAATGCATACTGTGGGTCTGTGTGTGTAAATGCATACTGTGGGTCTGTGTGTGTAATGCATACTGTGGGTCTCGTGTGTGTGTAAATGCATACTGTGGGTCTGTGTGTGTAAATGCATACTGTGGGTCTGTGTGTGTAAATGCATACTGTGGGTCTGTGTAAATGCATACTGTGGGTCTGTGTGTGAATGGATACTGTGGGTCTATGTGTGTGTGTGCGTAAATGCATACTGTGGGTCTCTGTGTGTGTGTCTGTAAATCCATACTGTGGGTCTGTGTGTAAATGCATACTGTGGGTCTGTAAATGCATACTGTGGGTCTGTAAATGCATACTGTGGGTCTGTAAATGCATACTGTGGGTCTGTTTAAATGCATACTGTGGGTCTGTTTAAATGCATACTGTGGGTCTGTTTAAATGCATACTGTGGGTCTGTTTAAATGCATACTGTGGGTCTGTGTAAATGCATACTGTGTGTGTGTAAATGCATACTGTGTGTGTAAATGCTTACTGTGGGTCTGTGTGTGCGTAAATGCATACTGTGGGTCTGTGTGCGTAAATGCATACTGTGGGTCTGTGTGCGTAAATGCATACTGTGGGTCTGTGTGTGTAAATGCATACTGTGGGTGTGTGTGTTAATGCATACTGTGTGTGTAAATGCATACTGTGGATCTGTGTGTGTAAATGCACATTGTGGGTCTGTGTGTAAATGCATATTGTGGGTCTGTGTGTGTGTAATTGCATACTGTTTGTGTGTAAATGCATACTGTGGGTGTGTGGGTGTAAATGCATACTGGGGGTCTGTGTGGGTGTAAATGCATACTGGGGGTCTGTGTAAATGCATACTGTGGGTCTGTGTGTAAATGCATACTGTGGGTCTCTGTGTGTGTGTGAATGCATACTGTGGGTCTCTGTGTAAATGCATACTGTGGGTCTCTGTAAATGCATACTGTGGGTCTGTCTGTGTGTAAATGCATACTGGGGGTGTGTGAATGCATACTGTGGGTCTGTGTGTGTAAATGCATACTGTGGGTCTGTGAGTGTAAATGCATACTGTGGTTCTGTGAGTGTAAATGCATACTGTGGGTCTCTGTGTAATGGCGTACTGTGGGTCTCTGTGTGTGTGTAAATGCATACTGTGGGTCTGTGTAAATGCATACTGTGTGTCTGTGTGTGAATGGATACTGTGGGTCTATGTGTGTGTGTAAATGCATACTGTGGGTCTGTGTAAATGCATACTGTGGGTCTGTGTAAATGCATACTGTGGGTCTGTGTGTAAATGCATACTGTGGGTCTGTGTAAATGCATACTGTGGGTCTGTGTAAATGCATACTGTGGGTCTGTGTGTGAATGGATACTGTGGGTCTATGTGTGTGTGTCTGTAAATGCATACTGTGGGTCTGTGTAAATGCATACTGTGGGTCTGTTGTAAATGCATACTGTGGGTCTGTGTAAATGCATACTGTGGGTCTGTGTGTAAATGCATACTGTGGGTCTGTGTGTAAATGCATACTGTGGGTCTCTGTGTAAATGCATACTGTGGGTGTGTAAATGCATACTGTGGGTCTGTGTATGTGTAAATGCATACTGTGGGTCTGTGAGTGTGTAAATGCATACTGTGGGTCTGTGAGTGTAAATGCATACTGTGGGTCTGTGAGTGTAAATGCATACTGTGGGTCTGTGAGTGTAAATGCATACTGTGGGTCTGTAGGTGTGTAAATGCATACTGTGGGTCTGTGTGTGAATGGATACTGTGGGTCTGTAAATGCATACTGTGGGTCTGTGTGTAAATGCATACTGTGGGTCTGTAAATGCATACTGTGGGTCTGTAAATGCATACTGTGGGTCTGTTTAAATGCATACTGTGGGTCTGTTTAAATGCATACTGTGGGTGTGTGTAAATGCATACTGTGTGTGTAAATGCATACTGTGTGTGTGTGTGTAAATGCATACTGTGGGGGGGGCGTGGCTTGGCTGCCGATCATAATGGCCGCTTGATTTGGGAGCTCCGCACTGACCAGCACCATACAGCCTCACCCCAGCACTCCAGCAGTTCTAATGGGGAAAATAAATAAGCCCCCGGCCACCAAGAAGCCTCAGGAGGGTGTGCGGTGTAGCGGCGCCTCGAATTTGCGCTCTTTTCTCCTACCGCCGGAGGTACTCCCGGAGGCCGCAGTGAAGCCGGGGCCTGTAGTAGATCTGCCTGCGGATCCGCTTGCAGTCTCCCCTCGCCCTCGGGGCACATGGAGGACGCAACCCCGCCAAGATCCCCTGCCAGTGCCCAGGCAGAAGACCCAGCCACGTGGGGTGAGTTATTGCGGGCTCTCCCCACACGTGCGGACATACAGGACACACATAAGGACGGATGTTCAAGGCCTGCATGACAGGGTTGCATCCTTGGAGGCAGACAATGACACGGCAAGGCATGCTCAGACCACCACGTCGGATTTGCTAGATCTCCGTTCAGCCCAAATGAGAAGCATGGCGCAGCACCTATTGGATCTGGATAACAGGGGCCGCCGCAACAACCTGCGCCTTAGGGGCCTCCCAGACACCGAAGAATCTCCAGCTGAACTTAGACTGGCGCTCACTACTATTTTTAACTCTTTGATGGAACGACCCGCTGACACCAGGATTGATTATGTCCGAGCCCACAGAGCCCTTCGCCCACGGGGTCCTCCGGGGGGCCCGCCACGAGACGTTGTTTGCTGTCTCGCCAACTTCAGCCTTAAAGAGGATTACGACATTCGCGGAACTCTACACAGTTTTCGTATGAAGGATCACCGCTGCAGCTCTATCCTGACCTCTCACCGGCCACTCTGGCCTACAGAAGGGCCTTGAAACCTCTCACGGGTCAACTGATAGCCCAAAAGATCCGCTACAGGTGGAACGTGCCTATTGGGCTGGTGGTGACGACGCCGGCGGGTCCATATCTGGTGTCCGCGGCAGAAGACATACCTCCATTTTTGGCGGACTTACAACTTCCACCCATCCAGCTTCATTGGCCGGACGTCCTTGCCCTATACTCCACGCCCCGCGGACGTCCACCCCGGCAGGGTCTCCCTCACCGGGATTTTGTTACGTGTCTTTTATAGAGGCACAAAGATGACACCCTAGAAACCTCGACCCTGATTGAGGGGTGTATGTGGGCTTCAGATTCCGGGACTCACATTAGCTGTTTGGTCTTCGGACCGTTGCTGGACTGGTTTCACACAGTTGCCTACCTGCTGACTCGACAGTCCCGATGTGAAGTTTCAAAGATGGACCTCGCGTCCTCCAGGCACGAGGCGGCGTCAATATCCTTTGCTGGTTTATTTAAAGTGCTGCATATTCTTTGCCTTTTCTCTCTGCTACTTGCTGGTTTACATATGTTTTATCATGTTTGATCACTTGGGTCAGTGCAACACCCGTTCCCTGTCACACTTGGATCCTCGTTTCCGTACGACTGTTTGTCGTGCGGTCCTGATGGTCGTTTGACCGGCTGCCGAGCCGCGTCTCCGCTTTTTCTGAGGTTGAGTGTTCCTCCCCTTCCCTACTCCCCCGGGTGGGTGCTACCCTCGTCTGTGGCGGCTGCCTCGGCGAGTGGTGTAGCTCTTCCCCTACACCTGTGCCTCTTGCCTGTAAATAGTTGTTGTATTCCCCTGTTGACCCCCCCCCTGAAAGGGCACGCACTCTTTCACCCGCACTACTTACGACTCTTTCCTCCTTGAGCTTCCCCATGGCGCTTAAACAGGCATCCCTGGTACTCCTATCCATCAATGCTAGGGGTTTAAATATCCCGGAGAGGCGATCCACTGCTCTGACTGATTTCCGTAGACACCGGGCCTCAGTGGTGTTCGTGCAGGAAACCCATTTCCGCAGGGGGGCTAGACCTCGCTTCACTGACTCCCATTACCCGACTGTTATGTTTAGTGACACACCGGGCTCTAAATCAAAAGGTACAGCCATTTTATTTCACAAATCGGTCCCTTACCGGGAGACGACCACGCTGACAGATGACAGTGGCAGGTTTGTGTTTACGAAAGGCCAGATTGCAGGACAGATGTTTACATTCGCAAACGTGTATGCTCCCAACAAAGCACAACACCGCTTTCTCACCAAACTTTTAAGAAAATTGCAGGCCTTCTCTGAGGGCACGCTGATCCTGGGGGCGACTTTAACATTCCTCTTCACCCATCGGTCGACACTTCTACGGGGCGCTCCTCCCTCCCGACGAACATTCTCCAGTCTATCACGCAAACACTGCACGCCTCACGTCTGGTGGACTGTTGGAGGGCTCTTCACCCCACAGACAGGGACTATACCTTTTACGCGCACACCTCTACCTCTTACTCCCGTATTGATTATGTTTTTCTTCCTTTCTACCACCTCCCCCTCCTCCTCTCTGCAACAATAGGTAATATAACTTGGTCGGACCATGCCCCCGTTATTGTAACTTTTAAATCCCCGACCTTTCGCCCGTCGACCGCAAACTGGCGCCTGAATGACGCACACTTGGCGGATCCGACGCTTTTGGCTGAAAGCAGAATAGTCATGGAACGATTTTTTGTAGAAAACACTGATCCAGAGGTACCCCCGGCCACGGTATGGGAGGCGCATAAGTGTGTGTTGAGAGGTCACTACATTAGCGTGGGTTCGGCAATTAAAAAAACGTAGGGAGGCCCAAATTTTGGATCTATATGCCCAGATTGACAAAACAGAGCTTCAACATAAACGGACGGGGGACCCTGCCCTACTCACCTCTTTGACAGCCCTGAGACGCTCCCTGGCCGATCTCATGCACACTAGGCATCATAGAGCGTTACTCCGCTCGCAGGCGTTCTTTCACGTACATGGCAACAAGAGCGGTCGACTTTTGGCTAAAAGACGTGCTGCAACATATATCCCTACCATTAGAGACAAGAAAGGCAATTTGCATCACCTCCCCACACAAATTATGCAATCCATTACAGATTACTATAAATCCCTCTACGCAGTCCCTGGCTCCCCTACGGAGGAGGCACGGGCGCAAATCCGCCTAGACATTGACAATTACCTCACCCGCTACCTTCGACGTAAAATCTCGGCGAACACAGCTGAGCTCCTGGATGAGCCGATCACTGTAGAGGAATTGAGCCTGGCCATCAAGTCCACACAATCGGTCAAATGCCCGGGACCGGATGGCTTCCCGACGCGGTATTACAAAAATTTTTTTGATGTCCTCTCCACACTTTTTACGGGCCTTTAACTCCCTGCGTGAGACGAAACCCTTACCCACTCAATCCTTAATGGCCAACATAGTCTTGATCCCAAAGGAAGGGAAAGATAGGGAACAGTGCTCTAGCTACAGGCCGATATCCCTTAATTGTGACGAGAAGCTGTTTGCCAAAATAATAGCGACTCGCCTGAATCCGTACATCCTGTCGCTGATACATTTAGACCAAGTGGGATTTGTACCGCACAGAGAAGCCAGAGATAACACGATACGCGCTCTTCACATTATACATGCAGCCCCTAACATCCAGGGAGGCCTTGCACTCCTGTCAACGGACGCAGAAAAAGCGTTCAACAGGGTGAGCTGGGACTTCCTTTTCGCCACCTCGGATTGGGACCTCTGCTCCGCTCCTGGGATACAGGCGCTGTACACGGGCCCCTCGGCAAGGGTCTGCGTTAATGGTGCATTTACTGATAGCTTCCCTATATGCAATGGTACGCGTCAGGGTTGCCCTCTCTCACCTCTCCTTTTCATTCTTTCTTTAGAACCCTTTTTAGAGGCGGTTCACCAACACCCGGATATTTCAGGGGTTGCGGGGGGGGGGGAGGAAACACATAAGGTGGCTGCATACGCAGACAACCTTCTCTTCTTTGTCTCTAACCCATTGATCTCTCTCCCAAACATTTTATCGGTCTTTGAGGACTATCGTAAACTAGCTAATCAAGATTAATTTTTCGAAGTCCTCTATCTTAAACATTTCGGTCCCATCGCACAGGGTAGTCTCCATGCGCCATACGCTGCCCTTTCGTTGGGCGGGATCCCGACTACAGTATCTGGGTGTGTGGTTGACTGTGGACTGGTCCCGCTTATACGAAACGAATTTTGCCGAGTTGATGGCAACTTTCCGCCGCGACCTTAGGGCATGGGACTTCCCCCACATCTCATGGCTAGGGAGGGTCTCCGTCCTCAAAATGAATATCCTCCCCCGTCTTCTCTACCTGTTTCAAACACTGCCTATTACCATTCCCCACTCCTTTTTTGCTACTCTGCGCTCCCTGGTGATATCCTATATTTGGCGTCGCGCTAGGCCAAGAATCAGTTATGACACCATGACACGTTCTAGACTTCGAGGGGGGTTGGGGGTTCTGGATTTCCCCCGCTATTACGCCTCTTGCCACATTTTGCGGGCGGCGGAGTGGACCAGGGAGGGGGTGGTGAAGAGGTGGAAGTCTGTGGAGCAAACGATGCTGGAGGTCCCATTGGCGGTTCTCCCGTGGCTGCCTCGCTCACGGGGCATGAGATTGGCGCGCACATCACCGTTCACAACGGCCACCCTACAGTGTTGGCATAGGGAAGCGACTCATTCGGGCCTCACGACCTATCCCTCCCCGATGACCCCGATCACATATTACGATGGATTCCTGTCACACTTGGGACCAAGATCGCTGGTGGCCTTGACCACTACCCCCATCCCCAGGGTCCACCACTTCCTCACTAGTTCGGGTGCCATACCCCTCGGCTCTCTGTTGGAGGATAGACCGCCTACCTTTTTGCACCACTTTAAATATCGCCAGGTCACTAACTGTCTCCATCGTGCACTGAGACCTCACATGCTGACCCGTCCCCTTACACACCTTGAACGTACTTGTGCATCTCCCGCTCCCCTATCCAATGGGGTGTCTCTAATATATACCCTTCTATGAGACGCATCCTCCACGATCCCCCCAGCATTCATGGGTAAATGGGAAATGATGTTGGAATGCACGTTCAGAGGAACAGTGGTCCGACATATGTGAGCTGACACACCGATGTTCCGCGGACAGCAGAACCCAAGAAGCTGCTTATAAACTGCTCACACTGTGGTACTATACTCCTATCCGCTTACACACCTTCTCCCCGGACATCTCCCCAGATTGTTGGCGCTGCTTCGGGGCCCTGGGCTCGGTTATTCACCTGTGGTGGGAATGTCCCCAGATACGCCCATTTTGGTTGAGTCTCCACTCCATCGCCAGTGATTTGCTAGGCACCCCACCACCTTTTACCCCGGCTTCTATGCTGCTTCACCATACCTACAGTATATGTCTATAGCGTCTTACAAAAAGACCATACTGCCCCGCATATTGAATGTTGCTAAGAGCCTGATCCCCCTGTACTGGAAACAAATTGCCCCACCACCTCTGCGGGAATGGTTCCGCCGGATGGAGGACCTTAGGGCGGTGGAACATTTATATATGTCGGCCACTGATCAACTTCCTCGATACCTCTCAATTTGGTCCCCATGGCACACACTGTCCACTTCATCAGCCTTTCTCGCCCGCCTGGGTCCGGTCCCGTCAGTCCCTGCCCTTCCCACACCTACGCCTGAGTAGAATTTATGCTCTCTTCTCTCCCCAGACTGTGATCACCTGGTTTTCGTCCTCTGTTTTATCACCCTAGCTTCCCCACCCTTTGAATCTGCCTGGGAGCCTGCGTGCCCTGTTATACTATATGTCAGACTTGCATGTCTACCCTCTTTTATTTACTTATAACTTTGCATCCTTACGATATATTGCCACTGTTGGGACCTGCGTGTCCTATTATCATTTTCTCTGAAAACTTAATAAAATGATATTTACAAAAAAAAAAAATGCATACTGTGGGTTTCTCTCTGTGTGTGTAAATGCATACTGTGGATGTGTGTGTGTGTGAATGCATACTGTGGGTGTGTGTGTGTAAATGCATACTGTGGATCTGTGTGTGTAAATGCATACTGTGGATCTGTGTGTGTAAATGCATACTGTGGATCTGTGTGTGTAAATGCATACTGTGGATCTGTGTGTGTAAATGCATACTGTGGATCTGTGTGTGTAAATGCATACTGTGGATCTGTGTGTGTGTAAATGCATATTGTGGGTCTGTGTGTGTGTAAATGCATACTGTTAATGTGTAAATGCATACTGTTGTGTGTGTGTAAATGCATACTGTGGGTGTGTGTAAATGCATACTGTGGGTGTGTGTGAATGCATACTGTGGGTCTGTGTTTAAATGCATGACTGTTTAAACCTGGGACCTCCTTGACCCATACCCCTTAAATATAAAGAAGACACAACACCTTCTTAACTGGAAAGGGCATGGGCCCCAGCTTTATTAAATATTTCCACCATGTAATCCAGCAGTGCTTTTCCTCCGTTATCCGCCCTACTACTCCTGTAATAGGCAGTTCACTGATCCAAAACCAGGAGCTCGTCACCCCGCCTGACCGAGATCAAGCGGGGCTCGTCTCGTTAATGCCTCACCCGAAGGCGGCTTAACCATTTTAAAGCACCGCTGCCCAGGAACCACACCAACGCCAGGGGCACCATGGTCTCCTAATGGCTGCCCCTGTGCCCCACCGCAGACAGCGCCTCCTCTATCCCCGACATCAAACCAGTTAAGAATATATCCAAACCACTGTCCGTCAAATGGACCCCATCACCGCGAATCACATTCCGATTGTCGCCTTCCAATTCCGTGTGACGGACTGAAACCCCCCCTAACTGCCTAACAAATTTAGAAACCTCCCTGTTAACCCTCTTCCTAGCCCTGTCAATTGCCCGTGGGGCTGCCATTTCCTCCCAACGAGGTCGAGAAATAATGTCGGACCACACCAGCGACAATCCCCCAAATTTAGCAAAACAGCGGGCCAGATCCAGCTTCATAGCCCGAATCAGGTCCACTGAACGAACCTTCCCCAAATCATTCCCCCCAGCATGAACAACTAAAATAACCTCCCTGGGAACCCTCCCAGCCAAAACATTGCATTCCTTCGACACCCGAGCCCAACGCAAACCCCGGATTTCCAACCAGTGAATCTCCGCTACCTCCGCCGGGAAACCAAGATTTTTGCCACGCGGCCGATGCTCAGCCCGCATGGCCGCCCAATGCACGAAGGAATGACCCAATCTCCAGACCATCCTTGGGGAAGCACCTGAAATTATAAAAGGTTAGGACGAACCTAAGAGCAAAAGCGATCTGATCCCACCTACCCAGAAGCTGAATCATGCCGTCCGACGCGCCAGCACCCACAGCCACAGTCGCTGCGCCTATACGAAAAGAATGGGAGGCAAACAACCCCGGTTCATAACCCAAAACCTGAATGCATCGCTTAAAAACTGTAGGAAATTGGTATCAAGTCAAAGGAACCCCATCAATATAAATCAAAAAAGAGTCAGTGAAAACCGGCCGAATAGCCAAATACTCCCGCGTGAGGCCCAAAGGACACCCGATCACCCCAATCGCATTTAAGTAATCAGAACGCCCCTACCCAAGCGGTCAGTCCTGTACCTGACAATCAAAAACCTCACCTCATCAGCTGACAGAGAAACATGCGCAAGGCAGAATGCATCTGAGAGTTAGGAGCAACCAGCTCACCCACCCTCAGGGCACCATAAAAGGCAAAAGCAAACGCAACTCCAAACAATCGCGACCTCAAAAAGAGACAAACGTCGAGTAAAACATCGACCAGTTCCAAAAACATGGGGCCAGAAGCTGGGCGCCGAACCTCAGACACCGCAGTCCACCACCAACCCGAAACAATCCCTTAAAGCAGGAAATCCCGACCAACATCCTCCCAACCAACTGCCTCGCACCAAAAGAAAGGGCAGTCAGTACTCCGGCCGCTCCCAAACCGGTGCCCCCCTCCCAGAGGGAATCAAAATACATCAAGGTTGCCCCTACGATCCTCCGCAGAATGCCAACCCCATTCCCCCCGTGACCCCCACATCTGCCAGACCTGAGAATATGCCGTCCACCTCGCTCCCGACAGAGTCCCCCAACAAAATCCTCAGCCTGGCGAAGCGAGGGTCCAGAGCCACAGTGGAAAGGGTGTCGCATTCCTTGCTGCTCCTGGAGCCACTGGAAGTGGGAGAGGGCGTCAGCAATCACGTTCCGCACACCCGGCACGTGCCAGGCCCGCAACCACACATTCCGCTAGAGACCGCGCAGCACCAGGTCACACAAAAGAGCCAAGATGGGAGGGGAACTGGCCAACGAACGATTCACCTCCCCAGGTTGTCCATCCAGAACACCACTCGCCTATTAGCTAGATGCTCCCCCCACAGCTCCAGGGCCACAATCAAAGGAAAAAATTCCCGACTTGTGAGATTCCTCACCAACTCAGACGCCACTCAGTGTGGGTGCCACGCTTCGGCACACCAAGCACCCTGAAAGTGCACGCCAAAGCCAGGAGCCCCAGACGCATCGGCAAAAAATTCGAGGGACTGATTGTTCACGTCCGCCTCTTGCCAATACGTCAACCCATCATAATGCAGCAAGAAGGATTGACACACCACAAGGTCTGCCTTCGAGGAACTGGTGATGCGAACAAAGTGGCGAGGTGCGCGTACCCCGGTGGTAAAGATTAAATATCAGAAAGCCGCAACTTCGCAACACCCCGCGCCCTCCCCACCAAACGCACAAGGTCTGAATTTCTCTACAGACAACGGAAAACACGGACAGTATAGATCTCAATGCCCAAAAAAGGCAAGCGATTAAACTGGGCCCCCCGTTGTATCATCGGCCAAAGGCACACCGAATTACTCGGCAACCTCCCAAAAAACTGCAGCAGCGCAACGCAATCGCCGGAATCCGCCAGCCCCACAAATAGGAAATCATCCTAATAATGGACCACCGAACTCCGTCCAGCGCGCCGACACACCACCCAGTGCAAACAGGAAGAGAACAATTCAAAATAGTAGCAAAAGATCAAGCAGCCCATCGGAAGACAACGGTCGTAATAAAAACCTCCACGAAAGGAACACCCCAGCAAGTGATAGCAATCCGGTCGAATCGGTAACAACCGAAATGCCGACTCCATGTCCGCTTTTGCCAATAACAACCAGGTCCAGCCACCAAATCGAGAAAAGTCAGAAGGCACATGTGGAATAACAAAACCCTCACGAAAACCCACAATAACAACGCAGCGCATCGCCTATTGGGGTACCGGTCTAGCCAAGGAGCCTTGGCCCGCACGATCACTGGGGTGATCCCTTCTATCAGGCTGTCTGACCCAAAGCCCTAAAGGCCGAGTCATGGCCCTTCTGAAACATCGAAATGACGGTTGGGACCCCCCACAGGAAGAACATTCATGCTTGAACCTGCAATATGAGGACCAACGGCAATGGGACTCATTAAAGAGCCAGCATCACCCCCTCTCTGCACCCGCGGGCACTCCAGGGGCTCCGGGCACTGCGGATGCAGGAAAGGGTGACACCACTGGGCAGTTTGGCATCATGAGTAATAGCCAAAGATTGGCGTCCTGCAAAACAAGCGGAGCCCAGGACGCACCGCCATCTTCTGCCAAAACTGTTGGTCGTAACAAAACAAAATAGACCCCCGTAAATTTTGCAAGTCTCCCAAACAAAGACACGCTGTGGTCGGGGAAACCCTCACACAAAATTGCGCTATAAGCTAGAAAAACCTTGAATCCAGTTACCAAAGGTCTGTGGCAAAGTCTTCGCTTGGTCCTTATCCTTGCCCCCGGGCAAGGAATCAACACCTGGACGATCAATTGTCTCCCTATCCGAAGAAAACCAAAGTCATAACATCAACATATTCACCTTTCCAAATTTTCTCCTTAATGTCATTAAAGACCTGTAGGCCCATTGGACACAAACCACAAGCCCCATAAGAGCCTACCGCAGGACCAACTGCACCAGGCACAGGAATACCACTAGCGAGTGGCGCAGGAACATTTACCGCAGCAGGTACCGAAGGTCCAACCACCGCGTCCAACGGGGAAGCCCCAGCTGCAAGCGCCGCTCCACCGAGCACAGCAGGATCCTGCACAGGAGCAGAAGCAGGCCCTAAACATTGTGAAAGAGCAGACTCAGGGGCTCCCATCACAGCGGAACCAGGCGCAAAATTAACACAGACGCCGCGCCCCCAGCAACAGCATGCCCAGCTGAACCCAGCGACGCTTGCGCACGTGACGCAGCAACCGACCCATCCTGCCAGTGCCTAATAGCCGCAACCAGGGTCTCTATTAACCCTGTCGTCACCCCACTAGCCCAGCCAGACGCATCAGTGCCCGACAGGCCCAGCGATCCAAACACCGCACCCTCAAAACCCGACTCACCAGCCGCCAGCATGGATGATCCTCCAGCAGCCCTTGGGACAGCAGTCAAAGGTGGATCCAGCGATGGTCGCCCAGAAACAGCACCTCCACTGATATTAGGCATCCACCGCAAACCTCCAGATCCAGAATCCAAGCCACCCATCAGAAGAGAGTGCTGTAAACGACCATTCCGACCCATAAAGCCACCAACCGAAGTGCTAGGTAAGGGGCGCTGATCTGTCCACAGCCAATTACGGTATGTCAGCGATCCTCACCAGCATGGCCAGCACCATCCGCTTGTTGCTCCCTACCAACCACTGCACCTAAAACCAGAGGGGAAAAAACCTGCAGCAGCAGCACGCACCATGCTCACCCTCCGCCACAATCCAGAATCAGAATGCAGCTCACGAGGCAGCGTATCTAAGACGATAAACCCCTCAGATGACCAGGGAAACGGCGTCCTGCACCTCAGCTTCACCATCACGCCTCTGAACTGCGAGGCCTCGGGCTTAACCGAACTGGGGGCTTAGAGTGCCGTTCCCTCTGCCACTGGTGGGGCTCCTCAGCGTCCTCAGGAGACTGTTCATGGGCCAGCACCAAAGTCTTGTACAGCAAGTCCTGCAAAATGAAACCTCGAGCAGCAGCATGCTCCCTGTAATGATGTGTATGCTTCATATTATATATTAAATATATCATAATTATGCCTAGTTTATTCAGCATGTTAGGAAACCGTTAACAGTCATGTGATCCGGGGGCGGGGAGTGGCAGCCATTGTAAGATGATGCTGCTGAGTAAAATCTTTTCTGATCAAGCTCCTTGTTATCTGCAAATACTTCAGTGGATTCATCACATGGTACCAGGAGTGAGGTTAGAGAGACATAGCAGCAAACAGAAACACAAAAAATATTCCTTCCCTGGATTTAGAATCAGGGAACATATCAGAAAATTAATCAAAATAAAGGGAGCTGATAAAACTTGTGTTTACAGGCCTAGATACAGCAAATGGACTGATCAACAAAAAGCAGCTCATTTCCTGATATGTGGGACACAAAAAGCAGCTCATTTCCTGATATGTGTGACACACAAAAAGCATCTCATAAGCTGATATGTGTGTGACAAAAAGCAGCTCATTTCCTGATATGTGTGAGACAAAAAGCAGCTCATAAGCTGATATGTGGGACACAAAAAGCATCTCATAAGCTGATGTGTGACACACTCCCTAAGCTGATCCAACAAACAAAATAAATAACAGCCATTTCAATCACCACGTTTCCTGGTCTCTCTCAGAATCTCCTTGATGCACAGTTGAAGCTGGCAGGGAACAAAGAGACAGAACACACCCCCACAGATGCATATATAGGTAAGTGAAACAATGTTGCGCACATATGACCAATGGCTCCACATTTCTTATCTGACCATCAGGCCCAGGCCATCAGTCATGTCCCCCTTCCTTAAAGGTGCAGGGGATTCTTACTGTGGGTCTGTGTGTGTTTAAATGCATACTGTGGGTCTGTGTGTGTTTAAATGCATACTGTGGCTATGTGTGTGTTTAAATGCATACTGTGGGTGTGTGTGTGTGTAAATGCATACTGTGGGTCTCTCTGTGTGTGTATGTGTGTGTGTAAATGCATACTGTGGGTCTCTGTGTGTGTGTATGTGTGTGTCTAAATGCATACTGTGGGTCTGTGTGTAAATGCATACTGTGGGTGTGGGTGTAAATGCATACTGTGTGTGTGTGTAAATGCATACTGTGTGTGTGTGTGTGTGTAAATGCATACTGGGGGTCTGTGTGTGTGTGTAAATGCATACTGTGGGTGTGTGTGTAAAAATACATACTGTGGATCTGTGTGTGTGTGCGTAAATGCATACTGTGGGTCTCTGTGTAAATGCCAGGTTCAACAGTATGCCAATCACCGCTCAGAGTCCTGATTGGGCAAATTTTACCCAATCATGGACTCACAGAGCGAAGTCCCGCAGCACACTATATAAGGTTTCCACGCACGGCTTCACCACGCATTTGAGAGGAGATTTCATAGGAGATTGCTGTTGTGTGTTGTTACTGCCGGTCTGCCACGCTACTGGGGGGTCTCATTTCTACCAAATATCTGGGAATTTAGGTGATGTGTGTCTTGTCACTGTGCCAGCAAGTCTTTTTGGGGGTTACAAATTTCTTTAAAACATTTGTGAATTGAGGTGATCTTCTGTGTCTTGTCACTGTGCCAACAACTATTTTGGGGGTTACAAATTTCTTTAAAAATTTGTGAATTGAGGTGATCTGTCTCTTGTCACACAGCCAGTACCATGCAGTATTTTGGGGCTCACTAATTTCTACAAAATATTTGGGAATTGTTATAATCCGTGTGTTCTCACTGGCTGCCACCCATCAAGGGGTCTCACTGATTTATAGGAGGTTTCACTGCCACCCATCAGGGGGTCTCACTGATTTATAGGAGGTTTCACTGCCACCCATTAAGGGGTCTCACTGATTTATAGGAGGTTTTTGAGACTTGTAATCTGTGCCTTCTCACTGCCACCCATCAAGGGGCCTCACTGATTTATAGGAGGTTTCACTGCCACCCATCAGGGGGTCTCACTGATTTATAGGAGGTTTCTGAGACTTGTAATTTGTGTCTTCTCACTGCCACCCATCAGGGGTCACACTGCATTTTAGGAGGTTTCTGCGAATTGTAATCTTTGTCTTGTCACTGTTGCCAGCTATCACGGGGTCCTATCAGGGGGTCTCACTGACTTGTAGCAGATTTCTGCGAATCATAGTTTGTGTCTCCCAGCTATCAGGGTGTCTCACTGAGTTATACCAGATTTCTGTAAATCTTTAATCTTTATACCAGAGTTGAATCAGAGTTCTGTCTATATTTAATCAATATATCACTCACCATGTCTGAAAGAACAAAAAGGACAGGCAGACGCTCCCAGACACAGATAAGAGGGCAAGCAGCCCCTGTGTCGGGAGGCTGTGCCTCTGGTCGTGGTGGACGTGGTGCATCCTCTGCAGGGGCACGCTTGTCCTTTCTAGCTGGTGCTGGCCGTCTTCTTAAGCAGCAGCAACATACAGAGGATTTGGTGGATTGGCTAACCAGGCCATTCTCATCCTCCGAGTCCTCTGCAAGCCAGGCTTGTAGTGCTTTACAGTCCACCTCATCTGCCAAAGCATCTAATGCAGCCTACATGTCCACAGCTACTCCTGCCATAGCCTCGCTATCACACACGGAGGAGTCAGCTGAATTGTTTGACTACAATGACAGTGACATGCTGCTTGAGGATGCGCAGCAAGTACAGTGCTCTGATTCAATCTCTGAGGTTGAGGAAGGGAGTATAATCAACCTAGAGGAAGGGGGTGCCAGTGATGACACACAAATAACTGGCACTCATGTTGCCCCAGCAGCTGCAGCATACTGCCAAGTTGGCTCCAGTGACGAGGAGATAGGGGATGATGATGACAATGATGATGAGGTCACTGACTCCACCTGGGTGCCTGATCGAACAGAGGAATCAAGTGAGGAAGAGGGTGAGGAGGAGGCACAGCAAACACGAGGCACAACATCCTCTGACCAACTGTAGCACTAGCCAGTCCAAGGCATCAGATGTCAGAGCTGCTCCGGTGCAGAGCGCTGTTGTCTCAAAGCACACACGCAGGAACTCTGCTGTGTGCTGGGAGTTCTTAAAGAAATGTGCAGCAGACCCCACCGTTGCTATTTGTAATCTATGTCAGATGAGGCTGAAGCGTGGGATAGACACCGGACACTTGGGTACCATGTGCTTGAGGCGACATATGAACACCTGCCACACATCCCATTGGTGCAAAACTTTGCGTAGATCCTCCTCCTCCTCATCTGTCTCTACCCCCACTGTATGTCCTGCCATGTCATTGCCTACAACCTCCACTGACAGGGATGATGCTACAGTAATGGATGTACCAGGTTCTTCCTCACAATGTGACATCATCCCAGCAGCTGAAGATTTACGCAGTCAGATTACGTTGCCGCAGCTGCTGCAGCGTAAGAAAAAATATAGTCCCAACCATCCCCAAGCACAGCGTCTAAATGCCAGCTTAGCAAAATTACTCGCATTGCAGCTGCTGCCTTTCCAGCTGGTGGACTCTGCTCCCTTCTGTGAATTTGCTGAATGTGCTGTACCACAGTGGCAGGTTCCAAAACGCCATTACTTTTGAACGCAAGGCCATTCCAGCACTATACCAGCATGTGGAAGACAATGTTATCCAGTCATTGGGAAAGGCAGTCAGCAGCAAGGAGTGCATGTGACTTTAGACACGTGGTCCAGCAACCATGGACCGGGTCGTTACATTTCCTTCACGGCACACTGGGTAACTGATTGCAGCTGGGAGGGATCCAAGACGGGGCTCTGTGCTGGAGTTTGTTCATCCACCACGCCTCCAGAAAGCTGCTTGTATGAGGTCTGTTTGCTCCCCCACCTCTCCCTCCTCCTCCTCCTTCTGTGACTCTGGCGAAGTGGCAGTTAAACCGACGCCTGACAGGGTCTACGCAATGGCTCAAGCAAAAAGAAGCCATACTGTGCTTGAGCTGGTTTGTTTAGGGGACAGGAGCCACACCGGGCCAGAAATTCTGTCAGCTCTGCAGGGCCAGGTGCAGAGATGGTTAACACTACGCCAGCTTCAGCTGGGAATGGTCGTCTGTGAAAATGCCAGCAACATTCTCTCCGCCCTACGCCAGGGTAAATTGACGCATGTACCATGCCTAACACACGTCCTAAATCTAGTGGTACAGCGTTTCCTAACCAAGTACCCAGGGCTGCCAGAGCTTCTCAGCCAGGCCAGAAAATTTTGCAGCCACTTCAGACGGTCATTCCCAGCAAGCTTTCGCCTGGCAGAAATTCAAAGACAATTCCACCTTCCCACAAACCGTCTGATCTGTAACATGCCCACCAAGTGGAACTCGACATTAGCAATGCTGCAGCGTCTGCACAAGCAGCAGAGTGCCATCAACGAGTACCTGTGTGAGTATGGCACAAGGACAGGTTCAGGTCAACTTGTTTCCCCCCCGCAGTGGCTGATCAAGGATGCATGCACTGTACTGTCACCATTTGAGGAGGCAACGAGGGACAGTGCATGCATCAGTGACACAATTCCTTTAGTGTTCCTGCTGGAGCACACTCTGCGGGGAATTATAGATGTGGCTCTAGAGGCAGAGCAGCGGGAGGAAGAGGAGGCCTTCCCTCGCTCTCAAGGCCCCAGTCTTTCCGCAGACAGCATTCCTACTCATATCAGACAGGAGGAGGATGAGGAGGCGGAATATTTAAGTACTGGGAGCATTGAAGGTGGGGATTCCTCAAGGGAGGGTTTTGTGTGCCCAGAAACACAAGGGCTAGTGCATGGCTGGGAGGAGGAAGTGCACGATACGGTTATCCTCATTGACCAGGAAGACTCAGCTGCTAATGCCACCTCCAACCTACGCTGCATGGGATCCCTAAGAATGTAAAGCTTGCTAAAGGACCCCAGGATTCGTGCTATCAAGGAGAGGAATCATTACTGGTTGGCAACCCTTCTTGATCCACGATACAATGGTAAAGTTGCAGAGTTCATCCTGCCCGCACAGGATGAAAAACCTTGAGGACGCTCTAAAGCTAGACATGTGTAACACCTTTCCAGGCACTGGTAGATTACCAAGTGCTGACACAGGTGCTTCTGAGGCTGCGTATGATCAGAGGAATAGTGGTGAAGGCCAGGGCCGCTTGACTGATGCGAGGCTGCGTATGATCAGAGGAATACTAGGCATAAATGTAGGCACCCATTGCCAGCGTCTTCACCATATGGTGCAGGACTACCTAGGGGCAAGGGCAGACCTGGATACCTTTCCAACAGATGATCCACTGGCTTACTGGGTGTTGAGATTGGATCACTGGCCAGAACTTAGCCAATATGCTATGCAGCTACTAGGTTACCCTTCATCTAGCGTGCTTTCTGAAAGGACGTTCAGTGCCGCTGGAGGTTTTGTCACAGACAAAAGAGTGCATCTGTCCACCGACTCTGTAGACCGGCTGACATTTATAAAAATGAATCAGTCCTGGATCAGCAGCTATCCATCCCCCTGATTCTGAAGTAATGGAATAGATCGGGGATGTCCTCTTCTGCATTCACAAAACCTCCAGCACTGAACTCTTCCACAATACCACAAAAGGGTTACGGTGTGAAGGCACTTGCTGCCATGAAAGGCACAATATTTGGCTGCACTGACGCCTGTGCCAGATTTATATCATTTTAATTTTTTGAACCGCAGGGTCCAGCCCTGCACTCTTCCACAATACGACAGAGGGGTTACTGTATTATGATGGCACTTGCAGGCCTGGCACCAAAAGCACAATATCTGGGTGCACTGACGCCTTTACCAATTGCAACCTTTTTAATATAGGACCACATGGTCCACCCCTGCATTCTTCCACAATGCTACAGAGGGGTTACTGTATGATTGTACTTGCTGGCCTGGCAGTCTTGCACCAAAGGCACAATATCTGGGTGCACGGACGCCTTGACCAGAATCATATCTTTTTAATATAGGACCGCAAGGTTCACCCCCTGCATTCTTCCACAATACCACAGAGGGGTTACTGTATGATAGTACTTGCAGGCCTGGCACCAAAAGCACAATATTTGGGTGCATTGCCACTGACGCCTGTATCAGATTCATATCCTCAGAGGGGTTAGGGTGTGACGGCACTGTCGGGGACGCTAAAGGACCAATTTTGAAGCACCTATTGTTACTTTCATCGAAAGCCTGCATAAGTTTCACAATAATTTAGCCAAAAAAATCACTAAACTTTTTCTGCGTATCCGAAAATGTCTCCTCTTTTCATACAGACTGCCGCCCCAAGCAGTTGTTTATGGATAGATTAAAGGAAAAGCATTTACCGTCATTTGAAACGTCATTTTTTTGTTTTTAAGCGTTTCTATACATCCTAGAAATCTGCCACTTTACGGGCAGGTTATGGGGACCTCCTAGGCACGATATTTGATGGAATTTTTTGTTTTTATTTTTAACCCTTATTTCATGGAAAACTCACTGTCCCTTTAAAAACGTTTTTTGTTTTAAATCTTTTTGTCCTTGTTTCCTGTCCCCCAGGGCACTACCCGGACCCCCATACACCTTTTATGGCAAATATCTAGCATATATGCCCTCTTGGAGGGCATTCTAAAAACCGAATTTTCAGCCCCATTGACTTGCATTGAGTTCGGGTTCGGACCCGAACATATGGAAAGTTCGGGTTCGGGCCCGAACCGAACTCGGGGGGGTGTTCGGCTCATCCCTAGTGGTGAAGAGTGACTTTTGGGTTTCATGCAGGGAGCATAGGGAAGAGAGCTTTGAATGTGGCTTGCTGTTGTTTCATGGGGGAAATGGAGATGAATTTCATCTGCCATTTAAGCATTCAGTCCCCCAATCTATCTAAATCCCTCTGCAGCGAAGTAACATCCTGCTCACATTATATTACTTTTCCTAGTTTTGTGTGATCTGCAAACATTGATACATGACTTTTGATGCCTATTTCAAGGTAATTCATAAATAAATTGAATAGATTGCAACTATGGTTAATTTCTTTGCCATAACAGTGGTTAGTGGATAACCCCTTAAATCAAACTTTGCGCAACATATTTGAGCAATGTTCACATTGGTTAAGGTTTAACATAAATGTGCAACCTATCCCCTGCGTGACCTGGATTTCTGAAGTTAGCAGTTCAGTGCCATTTTCGGGTTAATAATTGCCTTGATACTCATTTACAATAGTGCTCCTTTCTGTAGTACACAGATTTTACTGACAGTTGTTATCGAAAATGGTCAGAGTCTGAAGGTATCAAAGGTCTTTCAAAACAGGATAAGCATTATCAGTAATTTTTTCATATTTCTTTTAAATGTATCGGTCTTGGGTTCTTAAATTGCTGTATAGCATTTCCAAAGCAGTTTTTTTGTCCTGCTTTTTTCCCCACGGTGTAGAACACTATTGGACTAAAAAGTTTAAAGGAGCCATTAACTTTATTTAGCTGGCATTGAAGAAAGAATTTTGGAGCTTAATGGACGTTGACCCAGTTCTCAAGGCAAACTTTCAATTGCTGAACAAACAACTCTTTCTATGAGAGAAGACAAAGTGCTGAAAACTTGGACTGTAGCACAAAGACGAGTTAAATTGATTAGATGTGAAAATGCTTAGTGAGTAACTACCCAAAATATAAATTTATACAATTTTCCAGAGTTTCTCTCAAAAACAATCGTTTATAATTACCCAGTATTTCAGTGGTTCTGTGTATATTAAAATTAAAATATAAAATATTAATAAATTAACAAATATTAAATTAAAATATTTTGCCTTCAGTGAACAAGAAAGTAGTCTCCAATTCAGGCTATAACATAAAATTATTAGCTGATTGTATTTTGTGGTTCATGTTGGACACAGACAATTGTCATCAAGCATTTGGCTGCAGCACATGGGTAGCACTGTACAGAATATAAATTAGCCTTTTCTATAGCTCCATAATTCTTCTCAGGGACTGAAAAGAAACGTGATTTTGGCAAATATACAACAAAATTAGTTGAGGTAGCTGATTTCTACTCCTTTTATCTTAATGTAATTAAATTGTAATTAATTAAATATACAACATCTCTGAAGACCTATTGTAAATATTGTGATAAAGTGAGGTGAATTGTGTGCGATGGTGTCTATATTCCCCCTGTGTTTGTGCGAGGGCATTGGGCTGTTTGAACCCAGGAAGAAAATACGTGTTTAAAATTGTTCCACTGTGCTGCAAGGTCTCCACATCTGATAATTAAAATCCTTTAAATGTTTCCTGGGTGTGAGGAATCTGTGAAATGGAAGTAAGGAGATAGAGAGAGAGAGAGAGAGAGAGAGAGAGACGGTTCTGAGAGATCAGCAGCAGCAAACGAGGTCCAGCTCTGCGGTTGACAAAGATTTACTTTTGGCTATTTTCCCAAGGTAGTGAGGGATGTTGTATTTTTTAGTCAGCACTCAGACGAATTAGGCTTTGTTTTCTATTATATTTTGTTTGTTTGTTGGAGTGAAGAAATAAACTCTTGAGCTATATAAAGAGATTGTTTCTGTGCCATAATTGCCCTAGAGAACTGTGCTATAGCGTCCCCCTGTGACATGGTGGAGAATGTGGGCATTTAGCGTGAATAGGACTGTGGGCATGGATGTTTGAAAAGTACCTGGTGAAACTGTTTGGACAGCTGAAAGCCTAATCTGCTCACTGCTGCTGCAAAGAAAAGAAGTGTGTTCCTTACACGTTTAACCCTTTCGCTGCTGAGGCTTTTCCCGCTCCTGTGCTGAGGTCATTTTTACTGGTTTTGCTCATCATGTTTAAACGTGTTTTGAAGGCTTATTTTAGTATATGACCTAGACATATTATATATTGTTCTTTCCGTTAGACTCGGCAGATTCATAATATGTCATTATTATATGTATACGTCATGACCTGTCTGTATATTATAACAAAAAATGCAATAAAGTATGATTTTTCAATAATTTACAATGTGTAAAGTGTTTTTTTTTCACATTTTAACATGCGAGCAATTGCGGTTATATTTTGTATGGGGTGCGCTTGTTAAAAAAATTAGAGATGGGGTCTCGTTACACTTTTTTTGGGGAAAATTACATGATTTTTAACAAACGCACCGCATCCAAAAATCGTTAGTGCAGCATCATTGTTCACATTATAATTGAAATGGGAACAATATTGCTGCATTAACAAACCAAAAAAAAGAAAAAAAACTTGTTTATTTTTTTTTTATAATTTTTTTTAAATATTTTTTTTTTTTTTATTTTTAATTATTTTTTTTTTTTTTACAAATTTTTTCACTTTCGTGTTTGATATCGTTGGAACGGCCATGCTCTGGCCGATCCAACAATACCAAACTTTAACCCCTAGCTGCCACGGATCGGGAGATAGGGAGTTCATTGGAACTCCCTATCTCCACCATTGGTGGCAGCTAGGGGTTAACTCCAATACTGGCGTCATTGTGCTATGCACGATGACGCCAGTCCTCAGGGGGAGTTCCCGGAGGCTTGGCCGACATCCAAGATGTCGGCCAGCTCCGGGAAAGGATCACGAACCGGCGCTTTTCAGCGCCGATTTGTGATCCGGCTCCCCTGGGGTTAATGCCAGGTACCATTTGGAAGGGCAGGCTGTGTCCTTCCAAATGGTGCCTGGGTTAACCCCCGCAACGCCGCCGATTGGGAGGGAGAGAGGTCTGAAGGACCTCCCCCCCTCCTTTTCAGGCGCCTCCTCCGCACATGCGGGGGGGCACCTGAATTAGGTGTCATCGCGCCCCCGCGATGACACCTAATTAGCCCGGCGGCGGTTCCGGATGCTGGGCTGACATCGAGGATGTCAGCCCGCACCGGGGGGGCCAGCGATCGGCCAGAACCCGGCCGAACGCTGACCCCAAAGGCTGGACGCGCTCAGCGCGTCCACCGCATGGAACGTGACATGCGGTTGGACGCTCTGAGCGCCTCCACCGCAGTGAAGTGGTTAAACAGATTTCCTGTAGAGGCTCATTTCTCCCCATTTGGAGGTTATGATGGAGGACTTGGTGAAAGTTTTGGTACAGGCAACTGATGTACAACAGGAAACAATCCGCTTATTGGTGGCACAAGTGGAAATTGTAAGGGAAGCCCAGCAAGAAGACAGAGCGATCTTCACAAATGCTTTGCAGCAAGCCTTACTGCCTGGTACAGTGAGCCCTCTTGCAGACAGGGAGCAGCGTATTCGAGCGACTGACTTTCTGCACAAGCTATCTCACAACCTTTGAGCGGGTTGCTGACAGAGAAAAATGGCCCCTTAAACAGTGGGCGGGAATGTTGGCTCTGAGTGGGGAATCACAGAAAGCCTACGAGGGTCTGCCTTATAGCCAAGCTCAGGGCTACATACGCCTGAAAAGAGAGATCCAGACCCAGATTGGAATAACCTCAACACTATGAGCCCAAAGGTTTCACAAGTGGAGCTATGATATGGAAAAACCTACAAGGACTCCGATGTATGAGCTGCTGAGATTTTCTCAGAAATGGTTACAACCAGACACAAACTCGCCTACAGAAATCGTGGAGATGCTGATCATGGACCGTTTTCTCCAGAAATGTGCCTGCCTCCCTGCGACAATGGGTCAGCCAAGGGGACCCAAAGGATACTGAAGTGATGATGTGTCTGGTTGAGCAGTATGTGACTGCTAAGGAGCTGCACACCCATGACCCTCAGCCTAAACTCAGATCTCAGCCGGGCCAATAGGAAACCTGGCAACAAAGGACAAAGCCCTGTGCCCAGCATGGAGCTATATGACTATGGGGTAAAAGTTACCAAAGAGATCGGCAATGGGTGCCAGACCAAACTGAAGAGCAAATAATATGCTTCAGGTGCCATTTGCCAGGGCATATAGCATGCAATTGCTGTCAAGGTGAAGAGCACATGCAGTGTGATGTAGGAGCACGAACCCTGCATAAGACTGTGTTAACCTGTTCAAAACTGTGTGTGGTAACTAGGGATGAGCTGTTCGGTTCGGAGTTCGCATGTTCGCGAACTACGAACATTTCCGCCTGTTCGCCCACAATGCACCACAATGGACCACAATGCACTTTTCCACTGGCCTGAAGCTTGTAATTGGCTACAGCCTTGCACCTGACCACAGGTCAGGTGCAAGACAGGTTCAACACTATGCGAATCACGGCTCAGAGTCCTGATTGGGCAAATTTTGCCCAATCAAGGGCTCACAGAGCTAAGTCCCGCAGCACACTATATAAGGCTTCACACAGCGCTTCTGCATGTGTTTGAGAGGAGATTGTTGTTGTGTTAGAGTGTGTTCTTACTGCCAGTCTGCCACCAGCTACTGGGGGGTCTCATCTGTTGTAATCTTTGTGTTCTCACTCCCAGCAACTATTTGGGGGGCTCAGTAATTTCTACAAAATATTTGTGAATTGAGTTAATCAAAGGTAATCTGTGTCTTATGAAGGAAAGAGTGCAGTGTCTGTGTGGCGCCACTAGATGGCTCTATTATCAAAGCAGGGAAATAAAAGAAAACAAAGTGTATATGCTAGATTACTAATCGAACGGAATGATTGGAATGATGAGTGAAGAACAAGATGTGGTGACTAGAATTTAAGTACAGTGGTAGATAGGATTAATACACCTGTAACTCAATTCTACGAATAAACACTTGCAAAGAAGTAAAAAAACGCAGTTCGACAGTGGTAATAAAGTAAAAACACCTTAAATAGAAAGGATATGAAAACCAGCTGTCCACTGATAATCAGCAACCAAAATTATAATGCAAAAAGTATAAATATATGTGAAATAACACTGAATAATTGAATAAACACTTCAAAGTGACATAAATAATAATTAAATAGAGGAACAACTCTGTAAAATCAAAAACCAGTAAGCAGAAAAAAATATATAGAAAAAATATATATGAACGATGTAAAATAGGATAGAAATAATCTAGGATGTATAGGGAATAAATCCGAGAGTCACCATCAGAATGTAATGATACATCAAGGATGAAAAAAAAAAAACACAGTCAGAGTAAAAAATAACCAGTGAGTCTATAGAGAGCAAAAATCAAGAGTAGGGTACAGAAACACAGGCCTCAATCCCAAAAAATAAAAAACATATATATTGAAAGTTGATGAATACTGGCCAGAGACGGTGTGCAGCAGCCGGGCAAACCAGAGGAAACGGTAAATCCCCAAATCCATTAGAGTAGAGAGTCCAGATATTAGAGCTGGTGTCAGGCGCTGGCACTTGGTATCTTCAGATCCAGTAGGGGCTATCCAGCCTAGTGTCTCGTCCTCCGAGGGTGAGATGGTGAAGGGAAAAATACAAAAAGGAGAAATATTGCGCAGCCTGTGATAACTCAATGAGTATATTAGGTGGAAGGGAGATATACTCACACTTTAAGGTGCCAATTTGATTAACAGGCACCAAACAGTATGCAGATCGGTGGATTAAACTCAGGGGCACCGATTCCCCTCTCAGCGATCCAGGAGCAGAAGATCCAAACCTCCAAGATGTCTTTTCAGAATGTAGGAAGGATAAAATCACCAGGAAATCAGTCGAGATGATAAAATCCACAACCGGTTTATTAAAACAATCTTTAAAATACACCTCAAACGTGTTTCGCTACTCGGGTACACCCACTGATGAAGCTCTGAGTAGCGAAACGCGTTTGAGGTGTATTTTAAAGATTGTTTTAATAAACCGTTTATCAGCAAGCGTTCGCCTGGCAGAAATACAAAGAGAATTCCACCTTCCCACAAACCGTCTGATCTGTGACATGCCCACCAGGTGGAACTCGACATTAGCAATGCTGCAGCGTCTGCACAAGCAGCAGAGGGCCATCAACGAGTACCTGTGTTTAGTATGGCACAAGGACAGGTTCAGGTCAACTTGTTTTTTTCCCCCCCGCAGTGGCTGATGATCAAGGATGCATGCACTGTACTGTCACCATTTGAGGAGGCAATGAGGATGGTGAGCAGGGACAGTGCATGCATCAGTGACACAATTCCTTTAGTGTTCCTGCTGAGCACACTCTGCGGGGAATTATAGATGTGGCTCTAGAGGCAGAGCAGCGGGAGGAAGAGGAGGCCTTTCGTAGCTCTGAAGGCCGCAATCTTTCCGCAGACAGCATTCCAGCGGGTCCTCCTCAGATCAGACAGAAGGAGGATGAGGAATATTTAAATAGTGGGGGCATTGAAGGTGGGTATTCCTCAAGGTAGGGTTTTGTGTGCCCAGAAACAAAAGGGCTAGTACGTGGCTGGGAGGAGGAAGTGCACGATACGGTCATCCTCATTGACCAGGAAGACTCGGACGATAATGCCACCTCCAACCTACGCTGCATGGGCTCCCTAATAATGCAAAGCCTGCTAAAGGACCCCAGGATTCGTGCTATCAAGGAGAGGGATCATTAATGGTTGGCAACCCTTCTTGATCCACGATACAAGGGTAAAGTTGCAGAGCTCATCCTGCCCGCACAGAGGGAGCACAGGATGAAAAAACTTGAGGACGCTCTAAAGCGACACTTGTGTAACATCTTTCCAGGCACTGGTAGGTTACCAAGTGATGACACAGGTGCTTCTGAGGCTGCGGATGATAAGAGGAATAGTGGTGAAGGCCAGGGCGCTTGACTGATGTATTTTTAAATTTTTTTAGTCCACGACGCCCAGGGACGTCAAATGTAGGCACCCATTGCCAGCGTCTTCACCATATGGTGCAGGACTACCTAGGGGCAAGGGCAGACCTGGATACCTTTCTAGCAGATGATCCACTGGCTTATTGGGTGTTGAGATTGGATCACTGGCCAGAATTTAGCCAATATGCTATGCAGCTACTAGGTTGCCCTACATCTAGCATGCTTTCTGAAAGGACGTTCAGTGCCGCTGGAGGTTTTGTCACAGACAAAAGAGCGCGTCTGTCCACCGACTCTGTAGACCGGCTGACATTTATAAAAATGAATCAGTCCTGGATCAGCAGCTATCAATCCCCTGATGCTGACGTAACAGAATAGATCGGGGATATCTTCTGCATTCACAAAACCTCCAGCACTGAACTCTTCCACAATACCACAAAAGGGTTACGGTGTGAAGGCACTTGCTGCCACCAAAGGCACAATATTTGGGTGCACTGCCACTGACGCCTATACCAGATTCATATCATTTTAATATTGGACCGCAGGGTCCAACCCTGCACTCTTCCACAATACCACAGAGGGGTTTCGGTGTGAAGGCACCGTTGCCGACACTAAAGGCCCAATTTTAAAGCACCTATTGTTACTTTCATCCAAAGCCTTCATAAGTTTAACCATAATTTATCCCAAAAAAATCACTAAACTTCTTCTATGTTTCCTAAAATGTCTCCTCTTTTCATACAGACTGCCGCCCCAAGCAGTTGTTTATGAATAGATTAAAGGAAAACCGTTTACCGTCATTTGAAACGTCATTTTTTGTTTTTAAATGTTTCTATACATCCTAAAAATCCGCCACTTCACGGGCAAGTTATGGGGAACCGCTAGGCATGATATTTGAAGGAATTTTTCGTTTTTATTCTTAACCTTTATTTCATGGAAAACTCACTGTTCCTTTAAAAAGATTTTTTTTTAACCCTCATACACCTTATATGGCAAATATCTTGCATATATGCCCTCTTGGACGGCACTCTAAAAATCTAACTTTTGAGTTCCATTGACTTGCATTGAGTTCGGTTCGTGTTCGAACCAGTGCCAACCAGTAATGATCCCTCTCCTTGATAGCACGAAACCTGGGGTCCTTTACGAGGCTTTGCAGGATAAGGGAGCCCATGCAGCGTAGGTTGAAGGTGGCATTAGCTTCCGAGTCTTCCTGGCCAATGAGGATGACCCCATCGTGCACTTCCTCCTCCCAGCCATGCACTAGCCCTTATGTTTCTGGGCACACGAAACCCTCCCTTGATAAATCCCCACCTTCAATGCCCCCACTACTTAAATATTCCTCCTGTCTGATCGGAGGACCCGCTGGAATGCTGTCTGGAAAGACTGGGGCCTTGAGAGCTAGGGAAGGCCTCCTCTTCCTCCCGCTGCTCTGCCTCTAGAGCCACATCTATAATTCCCTGCAGAGTGTGCTCCAGCAGGAACACTAAAGGAATTGTGTCACTGATGCATGCACTGTCCCTGCTCACCATCCTCGTTGCCTCCTCAAATGGTGACAGTACAGTGCATGCATTTTTGATCATCAGCCACTGCGGGGGGGGAAACAAGTTGACCTGAACCTGTCCTTGTGCCATACTCACACAGGTAGTCATTGATGGCCCTCTTCTGCTTGTGCAGATGCTGCAGCTTTGCTAATGTCGAGTTCCACCTGGTGGGCATGTCACAGATCAGACGGTTTGTGGGAAGGTGGAATTGTCTTTGAATTTCTGCCAGGCGAACACTTGCTGGGAATGACCGTCTGAAGTGGCTGCAGACTTTTCTGGCCTGGCTGAGAAGCTGTGCCAGCCCTGGGTACCTGGTTAGGAAACGCTGTACAACCAGATTTAGGACGTGTGCTAGGCATGGGACATGCATCAACTTACCCTGGCGTAGGGCGAAGAGAAGGTCACTGCCATTATCACAGACGACCATTCCCAGCTGAAGCTGGCGTGGTGTTAACCATCTCTGCACCTGCCCCTGCAGAGCTGACAGAATTTCTGGCCTGGTGTGGCTCCTGTCCCCTAAAAAAACCAGCTCAAGCACAGTATGGCATCTTTTTGCTTCAGCCATTGCGTAGCCCTTGCCACGCGTCGGTTTAACTGCCACTTCGCCGGAGAAGGAGAAGGAGAAAGAGGTGGTAGAGCAGACAGACCTCATACAAGCAGCTTTCTGGAGGCGTGGTGGATGAACAAGCTCCAGAACAGAGCCCCATCCTGGATCCCTCCCAGCTGCAATCAGAGTTACCCAGTGTGCCGTGAAGGAAATGTAAAGGCCGGGTCCATGCTTGTTGGTCCACGTGTCTAAAATCATGTGCACCTTGCTGCTGACTGCCTTTGCCAATGACTCCATAACATTGTCGTCAACGTGCTGGTATAGTGCTGGAATGGCCTTCCATGAAAAGAAATGGCATTTTGGAACCTGCCACTGGGGTACAGCACATTCAGCAAATTCACGGAAGGAAGCAGAGTCCACCAGCTGGAAAGGCAGTGTTACATTTCCCTGGTTTTCGCTTTGCCCCCTGGTGGTGAAGGGTTCATGTCTGGTTTTTCCCCTGTGGTGTGTCTGGCTGTGCTGTCTAGGGCTGATCTGGGGTTCTGTTATGATCTCCTGGTCTGGGGTCACATGGACCAATCACACGGTCCCACTCCCTATATATTCCCAGCAGCACAGAGCCTCATTGACGGTTTGTGGAGTTTCATGTTGGTTCTGTCTGGTTCATGTTCCCTGTGTTGCTGCAAAGCATTTCTGTCTCATGGTATTCTGGTTTTGACCTCGGCTGTATATTCTGACTATCCCTTCTACCCACTCCTGGTACTGTATATTCTGATCTGTTGACAACCTCTGCCTGATTGACGATTCTTGTATGTTTCATGTTTTATGTACCTTGTCTGTCTTAGTCTAGGATATTTCAGAGGCCGCTTATAAGGACCTCTTTAGTATAGTCTGTCTGTTTTGTTTTCTGTCCTACAGCCTGCTCAATTCACGGATTGTCAGGTGTATCATTGTGTTTCTGAGCGTGTCCTAAGTGGTCTGTCGGTCTTGCAACCCTCGGAACTTAGTGGCACTTCAGTTCTGTTTTTTGGTGCTCCTTGGTTTTGGAGAAATCAGTCTGTCCTTGAGTCCAGTCAGTAACTCACCTGCCGTAAGGGCTTCATTTCATGTTCCAAGCCACCACGATGGCCCAAGCAGGGGCTAACCGTTACATTACAAACCGTCCATTCATGCCTGCAGGTGAGCTTACTGTGTTAAATTCTGTGCTTCAGATGGTTTTTGATCTACTGACAGAGCTGAATAGGTTAATGCTGTCTCCCAGTGTCCTCCCAGCAGAGTCTCTGGGGAACCTCCCATGTCTGAAAAAGAAAGACGTAGGTTGTTTAAGCTCTGTTATTATTGCAGTTCCCCCCAGCATAAAATATTTTGCTGTCCAGTAAGGCCCAGACCCAGTATGTCCTGTTCTCAGGGTGAGACCCTGGTATCCACGTCATGCAGCCATAGCGCTGACCCTAATGCTGGGACCTCTGTCTCTGTGCAATAGAGGGGTGTTGCAAATGACATGTGTGGCAATAAAGCCAAAGTTGTTCCACCTCAAGGCACACAACCTGCTTCTATGTTATACAGTGGATCATTGTTTCTCAATTCATGTAATGGGTCTAGGGTCCAGGGTGGCGCTGTTGCCACAAAGATCCAGGGTGGCGCTGTTGCCACAAGGGCCCAGGGTGGCACTGTTGCCACAAGGGCCCAGGGCGGCGCTGTTTTCACAAGGGCCCAGGGCGGCGCTGTTGCCACAAGGGCCCAGGGCGGCGCTGTTGCCACAAGGGCCCAGGGCGGCGCTGTTGCCACAAGGGCCCAGGGTGGCGCTGTTGGTACAGGTACACAGCACAAAAATAAACCTATGTCCGTTCCTGGCGGGAGGCCAGTTTTGTTTCTTTCTGGCAAGGTGTCAGCGGTGCCAGAACCTGGCACATTGCCAATGATCACTGAAAGCAGTACCAGTGATGCCCATGCTGAGCTTCAAGGAAGCTGTCTTCATGCCTGTTGTGGGCCAGGAGCCCTTCATGCCTCTTGTGGGACGGGTGCCCTCCATGCCTCTTGTGGGCTGAGTGCCCTCCACGCCTCTTGTGCGCTGAGAGCCCTTCATGCCTGTTGTGGGCAATGAGCCCTTCCTGTCTGCTGACGAGTCAGCCGTGCCCATGTCCAGCTGCGAGGCAGCCGTGCCCGTGTCCAGCTGCGAGGCAGCCGTGCCCATGTCCAGCTGCGAGGCAGCCGTGCCCATGTCCAGCTGCGAGGCAGCCGTGCCCATGTCCAGCTGCGAGGCAGCCGTGCCCATGTCCAGATGCGAGGCAGCCGTGCCCATGTCCAGCTGCGAGGCAGCCGTACCCATGTCCAGCTGCGAGGCAGCCGTACCCATGTCCAGCTGCGAGGCAGCCGTGCCCTTATCCTGCTGCGAGACAGCTGCGCCCATGTCTTGCTGCAAGACAACAGTGCCCATGTCCTGCTGCGAGACTGCTGAGGCCTCGTTAGGTTATGAGACCAATGTGCCCACATTAACACATGAGACCACTGTGCCCTTGTCCCACAGTGGGTCCAGTATTCCTACCGTTACATAGTTACATAGTTATATAGGCTGAAAAAAGACATGCGTCCATCGGGTTCAGCCTCTCCCACATAACCTACTGCTGTTGATCCAAAAGAAGGCAAAAAACCCAGTCTGAATGCTTGCCAATATGCAACATACTGGGAAAAAATTCCTTCTTGACCCCAGAATGGCAGTCAGATTTCTCCTTGGATCAAGAAGCTTTTACCCACATATTAAATATTATAACCCTTAATATTCTGTGTCTGCAGGAAGTCATCCAGTCGTTTTTTAAAAGTCTGTACAGACTCTGACCCAACCACCTCAACAGGCAGAGAATTCCACAGCTTTATTGTTCTCACCGTAAAATAACCCTTCCTATGCTTTAAGCTAAATTTTCTTTCTTCCAGTCTAAATGGATGACCCCTTGTCCTATGTATAGTCCTGTTAATGAATAGGTTATCAGACAATGGTTGATAATGGCCCCGTATATATTTATATAAGGTTATCAGATCCCCTCTAAGGCGCCTTTTCTCTAAACTAAACAGGTTTAAGCTTGTTAGTCTTTCCTCATAACTTAACCCTTCCATCCCCCTTATTAATTTAGTTGCCCGTCTCCTCTGCACTTTTTCTAGCGATATAATATCTTTTTTTAAGACAGGTGCCCAAAATTGCACGGCATATTCAAGGTGCGGCCTGACCATTGATTTATACAGAGGCAAAATTATGTTTTCATCCCGTGAGTGAACTCCCCTTTTAATGCATGCCAGTACTTTGCTGGCCTTGGCGGCTGCTGTTTGACATTGCACATTGTTACTTAGTTTGAAGTCTATGATTATTCCCAAATCCTTCTCCTGCTTGGATTTCCCTAACTCCGTACCATTTAGGGTATACATTGCTTGTGTGTTCTTCACTCCAAAGTGCATAACTTTACATTTATCTAGATTAAATTTCATCTGCCATTTAAGTGCCCAGTCCCCCAATCTATCTAAATCCCTCTGCAGCGAAGTAACATCCTGCTCACATTGTATTACTTTTCCTAGCTTTGTGTCATCTGCAAACACTGATACATGACTTTCAATGCCTATCTCAAGGTCATTTATAAATAAATTGAATAGTATTGGTCCTATAACAGACCCCTGAGGGACACCACTTACCACTGGTGTCCATCTTGAAAATGTACCATTTATGACCACTCTCTGTACCCTATCTTTTAGCCAGTTTTCTATCCAAGAACAAGTATTTTCATCTAGACCATTTTTTCTTAATTTAAATAGTAACCTTTTGTGTGGAACTGTGTCGAAAGCTTTGGCAAAATCTAAGTAAATCACATCCACTGCGACCCCCTGATCTATACTTCTACTTACTTCCTCATAGAACGTAATTAGGTTAGTCTGACATGATCTGTGTTTCATGAAACCATGCTGATTTTTGCCAATTACATTATACCTCCCAATAAATTCCTGAATACTATCCCTTAGTAACCCCTCAAATACTTTCCCAGCCACAGATGTTAAGCTCACAGGTCTATAATTCCCAGGCACAAATTTTAAACCTTTCTTAAATATAGGGACCACGTCAGCTTTTCTCCAATCCTCTGGTACTATTCCTGAAAGAAAAGAATCTTGAAAGATTAAGAACAAAGGTTTACATATTTCAACACATAGCTCTCTTAGTACTCGCGGGTGAATTCCATCTGGCCCTGGGGCTTTATTAACATTCACATTGTTTAATTTGTGTAAAACCTTGTCCTGAGTCAACCAGTCACTTTGTATTAGTAAGTTTTTATTAATGAATTTCATGTCTCCTGTTATAGGTTTCTCTTTGATAAATACTGAAGAAAAATAATCATTTAAAATTTCTGCCTTATCCTGATCTTCAGTTAACAATAACCCTGACTCAGATTTTAGTGAACCTACATTTTCACTCTTAGGTTTTTTGGAATTTATGTACCTAAAGAATCTTTTAAGGTTGGTCTTGCTCTCTTTGGCTATTTCTTTTTCATTTTCTAGTTTAGCCCATCTATATATGCTTTATAGGATGCCTCAGATTTATCAAATTTAAAAGCTTTAAATGCCTTCTTTTTATTTTTCATTTCCTTAGTTACCTTCCTACTAAGCCACATTGGTTTCAGTCTGTTTCTTTTATATTTATTAACCAGTGGAATATATTGTGACGTGTACTTTTCTAGTGTTAGTTTAAAGATATTCCACTTATCCTCAGTGTTTTTCCCGTGAAAGAGTTTCTGCCAGTCAATGACATTGAGAGCTTCCTTTATTTTAATAAAGTTGGCCTTTTTAAAATTATATATTTTAGCATGCCCCTTATGAATGTGTTTTTTTGAGTTTATTTCAAAAGTCACCATGTTATGGTCGCTGTTTCCCAATTGTTCTTTTACATTAATATTTGAGAAAAGATCCACATTATTTGTTATAACCAGGTCCAGACAGTTATCCTCTCTAGTTGGTGTTTCTACCAGTTGTGACATGAAGGTATCATTTAAAATGTTCAGGAACCGGATTCCCTTTGCTGAATTACTAGTCCCACTATCCAATTAATGTCCGGGTAATTAAAATCTCCAATAATTAAAGTGCTACCATGATGTGCAGCCTTCCTAATTTGCTCTAACAGTTGTTCTTCCTCATCATTATCTATATTAGGTGGTTTATAGCATATGCCAACCAATAATTGACTTCCTGTTTATTCCCCAACGAAATATTTACCCATAACGATTCCACATTTCCCTCATCACTTTCCAGTTGTGTAATATTAGGCTTTAAATCCTGATTTACATATAAACACACTCCACCCCCTTTCTTATGTTCCCTATCCTTTCTAAACAATGTATAACCATTTAAGTTACAGCCCAGTCATGCGTTTCGTCCCACCATGTTTCTGTTATTCCTATAATGTCGTATTGCTTAGTGTATGCTATTACCTCTAGTTCCCCCATCTTGTTATTAAGGCTCCTTGCATTAGCGAGCATACATTTAATGTTGTCTCTACCCACACATGCTGAATGCGACTCTACATTACATGCCTCCACTGTTCTTACATTACCCATCCCCCCGACTCCACCCCCCTTAGTCTGAACTGAAACCCTTCCGCTATCTGCTCTGTCTCCATTTTGTAAGATACTGTATCCCTCCCCCCCTTCCACTAGTTTAAAGTCTCCTCCAACCTTTTAACCATCCTCTCCCCTAGCACAGCAGACCCTCTGTCTTGTCTTGCCAAGTGTGGGCGCTGAGCCCTTCATGTGTAATTCGGGCAATGTGCCCCTAATGCCTTTTTCTGACGATATGCCAATTTTGTCCCAGGTGGGTACTAAGTCCTTCATGCCCATTTTTGGAGTTTTGTGTGACATTATGTCCAATTTGCTTTTTTTCCTCCTTTTTTTTGTTTTGTTCCAATACACACAAAGGGAATAAACATGTGTTACTGCAATACTTTTTTGTGAGAAATACTTGATTTTCTGGAAAAATGTCTGGGGTGCCAACAATTTCGGCCATGACTGTATTCAGAGGCCGCTTATAAAGACCTCTTTAGTGTAGTCTGTCTTAGTTTAGTATATTTCAGAGGCCGCTTATAAGGACCTCTTTAGTATAGTCTGTCTGTTTTGTTTACTGTCCTGCAGCCTGCTCAATTCACGGATTGTCAGGCGTATCATTGTGTTTCTGAGCGTGTCCTAAGTGGTCTGTCGGTCTTGAAACACTCGGAGCTTAGTGGCACGTCAGTTCTGTTTTTTGGTGCTCCTTGGTTTTGGAGAAATCAGTCTGTCCTTGTGTCCAGTCAGTAACTCACCTGCCTTAAGGGCTTCATCTCATGTTCCAAGCCACCACGATGGCCCAAGCAGGGTATAACCGTTACAGGCAGCAGCTGTAATGCGAGTAATTTTGCCAAGCTGGCATTTAGACGCTGTGCTTGGGGAGGGTTGGGACTATATTTTTTCTTACGCTGCAGCAGCTGGGGCAACGTAATCTGACTGCGTAAATCTTCAGCTGATGGGATGCTGTCACATTCTGAGGAAGGACATGGTACACCCATTACTGTAGCATCATCCCTGTCAGTGGAGGTTGTAGGCAATGACATGGCAGGACATATAGTGGGGGTAGAGACAGATGAGGAGGAGGACCTATGCAAAGTGTTGTGCCAACGGGATGTGTGGCAGGTGGCCATATGTCACCTCAAGCACGTGGTACCCAAGCGTGGGATGTCTTTCCCATGCTTGATCCTCATCTGACATAGATTTCAAATAGCAACGGTGCGGTCTGCTGCACATTTCTTAAAGAACTCCCAGACAGCAGACTTCCTGTACATGTGCTTTGAGACAACAGCGCTCTGCACCTGAGCAGCTGTGACTTCTGATGCCTTGGACTGGCTACAGTTGGTCATAGAGGACGTTCTGCCTCATTTTTGTTGTGCCTCCTCCTCCTCCTCCTCCCTTGACTCCTCTGTTCGAATAGGCACCCAGGTGGAGTCAGGGACCTCATCATCGCCATCACTCCCTATCTCCTCGTCACTGGAGCCAACCTCGCAATATATTGCTGCAGCTGCTGGGGGAACATGAGTGCCAGTTCTTTGTGTGTCACTGGCACCCCCTCCCTCCAGGCTGATTATACTCCCTTCCTCAACCTCAGAGTTTGAATCAGAGCACTGGAGTTGCTGCGCATCCTCAAGCAGCATGTCACTCTCACTGTAGTCAAACAATTCAGCGGACTCCTCCGTGTATGATAGTGAGGCTACGGCAGGAGTAGCTGTGGACATGGAGGCTGAATTAGATGTTTTGGCAGCTGAGGTGGACTGTAAACCACTACAAGCCTGGCTGGCATTGGACTCGGAGGATGAGGATGGCCTGGTTAGCCAATCCTGCAAATCCTCTGTATGTTGCTGCTGCTTAAGACGGCCAGCACCAGTTAGAAACAAGGACAAACGTGTCCCTGCAGAGGAAGCACCACGTCCACGACGACCAGGGGCACAGCCTTCCGACGCAGAGGCTGCTTGCCCTCTTATCTGTGTCTGGGAGCGTCTGCCTGTCCTTTATGGTCTTTCTGACATGGTGAGTGATATATAGATTAAAGATATACAGAACTCCTGATTCAACTGTGTTATCTAGATTAAAGATTTCCAGAACTCTGGTATAACTCAGTGAGACACCCTGATAGCTGGCAGCCAGTGACAAGACACACATTAAAATTCCCAGAAACCTCCTATAAATCAGTTAGACCCCCTAATGGATAAATAGTGACAAGACACAAATTACAATTCCCAGGAACCTCGTATAAATCAGTGAGACCCCCTGATGGGTGGCAGTGACAAGACACAGGTTACAATTCCGAGATATCTGATAGAAGTGAGACCCCCCAATAGCTGCTGGCAGTGAGAACACACACTAACACAACAATCTCCTCTCAAAAAACGTGTGCTGGGGCTGCGAGGGACGCCTTATATAGTGTGCTGCGGGACTTAGCTCTGTGAGCCCATGATTGGGCAAGATTTGCCCAATCAGGACTCTGAGCCGTGATTGGCATAGTCTTGCACCTGTCTTGCACCTGACCTGTGGTCAGGTGCAAGGCTGTAGCCAATTACAAGCTTCAGGCCAGTGGAAAAGTGCATTGTGTTCCATTGTGGTGCATTGTGGGCGCACTTGAACCGAACACGCGGAAATGTTCGGAGTTCGGCGAATAGCCGTAAGGCCGATGCTCGATGTGAACTCCGACCAGGTCGAACCGAACAGCTCATCCCAACTCTGCGGTATAATTAATGCAGCATATGAATCCACACACTGCTGGGAAGAAGTGCCTCTCTGCGGTATAATTAATGAAGCATATGAATCCACACAATGCTGGAAAGCGCCTCTCTGCGGTATAAATAATGCAGCATAAGAATTTACACACTTCTGGGAAGCGCCTTTCTGCGGTATAATTAATGCAGCATATGAATCCACACACTGCTGGGAAGTGCCTCTCTGCAGTATAATTAATGCAGCATATGAATCCACACACTGCTGGGAAGCGCCTCTCTGCAGTATAATTAATGCAGCATAGTTTTTTCAATTTAACCCTTTCACTGCTGAGCCATTTCACGCCTGTGTGCTAAGCTCATTTTTAGCGGTTTCGCTCATCATGTTTTAAAGCTGTCATGCCCCATGATTTAGGATTTATTATATATGTTTCTGTTTTGTGTTGAATCTACCTTTGCTGCTTTGACCCTGCTGGGCTTCCTTAGCTTTCTGTATCCAGCTAGTTTCCACTCCTTTGCTTAGTGTCTTGTTCTAAGGGACTTTTTTTTTTGAGAGAGAGAAAGGATTTTACTAGGCAGGATACATTGAGATTTCTCTCGTTTTCAAGTATGTCCTGGGTGGTGAGTATGTACCGTTAGGTGTCTTGCCCAAGGACACTTACTGGAGAGGTGCTCGTCGGGATCAAACCCATGACTCCACAGGCTCTCTCCATGCAGAGCAGTGATGTTACCTCTACTCCACCCAGCCGGTAACTTCCTGGTTACTTTGCAGCCATTCTGTGCTCACTGCTGGACAAAACTAATGTCTTTTTACCTGCATTGCTGTACACTATTACAAGATTGTCAGTCTGATTATTAAATTTTTCAACTGGATTCATCTTTCTACGTGTCAGTTTTGCTGAGTTGAAGCTATCTGCTGAACTTCATCGTGTGAGTACTGGTCAAATACAAACTTAGCTAGTCTAAAGCACCACAACGTCTCACAGCTTTGTTAGGGAAACAGAATAGTAAAAAGACATTAACAGCAGCTTGCAGCAGAAGTATGCAGCTTTCAGTGAACAAGTAGTAAAAAGACATTAATTAATCGCAAGTGAAGTAAAAATTCTGTACTATATTCTATATACAATTCCAAATGGTGGGCTATGGTGACATTTAGACACTTAATAAATGTCCACATAGCTTTGGAATATGAGAGGTTTGTCCATGCAGACAATGAGGAGTTCAACCAGTGCCAGATCAAAAGGTGCCTAGTAGTAATATAGCCTACCGTTTGGAATTATATATAGGCATGTAGATTAATATACTACACATTTTCTCATACTGCAGTACCAATATTGAGAATAGATTGCAACTATTGTGGCATGTATTTAAACGAGTAATGCTGTATGAATGTATGAATGCCTGCTAGTATTCACAAATATGTTTTTAACCAATAAAGAATTTGTTTGCAGAATTTTCACTTCACTTGCGATTAAATTAACAAGGGTTACCCCCTAATATAATGGTGAACTGTTCACCAATTTGGGTCGTTCTTATTTCAGATACTGAAGAATTTACTGTTGGCTCCCTTTTTTTCTGTAAAAAGACATTAACCGCAGCTTGCAGCAGAAGTACGCAGCTTTCAGTGAACGAGCAGTAAAAGCCAATTACAGCAGCTTGCAGCAGAAGTACGCAGCCTTCAGTGAACCAGCAGTAAAAGGCTATAACAACAGCTTGCAGCAGAAGTATGCAGTCTTCATTGAACCAATAGTAAAAAGCAATTACAGCAGCTTGCAGCACTAGTATATAGGGATGGGCTGGCGGTTCGATCCAAACATAAGTAAGATTCGAACATTGCCCGTTAGGCCAACATCGAACATTTCCGCGTGTTCGCCGCGTGTTCGCCGCGTGTTCGCCCACAATACACTTTTCCACTGGCCTGAAGCTTGTAATTGGCTACAGCCTTGCACCTGACCACAGGTCAGGTGCAAGACAGGTGCAAGACTATGCCAATCACGGCTCAGAGTCCTGATTGGGCAAACTTCCCCGCAGCCCCAGCACGTGTTTTGTTTGCAGGAGTGAGAGGAGATTGTTCTCTCAGTGTGTCTCACAGACGTCTAGCAGATTTCTGTGAATTGTAATCTGTGTCTTCTCACTGCCAGCTATTGGGGTCTCACTTTCTTCTAGCAGATATCTGGGAACTGTAATCTATGTCTTCTCACTGCCAGCTATAGGGGTATCACAGACTTCTAGCAGATATCTGGGAAATGTAATCTGTGTCTTCTCACTGCCAGCTATTGGGGTCTCACAGACGTCTAGCAGATATCTGGGAATTTTAATCTGTGTGTTGGCACTGCCAGCTGCTGCCAGACTATCAGGCTGTATCACTGATTTATAGCATTGTTCTGAAAAATCTGTATATCTTTAATCTAATTCTAGATACCATATGGCATGGAGCTGACATAACGCTCCACACTTCAAAGCCCAAGAGACTTTATGTTCATTTGTATCGTGTGATTTTAAATATATTTTACAGTGTTTGGTTTTAGTTTAAATTAGTTTAGTGTAAAATGGCTTTAGTTTTAGTTTTAAATATAAATAGTTTTAAAGCTTTAGTTTTAAATATACTTATATTCCTGTAGGTAAATGTGTTTTTGTATAGCCAGTAAACAAGCTTTACTGCTGTGTAATTTATGCAACAGGGCTTTTCCCCTTATCTGGCTGCATGTTTGATTCAAGCAGTCTGTGACAGTGTTTGTCTTTAATCTGATGTGTTAGAACAATAGATTATGTAAATGTTGTGTGAAATAAAGGCTAAAGAATGATTATTGTAAATATCTGACATAATGTAATTAGCATTTTAGTAGGACGATGCGCGTCATTTATGCAAATTATGGCTGTTGGATTTAAGCATAAATTGTGGCGTTTTGTTCATTAAAAGCTCAGACAGATCGATAGAGAATCCTGTTGGAACATACAGCCGCGTCTGGTGTTTCATTCTGCTATGCTACACTACACACTCAAGCTCAAAAGGCACAGAGCGGCCTTCTGGAAATGCCTAACGGCTCCAGGGCAGAGAAACAGAAGCAGGCGGGTCAAGCTGCTCGAGGCGCTGAGGACAGCGCTCCCAGTAGCCGGGCTGACCGCAACGAAGGGGTGTCTGGAGAGTCAGGACAGGCAGAAGAGAACGGTTCCGTCACATTGGTGGCAAGCGGTATGGATAGAGGCTCTCCAACACCAATACACCCCGAGATGGCCAACTATACAGCCTGCAAGCAGGCAGGGCCGGTGCAAGCATTTTTGTCTACTCAGGCGAAGGTGCGTTTTGGTGCCCCCCCCCTCCCTTATTATCTGTACCATGCCTATCGGCATAGAGAAAAGACTTAAAATTGTGCATGATCACTGTTACTGCCCCACTGGGAGGCTATTCCATGTATCTACTACCCTTTCTATATCGCTGTTACTGCCCCCACTGGGAGGCTATTCCATGTATCTACTACCCTTTCTATATCACTGTTACTGCCCCACTGGGAGGCTATTCCATGTATCTACTACCCTTTCTATATCACTGTTACATGGAATAGCCTCCCAGTGGGAGCAGTATCTACTACCCTTTCTATATCACTGTTACATGGAATAGCCTCCCAGTGGGAGCAGTAACAGTGATATAGAAAGGGTAGTAGATACTGCTCCCACTGGGAGGCTATTCCATGTATCTACTACCCTTTCTATATCACTGTTACATGGAATAGCCTCCCAGTGGGGGCAGTGATATAGAAAGGGTAGTAGATACTGCTCCCACTGGGAGGCTATTCCATGTATCTACTACCCTTTCTATATCACTGCCCCCACTGGGAGGCTATTCCATGTATCTACTACCCTTTCTATATCACTGCCCCCACTGGGAGGCTATTCCATGTATCTACTACACTTTCTATATCACGGTTACATGGAATAGTCTCCCAGTGGGGCAGTAACAGTGATATAGAAAGGGTAGTAGATACATGGAACTGCTCCCACTGGGAGGATATTCCCTGTAACCGTGTTATAGAAAGGGTAGTAGATACAGTCTCCTCAAACGCAATGGTCAGTCACAAGTCAGTCACCCCATGTATAATGTAAACTCTCATACACATATATGTAACCTTCACACACACACAGTTATTGAAAGATAACCAATGTTTGCAAACAATAGCGACAACGTTTAGATTTCCCTGTTGTGAAACACCAAACTGTGGCAGGAGAAACTTCTCCTGTGGCTGTTTGGGTGTTTTCACGATAGGGGAATCCAAATTTGTCACCATTGTTTAAAGATCCACAGACACTGGCCTTCTTTTACACACACAGCACAGGTGTGATAGAGATATATATATCTATACACACAAACACACACCTTTTCCACTGAGTACAGCACTCCCCACATCCTCAATGCTTGCCCGGTACAACGGTCTCAGAAAAATCCATTTATCCGCAACGAGAGACGCACTCAGGGGCTCTTAAAAAAAACTTTAGTCTGTATGAAAGCTTACATCTAGTCCAACGTTTACTGAGCCTTTACCAAGGTGAACAATACAACAGAAAAATAACAGTTATACACTTAAACTTTGATGATCAACTCACCACCTCCTCTGTTCGTCCACACCAGGAACGCCCTCCTTGTCCAGAAGTGTCATCTTGGCTGAGTACGGTCTAGAACAAAGTCAAATCAAATTTAAAAAAAAACACTGATTTTCAAAAACCATAAGATCTGTTCTTGGAAAAAAAAAAAAAAAAAATCAACTCAAGATAACTGCTGAATGCTACACAGCACAGGCATATACACATGCAACACAAGCACAGACCAGGTGTGTGTGTGATTTTATACAAATATATATATATATATAAAACACACACACTGCACAGGCATATGCACACACACATATATATATTACCACCACACACAGGAGATATATATATACTTTGCACACATTTATACAGAAACCTTCAAATTGGTGATAGTTTGAGGACAAATAAGCAATCATTGAGCAGTGTGTGCAGTTGAGACTTGGTCTATCAAGGGTTAAGTGTTTAAACCTCACCAGCAGTAAGCCCCCAGCATTCACACTCTTCCAGGTTATTACTGTGCTGCTGGCTGTTGATGTCACCTCTGTCACTGGCAACTGTTGATGTCCCCTCTGTCAACAGGACAGGGTTCTCCATTACGCTGAAGGGGGGGGGGGGTCAGGCTGCAAGCAGGCATACAACTTGAAAGGTGTCCACACTCCACAGGGAGTTTCATGGTGAGCTGAGCAGGCTACCTTAGATTTAGGAGTCCATTTCAGGGCTATTGGTGGACAGAGGAAAAAGACAGACATGCAGGGTGCCCTTTGCTTCCCCCCCCTCCCACTCTCACCCTTCCTCCTCCCCAGCTGCAGTGTCACCCTTCCTCCTCCGGTCTCTCGGCAAGCTTTTCCCCTGTGCCCCCCTCCCCCTCCAATGCACCCTGGTGGTTCAAACCCTGCGTTCAGCACTTACCAGGCTTGTCTCTCTTTTCGCCCACGTGACCACAATGCTCTTCCCGGCTGTCTGCACGCAGCTGCAGCATGGAGGAGCTGAGGAGGGATCGGGAAATAGCCACCGGAAATGACTCACTGTCATATCCGGCAGACGGCTGCAGCTAAAAACACAGGAATACTGTGTTCACGTTTGGGGGAGCGCTCAGTTTAAATTACGGGCACTGGGCAGCCCAGTGCCACTGTGACACCCCCTAATGATTTATACCTTGGGCGGACTGCTCCACCCCCGCCTTAGTATGACGCTGTCCCGGCCAGCAGTGAATATAAAGGGGAAGAGTATTTTCGCGCCCACCAGTTTGGCACCAGGCCAAAACAGTAAGGCGGCCGCCTGTGCCGCCTTACACTAGCGCCGGCCCTGCAAGCAGGACACCCTGAAGGACCTGCTGGAGAGCCATGGAAGGAACGAATACTGAAGTAAGGGTCAAAGACACAAGTGTGGTGCAACCCGGAGCGAGTGGAGATGTGTCCCCGCTGAGAGAGACCGCAGAGGTTTTTGCCTGCGGTGAAAGAAAACAGTCTACAGAGGACTATGGATCAGGACAGCTCATTTATTCCTTATGAGCAGAGAATCACAGAGGACATTCAGCTGTGGAGACCCCAAGTTTTGGGGCCTCAGCCCACTGTGAGCCATGGAGACCAGTTGGTGCACTGGCTGCGTGCCGCGCTCGATCTAGAGTGTAAATACGAGGACTTGCTGCAATGTGTGAGTGAGGAGGGTTGGGAAGATGACGAGAAGCCTCCCCCAGGCTATGTGTTCCGCGGTCCTGGCCCAGCATGGATCTACTTTAAGGGGGGAGACAATTATGGCAGTCCACAAGCTGCCAGACATGCAGAATTGTGAGCCATCCAGGGGCGCTACCTGGATGTTTATGAGGACTCTGCCTTTTTGCCCGTGCTAAAGGGACTCCCTGCTGAGGAATGGGCACTCGAAATGGAATTAGAGTTTGCAGACTGCAGCCCAGCTACAAGTCCTCGAGACCCCTGGAGGAAGCCTCCCCCACCAGCCAGCGGGAAGCGGAAGAAAAAGAGGGGTGGCTGAGCCAAAGCAGACCAGAGCAAAACACCGTTACAGCCCGGGGATTACAGCATTAAGCCATCTTCCAGCGGGCAGTATCCGGTCACCGGAGAGACTGGCACCCAGGCTGTTCCCCTCATGAGAGATGGGGCCACACAGACAATGGATGATCTGGTCAGAGTGTTACAGGTTGAATTACTTGCTGCTCGGGCACAGATAATGGCCCTGACAGAGACATTGCAAGACCATCAGACCGAACTGCGAACTGTCACGGAGGAGAAAGATGGTCGCTGCATGGAAGTGCAAGAACAGTCAGTCACTATACAAAAATTGTCATCCCAGCTGCAGGTCTGTGAGGACTGTAACCACACCCTACACAAGGAGCTCAGTAAAGCCCAGGCTCAAATAGAGAAGCTGGAGCGTGGCTCCCATGTAATGATTGAACAGCTGGAGGACGAGCGGCGAACTGGAGCTGCTCTACACACAGAGGTGACCACTTGTCAGGTTCGTCTGGCACTCTATAAGCAAGAGTTGGGGCAGACACAGCTCTCCCGGGACACTATGTAGGCACGGGCCTGTGAACAGGAGGAGGAAATAGAGTTGCTCCAGAACCAACTCCAGCTGTGCCAACATCAGCTGCTAGAAGCAGACGCAGCTCGGAAAGAGAGCCTTGCTCAAGCCCAGGCAAGTGAGGCAGAGGTGAGACACCTGACACACCAACTGGGTGTATTGGCGCAGGAGCACCAGGGCACTGCCAGCCACCTGAGGGCTGAGCTCAATGGGACACGAGCACAGTGCCTACAGCTTCAACACGTGCTTTCCCTGGTACAATCCGCTAGCACACACTTGCCCACTCCAGAGGAGAGCAGCACAATGGGGGATCAAATCATTGCCACTGTTATATTTGGCACGAATGAAAGAGTGTACCCAGTGTTGCTGGAGGTGGATGCTGTGCTGGCATCAGAGTGTGCCTTGTCCCCAACAAAGATGGAGACCCCCCAGCACTCTACTCCTATGACCCAAGGTGCTACCAGAGAGGGAACCTCTTCTTACCTGCCCAGAAGACCAGCAGAATCGGTGAGTGACCATCTTGAGAGGCTACCAAATTCCTGGTCCCAGGACGAATTGCATCAATTTGGGATTGTGGGGTGGGCCCCTTTTGACTGTTTGGGAGGGGGGCATCAGCAGAAGAAGAGACTGGGGACTTGGATTGCTGACTGTGTTCTGGTCCTGGGTCCGCAGAGGGGCCCTGGAGACAGAAAGATGTGGGGGGGATTCCAGTGTGCCCGCTAGAAATTTTTTGTGTCTGTGGACTGTGGTGGCCTGTTGCCTGGCAGACACTACTGCGGTGAGTCCTTGGGAGCACTGGACAAGAGGATTGGCTTGCCTCTTACCCCCGGACTATGGACCCACACCCAGGCATACCCTGTGACGACCGTCAGACCCCGCTGACTTTGCTTATGTGCCCACAACCTGGAACTTTGAAGATGGCGCAGAAAAGGGACACAGTGAGAGGTCTTGTCAGTGGCAAGCGATCCGTTTGGGATCTAAGCTTGCCCTGCCGTTCTGGAAGGGGGGACATATGTCATGGAGCTGACGTGGCGCTCCACGCTTCGGACCCCAAGAGACTTTATGTTCAATTGTATCGTGTGATTTTAAATATATTTTACAGTGTTTGGTTTTAGTTTAAATTAGTTTTAAAAATACTTATATTCCTGTAGGTAAATGTGTTTTTGTATAGCCAGTAAACAAGCTTTACTGCTGTGTAATTTATGCAACAGGGCTTTTCCCCTTAGCTGCATGGTTGATTCAAGAAGTCTGGGATAGTGTTTGTCTGATGTGTTAGAACAATAGATTATGTAAATGTGTGAGCTAAAGTGTCTATTCCTTTTGACTGAAAATTACTAATGGTTTTTCGGATCCGATAATTCTATCATTTTTTTATTAAATAAAGATCCTTTTTTTCTTATGAATATGCATTGCACAACTTTATTTAATCATATTAAAATGGTATGAAAGGAACAAAAATGAACAAAACAATTTAAAAAACCCAAAACTGACCCAAATGGTCTAACTTTCAAAATAAAAACCAGAATAAAAGGTTTTAAAACGGAAAAAAAGCTGAACAAAATTATCAGAAATGAAAAAACAAACAAACAGAAAAAATAAAATGATTTAAAACGAAAATAAAAATAAAAAATTAATGCAGCATTTGAGTCTGCACACTGCGGGGAACAAGCGCCTCTCTGCGCGGTATAATTAATGCAGCATATGAATATGCACACTGCGGGGAACAAGCGCCACTGTGCGGTATAATTAATGCAGCATATGAATACGCACACTGCGGGGAAGCGCCTCTCTGCGTATAATTAATGTATACGTCTCTGTTATATGTATCCATATGTCTGTATATTATAACTTAAAATGCAATAAAATTAGAATTTTCAATAATTTACAATGTGTAAAGTTTTTTTTTTACATTTTAACATGCGAGCGTTTACGGTTATATTTTCTATGAGTTGCGCTTGTTAAAAAAACAGGGGGGACTTGTTACATACATTTTTTTGGGGGAAAATTACACAATTTTTAACAAACGCAACCCATACAAAAATCATTAGTGCAGCATCATTGTTCACATTATAACTGAATGCAGGGCAGCCTTCAGAAATGATGGGGCCCCTTACTAAACCTCACGATGGGGCTCCCCCCCGGCACACCTAGGGAATGGGCCTTGGGGGTCTGGTCCCTGGGCCCTGAGTCTGGCCTGGGGTCTGGGCCCTGAGTCTGGGCCCTGAGTCTGGCCTGGGGTCTGGGCCCTGAGTCTGGCCTGGGGTCTGGGCTCTGAGTCTGGCCTGGGTTTTTGGGCCCTGAGTCTGGCCTGGGGTCTGGGCCCTGAGTCTGGCCTGGGGTCTGGGCCCTTAGTCTGTCCTGGGGTCTGGGCCCTGAGTCTGTCCTGGGGTCTGGGGCCTGAGTCTGGCCTGGGGTCTGGGCCCTGAGTCCTGGCCTGGGGTCTGGGCCCTGGGGTCTGGGCCTTGGGGTCTGGGCCTTGGGAACTGGGTCTGGGTCTGGGCCCTAGGGTCTGGGCCTTGGGGTCTGGGCCTTGGGTCCTGGGCCTTGGGGTCTGGGCCTTGGGGACTGGGCCTTGGGGTCTGGGCCCTAGGGTTTGGGCCTTGGGGTCTGGGCCCTGGGTCTGGGGGACTGTGCCTTGGGGACTGGGCCTTGGGGTCTGGGTCTGGGCCCTAGGGTCTGGTCCCCTGGGATGGGCCTGGTCTGGTCCCCGGGGATGGGCCTGGTCTGGTCCCCGGGCCCTAGGGTCTGGGATGGGCCTGGTCTGGTCCCCGGGGATGGGCCTGGTCTGGTCCCCGGGGATGGGCCTGGTGCAGTCCCCGGGCCCTGGTGATGGGCCTGGGCTGGTCCCCGGGCCCTGGTGATGGGCCTGGGCTGGTCCCCGGGCCCTGGTGATGGGCCTGGGCTGGTCCCCGGGCCCTGGTGATGGGCCTGGGCTGGTCCCCGGGCCCTGGTGATGGGCCTGGGCTGGTCCCCGGGCCCTGGTTATGGGCCCGGGCTGGTCCCTGGGGATGGGCCTGGGCCCGGTCTGGACCCCGGGGACAGGCCTGGGCCCGGTCTGGACCCCGGGGATGGGCCTGGTCTGGTCCCCGGGGATGGGCCTGGTCTGGTCCCCGGGGATGGGCCTGGTGCGGTCCCCGGGCCCTGGTGATGGGCCTGGGCTGGTCCCCGGGCCCTGGTGATGGGCCTGGGCTGGTCCCTGGGGATGGGCCTGGGCCCGGTCTGGACCCCGGGGACAGGCCTGGGCCCGGTCTGGACCCCGGGGATGGGCCTGGTCTGGTCCCCGGGGATGGGCCTGGTGCGGTCCCTGGGCCCTGGTGATGGGCCTGGGCTGGTCCCCGGGCCCTGGTGATGGGCCCGTGCTGGTCCCCGGGGATGGGCCTGGGCCTGGTCTGGACCCCGGGGATGGGCCTGGGCCTGGTCTGGACCCCGGGGATGGGCCTGGGCCCGGTCTGGATCCCGGGGATGGGCCTGGTGCGGTCCCCTGGCCCTGGTGATGGGCCTGGGCTGGTCCCCGGGCTCTGGTGATGGGCCTGGGCTGGTCCCCGTGCCCCTTACTGCTGTAAGGGGCGTAATGCCCTGATGGCGGCCCTGACTGAATGGGAACAATATTGCTGCATTAGCAAAACAAAACAAAAAACACGCCTTTTTTTAAAAAATTATTTATTTTTTAATATTTTTTTATTACATTTTTTATTTTATTTTTTTAATTAACTTTTAACATGGTCATGGTTGGAATGGCCATGCTCTGGCCGATCCAACAATACTGAACATTAACCCCTAGGTGCCACGGATCGGGAGATAGGGGGTTCATTGGAACCCCCTATCTCCACCATTGGTGGCAACTAGGGGGTTAACTCCAGCACTTTATCCGAGGTCCCGATGTTTCACATCGGGACTTTGGATAGATTGACTATTTATGTTTTTTCACTTTCGGATAGTCAATCTATCCAATGTCCCGATGTTTCATATCGGCACTTTGAATAGAGTAAGTCCGTGCGGCCGTTAGAAAATTGTAATGTATATATGTTTAACGGCCGCATGGACTTACTCTATTCAAAGTTCCGATGTGAAACATCGGGACTTTGGTGTCACGTCTCGGCCTTGCCCCCTGGTGATGAAGGGTCTTCATGTTTGTTTTTCACCTATGGTGTGTCTGGCTGTGCTGTTTAGTGCTGATCTGGGGCTCTGTTGTGATCTCCTGGTCTGGGGTCACATGGCCCAATCACACAGACCCACTCCCTATATATTCCCAGCAGCACAGAGCCTCATTGACTGTTTGTGGAGTTTATTGGTGGTTCTGTCTGGTTCGTGTTTCCTGAGTTGCTGTATAGCATTCCTGTTCAAGTGTTTTCTGGTTCTGACCTCGGCTTTATTTTTGACAATCCCTTCTACTCCCCCCTGGTACCGTATATTTCTGATCTGTTGCCAACCTCTGCCTGATTGACGATTCTTGTATGTTTCATGTTTTATGTACCTTGTCTGTCTTAGTTTAGTATTATATTCAGAGGCCGCTTATAAGGACCTCTTTTAGTATAGTCTGTTTTGTTTACTGTCCTGCAGCCTGCTCACTTCACGGATTGTCAAGTGTATCTTTGTGTTTCTCCGACTGCCCTGCAGCCTGCTCAATTCACGGATTGGCAGGCGTATCATTGTGTTTCTGAGTGTCCTAAGTTGTCTGTCGGTCTTGAAGCCTTCGGAGCTTAGTGGCAATTCTGTTCTGTTTTTTGGTGCTCCTTGGTTTTGGAGAATTCCGTCTGTCCTTGTGTCCAGTCAGTTACTCACCTGCCTTAAGGGCTTCATCTCCTGTTCCAAGCCACCACGATGGCCCAAGCAGGGGCTAACCGTTACATTTGGATAGATTTCGACTATCCGAAAGTGAAGAAAAAAAAAATAGTCTAAATCTATCCAAAGTCCCTGCCTGGGGGGGTCTGGGCAAGGTCCTGTGACAAGAGCTGGCCGAGTGCCAGCACCTGGGAATGTTTCACATCGGGACGTCGGATAGAATAAATTCTGGAGTTAACCCCCTAGGATCGAAAATCTTTTCGTATTGAATGTTTTCGGATTCGATCCGATTCGGAAATTCTGAAGCCACGAATCAGACCGATTCGTGAAAAATACGAATCGGTCTGAATCGAAACGCACATCCCTATCAGTGAGTGAAACCACAGGTCACTCACTTTTCCATACAGTCTATGGTTATGATCATCCCATGCTTCCCTCCATATTCCAAGGTATTCCAAGGTACTGAATTACCAGCCTTGGGCGAACATCTGAATAACCTGAAAGAAACATGGGAGCGGTTTAAAGAAATCATGGAGGCCAATATTCAAAAAATAAAAGCAGACAGATGCAGAGGTCCTGCACTGGTGTGTACGGTTGGGGACAAGGTATGGCTGTCGACTAGAAACATCAAATTGTTGGTGCGGTCCAAGAAGATGGCTCCCAGGTTTATTGGTCCTTATAAAGTTCTAAGACGTATCAATCCTGTTTCCTATTCCTTAGCCCTACCCCCGTATCTACGAATACATAACGTATTCCACGTTAGCCTATTGAAACCTTTTACCTGTAATAGGTATACTAGAGTCACTACTCCGCTTCCGTTCAAATCCCAGGGTGAGGAGGAGTATGAGGTTCGTGCCATTTTGAGGTCCCATGTGGTCCGTGGTGTTCTTCAATACCTGGTAGATTGGGAGGGTTACGGGCCTGAGGATCGTTCCTGGCTCTTGGCCAGTGAGATCCATGTGCCTCGTCTGGTTCGCCAATTCCATTCGGCCCATCCTTCTGCGCCTGGGGGTCGTTCTGAGTCTGACCGTCAGGGGAGGGTTCTGTCATATCCTCAGCCCCTGCTGTGCTGCCTGGGGGGGTCTGGGCAAGGTCCTGCGACAGGAGCTGGATGAGTGCCAGCACCTGGGAATGGCCGAGCGGCGTCCGAGGGGGTGGGGCCTGGCGTGGTCACGAGGAGCCGCCGGGTTTAAAACAGGGCGCAAGGAGTTGCCTCGTCGCCCTGTAATAGAGCTTATTTCCCGCATCGCTAAGCTGTTTCTGTTTGCTGATTCTGTTGCCAACCCATTTCTGGATACGATCCCTGCTCCTCATTTTTTTGACCCGGCTTGTTTTCAACCATTCTATTTGCTACTCGATTGCGATTGCCAGTGTGGTGCTTTGGTGGTTTAACCCCATGCTTGCCGCTGGGGTGTTTACATGTTTCGGGGGTGATGTCCCTTCTCGGTTTGGGGTATCGTCTGTGGCTGCATTAGGTTACTGTACCCAACCCAGGGCTCATGTTTCTCGGCCACACACTTATGTGAAAACTGCGATCGAAAGATACTGTTTATCTGCAGCCTATGTTCAGTGTGCGCAAACCGCCAAATATACTCGATACTGTGCCAGCGATAGACCTCTGTCTGTTTCCTCTGAATATCATAAAGTACCGTTAACCTGCTCCAGATTATCAGACAATGTCAAATCTGCACATTTCCTGACTGCCCTGCAGCCCGTACAATTCACCTACTGTCTGAAGTCTCTTTGTGTTTCTGAATGTGCTCTAAGGTGTCTATTAGGGATGTGCAATTCGTTTCGTACAGATTCGTTTTTCCTACGAAATTTACCATTTTCGTGCTTCCGAGGGCATTCCGAATCCAAAATTTCGACCACACGAAATTTTCGGATCGATTCGAAATTTCGGGTCAAATTTCGAATTGATAAATTCAAAACTTTTCAAAAAAAATGCTTGGAAGATCCTAAAAAAAAATCTAAAAATAAGACACTTTTTACTTCAGAATATTATAAGCAACGGTTTATTAGACATTTAATTAAAACTGGAATATTTTTAACATTGAAGCCTATGGGATACAACATAGAAACATAGAAACATAGAAAAATGTCGACAGATAAGAACCTTTCGGCCCATCTAGTCTGCCCAATTACATGGATACTTTACCTGGATTTATCTTTTGTTTAGGATAGCCTTATGTCTATCCCATGCTTGCTTAAATTCAATTACTGTTTTGGCCTCTACCAACATTTCCCACACTCTCGAATTTGATATCAACTATCGAATTTGAAATCAAATTTCGAATTGATATCAACTATCAAATTGATTTTAATTTACAATACAAATAATAGTCCGGAAAGGACTTTATGAAACAAATTAATTTAATTTCACTGTTTAATTTGACTCAAGTAAAAAATCCGTGACACAGCTTAAAGGGATACTCTAGGCAACATGACCACCTAAGCTTTTTTAGGTGGTCATGATGTCCTAAGTATGCCCTTTTCCTCCGCTGCCCAGGTCGGCTTAAACAGCTGAGAGACACGGTGGACTTTACTCCGCCCTCCCAGCTGTCAGTCAGCAGAGCGGGATTCGTATTTCCTGCTTCTGCCGACTATTGCTGAGTAGGAGACGTCATCACGCTTTCAGCGCGATGACGTCTCCAACTTGCCGCAGTAGCTGGCGGCAGCGGCTGATAGTAGTGTTGCGCGCATCCTCTTGCGCGTAACACTAATCAAAGAAGAAGATGGAGCCGGGAGGAAGCCTGCTGATTGGCTGGTTTACGTGAGAGGCGCGCATGCGCACTTCTCACGTAAACCATTAGCCAAGTTGAAGATTTCCCTTGACAGGAGCGGAAGAGGAGGGAGGTGAGTATAAAAAAAAATAAAAAGACCGCCGTTGGAAACAAGTGGTTTTTAGGGTATTACATTTAAAAAATTTTAAAAAAATACTGAATAACTAGGTAGGGCAACAGGTAAAATATAATTTAAAAAAAGGGGGGGATTTTTAGCCTAAACGCATTTTCGCGTTGTCTGTGAAAAAGTGCGTTCGAACGAATGGACGCACTTTTTCACGGAGTACGCGATAGCGGTCATACGATGTGCCTTTTCGTCCGTGATTTTGTACGGATCATCAATAAAACACTTTTTGTGTCTGGACGTTATGTTGGCCGGACGTTAGCAGCGTCTGACGTCTCCCAATCACGCACACACGCCTCTAGCGGACGCAACGCACTCTGTACGTCCGTACTAGAGGTTTGACGTTCTAGAAAAAATGCGTTCGTTTGCCACTTGCGTTGCGCAGACGAACTTTCGTGCGGCCGTACTTCGTGTGTTCCCCGGCATTGGACGTCATTTGCTGCTAGCACGGCCGTGATTTCGTGCGTCTAAACGCACGTTAAAACTGCGTTCGTCTGACCCTAGCCTTAATATTTAAAAGAGATGTGCGTTTCGATTCGGACAGATTCGTTTTTTTCACAAATTTGATCCGATTCGGTGCTTCGGATTCGTCCGATGTTCCGAATCAGATCGGCACCGAAATACACAGCATCCGAAATTTTTTCCAATCCGAAACAAAATAATTTCGTTATTTCGTATGAACGTGAAATTTGTAAAATCGCAAGTCATTTTCGTTCCATTCATGATTTCAGTTCCATTTTGGTAATTTCGGACATCGTATTTTTCGGTTCCATTGCTGATTCCGTAATTTTGTATCGTTTCGATCTAATTGAATAGTTGATCCATTTGATAGTTCATTTCAGGTTCGATAGTTGCAGCATATGAATCCTCACACTGCTGGGCAGCACCTCTACAGTATAATAATGCAGCATATGATTCCGCACATTACCGGGCAGTACCTGTACAGTATAATAATGCAGCATATGATTCCGCACACTGCTGGGCAGCACTTCTATAGTATAATTAATGCAGCATATGAATCCTCACACGACCGGGTAGCACCTCTACAGTAGTGATGGGCGGAACACCCCTGTGTTCGGCTCCCATTCGAACTCGAACTTTTGAAAAAGTTTGAATTCGAACGAGAACACGATTCAAACTCAATGCAAGTCTATGGGGCTCAAAAGTTTGAATTTTCAGTTAAAGTGCCCTCCGAGAGGGCATATATGCAAGATATTGGCCATAAAAGGTGTATGGGGGTCCGGGTACTGCCCTGGGGGACAGGAAACAATGAAAATAAAGTAAAAAAAAAAAATTATTTTTTTTTAAAAAGAAAGAAATGTGCACCGATTTGGATATCGACTAACTATCAAATTTGAAATGAACTATCAAATGGATATCCATTTGATAGTTCATTTCAAATGTTAAAAAAAGGTGTGGGAATTGTTTTACCCCATAGGCTTCAATGTTAAAAATGGTGTGGAAAATGTTTTACCCCATAGGCTTCAATGTTAAAAATATTCCCGTTTTAATTAAATATCTAATAAAACGTTGCTTATAATATTCTGCAGTAAAGAATCTTTATTTTTAGATTTTTTAGGATCTTTTGAGCAAAAAAAATCAAAATTTTTTTTATCAATTCGAATCGATCTGAAATTTAAAAACGAAAACGGTCCGAAATGACCCGAAACGAAAAAAACACATAGTTACATAGTTATATAGGCTGAAAAAAGACATGCGTTCAGCCTCTCCCACATAACCTACTGCTGTTGATCCAAAAGAAGGCAAAAAACCCAGTCTGAATTGCTTGCCAATATATAACATACTGGGAAAAAATTCCTTCTTGACCCCAACATGGAAAGAAAAACTAAACGAAATTTTTAGCGGTGCACGATATTGTCTATCGGTCTTGAAACCTTTAATGCTTAGTAGCAACTCAGTTGTCTGCTCCTTTTCCGTGATTCAAGTGTATAAGTCTGTGTCTGCCAAGCAGTGTATAAAAGTCAAGCAGATATTTCAGTCCTTAAAGATCTCAACCTCCCTACTCCTTGATGGGCGCTACTACACCCGTTACAGAAACACGTTGAGAATATTAACAAATATCTCATTCCATTTTATGCTACATGTTTTTTACATGTTTTATTGAAAAAACACATTCATTTCACAGCTGGACTGTCGGTGTTTGATTCCACGCACAAAGGTTTATCCGGCTGGAAACCCTTGGAGAGGAGAAGAGACTGACTGTTCCTGACACTGGAATCTGGCTCAGATAAGCAGGTTTTCTTTTATCTCTGGTGTCTAAATATCTCTAGCAGGATTGCTTATATGATACAGTGTGTCCTATAATTTTCCATTTTATACCGTAGGAAGCTTTGTTTATTTGCATTTTGGATCTAGAAGTGTTAAGAAGGAATACTGAAAAGCACCTACGGTTTTGTGTAAATCTAATTCATTTTTAGTGTTGGCAGTGTGGAGGAAGCTCCTGTGTTTTGTCTGCCTTAACCGCATTACCATCCGGAATGTGTATCCTATACCACTCCTATCAGAACTGTTTGATAGGCTGAGGGGTGCCAAGGTATATACCAAGTTGGATCTAAGGGGTGCCTATAACTTTGTCAGAGTAAAGGAGAATCATGAATGGAAAAGAGCCTTTAATACTCGCAGTGAGCACTATGAATATTTAGTGATGCCCATTGGGCTATGTAACGCCCCAGCTGTGTTTCAAGATTTTATAAATGATGTACTCAGAGACCTTTTGCAGATATTTGTCATCATTTATTTGGATGATATCTTGATTTATTTACCTGATATCAAAACACACCACAGGCGTGTTCGTACCAATCTCAAAATGTTATTCGAGAACGGCCTGTATTGTAAACTCGAGAAATGCATGTTTGACTTAACCTAGAAAATGTACCATGGTCATGTGATTACACCAGAAGGTTTTCAGATGGACCCCTCTAAAGTATCCTTCATTAGGGATTGGCCACTGACTCAGGAAATAAAGGCCATTCAGAGATTTTTGGGGTTTACGAACTTCTGTAGAAGGTTCATCAAGAACTTCTCCTCACTAGTTGCCCCTCTAACTTCCATGACTAAGAAAGGTACCCAGAACTAAAGGTGGACCCCTCTGGCCATACAGGCTTTCGAATCGCTCAAGACAGCCTTCACTACTGCCCCACTGTTGAGACACCCAGACCCAAGACTGCCTTTTCAGTTAGAGGTTGATACCTGTTCCTCCCCAGAGTATTCCCATGTGATATATATTGTTGTGAGCCCAAAAATAAAAGAGTTGAAATCTTTTTCACCCATCAATGAGCTCCGGCTGTTGACTGGGTGGAATTGGGATATTATATATACTTCTTTGAGAGATTAACAATGAGAGGGAGCCTGCTACACAGATATCCACCCTGGGTACCGAGCTCTGTGACAGTGTCGCAACATCTACGCTTGCTTACTAGGTGCCAGGTGGAATTGATATGTTAAACAAAAGCTGTAATGTATGTTGGATGCCCATGATGTATGAATTAACCTATGTGACCAGAGGTGTAAAAAGTGGTCTAAAATTAGTAAAAATTTTCATTTAGGGAACTATTGTCAATTTAATGGGACGTTCAGATGGGTTGACTGAATTTTTTTTGATAAATCATAATCGGCAAAGATTACGGCCCCTATTACATTCCTCGCACATTTGGTTTTGTGTGCGCAAATGCACATTTGCACGAGGGGCAAAACCCTTTGCGCAGAATGTCGTATTACAACATTCGCTCAAGCGATTGGCTTGTCGTTTAACGCGGATGGACCTGCGCGAGCGTGATGAACTGTGCGCGCAAATTCGTTCGTGTGCTGGTATGCGGATGGTATTACAATCGATGCATCTTTGTACAAACGACGTTTGCGCGCATAATTTTAACGTCTTTGAAAAGCTGGTGGTAACTGCAAATCGGAACGTTCTGGCTGAAACTAAAAGCACCAGCACGAAAAAAAAAATACAGCACAGTACAGTTACACATACCCAAACAATAAAATTGTGAATTTGTGCGTGTCTTTTTTATTGCTGCAGCATGTATATTCAGATTTACTTTGACAGGCGCAAAAACTTAAGTGAGTCAATTAAGGTAAATTGATGTCAATTAAGGTTAATTCTGATTGGCTGAATCCCGCGAAAGAACCAGTCCACACTGGATTTACGCGCGCAACGTTACTCTTCATTTTGCGCGTTGCTTTTACGAACACTATTTTTTAACGGATGAAAAAATGCGTTCGGATCGTAATACCAATGTTAATTTTCGCATGAGAACGCTGGACGATGCGCGCAAAAAAATTTGCGCTGCGCATACGAAATTGAGCAAAGAATGTAATAGGGGCGTACATTTTTCTAGTGATTAATTTCACAAACATATTTATAATGGTATTGTCAGAGAATGATGGAGAATGTAGTGGTAAGACGGAAGTAGGCTCAGACACCATAGTTGAGGAACCACCATCCCCTATGCTAAGGTATGCAGGACTGCAACCAAGGACAAAAAGGAAAAGGTGGGACTTGATAGAATCACCCAGCAACAATTGTCTTCTATCATAAGCAGTGTTGAGCTGGAGAATAGTGGTTTGGTGAGAGGTCTTCCTGGGGCTATTGCTTGTAGAGACCAGAGACGTATTCTCAATATTGTCAAACAAGCAAAGCAGCAAGGGGAAGTGGACGTTCTAGTCCATCTAGGGACAAATGACTTGGCTAGCAATGAGGTTACTGAGATTAAGGAAGATTTTTGTGTTCTTGGAGGTGAAATACAGCAGATTGCGTCCACTGTGTCATTCTCTGAAGTTCTGCCTGTGCATAACATTCAGGATAGGCAGATGCGCAATAGGGAATTTAATTTGTGGCTTCGGGAATGGTGTCGGGAGCAAGGATTTGGCTTTGTGTCCCATGATAGTGTAGCGCTGTGTTTAATTCCTTATTGTGGCAGTACCTATTTTTGGCCACCGGAGGGAGACACTGAATATTACATTGGGACTACATTTCCCGGCATGCTTTGAGAACGGACACAGGAAGTGGCTGGGACACAGAGACTGACATCCTGAGCCTCATGGAGAGAGCTGGCAGAGCGCGCCAGGGAGTGAGAGAGACAAGACACAGTGCTGCAGAATGTAACAGTGTCCAGGCCGGAGCACAGGTGCGGCCTAACGGAGTTACAGATTGGGTTATTCAGCCTTACCAAAGGGAGACCCAGTGATCCACAAGATTACCCAAGCTGCTATTGAGGAAGCCAGAGGACCCCGAGTTAGGAGTACCGCAGGTCGATCGGACTGGGAGAGCAGGCGGTAAGCTGGACAAGTCGCGGCCGGAGCAGAAAACCAGACAGCGGATCCAGAAGCCAAGAGAACCCCAGTCAATATCGAGCGGAGAGACGTCCTGGGTCAAGCGGAGCCTCAAGTATCTGGCGGATGGGTGAGAGGCCTTCTAGGCCGTTGTAAAACCAAGAAAGCACGCTGCTGTTTGTTTCCAAAACCCACAGGGCCCCAACTTGACTAGTCGAAGATACCTCTTAAGCAATTCACTGGCCAGTTGAATAGTGTACCCGGGTACCGTAACACACACACACTTACATTCCGGGACATAACCTGTGCGGGACTCACTCCCCAATCACAAAGGGGTTAAAGATATTTTTCCATTTATTTTCCGCTGCGCGTTCTCGAATTACGAAACATCGCATTTATTTTCCGCTGCGCGTTCTCGAATTATGAAACATCGTATTTATTTTCCGCTGCGCGTTTCTCGAATTACGAAGCATCGTATTTCTTTTCCGCTGTGCGTTTCCCGCATTATGAAGTACTGTAAATATATATACGAACGCCATGTTATTCATTATGTGCCATTTATTCTAGTAAACTATATAATTTATAAAATCCACAACGGTGCTGGAGTATATTTATTCCCTAGTGCGGGTTGACTGACCCGAGGTTCAATTTCAGCGGCTCCTCCGGGAGTGAGCGCTACAATAGCTCTAATTGGAGCAGAAAGGAACTGTATAAAAAAGATGGTTTGCATCTTACTCATAGGGGAACATATGTTCTCAGTGAGAAGTTCAAAGGTTTCACAAAGGAATATTTAAACTAGGAGGGGGGACAAAAGGGTAAAAAACAATCTGCCCGATTGTACCCCAAAACTAAATCGGAGGGTGCAAGCAACAAGCAGGGTAAAAAATGACAAGCTCAGAGTAGTGTCTATAAATGCTCGCAGTTTAGTCAATAAAATCAATGAACTGGAGGCAATGATGGCAGCTGAAAAAGTAGATTTAGTGGCGGTTACTGAGACATGGTTGAGTGAGAAAAATAACTGGGACATAACAATACCGGGGTACTCTTTATATAGAAAAGACAGAGAAGGTAGGAAAGGAGGAGGAGTGGCCCTGTATGTGAAAAACATAAAAACGAACCAAATAAAAGTGAGCGAGATGAACATAGTCAGTTTGGGTTACGCTAACATTTGGCAATCATACAGTAGCTCATGTAGGTGTGATCTATAGACCCCCTGGACAAGTAGAAGAGCTAGATAATCTGCTGTTTGAGGAAATAGCCAAAATGGCAATGAAGGGGGAAGTTATTATCATGGGGACTTTAATCTTCCTGATGTGAACTGGAAAACCAAAATAGCTGGGTGCACCAGGAGTACAAATATTCTAAACGCCCTACTGGGATTATCTCTAACACAAGTAGTTGAGGAGCCGACCCGTAAAGAGGCCATATTGGATTTAATACTCATAAATGGAGGTTTGGTATCAGACGTGGTTGTAGGTGAAAATTTGGGATCTAGTGATCACCAGTCAGTGTGGTTTAATATAAGAGCAGGGATGGAGCTGCACCACACAAAAACAAAAGTTTTAGACTTTAAAAAAACAGATTTTTCTAAAATGAGATTTTGTGTGAATGAGTCAATATCAGACTGGAGGAGTTTAAAGGGAGTCCAGGAGAAATGGGATTATTTAAAGGAAGCATTATTGAAGGCCACAGGCAATTGCATTCGGCTTGTTAGCAAAAACAAAAAAGGGAAGAAACCACTGTGGTACTCTGCAGAAGTGGCCAAAATAGTGAAGAGCAAAAAGATAGCATTCAATAATTATGAAAAAACTCAGGCAAACCTATAAGATTAGGCAGAAAGAGGCAAAGCAATTTATAAGAGCTTCCAAGGCACACGCAGAAGAGAAAATAGCTCAGTCAGTAAAAAAGGCGGACAAAACATTTTTTAGATACATAAACGAGAAAAGAAAAGTAAAACAAGGATTAGTTAGATTAAAAACAAAGGAAGGAAGGTATGTAGAAGAGGATATAAGTCTCGCTGACTGCCTCAATGAATATTTTTGTTCAGTCTTTGGAGAAGAAAAGGAAGGAAAGGGACCTCAGTTAGGAGGAAACACTAACGAGACATTTACATATGAGTTTACAGAGGAGGAGGTTCTACAGCAGCTGTCTAAAGTAAAGACAAATAAGTCAATGGGGCCTGATGGGATCCACCCTAAATTATTAAAATAGCTCAGTGGTGTAATAGCAAAACCGTTAACGGGAGTCGTCCCAGAAGACTGGAAATTAGCAAATGTTGTGCCCATTTACAAGAAGGGTAGTAGGGAGGAATCGGAACTATAGGCCAGTTAGTCTTACGTCAGTAGTGGGGAAATTAATGGAAACCATGTTAAAGGTAAGGATTGTTGAACATCTAAAAACACATAGATTACAGGATCAGAAACAACATGGGTTTACCTCAGGGAGATCATGCCAAACTAATCTTATTGACTTTTTTTTTTTTTAAAACATCTTTTTTATTCATCTTGGATCAACATACAGAAAAAAACATAGAGAGACATCTTAATATACATCATTATCGGATATTCAACTAGTACAAAAATGTGGCATCCAGCGGTTGAGAAAGTTATTGTACAACTCCCAGTAGAACCAAGGAGGACACTTCCCAAGAGTAAGTGGGTCGGTTAAGTGCGGGCATCTACAGGGTCTGAGGGGGAGGAAGCTAGAAAACTGGATAAGGAGTGGTCAGGGGGATCTTGAGGGATGGGTGGGGTACCTCGCAGCATCTGTAATGAGTACCAAGGGGAGCAGAAAAAGGTATGACGTAAGGAGTCCTTAGTTTCGCATGGCAGGGTGCGAATAAGGGGGGTCCAATTGGTAAAAAAGGACTGAGTCTTCTTTTCTTGCTGCATCGCAGCCTCGTTCCAGTCCGCCAAAAATATAGCATAAATTCTGTCATAAGCCAAGCGAAAGGAAGGAGGGGCAGCTGAGATCCATTGCGACAAGATCGCTTTCTTACCCGTTGCAGCTAACAGGGTGAGCCAAAATCGATGGCATTTATCAAAAGGTCTGGGGGTGGGGGGGTCGGACGATTAAAGATGGCCCATTCCGGGGTAAAAGGAATTTCTAGACGAAGAACCTGTGAACCAAATCGTCGTATTGTGTCCCAAAATAGTTTGATGAAGTGACATGACCATAAGCAATGCTGTAAATCAGCATTAGCACCTTGACATTTTAAACAATTTGCAGTTGGTGACAATCCCGCGTGAGCCATTCTGTCGGGTGCCATATACGCTCGATGGAGTATTCTATAAAACATGTCCCAGTAGTTAGCAGAGGGAAGGGAGTGCCTGGATAGTAAGGTGGCCCCAATCAAATCTTGCGTGGAAAGCTCGGGAAAGATTGTGGTCCATCTAGTTATTGCTGCCCAGGGGAGTTTGGTAGGTAGCGAAGATTGTAAAAGTGCGTATATAGTAGAGGTAGAGGGAGGGGACAGAGGGCGGGCAAACAGGAGTATGTCAAGTGAATTGGCTAGGTCATTAGGAGTCAATGTGTTCAATTGGGTAAGGAGAAATTGTTTTAATTGCAAGTAATATACCGGGTGTATGTCTAAGGGTGTAACTCGGTCTTTCAGGGTCGTGTAGGAAAACGGCAAGCCTGACACTCCATCGATGTAGTGGTGCAGCTGAGTAAAACCGCGGTGGGCCAGAGTATGAAAGATCGGAGCAGGGGAGGCATTTTGAAAGTGGGGGTTGTGAAGAATAGGTGACCACAAAGTCGTTTGCCAGGCGAGCTGAAGGCGCCTGCGAATCTTGATCCAGGCCAATTTCGTGGAGGATAATAGTGGGTTAGAACGTAGACTAGGGGGGACAATGGGTGAGCTTTGATGGAGGAACGCTGTTAAGGAAGAGGAGGGAAGCAACGCCTGTTCGACCTGTAAGGGCACGAAGTGTGAAGTACCATTCAGCCAGTCAGCAGCATAGCGGTATAGGGCCGCTAAATTGTAGTCAATTATATTAGGAAAATTAATACCTCCCTAGCTAACGACTGTTGGAGCGCCGGAAGTGGAATACGTGCTCGTTTACCTTGCCAAATGAATGTCGCATATAGTCTATTTAATATACGGAGATCTGTGGGCTTCAATGGTAGAGGCAAAACCTGTAGGGGATAGAGCAATTTGGGGAATAAAGTCATTTTAATAAGTGTGGCCCTTCCCAGATAGGACAAAGGGAGAGCACTCCATGCTTCCAGGAGTGACTTAGTTTGGCTGAAATGAGGGTCAATATTGAGGCTGTATAATTGAGAAAGGTCCGTCGGCAGGATGATTCCTAGGTATTTAATGAAAGGTGTAGGGGCCCAAGAGAAGGGGAACTGTCTGAGCCAATCACCTTGTGGCTTTGGTCCCAGAGGCAGAGCGACCGACTTAACGTAATTGATTTGGAAACCGGAGGCTGTGTGAAATGAATCAAATAAAGTCAACAATGGTGGAATAGCAGATGCTGGGTTCGAAAGAAACGATAACAGATCGTCTGCAAAAGCCACCACTTTTAGAGTCACAGAGGAGGACAAACGAATACCCATAATTACCGGGCACGTCTCTATAATACGTAGGAGGGGTTCCAGGGCAAGGTTAAACAGTAATGGTGATAAGGGACACCCCTGTCTGGTTCCTCTCTCTAGTACGAAGGGGGCAGAATTAAGTCCATTCGCTGTGATTACTGTGGAAGGGTTGCGGTAAAGCGCGCGGAATAGGGACAGGAATACCTTTCCAAAGTGGTGGAACTTAATGAATCTCTAAATAGGCCCAGGATATCCTGTCGAACGCTTTTTCGGCGTCGCAACTCAGTAGAAGATTTGAGGCTTGTGGTGTGAGGGAGGAGGACCATATGGCTGCTATAGCCTTGCGTATGTTTGTGGTAAAGTGTTGGCCAGCAAGGAAACCCGTTTGTTGGGGGCCTACCAGACGGGCCATCGGTCTCCTGTAGGCGGCCGGCCATGATGGTGGATAGCAGTTTCAGGTCAGTGTTTAACAGTGCAATAGGCCGATAGGAAGTGACCAGGGTAGGATCCTTTCCAGGCTTGGGGATAACCACCACTCTGGCCTCGTTAAAAGTCGGAGGAGGTTCCTCCCCTTGTAGAATGTTATTATAAAGTGAGACCAAGTGAGGAACCACCGAGCCCGAAAGGAGCTTGTAGTATTCTGCTCCAAATCCATCTGGTCCCGGGGTTTTCCCATTTTTGAGTAAAGTTATCGCTTTTTGGACTTTGGTGTGTGAAATCGGCGCTGAAAGGGCATCCCTTTCAGTTGGGGATATTTTTGGAATTTGCGCTTTATGAAAAATATTCAATTGTGTCGGACAATCGTCAGGGCCTGCCTTGTAGAAGTCAGCAAAATATTGTCGGAAATACCCAGCAATAGCTACTGGGTCAGTAAGTAAGGTACCATCCGTGGTCTTAATTTGGGAGATAAAGGGTCTGGTCTGAGTCTGGGAGCAAACCAGGTTGGCCAGGAGGCAACCCTGCTTGTTACCAAAACGATAGAACCGGGATTTCTGATGCTGCCAGGAGCGCTGCATGTGGGTGGTAGCTAGGGTATCGTATCTGGATTTATCTTGCTTGTACGTCTGCAATGCAACAGGCGTGGGGTCAGTCAGATAAGCTCTAACTCCTGAGCAGATCCGAATGGGCCTTAGTAAGATGCAGGGAGTCCTCTTTCCGTTTCCGGCCCGTAAACTCCATGATCTGTCCTCGAAGCACTGCTTTTGATGCAGACCAAAATAAACTGACATCCTCTACATGGTCAATATTGTCGTCGGTGTAATTGTGCCAAGCAAGCTCAACGTGTGATGTAAATTTACCGGACGTCATAAGATGGGAAGGGAAGTGCCAGTTTCGGGAATAGGACTGTGGGTGTCCCAGTTTCATCTCCAGTGAAACCGGTGCATGGTCAGTGAGCGTTATCGGGCCAATCTCGGTGCGCAATGCGTGAAAAGTAAGAGTCCGAAATAAAAAAAAATGTCTAGGCGCGAGAATGATTTATGGGGGTCAGAATAAAACGTAAAGTCCCTGCCCGTTGGGTTGTGCATGCGCCAGACGTCAAACAAGTCAAAATGCGTCATAAGGTAGGTCGGACCTGTGGGTTGTGAGCGCCCTCTAGGTACCACACGGCTCAGGGCTCGGTCAAGTATCGAGTCTGGTACGTCGTTAAGGTCCCCTCCCACTATTCTGTGAGAAAAGTCGTGGAGGTGGAGTAACGGGAGTAGTGTTTTATAGAATGGTAAATTCGGGCCATTAGGGGCATAGATATTGAGTAATTGAAACTGTTCCTGTCCAATATTAAGCGTGAGGAGGGAGTACCTGCCGTCCGTATCATTAACCGCTACCATATCAGAGTATGGAAGTCTCTTATGTAAGAGAATTGCAGTGTCTCTAGATTTTTGAGTGTAAACCGAGGATGTTTGATATCCCACCCACGGGGCCCGCAGCGCTTGGTCTGACTTAGTCCAGTGAGTTTCTTGGAGGAAAACAATATCCGGGTCTAGCCGTTTTAAATATTGGATTACTTTCTTACGTTTGATCGGTGAATTAAGACCTTCCACATTCCAGGACACTACTTTAAAAGAATTGCGTGTGAAAATTTGAGGTTCAACAGAGGATGGGAGTGTAGTACTAGTGTCATGCGTCATGGAGGATGCCATAATCGAGTTTGAGAGGATGTGAAGTAGGAAGCAACAATAAAGGGGCTTAGAGCCCGTCTCAGCAGCGGACCCCATACCGTGAGTACAATATAAGACGTCAGTACCTGTTGGTGTATCAGTATGAGAGCGATCCAAGACATTTTAACTATTAACAACCTAAAAGAAACATAAAAATATCTACATCTGCAAAAAATTTGATTGAACAGGAGAGAGAAACAAAGTGGAACACCAACTCCAAACGCGGTCTCACAGAAAAATCTGAGACCCAGTTCCACGTCTCAGAGCAATGGGGTCGACTGTCCAGTGTGAAATGGAACACAAACTCGGAAGATTAATGAAAGTGAAGAAATCGTACAAACTATGAAAAGGTATGGAGACAGCCCGGTGGTTCTGGTTCTTTTCAAATCGCGAGTCCATCACTGCCATGGTGAACTTGTCCAATGACTACTTCCCCGAGTGATGAGCTTGTCTGTGAAATACATGGAGAAACCAAAAACTACTACAAGAACACAGTAAAGAAAAGTGCAGAACAACATTAGTGGGGTTCGATAGTCGTGGTATATAAATAACAAAACTGTTGCAGCCCTCATGGGGGAGGCGTAGAGTGGCGGCGCTGCTGATGATCTAAGCCGTCACCTAAAATTGCTGAGGCGTCGGACGGTGTATCGTAGAATGTAACCTGTCCGTGAAGGTGCACCCGAAGACGCGCCGGATATTGTAGGGTGAATCTGACGTTTGCAGCTGCCAACTTCGTACAGACAGGAGCAAACGCTCTGCGGCGTGCAGCCAAGGACGCTGAAAAGTCTTGGAAAAGACGTAACGTAGTTCCTTGATAGTCCAGGGAGCCAGCTTTTCTGTACGCCTGTAGAATGTTGATTTTATCCATGAAGTTGAGCAATTTAAATATGACCGTGCGAGGACGGGTCAACGATTGGGAGAGATCAGGCCCCAGTCTGTGGACTCGTTCAACTATCAGGGGTACATTGTTAGCAATGCCCAAGGCTACAGGAAGCCAAGTGCTAACAAAGTGTTGAAGTTGTGGGCCTTTCACGGTCTCAGGGAGCCCCACAATGCGTAGATTATTTCTGCGGCTTCTATTTTCGAGATCATCAATTTTATCCAGTAAGGTGTCGTGAGATTCCACGGTTGTTTGAAGAGTGAGCCCATCCTCTAGTGCTGACACTCTGTCTTCCACCTCTGTTAAACGTTGGGCTTGAGAGGTAAGTTGGGAAAGTGCTAGTTCGAAGGACGCGGAGAGACGGCCCAGCTTTTCATCTAGTAGTGGCGAAAGCATTGCTGTAAACTCAGCCATTTGAGCGGTGGTTGTAGGCGTAGATGTAATAGCCAATTGCGGACTAGACGGAGCGCTTCCTAGGTCCGAAGTCGAGCGGGTCGGAGACCTGGCCTGCGTAGGGGCACCCCTTCCTTGTCCCTTGGTCGTTTGACGTTTGGAGGACTTAGACGTGGAAGCAATAAACTTGTCCATGGTGACAAGTGTTACCGGGGCCAATTACAGAACAAAAAATTTTGTTAATTAGGCAGTCTGCGTGTACAGTCTCGCAAAACTTTTTTTTCCCTTTTTTCCCTGTTTTGAAAAAGAAAGTGTGATTCAGGGGGAGCGTGGAGTCTCCTCAGCTGATGGCAGAGTGTTTGTGACACGTTCCCCAATCAGCAGAGAAAGCGACAAGCAAAGAGACAGTGGGCCTAGTATGGGCCACCAGAAAAATTGAAGACTGCGGCGACCCGCAAGGGAGGCCTATAAAAATTTGTAGAGGTTGGAGTTCGTGGCAACCAGTGAGGAAGGCAAAAATGTTTTCTAGTGGTGCAAGGAAAGAATTTTTTTTTTTCTTGTATTCCAGTATTCTATACTGAGCAGTGGGGTGCGTGTTGCAAAAATTAAGGGGGGGTGGTAGTGGGCCCAATGGGGATCACCAAAAAAATTATTTTTTGTATTTTTTTACGCAATGTAATAGTGGTAGGTCCACTCGTATGATGGTCGAACGAGTTTGCAAAAAAAATTTATGGGCGGGTGTTGAAATCAAAGGGCACACTTGAATTTTTTTTTTATTTTTTTTTATGCGGTTTTTCCCCCCCTTTTATTTTTTATTTTCCTTTTTTCTTTGTTTTTTTTCTTTTGGTTTTCTTTTGTTTTATGTGGTTTTTCCTTTTTCCCCTCTCCCAAAAACTATAGAGAAGGTAGTCTGTCTTATCAAGTGTTCTCCTGTTCAACACAGCAGGATGGCATGTAGGTTGTAGGATACACGGCCTGGATCCAGGACGGAGCCCACCGCGGACGGTGAGGGGCGAGAGAACTCCCGCCGGAAGCAACCGGCAACTGTCCACGTGTGCCGTACCAGGCGCCGCCAAACAGGCCCCAGTAAACAGCGTTGAGGAAGAAAGCCCCAGCGCAAGATGAGGAAGCCGATGCCTCAACACAGGGGTCCGAGTTAGCGGAGGGCAGAGGAAATGGTGCACTCACCCTGATGGGCGCGATAGCAGCTCGCTCGAGCACCGCGTCAGGCTTCAGTCCGGGCCTACAGAAGGGTCGCACACCCGCACCCGCACAGCCGTGTGGGTATGGAACGGGCAAAATCTGGCCCACGGACCTCCGGGGATGAAGAGGGGGACAATCAGTCGGTCGTCAGCGGTGTGGCAGGCAGGGATGCCTCAGATGCCAGCGGATGGAAACCCTCTGCGGATGGAGCTGTCTTAAGATGCGGCCATTACTTAGGCCCGCCTCCCGGAAGTGTCTTATTGACTTTTTTGATTGGGTAACAAAAATAATAGACACAGGTGGTGCAGTAGACATTGCTTATTTAGATTTCAGTAAGGCTTTTGATACTGTTCCGCATAGAAGGCTTATCAATAAATTGCAATCTTTGAGCTTGGATTCCAATATTGTTGAATGGATTAGGCAGTGGCTGAGTGACAGGCAACAGAGGGTTGTGGTAAATGGAGTTTATTCGGCGCAAGGTCTTGTTACCAGTGGGGTACCTCAGGTGTCAGTACTTGGACCCATTCTATTTAATATTTTTATTAGTGATATTGCAGAAGGTATTAATGGAAAAGTATGTCTTTTTGCTGATGACACAAAGATTTGCAACAGGTTGACGTTCCTGGAGGGATCAGCCAAATGACAAATGATTTAGGTAAACTAAAAAAATGGTCGGAGCTGTGGCAATTGAGTTTTAATGTGAATAAGTGCAAGATAATGCACCTGGGACGTAAAAACCCAAGGGCTGAATATAGAATATTTGATACAGTCCTAACCTCAACATCTGAGGAAAGGGATTTAGGGGTTATTATTTCAGAGGATCTAAGGTAAGTAGTCAATGTAATAGAGCAGCAGGAAATGCTAGCAGAATGCTTGGTTGTGTAGGGAGAGGTATTAGCAGTAGGAAAAGGGAAGTGCTCATGCCACTGTACAGAGCACTGGTGAGACCTCACTTGGAGTACTGTGTGCAGTACTGGAGACCGTAATCTCCAGAAGGATATAGACATCTTAGAGAGAGTTCAGAGAAGGGCTACTAAAATGGTGTACGACTTGAAGGAGAAAAGTTACCAGGAAAGGCTTAATGATCTTAACATGTACAGCTTGGAAAAAAGACGAGACAGAGGAGATATGATAGAAACATTTAAATACGTAAAGGGAATCCACAAGGTAGAGGAAGGGAGTATATTTAAAAGGAAACAAAGTAGCAAAACAAGAGGACATAGTCTTAGATTAGAGGGGCAAACGTTTAAAAGTAACATCAGAAAGCATTATTTTACTGAGAGGGTGGTGAATACATGGAACAGCCTTCCAGTTGAAGTGGTAGAGGCCAAAACAGTAATTGAATTTAAGCAAGCATGGGATAGGCATAAGGCTATCCTACACAAAAGATAAATCCAGGTAAAGTATCCATGTAATTGGGCAGACTAGATGGGCCGAAAGGTTCTTATCTGCCAACATTTTTCTATGTTTCTATTGCCCTTGGGAATTGACTTGTGTACATGCACGCATGTGAGTATCAGCAAACACATTCACTGCAACTCAATTTAACAGTTGCCTACATGTGCCTGTAAATGGAGACACCTTTGTAGGGATGAGGAACAAAACCTTTTCATAGATCTATTAAAACCCTGTTATCTCTGCAGATCTACAAGCTGTAAGGACTTATGAGGTATGAGTGGAATAGTCCTAGTCAGGACATCCTATCACTGACAAATATGAGCAGGTCATCTAATTAGGACACAGGAGGTTAATCACTCTGTCACTGGCAAAGGCATGCAGTTTAATTGAATGAATGGTGACACAGAGGAGAATGACTGGAGCAGTGGAAATTGGAGACAAAGAGACCCACACCAGAGCTATTCTTCCGTTCATCTCACTTTCCAGGCCAGCTAATTGGTCTCAATAGTGCTCTTCTTATGCCAGTTTTCCTGATTGTCACCTTTGTCTAAATGAGCCCGGTGATGTTCTTTTTCAGCTTATCTGTGAAGTACTGACGGAAGATGCGCTGTCTGACGTCAGTACCCACATCCTCTACAGCAGCTGGGCCTGTATTGGGATGACATCCAGATCCACAGCAGGCTCAAGATCATCATCCATGGCAGTGCCATCCTCAATATGTGACGTTCTGGACATTATGTGCATCTGGCGCCCCCTGTGGTATCATGAACTTTGCAATGTCCTGCATACGCTGGATCCTGGACATTATTCTTCCTCCCATGTTCAAGCCCTGGAGCCACACCTGAACTCTCTCATGCCTAAATTGAACTGTGTTAAAAAGAGGCAACACCCTAGGAAGCAGTGGCGTAGCGTGGGTTGTCAGCACCCGGGGCAAGAGAAAAATTGCGCCCCCCTTAGTGTGGTGAATAGATAAATTGCCCTGAAATTGCAGCATATGGTGAAATTCACCATTTGGTGCAATTTGTTGGCAATTTCGGCACTTAGTGAATAATCCCTTAAAATGTTTGTAAACTTGTATATATCTTTTTAAAGAAAATAATTTTAACAGGACATATACTAGGGCTAGCAATGCCCCTGATGCTGCAGGTTCCAGTTTCCAGGTAGCTGAACCATTGATTTTGCAGGTATTTCAGAACTTGGCGACAGAATGCTCAGCAGCACAGTCTCCTCTTTGCTGTCAGAACAATAAGAAATACACATAGACCCAATTAATATAATATGCCCTTAATATGTTCCATGTACCACTAATATAGAGGTGTTGGAGCAAAACGTTATTACCCCTTTATTCCATCTAAAACACAAGCTCTTCACTGAGCAGGGGTGGACCCCTGTGTTTCCATTCTTTATACCCCACAAAGTCATGTTAGGTGTCATTGGACAGGTCAGAGTCTTGCCTTTCTAATGATACCAATCCAAACCATGTAAAAACAAAAAAATACACAACTATAAATCTTTTTATTATCTTATCATGCCATTTCATTTATTATGCACTCCTTTTCACTTACGGTACTCCAGTTTAGTTTATTATGCCCCCATTTAATATATTATGAACCACATTTCATTAACTATACGTCAGTTCATTTTTGTATGCCTCCATTTCCTTTATGTCATTGATTAATATACTTCAATTTAATTTATCAGTCTCTTAGATTGTAAGCTACTGGGCAGAGTCCTCTCTCCTATGTTTCTGTGTTTAACGTGTATGGATATTTGTTATTCTTTCTTTCCATCCCATTGTACAGCGCTACAGAACTTGTTAGCGCTTTATAAATACCTGTCATTGTAATGTCTCCATATATTTTATTACACCCCGGTTTCATTTGTTATGCACCCCATTTCATTTACTTCAGTATTAATTTATTATGCCGCCATTTAATTTACTATATTCAAATGTAAGTTTACTATGCCATTTCATCGTCACTCTCCAGAGTCCAGAGGGATTCAGATGCAGCAGCAGGAGTGAGGGGTTCTTGTCAGGACCCCCCAGGGGCCATCATTATTATTAATAATCAAAACCAGTGCTTTTTTTCTTGGAAAACAGGGGGGAGTACTCACCCTTAAAGCTGGAGATACAGCAAGCGCAAAATGACGCAAAGTGCCTGTAGGTAGCGCTGCACATTGAGACGTGCTCAGTATATACAGGCCTATCTTCTCTGTGCGCTCAGCCAGCATCGGGCCACGTGGCTGAGCGCCCAGAGTTGGAAATAGCCAGTGTAGCGCTGTGTTTAAACTCTTACTGTGGCAGTACCTATTTTTGGCCACCGGAGGGAGACAAGCGCGATCAGAGACACTGAACAGTGGGACTACATTTCCCGGCATGCTTTGCAAACAGACAGGAAGTGGGTGGGACACAGACGCTGTACATCCTGAGCCTCGTGGAGAACGCGCCAGAGCGCGCCAGGGAGTGCATGAGGGAAGACGCAGTGCTGCAGAGCTGAACCGCAATTAGGCCGGAGCGCAAGTGTGGCCTACTGAAATTCAAGAGGGGGTTATCCTACCTTGCCAGAAGGAGCCTTACTCATCGACAGACATCGCCCAAGTGTTATCCAGACAAGCTGAGGACCTCTAGTGAGGAGTACCGCGAGGCCATAGGACAGGAGAGCAGGCGGTAGCTGGACAAGTCCGGGTCGGAGTGCAGAAAGCTTGACCACCTATCCAGTAGCCGGTATCCCAGCGAGGAAACGAGCGGAGAGACGTCCTGAGTCAGCGGAGCATGGGTGATCAACGGATGGGTGAGAGGCCTCCAAGGCTGGTTTGACAAAGCTCAAGCAAGCACGCTGTTGTTTATTTCTGAAACCCACAGGGCCCCAACTTGACTAGTCGAAGACATCGCTTAAAAGATTCACTGGCCAGTTGAATAGTACCCGGGTACCCTAACACACACATACACTCACAAATTGGGACTTAACCTGTTCGGGATTCACTCCCTAAGATCCGAAAAAGGGGAAAAGATTCGCATCTTACTTTTGTTTTTCCGCTGCGCGTTTCTCGTAATTACGAAGTATTGTATTTTCTGCTCGGTCGTGTATTTTTCCAGAAATACGAACTCTTGCATTTCTTTCTTTTTTCTTTTTCCCGCTGCGCGTTTACCGCAATACGAAATACTGTAAATATATCTACAAACACCGTGTATTATTATATGCCTTTTACTTCAGTAAACTATTTAAATTATAAAATCCACAACGGTGCTGGAGTATATTTATTCCCTAGTGCGGGGAGACTGACCCGTGGTTCATTTTCAGCGGCTCCTCCGGGAGTGAGCGCTACACCAGCTTTGCCTGTGATGTGGCGCAGAGCAACCGCTTCACACCGTGTTGCATTGCGTTTGTGGACAGCACTCCTTTAATGCATAAATCAGACCCTTTGTGCCTCCACTGCCTGAACACTTTAAATGAGCCAAAGTGGTTAAGGTGCAGTGTCCCCTTAATTATTAAAATAAATATTAAATGAAATATTATTAAAATAAATATAGTAAAATGAAGCATATTAAAATATACTAAAAGTTAAGTACCAAAATAGTTTATTAAAATATAATATATAAGCTAAATAAGTTAAAATAAATATAAAAATTACAATATAAAAATATATAAAGAATTTAAATATTAAAATTAAAATAAATGGACTAACTCAGAGTAATGGTAGTGTGTATGAGTGTATTACAGAGCTCCACAGCAATATAACTCACAGTAGAAGGCCCCTCCATGCCCCGAACACACACACACACACACACTTCTGCCTGTTGAATCTGTGCTTAGATGCAGTTGAAGGGGAGGGGGGGCAGGGGCCATTAGGTCACAGTTGGCTGCTTCACACTGCTATCGGAGCCTGGCTTCCCTGCTTCTCAGTTCTCACATGCGGCTTCACACAAGCTATTTGGCAACAAGCTGGAAAAGGCAGGCAGCCCTGAATACAGAGCATAGAGCTGTACTGGGGTAACACAGATGTCCAGAGTCTCTGACTTTTAAGGAATGTAAACTTTTTTTTTTCTTTTGAAAAGCCCCTGCACCTCATGAGCAGATTCACTCACCCGTCCTGACCTAGATCGATGACCACCGGGACAAACACCTTCTGCCGCGTTCAGCCTTCTGCTCGGCAGGCTGCTCCCTCCCACACCACACATCAGTGAAGCGTGGCGCTGACGTGCCGCATCATACTCATGTGACTCGTCCAGTCAGCTGCTGAGTGCTGACAGCATCATCCTGTGTCCTGCTCCTCCCTTCCTGACCGGCTGCTGGCTGGGAACTTTTAGGGGGTGCAAATTTCTTTTGAAATTATGCGCCCCTAAGAAAACTGCGCCCCGGGCCACGCCCCCCAGCCCCCCCCCCCACGCTACACCACTGCTAGGAAGGGTGCTGCCTCATTCACTGATTCGCTTATTCATTCATTTGAGTCCTGGACTTTGTACAGTACAGAGACCATTCAGGTTTATGCTCTCGCTTGAGATTCATGTTTATTTCTGGTATATGTTCTTGTTTGATGTTTTTCTCTGGTTTAATTCTGGTTCATGCTCTTGCTTGATATTCATGTTCATTTCTAGTATGTTCCTGTACTTGAGATGTTTTCTCTAGTTTATTTCTTGCTCATGCTCTCGCTTATTTTCCCTCTGGTCTTGACTGCTTAAGCCTGAGACCTTCCCAACCCATACCCCAATAACCCCTTCCCAACCCATACCCCAATAACCCCTTCCTAACCCATACCCCAATAACCTGAATAAAACACAAACACGTATATGTCAGTTGGAATGTGCATGGGCCACAGCTTTATTAAACCATATATATAACCATATATATATACCATCCCTTGCAGTGCTTACTCAAACTGCCCTATCGCTCCATGCAATAGGCATTACCAAACCATTGAGCTCGTCCCCGCAAGCGAGGTCCGTCTCCCCCAGGCCTCACCCGATGGCGGCTCAAACCTCCATTAAGCACTGCTGTCCAGGGAAACCGCCAACCTTCAGCTGTGACACGACTTGATGAAATCCAAGGGTGGGTGGGCGGGTCTCACCTTGATGCACCTCTCACGTTGGCAGGAACAGAGGAAGAACCCTGCACCCATCACCAGCATATATAGTCCAGGTAAGCAACATTGTTGCAAACACTCCACCAATAACGCCGTAGCTTTCCTTGACTGACAGGCCCATGCTTCCAACCAACCCCCCCCCCCTTCCACCTTCCTGAGGGGCCCCAGGGATTCTAAACCCTTCCAGATCTTTCCTTAACCTACAGGCTCAGGCCATCAGTCATGTCCCCCTTCCTGAAGGTCCAGGGGGTTCTTGACTGCTTAAGCCTGAGACCTTCCCAACCCATACCCCAATAACCCCTTCCCAACCCATACCCCAATAACCCCTTCCTAACCCATACCCCAATAACCTGAATAAAACACAAACACGTATATGTCAGTTGGAATGTGCATGGGCCACAGCTTTATTAAACCATATATATAACCATATATATATACCATCCCTTGCAGTGCTTACTCAAACTGCCCTATCGCTCCATGCAATAGGCATTACCAAACCATTGAGCTCGTCCCCGCAAGCGAGGTCCGTCTCCCCCAGGCCTCACCCGATGGCGGCTCAAACCTCCATTAAGCACTGCTGTCCAGGGAAACCGCCAACGCCAGGGGCCGCCTCAGCGTCCGCCCCTGCGCCCCCCCGCAGACAGCGCCTCCTCCACACCAGACTGCAGACCCACCAGGAAAACATCCAACCCAATATCCGTGAGATGGACCCCATCCCCTCTAATGACATTCCTATTGTCCCCTTCCAGCTCCGTATGTCTAACTGACACTCCACCCAGATCACCCCCAAACCTCGAGATCTCCTTGTTAACCCGCTTCCGAGCCTTGTCCATAGCCCTGGGAGCCGCAAATTCCTCCCAACTGGGGCGAGAGACTATCTCTGAAAACACCAGTGATAAACCCCGAAAAATGGTGAAACAACTGGCTAAGTCCCGTTTCATCCTCCTAACCAAATCTACCGATCGGACCACCCCAAGATCGTTTCCCCCTGCATGTACCACTAACACCACATCCCTAGCCGCTTGTCTAGCCAACACCTGCATTGTCCAGCCACCTGGGCCCAACGCAAACCTCTGATGCCAATCCACCGAATCGTAGCCAAGTCCAATCGTAGCCAAGTCCTTTGGAAAACTCAGGTTCCAGCCAAGCGGCCGTTGTGCAGCCCGCTTGGCCGCCCAGTGTATATACGAGTGTCCGATGATCCAAACAGTCGTCGGGGATGAACCTGTAATCATAAGAGGTTAGGGCGCACATAGGATTGACAACAATCCGATCGCCATCTACCCACACGCCTACTCATGTCGTCTGACGCACCCGCCTCCACCGCCATTGTCGCTGCGCCTATACGAAAAGAATGCGGCGCGAACTGCTTCGGGACGTGACCCAAAGATGCAATACAACGCTTAAAATTAGGTCGATACACGCAAACAATACAACCCTGCGCTTCGGGAATCGCTCGCACCCGATAGCACAAGAAGCCAAGAAACCCTGTAGCCCATTCCCAAAATTGGTAGGAAGCGTTTTCTTCAACTTCTCCTTCTTTTCCATGAACAGGTCAGGCCGTTTGGGACGGTCCACCGCCTCCCTATCCCCAGAAAGTAGTGTAAGCACATCCACATATTCGTTCTCCAAACCCTCTCCCGTAACCCGCAGTGACCCGCAAACCCATTGGGGACAACTCGCCGGACCCATAAGAGATGCCCGCACCCCAACGGGAGGCACCTCCCCCGCACCCACCGCTGAGACCCCAATTAACTTGCAGGCCCAGTCATTCCCCCTGACCCCGAAACCAAAACTGCGCCAGCCTCGGAAATCCCCTGCTGACCCGACCTGTGCCAAAACCGGCGCGGGCGCTGCCCCAGATGTGCACGCAGACGCGGGAACCCCAACAGCAGCAGAGCTAGGCGCAAGAACCGCCGCCGGTACCGCGCTCCCCGAAACTACGTGTCCCGCCACACTCAGCGAAGACTTCCCCTTAGCCGCGTCCTCCGACCCATCCTGCCAGCGTCTAAGAGCAGCAACCAGGGCTTCTAGCAACCCCGTCGTTACACCACCAGCACCACCCGACGCATTAACCCCCGAAAGGCCGAGCGATCCAAACGCTGCCCCCCCAAAATCCGACTCACGTGCAGCCAGCAGGGGGATCCTCCCGGAGCCCCAGCATCACAGCCAAAGGTGATCCCAGCGATGGACGCCCAGGAATAGCACCTCCACTGGTAACCGGCACCCTTCACCGACCTCCATCTCCTGCCACCAAGACACTCCTCGGCTGAGAGCGTTGAGAATGTCCATTCCACATTGAAATACTCCATCCGATATCCCCTGCACCAGTACCGGTATGTCCCCAGCCACCGGGCTCCCTGCAACTGCTGCCGACATGATCCTCCTCCAATGTCCAGCCGCACGACGGGCGCCGCCATGTTGCGGGCGGGCCGAACGCGCCGCCCGAAACGCTGCATGCCTGCAACGAGTGGGAGGGAGCCTGGAGGCAGCCGCTGCCACACTCGGCACTCTCCCCCCGGCCGCCGAAAGTGAAGGACCTCCACGCGGGCTCCTCGAGAGCGACCTCCGTCGGCCATCTTACCTGGTCCGGGGGGGGTGGTTCCTTCCAAACCCCCCCTAAGTCCTTCCATCCCAGTCCCCTCGACCAACTCCTCCAGCCTCCACACGTAAAGACAGGGAAGAAACAGCAGGCACCTGCACCATGTTCACCCTCCTCCGCACACTCGAACGCAGGTCCCTGGGTGGCGTGTCCATGACGACCGCCCTTCACCCGATTGGGAACCGGCTGCATCCACTTCCTTCTATTGATATTAAACCGGGCTCCCCTATGCCCCGGGGGGGGGGGCTCGGGAGGGGCCTTCTACCAATTTAGGCTAGACAGGGCCCTGGGAATGGCAAATCCGCAAGGACCCCACCTGAAACCAAATAACCCTTAAGGACCAAGAGAAAGTGGCGCGAATCACATCCACCCACAGAGCACCGCACCCACGGAACAACCCTCCAAACACCACCAAACCTCCCCAGTCCAAAGCCACTCAAGAGCCCCCCACCAGCACCCCCAACACAGAATGCACCTGCCAACATGCAACCCAATGACCATATCCGAATGCACCTGCAAACATTATCCAATGACCATATACTGACTGCACCTGCAAACATGCTACACCGTGACCACACCGACTGGACTTGCGAACATGCAACACAGTGGCCCCACACAGAATGCGCCTGTAACATGCAACACAGTGACCATACCCGGAATGCACATGCAAACATGCAACAGTGACCCCACACAGATTGCACACGCAAACCTGCAACACCGTGACCTCACCCGGAATGCACACGCAAACCTGCAACACAGTGGCCACATACAGAAAGAGCCTGCACACCTGCAACACAGTGACCATACACTGAATGCATCTGCAAGTATGCCACATCGTGACCACGCCCAGCACGCACGCACGCGCAAAATTCAACACAGTGACCATACCCGGAATGCACCCGCAAGCCTGCAACACAGTGGCCACACACAGAATGAACCTGCAAACATGCAACACCGTGACCATACCCGGAATGCACATGCAACATAGTGACCACACACAGAATGCACACGCAAACCTGCAACACCGTGACCACACCCGGAATGCACACGCAAACCTGCAACACAGTGGCCACATACAGCATGAGCCTGCAAACATGCAACACAGCGACCATACACTGAATGCATCTGCAAACATGCAACGCCGTGACCACGCACAGAACTTTTAAAACCCTCGGTTCCTAAGGGGTCAATGGGGTATTATGCTGCAGTAACCCCTATCGAAACCGCTAGTAAATTAAGCATTTTAGCAACTGAAACTGTTTACTACAATTATGTATTCAAACGTTTCCTGCACCATATCTCCCTTGTTCCCACGAAGGGATCAAAGTTTTCTCTCTCTCCAGTGCCGGACCTCAGGGTACCGGACCCCAGGGTGCAGGAGCTCAGGACCTCAGGGTGCAGAACCCCAGGGTGCAGGACCTCAGGGTACCGGACCCCAGGGTGCAGGAGCTCAGGACCTCAGTGTAACGGGGAGCCCCCTATAGGGTGAGGGGGAACCCCCAATCTGCAGAGATGAAGCCTTAAGGACAGGTATACAGCTTCCAGGGAACAAACCAAGATATTAACAGAAACTAGAAAGATCCCTAAGCCCTGACTGAGATCCTTGAAAGATGGTCTCGAAATACTACTAGGCTAGGTTTGCAAGATGAATAAAACATAAACCAGACAGACAATAAATGCAGGTATACAGATTCCAGGAACAAACCAAGATTTTAACAGAAACTAGAAAGATCCCTAAGCCCTGACTGAGATCCTTGAAAGGTGGTCTCGAGATACTAACTAGGCTAGGCCTGCATGACGAACAAAACATAAACCAAACATACGATGAATGCAGACATACAGATTCCTAAGCACGGTACAGTACAGGGGACAGACAGAAGAGAGATCCAAATACAAGAGCCAAAGGTCATACACGGAATATCAAACTTAGAGGGGTCAGACAAGAGAGGGATCCTAAATACATGAGCCAGAGGTCATACACAGCAAATCAAAGTAACCAGCATACAGGGACTAGGTAAGAAAGACTATCCTGGTCCAAGGATCAAGGGGAGTCCTGGTCGTACTTATAGGGCAGAACAGGTCATGTGACCGCAGGCCAATAAGCCCAACAGATGGCCTGCAGGCTGAAAACAAAAATAAACAGGAATCCCTGCTACCACCAGCAGGGGGCAAGGCCAAGACGTGACACTCAGAGTGCAGAACCCCAGGGTGCAGGAGCTCAGGACCTCAAGTTACAGAACCTCAGGGTGCACTCGCTAAAGGACACTGAAATTTCATTCAATGCACTGAATTGTGAAGTATGTGTCCGCCGGCACCTGCTGGGTAAAGCACAGAACAGAAGATGCAGAGGAACAATTCCCATGTGACTCACGTGCAGCCACCAATGATCCTCCAGACGCCATCCGAACCGCAGCCAAAGGTGAGCCCAGCGCTGGACACCCAGGATCAACACCTCCACTGTTAACCGGTATTTCTCTCCGACCTCCATCTCCAGCCTCCGCGATGCTCCGTGGCCGAGAGTTTCGTGAATGACCGCTTCCAATATGCCGGCTGCCCTCCGCCGCCTCCTGCACCGGCGCCGTCCTGCCACCAGCCACCGGGCCTCTCCTCGCAGCTGCTGGAATGTTTCCCCTCCGTTCCTGTGCCGCCGGATGGGCGCCGCCATCTTGTGGGCGGGCCAAACGCACAGCCCGTGACGCTGTCCGTCTGCGACGAGTGGGCGTGGCCCTGGAAGCCGCCGACGCTGCCCTCGTCGCTCTCCCCCTGGCTGCCGGAAGCGCCTGATCGTTGCGCGGGCTCCTAGAACGCGGCATCCGCCGGACATTCTGCCTAGCACGAGGGGGGGCGGTCCTCCGAACCCCCCCAGCCCGATCTTCACCATCCCTGCGATCCAGGCCTTCCCCAGTGGCACCTAAACCGGGAGAGAACGTTGCAGGCGCACGTACTATGCTCACCCTCCTTGTACCGGAACGCAGCTCCCTGGGCGGTGTGTCCATCACCACGGACCCTTCCGATGAATAGGCACCGCCGCATCCACTTCTCCCCCGCCGCTCATCCTGGATCCTCAAAGTCTCGGGGGACTCGGGCTGAGACGACTCGGTGGCCGGGAACGCCGTTCTCTTCGCCACTGGCGGGGCTCCTCACTCGACCCTGGCGTCTGTTCACCAGGAGTAGCTAAGGCCTCCGCCATTAACTCTTGCAACGATGCTCCCCGAGCCGCAGCGTGTTCCTTTAACTGCTCCAGCAGCCCTTCCAGCGAAGAAGAAGCCATCCCAGCCAATTCACTTTTTTCTCTTTCTCACCAGAACACCTGAAAAACACCTGGAAACCTAGTCTCACCTTGATGCACCTCTCACGTTGGCAGGAACAGAGGAAGAACCCTGCACCCATCGCCAGCATATATAGTCCAGGTAAGCAACATTGTTGCAAACACTCCACCAATAACGCCGTAGCTTTCCTTGACTGACAGGCCCATGCTTCCAACCAACCCCCCCCCCCTTCCACCTTCCTGAGGGGCCCCAGGGATTCTAAACCCTTCCAGATCTTTCCTTAACCTACAGGCTCAGGCCATCAGTCATGTCCCCCTTCCTGAAGGTCCAGGGGGTTCTTTCCTGTTTCCTATGATTTCTGTTATTCTTAGTTCAGAGTTCCCTGCGTTATTGAATCATAAACGTATTTTGCCTGAGATCTGTTTAGACCTGTTTATGTATTCATGTCTACGCTATGCTTGTTCCTTTATGTACCGTTACCTAGCCTTGTATCATATTGTGGATATTATACTTTAGTATTCTATTCTGTGTTCTGTTTAGTGTCTAGTCCCCTCATGTTGTTTAGTTCAGTAATCTGTGTTTTTTTATATTCATTCTGATCTGGTTATATTTTGGTATTGTGCTCTTGTTCTAGTTTTGGTTTATTTGTTTTTGTTTATGTTTTATGTTTATTTGTGAGTTACAAATAAACTTGGTTGTTTCCTTATTACACGGTCTGATCTTGCACCACTGCACATTAAGCTCACATCAAACCCCCCCCCCCCCAATCAGGACACAATGGCCATGTGGTGCAGCATGCCAATACAATCAAGGCCACTTTGGGGGGCTGGTACTGCAAGGCCCCACCAGAATGGTCAATGCAGCGGAACAGCATTTTGAGAGGGCTGAAGGTCCCCCTCAATGGCGCTGCGGAATCTCTGGTGCGTAGTGTTGTAGGCCTCCTGCTCAGCTGTTTGCAGTCTCCAGATGGGGGTCATCCTCATCAGCCACAGCCTGTGTGGATATCCAGCATCACCGAATACATGACACAGTCATATTCTGTTAGATGAGGCTATACATTCAGAGACATAAATAGTTTATGCAGCAGATATGTGCACTCACCAAGTAGCCAGCCTTCAGGGAACAGCCCGTCCTGGAAATCCTGTGCCACTGAGGAGTTGCGCAGTATGTATGAATCGTGGGTACTCCCAGGGAAGGAGGCATATAAATGCATAATGCGCATGTTGGTATCTCACACCATCTGCACATTAATGGAGTAGTACTGCTTCCTGTTAATGTACACAGCAGGGTCCACCCAAGGTGCACGGATTGCTATGTGGGTGCAATCAACAGCCCCCAGGACATTAGGGAATCCGCCGAGTGAAAAGAATCCCTGTTTCACCCTTTGCAATCCCTCCTGGGTGGTTGGAAATCCAATGTAATGTCGCCAGTTGTGCTTCATTGCTTTCAGGAAGCGATGGAGCTCAATGGAGAAGGTGCTCTTGCTGACACCACCTAGTTCTGCTAGAGCAGGGGTGGGGAATAGGGATGAGCTGTTCGGGTTCGGATGGTTCGGGGTTCGACCCGAACTTAGCCTGTTCGGGCGGATCGCGAACCCCGAACATTTCCGGGTGTTCGCCGCATGTTCGACCACAATGGACCACAATGCATTTTCCCACTGCCTGAAGCTCGTAATTGGCTACAGCCTTGCACCAGACCACAGGTCTGGTGCAAGTCTGGTTGAACACTATGCCAATCACCGCTCAGAGTCCTGATTGGGCAAATTTTGCCCAATCATGGGCTCACAGAGCTAAGTCCCGCAGCACACTATATAAGGTTTCAACGCACCGATTCTGCACGCATTTCAAAGGAGATTTCAAAGAAGATAGTTGTGTGTGTTGTTACTGCCGGTCTGCCACGCTACTGGGGGGGTCTCATTTCGACCAAATATCATTGAATTTAGGTGATGTGTGTCTTGTCACTGTGCCAGCAAGTTTTTTTGGGGTTTACAACTTTATTTAAAACATTTGTGAATTGAGGTGATTTTCTGGGTCTTGTCACTGTTCCAGCAAATCTTTTTGGGGCTCACTAATTTCTTTAAAACACTTGGGAATTAAGGTGATCTTCTGTGTCTCGTCACACAGCCAGCAATTTTTTTTGGGGCTCACTAATTTCTTTAAAACACTTGGGAATTAAGGTGATCTGTGTCTCGTCATACATACAGTACCACGCTGTATTTTGGGGCTCACTAATTTATTTAAAACATTTGTGAATTAAGGTGATCTGTCTCTTGTCACTGGCTGCCAGCTATCAGTGTGTCTTACTGAGTTATACCAGAGTTATTTAAAGAGTTGAATCAGAGTTCTGTATATATTAATCTATATATCACTCACCATGTCTGAAAGAACAAAAAGGACAGGCAGACACTCCCAGCCACAGATAAGAAGGCAAGCAGCCCCTGTGTTGGGAGGCTGTGTATCTGGTCGTGGTGGACGTGGTGCATCCTCTGCAGGGGCACGCTTGTCCTGTGCTGGCCATCTTAAGCAGCAGCAACATACAGAGGACTTGGTGGATTGGCTAACCAGGCCATCCTCATCCTCAGAGTCCTCTGCCAGCCAGGCTTCTAGTGGTTTACAGTCCACCTCAGCTGCCAAAGCATCTAATGCAGCCTCCATGTCCACAGCTACTCCTGCCATAGCCTCGCTATCACACATGGAGGAGTCAGCTGAATTGTTTGACTACAATGAGAGTGACATGCTGCTTGAGGATGCGCAGCAAGTACAGTGCTCTGATTCAATCTCTGAGGTTGAGCAAGGGAGTATAATCAACCTAGAGGAAGGGGGTGCCAGTGATGACACACAAATAACTGGCACTCATGTTGCCCCAGTAGCTGCAGCATACTGCCAAGTTGGCTCCAGTGACGAGGAGATAGGGGGTGAAGATGACATTGATGATGATGAGGTCACTGACTCCACCTGGGTGCCAGATCGAACTGAGGAATCAAGTGAGGAGGAGGGGGAGGAGGAGGAGGCACAGCAAACACGAGGCACAACATCCTCTGTGACCAACCGTAGCACTAGCCAGTCCAAGGCATCAGATGTCAGAGCTGCTCCGGTGCAGAGCGCTGTTGTCTCAAAGAACACATGCCGGAAATCTGCTGTCTGGGAGTTCTTTAAGAACTGTGCAGCAGACCCCAGCGTTGCTATTTGTAATCTATGTCAGAGGAGGCTGAAGGCCAAACTAATCTTATTGATTTTTTTGATTGGGTAACAAAAATAATAGACACAGGTGGTGCAGTAGACATTGCTTATTTAGATTTCAGTAAGGCTTTTGATACTGTTCCGCATAGAAGGCTTATCAATAAATTGCAATCTTTGAGCCTGGATTCCAATATTGTTGAATGGATTAGGCAGTGGCTGAGTGACAGGCAACAGAGGGTTGTGGTAAATGGAGTTTATTCGGCGCAAGGTCTTGTTACCAGTGGGGTACCTCAGGGGTCAGTACTTGGACCCATTCTCTTTAATATTTTTATTAGTGATATTGCAGAAGGTATTAATGGAAAAGTATGTCTTTTTGCTGATAACACAAAGATTTGCAACAGGGTTGACGTTCCTGGAGGGATCAGCCAAATGACAAATGATTTAGGTAAACTAAAAAAATGGTCAGAGTTGTGGCAATTGAGTTTTAATGTGGATAAGTGCAAGATAATGCACCTGGGACGTAAAAACCCAAGGGCTGAATATAGAATATTTGATACAGTTCTAACCTCAACATATGAGGAAAGGGATTTAGGGGTCATTATTTCAGAGGATCTAAGGGTAAGTAGTCAATGTAATAGAGCAGCAGGAAATGCTAGCAGAATGCTTGGTTTTGTAGGGAGAGGTATTAGCAGTAGGAAAAGGGAAGTGCTCATGCCACTGTACAGAGCACTGGTGAGACCTCACTTGGAGTACTGTGTGCAGTACTGGAGACCGTATCTCCAGAAGGATATAGACATCTTAGAGAGAGTTCAGAGAAGGGCTACTAAAATGGTGTACGGCTTGAAGGAGAAAAGTTACCAGGAAAGGCTTAATGATCTTAACATGTACAGCTTGGAAAAAAGACGAGACAGAGGAGATATGATAGAAACATTTAAATACGTAAAAGGAATCCACAAGATAGATGAAGGGAGTATATTTAAAAGGAAACAAAGTAGCAAAACGAGGACATAGTCTTAGATTAGAGGGGCAAAGGTTTAAAAGTAACATCAGGAAGCATTATTTTAATACATGTGGATACATGGAACAGCCTTCCAGTTGAAGTGGTAGAGGCCAAAACAGTAATTGAATTTAAGCAGGCATGGGATAGGCATAAGGCTATCCTAAACAAAAAAGATAAATCCAGGTAAAGTATCCAAGTAATTGGGTAGACTAGATGGGCCGAAAGAAAAATGTCGGCAGATAAGAACCTATGTTTCTAATATTGAGATCTGTTTCTCCCAAGACGTGAATGATCTAAAGGATCATGTTGTTCCTCCAGCAATTCTACTAAAGTATTGATATGCTGTAAATCATCGGAGTCAATCCCTAAAGATTTTGCCTGTTTAATTTTTTTTATCTCAAATTGAACAAAAAGTGCCAGCTTCCTGGCAAACATGCTTAAGTCCTTGACCTAGCTGTATTTGTCAAAGCCCAGTTTGGGCACAAAAGAGCATCCCTTTGATGATAGTTTAAAAGAAGAGAGGTTAATTATTGATCTGCTTTGGTAATTCTGTGAGTCTGTGTCGTAATTTGTGGAAGGGTCATCCCAGGGGTGGCTGAGAGTCTTTCAAGTTTTTCATCCAATATGTTGTTAGTATTGCCATGATTTCTCTACTCAGGCTCTGCTATCTGAGACGGGGCTCTGATGATGTTGTTAAGCCAAGGCAGAGAGATATTTGGCACGATTCCCTAGTTAACGCTATCATTAGCATTTGGATGTATAAGCATTACCGCCAGTATAAGTGTGTTTAACGCATGCCACCCATATTACATTCCTGATGCTACACCTGTTAGAGCATCATTTATTGCGCTAGCTTCCACAAGCTTACTGTACCTTGCGCATCCTGTACCTAACACAGAGGGCGCAAATGTCCAATAGATGCAGATTTTCCCTGTTAGTGTCCCCATGTTAGCCTCAAAGAAGGGAATAGTGCCCATAGTGGGGATCCATTTGGATCTGAGTCAGACTGTGTAGGAGACACTGCTGAAGTTGCAGTGATTTTTCTCTGTGGCTTATGAGCAGATTTTTTTCAAGGAACTTGATGAATCAGGCATATTTTTTTTCCCATCTTTGTTAGTTGGGTGGTGTCATGGAGCTGATGTAACGCTCCATGCTTCAAACCCCAAGAGAATTTATGTTCATTTATATCGTGTGTTTTTAAATATATTTTACATCGTTTGGTTTTAGTTTAATTTAGTTTAGTGTAAAATGGCATAGCTTTGGTTTTAAAAATACTTATATTCCGTAGGTAAATGTGTTTTTGTGTATACAGTAAACAAGCTTTACTGCTGTGTAATTTATGCACCAGGGCTTTTCCCATTATCTAGCTACATGTTTAATTCAAGGGATCTCTGATAGTGTGTGTTTAATCTGATGTGTTAGAACAATGGATATACAAATGTTGTGTGAGCTGAAGGCTAAGAGAATGTAAAGAATGTTTATTGTAAATAACTGACATAATGTAATTAGTATGGGTATGCAAATTATGACTTGTAATTAGTATGGGTATGCAAATTATGACTGTTGGCGTTTTGTTCATTAAAAAGTCAGAGAACTCTCAAGCTCAGAGAGAGAGAGAGGATCCTGTTGGAACATACAGCCGCGTCTGGTGTTTCATTCAACTACGCTACACTCCACACTCACCCTCAGAAGGCAGAGAGCGGCCTTCTGGAGATTCCTAACGGCTCCAGGGCAGAGGAACAGAAGCAGGCAGGTCGAGGCGCTGAGGACAGCGCTCCCAGTAGCCGGGCTGACCGCAACGAAGGGGTGTCTGGAGAGCCAGGACAGACTGAAGGGAACGGTTCCTTCACAGGTGGGACAGATAATGCGATGAACAAATGGAACCGCCCATATGAATGTTCCTGGCTAATAGGAAAGCTATAATAAACCTCCTCCTTTTCCCCTTAAAATATGCTGCTGACAGCATCTGGCTAATTCGTTTTTCTTTGTCTTTTAATTTAGCAGTACTTGCCTTTTCTCCTTCAGCGTGTGCTGCCCATTCCGGTCTTTAAAATGTGTGTGAGCGTGGGGTGTGTGTGAGCGCGTGGGGTGTGTGTGTGTTTGTGAGCGCGTGGGGTGTGTGTGTGTGTGTGTGTGAGCGCGGGGTGTGTGTGTGTGAGCGGATGGGGTGTGTGTGTGCGCGCGTGGGGGGTGTGTGTGTGAGCGAGTGGGGTGTGTGTGTGTGAGCGCATGGGGTGTGTGTGTGTGTGAGCGCATGGGGTGTGTGTGTGTGTGAGCGCGTGGGGTGTGTGTGTGTGTGAGCGCGTGGGTGTGTGTGTGTGTGAGCGCGTGGGGGGTGTGTGTGTGTGTGAGCGCGTGGGTGTGTGTGTGTGTGTATGAGCGCGTGGGGGGGGTGTGTGTGTGAGCATGTGGGGGTGTGTGTGAGCGAGTGGGGTGTGTGTGTGTTTGTGAGCGCGTGGGGTGTGTGTGTGTGTGTGTGAGCGTGGGTGTGTGTGAGCGCGTGGGGTGTGTGTGTGTGAGCGTGGGGTGTGTGTGAGCGTGGGGTGTGTGTGGGGTGTGTGTGAGCACGTGGGGGGTGTGTGTGAGCGCGTGGGGGGTGTGAGCGCGTGGGGGGTGTGAGCGCGTGGGGGGTGTGTTTGTGTGAGAGCGTGGGGTGTGTGTGTGAGCGTGGGGTGTGTGTGCGCGTGGGGGGTGTGGTATGTGTGTGCGCGCGTGGGGTGTGTGCGCGTGGGGGGTGTGTGTGTGTGTGTGCGCGTGGGGGGTGTGTGTGTGTGTGCGCGTGGGGTGTGTGGGTGTGTGTGTGTGTGTGCGCGTGGGGTGTGTGTGTGAGCGTGGTGTGTGTGTGTGTGCGCGTGGGGTGTGTGTGTGTGCGCGTGGGGTGTGTGTGTGTGCGCGTGGGGTGTGTGTGTGTGTGCGCGTGGGGGTGTGTGTGTGTGTGCGCGTGGGGTGTGTGTGTGTGTGTGTGTGCGCGTGGGGTGTGTGTGTGTGCACGTGTGGTGTGTGTGTGTGTGCGCGTGGGTGTGTGTGTGTGTGCGCGTGGGGTGTGTGTGTGTGCGCGTTGGGTGTGTGTGTGTGTGTGTGTGTGGGGTGTGTGTGTGTGTGTGCGCGTGTGTGTGTGTGTGTGCGCGTGGGGTGTGTGTGTGTGCGCGTGGGGTGTGTGTGTGTGTGTGCGCGTGGGGTGTGTGTGTGTGCGCGTGGGGGTGTGTGTGTGTGTGCGCGTGGGTGTGTGTGTGTGCGCGTGGGGTGTGTGTGTGTGTGCGCGTGGGGTTGTGTGTGTGTGTGCGCGTGTGGGGTGTGTGTGTGTGCGCGGTGGGGGTGTGTGTGTGTGGTGTGTGTGTGTGCGCGTGGGGTGTGTGTGTGTGCGCGTGGGGTGTGTGTGCGCGTGGGGTGTGTGTGTGTGTGTGTTTGAGCGCGTGGGTGTGTGTGAGCGCGTGGGGTGTGTGTGTGTGTGTGTGAGCGCGTGGGGGGTGTGTGTGTGAGCATGTGGGGGTGTGTGTGTGTGAGCGCGTGGGGGGTGTGTGTGTTTGTGAGCGCGTGGGGTGTGTGTGTGTGTGTGAGCGCGTGGGGTGTGTGTGAGCGCGTGGTGGTGTGTGTGTGAGTGTTATGATCTCTGCTTGTTCAGATATGAGGCTGGGCTGTCAGGTTCACCATTGCTTTATTGCAGGACACTTACTGTTATATACAGGCTTGGATAACTGCAGGAACACAGGATCATGCATCTGCCTTCATTACTGCATCACACTAACTGACCCTGAAGATGGCTGCCGTGCCCTCTGACCTGTGTCATCCTGGGCGGAGCCACTAGTTAAAGTGATAGCACAGGTTTAGTATAGTCAGCTATAACACCTTCCTCCCCACCCCAAAAACAAAACCAGAACAACATAACAAAAACCAAGTAACAAATCAACAACCAGAACAATCGAACACAGTTCATCTGAGGAACTTGGAGAGTGTCACTGAAAAACTGATGACTAGTCTTCTGAAGAAAATTGTGGGGCCAAATCATCATCCACATCTTTCTGGGCCCTACGCGAGGACCGACGGAAGTCTCTTATCCGTTCTTGAAGAAGTAAGCGGTCAGGAGGGCGTCGGTGACGTTGGGGACGTCCACCAGCAGGCGGGGTGTTGGAGGCGGTAGGATTGGATGAAAGATCAACTGGTGGGGTCAAGGAGGGTACAGAGGGGTCAGGGGGAACCTCTGAACCAGAGTCACAAATACCCACAGGAGACGAGTCCAAAGTTTCCGAGTCAACCCAGACACCATTCCAGATGTCCTCCGACGCATTAGATGTGGACACCGGACCCCGTAGGGTTGGGGACGTTAAGGGTTCAGGCACCCGTGAACGAGACCGTAGCTGGTCTACATGTCGTCTGGTAATGGAACCATCTTCCAGGCGGACTCTGTACATCTTGGGTCCCAAAGATTCTGCAACGGTAGCAGGTAGCCACCGAGTGTTGGCAGATCCATACGATCGAGTCCAGACCTCCTGGTGGGTTGCAAAAACAGGAGACTCTTTGGACTTCACCATCTTTTCTTGGGATTGTAATACATGTTCATGAACGGTCTGAGGGCGAAACATGTCAAAAGCAGTCCATGGCTGTCTTCCCAACATAAGCTCAGCTGGTGTTGTACCAGTGGTGGCATGTGGTGTAGTTCTGTAAGTAAACAGGAAAGAGTCTAACTGCTGAGGCGATATGGACCTCTGGCTAGTCACAGCTACTGAGGCCTTGAAATAGTTCTTGAAAGTTTGTACAAACCGCTCTGCCTGCCCATTGGTGGCTGGGTGATAGGGGGCTGTTAATTTGTGCTTGATATTATGCACCGTAACAAAACTCTGGAACTCCTGACTTGTGAATTGGGCACCATTATCTGTGACAATCTCCCTGGGATACCCAAACGAAGCAAAAAGATGCAATAATATGGCAACTGTTGCCTTTGTAGTCAGCTGGGTAACTGGAATGACCTCTGGCCATTTTGAGTGGGCATCAATTATAATCAAGAAGGTTTGTCCCCTTATGGGACCCACAAAATCCAAGTGAAGGCGAAACCAGGGAACCGTGGGCCAAGTCCAGGGGTGAATGCATCCTCGAGGAGGGTCTCTGGCAGTTTGTGCACATCCTACACAAGCATTGACATATGCCGTGATATCTGCATCTATGTTCGGCCACCACACATAGCCCCGTGCTTTCTGTTTCATCTGCGTGGTTCCAGGGTGACCAGTATGTAGCAAGTCCAAGATGTGTCTCTGGAGGGTTTTTGGAATGACCACTCGGTCTCCCCATAAGACACAATTATCCTTCACAAACAATTCCATTCGCTTCCTGTAGTAAGGTTCATGTTCCTGTGATACCGTCGCAGGCCAGCCGTCTCGTATAAAGGTAAGCACGTTTGTCAGAAGGGTATCCTTCACAGTATGGGCTGCTATCTCTCTGGAAGTAAGGAGGTGTGAGGTGGTGTACCTACAACTCTTGACTGATGGTGTCGACTCTAGAGGCAGTTCTGTGAGACGGGACATTGCATCTGCATTTGCATTGTCATCATGACTTCGATACTGTATGCGGTAGCTGTATGCTCCCAAGAACAGGGCGTAGCGCTGGAGACGGGCTGCAGTTGTCTGAGAGATTCCTTTGTCAGGGCTAAAAATTTGAAGAAGCGGTTTATGATCCGTTAAAATGGTAAACTCTCTACCATACAGGTAAAGGTGAAACTTCCGAATTGCCCATATCAATGCAAGTGCCTCTTTATCAATTTGAGAGTAATTGCTCTCTGTCTTCGTCAAGGATCTGGAGGCGAAGGCCACCGGTTTCTCAGAGCCATCCGGTAGGATGTGGGAAAGAACAGCGCCCAGACCATAAGGAGAGGCATCACCAGCCAGGGTGAGAGGCTTCTGGAGGTCGTAGTGCACAAGCATACGTGACGCTAACAGTTTCCGTTTAGAGGACTCAAAAGCATGTTGACATTTAGCTGACCAGTCCCACCTGGAGTGTTTCTCCAGGAGCTTATGCAGTGGAAACAATGTATGAGCAAGGTCTGGAAGAAATTTATTATAGTAGTTAAGTAGGATCGTAGTTGATGGACACTTGTTGGGGCTGGAGCTTTGACTAAAGCATCGACCTTGTCTTCAACAGTATGAATGCCCTCTGCATCTACTAGGTGGCCACAAAACTCCAATTTAGGCACCATGAATTTACATTTTGTCAAATTTACCTTGAGACCTTGGTCCTGAAGTCTTTGTAAAACGAGCTCTACATTCTGCTTGTGTTCTTGGGCCGTGCGACCAGTGATGAGCATGTCGTCTAATAGACACTGAGTGAAGGGAATGTCTGCTAAAATTTCATCCATCTTTCTTTGCCAGATGGCTGGTGCAGATGCAATGCCAAACACCATTCGATTGTATTCTTACAAACCCCTGTGAGTGTTAATGGTGAGGTATTTTCGAGAAGAGGGGTGGACCTCAAACTGTAAGTAAGCTTGTCGTAGATCAATCTTGGTGAACTTTTGTCCCCCAGCAAGTGAAGCGAAAATGTCATCTACTCTGGGTAGAGGATACTGGTCAACCTCCAGTTGGCTATTCAGTACCATGCGAAAATCCCCACAGATCCGCAATTCACCATTTGATTTCTTTACTGGAACAATAGGTGATGCCCAAGCACTGCGCTCTACCTTGGAAATGACACCCTGTTCTTCTAGCCGGATTAGTTCAGCGTCCACTCCTGCTCTAAGGGCAAACGGTACTGTCCGAGCCTTGAAGAATTTGGGATGAGCATCCGGTTTCAGCTTGAGCCTACACAGTCATTTTTGATTTTCCCTAACTCGTCAACGAAAACCTCAGGGAAACGCTGTTTTAAGGATTCCACCCATCCATCATCATGTCCTGACGGAACTGTCAGGGTGTTGCAAGGATTCTTGATGATATCTGGCATTCCCAGATGAGTGATCCAATCTCTGCCAAAGAGAGGCGGTCCTCCGTTTCTCAGGATATATAGTGGTAGTCTCTTTGTCTGGCCCTTGTATGATACCTTTACCTTTGCACAACCAAGTGGATGGAGTACTTGCATTGAGTAGGTCTGCAGCTTTATTGGAGTGGGGCGGACAGTTGCCTGGATCTGAAGATGTTTCCACTGTTTTTGTGTGATAACTGACACTGCAGCTCCTGTATCAACGTCCATCTTTAGTCTCTTCCCTTCAATGGTTACTTGTACTGTCATTGCAGGGTGTGACGAGTGTATACGATGTATAGATAAACTATGTAATGCCTCATCGTTGTCTGAGTCAGATGAAGATGATGTCAATTTCTGTACCTTGTAAGTCTTCTTCTTAGGGTACTGCGGCTTTTGTCCTTGTACATTCCTATTACGGCAAACCCGTTGGAGATGGCCATTTTTCCACATTGATGACAAGGTTGATCCTTAAAACGACAGGTTTTGGAGTCGTGGTCTGTATTACCGCACCGGTAACAAGCTGGCGTGGGTTTGGGTCTGTATCTCCAGTTGGCTGTAGCAACTGCGGTTCTGAAAACGTCCTCTTTCACCCCTTCTTTGTGGATCTGAGGGTGCAATTCCTCCGTATCCCTGACAGCCATCTCCATGACTGATGCTATCTCAACTGCGCTTGTAAGGGTGAGTCCCTTTTCTGTCAGAAGTTTCCTTTGAATCGTTTCACTATGCAGTCCCAGGACAAACTTGTCTCTCAAAGCTGTCGGTAGGTACTCCCCAAATGAACAGGTGGAGGCCAATTTGCGAAGGGCCACCACATAGGCTTTAATATCTTCGCCCGGCTGCTGCTGCCGTTGATAAAAACGAAATCTTTCTGCAATTTCCAGCGGTTTTGGCTGAAAGTGATCCTCTAATAGTTTCAGGAGTTCCTGTAGAGCCTTGCTTGCTGGTTTCTCAGGGAACAGAAGGTCTCTTAGAGTGTCATATGTGTTAGCCCCCACGGCTGTGAGAAACACTGCAACCTGTCTCTCAGGGGGTATAGTGTTAGCACTGAAGTACTGCTCTAATCTCTCAGCCCAGGAGCTCCAGGAAGTTTTCTCTCCATCAAACTCAGTTAATGTGCCTATCAGTGCCATGATCTTGCTGCTGGATAGGAGTGTGTGCTTTATCTGGCTTTCAATCCCTGTTTTTTTTCGGTTTTTTTTCTTTTCTTCAGGCTGAGCAGACCTTTACAAATCTCATTCTCGTCGCCACTGTTATGATCTCTGCTTGTTCAGATATGAGGCTGGGCTGTCAGGTTCACCATTGCTTTATTGCAGGACACTTACTGTTATATACAGGCTTGGATAACTGCAGGAACACAGGATCATGCATCTGCCTTCATTACTGCATCACACTAACTGACCCTGAAGATGGCTGCCGTGCCCTCTGACCTGTGTCATCCTGGGCGGAGCCACTAGTTAAAGTGATAGCACAGGTTTGTTCGAGAGAATGACTAATCTAGGAATGAAAAAGGCTTAAGAATTATCTCTGTATTATGCAAGAGGGAAAGAAAGGAGGTTTCCTTGTTATATGGGATCAGGCTTTGTTCTATGAGCTGAAGCATGGCTCTTTGTGATTGGGTACAATGGAGAAACAATGGAAGGGAGGATATAAAATGGCTGGGCAGGGGACATTGAGGTATTGCAATGATTTTTCATTTACTGGAGAGACAGGGCGGCGGCGAGCTCCATTTTTCCATCACCATCATCATATGAAAACCAAGGACTGGATGAGTATTACTTGCTGTATCAATCTGTTATGCATACTCTATTATCATAAGTCTGATATATATATATATATATGTTTCTAGTTCCATTATTTTTTGGAGGAATAGGTGTGGGTTTACTATTGTATGTATTTGAAGGTTTATTTAGTGGATGCTTATTTATATTTGTTTCAATTTGCAAACCAATATTCCTTGTTCATTGGGTTCCAGCTGCGTGATAGTAATTTCTAATGGGTTTTTGTTCTGGGATAACTCTGCCAGAATTCAGGGATTTTTTGTTTTGTATGTTATTAGGATTACCATTAATTTTGCTTTGGCTGTCTGTGGACTGTTGTGCCTTATTAGTTTATGTGCTCAGTATAGCACATGACTGACTGTCCAATTTGATTTTATCCATGTATGAAGCCAAAATCAAAATAAGCAACCCATATAAACACCCTACACAAACATAGGACAGTAGAAACACACTATACATAATGATATAAAACGTATAACCTCGGTATAACACACAAAGTCACGCTAATGCTGTAGCTATCATGCACCCTGAAATCACGAAATTCCTCTCTATAACACACTGAAATCACTAATGTAGTATACACTAAGAGAAATAAAAAAGAAATTAAATTAAAAAAAAAAAAAAATTAGAGGATATAATGTATGTATGTGTGTGTGTAGATATATATATATATATAAACATAAAATTAAAATAAACTTGTTATAGCACGCCCAAATCACACACTAGAAACACACAGAAACCTAGCCATAGCACACGCAGATCACACATAGGAACTTGATATAACAGACTGAATCACTGGACATTAGTCACTATAACTCTATAGTTGTATTCTCAAGCAGCTTCACATGCTGGTCTTTTATGTGGGTTATGATTTACAGGGTTATTCAAAGAGCTGTGTGTTTTTAAATAATGTTGGAGTAACCCCAAGGGCTAAGCAAAAAGTTGAATAAATTAATACTGTATTTAAGTTCACTATTCTAATTGTTGCAATTTTAAAGTGACAAAGCAGCAATGTACAATCTTTTGTTTTGAGCACTTGCTACAGTTGAGTAAATAATTATTTAGAACGGTAACTTTGTCTTTGAGGGAGAGGAGAGACTTATTTCAGGAATAGAGGAAACATGAGCAGTAACTCACTCATATTTCACACTTGTACCATCATCATAATAAAGCCTGCGAGTGGATAAGTATTAAGTGTATTTATTCGGGGAATTTGAAGCTATGTTGATAATATACTATATGTGTGTGTGTGTGTAATCTATTGGGTTAAATACGCGCTAATTTATCCGTTCTAGTGATTTGCATTGTTAGCTAGAATATGCTCGTTGATATTTGCTTCACTTTGTAATACTTGATCAAACCTTATTAGTTGTATAGTCTGTATGATCTTTTAAACATAGGTAGTCAGTGACCGCATGGCTGGCAGCCATCTTAAACCTCAAAAAGTCACATGTGCTTCTGCCAATGAGGAAGGGCTGCAGCAGTAACTGTACAATCTGTTTAAGCTTACATTTGCGCAACTAAATTAATCCAGATTGTTTCTGCCAGATTTATGAAGATACAACAATTACTAACTAAATATACATTTAAATGTGTCTGTTACAATTTCAGAAGAGGCTTATCAACTAAACAGTGATGCTGTATGTTAGCAAATGCTGTGTCATTGGGTTAGTTCGGTTGGTTTAACTTCGGGTCTATAGATTAATGTACTAAGCAAGAATCAATTTCATATGTGCAGATTTGTTCTATTGATAAGGGATTCCAGGGCTGAGAACTCATAAAATGGTGACAATGCAGCCACTTATGTACAGAACATCCTTGCTCTTTTTCAACTCAAAATGGAGACAGCGTTATTTACATTTCGCAAGAGGACACACACATACAGAGGGGGAAGGTGCACAAACAAACCAGTCGCTCTTAGAATCCAAACAATGGCTGAGATAACAGTGAGCTGCTGACCTTACTTGCTGGGGGTAGGGGAGGGGCTGATGGAAGCATGTGAAAACAAAAGGAATTCATTACTTACAGGGGGGTGTACACTATACAAAGACTGGATCGTAATACAGAGGTTACTCTATACAGAGGGAAGACAATACTCTACATGATACACAGAGCAAGGGAATGTAAGGAAAATACATACAAATAAACATTGGGACGGCCGTTTCTTTGCAGAGGCAATAAGTAGGGAAGATGTTTCTGTTAGCTACCATTCATTCAATCAGGTGGTGATTTTGGTAAGGGTAGCTGGCGAGGGGACAGAGTTACCTATGCTTGATCTAGAGGCAGCCTTCAGGCCGTACCGCTGTGTCCAGGGGGTTTTCTTTTAATGGGGTGTAAATTTGATGGGTAATTTTACATCGATATCTGTTTACCAATTGGGGTGGCCAATATCCCGTGCTCCCTTTTTAAAGGCTTCCTACTTTTTGCATTGCTTAGTGGAGAAGAGATAGGGAGCGGGGAGGAGGCGTATAGTACATTACTTGGGCGATTTCATGGTAACGGGTTCCTAAGGGACTGGAGAGTGAGGTAGGATCGGGGGGGGGGGGTAACAAATAAGTTTAGACATTAAGATCAAATGGTCTAGTGTAATTTCAAATGGTGAGCAGGCAAATGGCCCAGGAGTAGATTCAATGGATGGGTGCAAGGCTTGGTGTCTCTGGAATTTTTTATTTAGCCAATCGTCGTGGCAATACCACTGTGGGGGATAGAATTAAAAAATAAATAAATATAAAAATAAAAAAACATCCCTTCCCTCCGCCTTTTCTATTTTTGGGTCTGATATTCAAGGTGTGGTGCAAGTGCTGAATAACACCATGTTACATGCATGTCTGCATCAACACAGCAGGTTATAGCCTATGTCAGATAAACATAGAAACATAGAAAAATGTCGGCAGATAAAAACGCCCAATTACATGGATACTTTACCTGGATTTATCTTTTGTTTAGGATAGCCTTATGCCTATCCCATGCCTGATTAAAATCAATCACTGTTTTGGCCTCTACCACTTCAACTGGAAGACTGTTCCATGTATCCACCACCCTCTCAGTAAAATAATGCTTCCTGATGTTACTTTTATACCTCTGCCCCTCTAATCTAGGTATTTGGTGTTGATATGTTGTCTGCGTCATCACCGCAGGTTGGAGCCTATGTCAGGTATTTGGTGTTGATATGTTTGGAAAGCAACATTAATTTCACGGTAATCACATACCGGGGGTAAGGAAGGTGGTGGCGGATACATTGTCCAGTTTCAGGTGGGATGTGTTCCAATATTTGGCACCGGGAGGAGGAAGGAAAAAATAAATAAATAAATAAATAAATTAATAATAATAATAAAAATATTTAAAATAAATAAATAAATAAATATCCGGGGGAAGACTGCCCTCCATTTCTTTGCCAGATGGGGAGCAGTTAGAGGGCATCAATGATTTGGTGAGGAGATTGTTGTTGCAGAAGACATGGGCACCGTAGAGCAAGCAGGGAAAGGGTTGGATCGAGTTTTAAAGGGACAGAGGAGATAGGGCAGAAAGTTGTTTTCAAATAGCTACTGAAGTTCGGCGGTAAGTCAATAAAGGACGGCTTGGAACTATTTAGTGGTATTTCATACTTTGCTCGGTTAAAGGAAGAGGAGGACTGGGCTAAACAATTCGTGGTGAGGAAGATCTTGACAGCAGAGTACAAGTAGGAGATAAGATGGAGCTGATAACAATCTTGGTAGGGCAGCATTTGTTTTAGTTTTTCAGCTGCCCTAAGGATTGAGAAAACAATTGCTCTAGGTGCCCATGGTGGGGAAGTATGCCCAGTGGTATGTATGAGGGGTACTTGGAGGCGACTCCTTCAAACGGTCGCATGTTCTGGGGACACGAGTGGTACTAACTTGTCCGGGTATCAATTCAAATGGTTCCGCAGTAGGCCACGGAGGGGCTTGGTGGAAAGGGGAGTTATATTTGCCCCCATTCTTTCAGGATAGGAACTGCTGGTACTGAGGCAGAATTGGATTATCCAAAGGACCGAATTAAAAAGATGGGGAGATGGCAATGGGAAGCGTATAGGAGATATGTGAGGTCATTAAAGAAATGAAGGGAAAATTTATGGGGAACAATTGTTTTGTTTAATAATAATTTGTTTCCTTGTTTCTTTTGGTTTCTTTTCAGTTCGGGTACACTGTGTGTGTGTGTGTGCATTACAGTTAATAGTTTACATTTTGGTTATTTGCAGGACATGCAATGAGAGTGCGGATCCTGGGACACTCCTATGTGCACTGGATGGAGAGTCATGCTGCTGGCACCAAGAGAGGAGCAACCCCGGGGTGCAGCGTAATTGAAGTAGGGATTAGATGGATAGGGAAGCAAGGTAGGGTTTGGGGCAGTTATTGGGAATAGCAAAGACATCCAGGAGAAAGAGGGGTAAGCCAGATATTATGGTACTACATTTAGGGGACAGCTAGAGAAGAGATAGGTATTGTGAGTGGTGAAATAGCGGCCTGGCACGTGGGGATGCAATGGTAGGGGGAGGGTCTGCAGGGTACGGGGTGAGTGTGGTTTCATACGGCCAAGCTCAGGTGCCTTCCTGGTTTGCAGATCCTCTCGGCCTGCTATTTGCGATATAAAGAGACCCCTGAGCAGATGTGTGGTCATCCTGCTTAGCCACGTGGGGCCGCTATTTCTGGGCAATATGTGTGGTGCATTGCATTTGCTGATGTTATTTGAGGAGTTCATTGAAAGGAGTGATAAGGCTGGGAACACACTCTTCATTGAAGGCGCGATAAGGAGCCTTTTGTGGGGTAAGAGAAAAGGTCACGGTTTTTTATTGGTGGCAGTAAAAAGAGGGTCCTCGTTTTTGGTGGCGGTGAAATAGGCGGCCTGGCACGTGGAGGGCGATAGTGGGGGGAGGGTCTGCAGGGTACGGGGTGAGTTGTGGTTTCATATGGCCAGGCTCAGGTGCCTTCCTGGTTTGCAGATCCTCTCGGCCTGCTATCTGCCACAAAATAAACTGAGCAGATGTGTGGTCAGCCTGCTTAGCCACGTGGGGCGCTATTTCTGGGCAATGCTTGTGGTGCATTGCAGTTGCCAGTGTTATCTGGCTGCCAGTGTTATCTGGTGAAGCGTATTTGGCATACGAGGATCGATAATACTAATTCTGCCTTAGAGGCAAAGAATTTGGCCTTAAGTAATAAAAGACGTGACCTTTTCAAAATGCCAATACTTTGTTGTGTTTTTATTTACGGGAAAGGGAGGGGTGGGGGCAAGTAGGGGGGGGCTGGGGGGGTTAGTAGAAGGTAACTTACATGGAGAAAAAGTGTAAGAAGAGGATAAGAGTATAATTCTTAGTTCGAGAGAATGACTAATCTAGGAATGAAAAAGGCTTAAGAATTATCTCTGTATTATGCAAGAGGGAAAGAAAGGAGGTTTCCTTGTTATATGGGATCAGGCTTTGTTCTATGAGCTGAAGCATGGCTCTTTGTGATTGGGTACAATGGAGAAACAATGGAAGGGAGGATATAAAATGGCTGGGCAGGGGACATTGAGGTATTGCAATGATTTTTCATTTACTCCCACCCAACCCACCCTGTTTTGTTTTCTCTTTCATAGATGCTGTTTCGCTACAACGTCGGAAAGGTCACGCAGCAGAAGCACCATGGATAGGGGCAATGGAGTGGTGATTCCACCACTCATGCAAGACCGCCCGTGGTTTCCCATATGGAAATATGCCATGTTACATGAACCCGGTTCGTGGCTTATACGGCCATGTCTGGGGGATTGTCTAAATATGGACATGGTTAGTCTACCTATTCTATCACATTATATACACCATGTGACATGAAGCCAGCCTGAGGTTTTTGAACGGCCAGGGTTGGGGGATTGTTCTTTGATTAAAAGCATGGTTTAGAGCAATTATTATCGATCAGATAAGTATCCCACGAGGCTTGAAGCCAGTTGGTGTTTTTTTACGGCCGCAACTGCGTGGATTGCGCTTGCATTGGGTACTTTACCATGTGGCAGGAAGCCAGTTGGTGGTTTGGTCGGCCACAGCTGGCGCTTTAAGATGGACATGGTTTAGGTTAGGGAGGAGCGGTGAAATAGGCGGCCTGGCACGTGGAGGGCGATAGTGGGGGGAGGGTCTGCAGGGTACGGGGTGAGTTGTGGTTTCATATGGCCAGGCTCAGGTGCCTTCCTGGTTTGCAGATCCTCTCGGCCTGCTATCTGCCATAAAATAAACTGAGCAGATGTGTGGTCAGCCTGCTTAGCCACGTGGGGCGCTATTTCTGGGCAATGCTTGTGGTGCATTGCAGTTGCCAGTGTTATCTGGCTGCCAGTGTTATCTGGTGAAGCGTATTTGGCATACGAGGATCGATAATACTAATTCTGCTTAGAGGCAAAGAATTTGGCCTTAAGTAATAAAAGACGTGACCTTTTCAAAATGCCAATACTTTGTTGTGTTTTTATTTACGGGAAAGGGAGGGGGTGGGGGCAAGTAGGGGGGGGCTGGGGGGTTAGTAGAAGGTAACTTACATGGAGAAAAAGTGTAAGAAGAGGATAAGAGTATAATTCTTAAGTATAGTCAGCTATAACAGTGAGCACGTGGGGTGTGTGTGTGTGAGCGTGGGGGGTGTGTGTGAGCGCGTGGGGTGTGTGTGTGAGCGCGTGGGGGGGTGTGTGAGCGCGTGGGGGGGTTGTGTTGTGTGAGCGCGTGGGGGTGTGTTTGTGTGAGAGCGTGGGGTGTGTGCGCGTGGGGTGTGTGTGTGTGTGCGCATGGGGTGTGTGTGTGTGCGCATGGGGTGTGTGTGTGTGCGCATGGGGTGTGTGTGTGTGCGCGTGGGGTGTGTGTGAGTGTGCGTGTGGGGTGTGTGTGTGTGTTTGAGCGCGTGGGGTGTGTGTGTGTTTGAGCGCGTGGGGTGTGTGTGTGTGCGTGTGGGGTGTGTGTGAGCACGTGGGGTGTGTGTGAGCACGTGGGGTGTGTCTGTGAGCACGTGGGGTGTGTCTGTGAGCGCGTGGGGTGTGTGTGTGTGTGCACGTGGGGTGTGTGTGAGCACATGGGGTGTGTGTGTGTGAGCGCGTGTGGGGTGTGTGTGTGTGTGAGCGCGTGGGGGGCGTGTGGTGTGTGTGTGAGCATGTGGGGGTGTGTGTGAGCATGTGGGGGTGTGTGTGTGAGCGCGTGGGGTGTGTGTGTGTTTGTGGGGGTGTGTGTGTGTTTGTGAGCGCGTGGGGTGTGTGTGAGCGTGGGGTGTGTGAGCGCGGTGGGTGTGTGTGTGGGTGGTTGTGTGTGTGTGAGGCGTGCGGCGGTGTTGTGTGAGCACGTGGGGTGTGTGTGTGTGTCGTGACGCGTGGGGGTGTGTGGTGAGCGTGTGGGGGGGTGTGTGTGAGAGCGTGGGGTGTGTGTGGTGAGCGTGGGGTGTGTGTGTGTGCGTGGGGTGTGTGTATGTGTGTGCGCGTGGGGTGTGTGTGTGGTGTGGGTGTGTGTGCGTGTGGGGGGTGTTGTGTGAGCGCATGGGGTGTGTCTGTGAGCGCGTGGGGTGTGTCTGTGTTGCGGTGCCGTGTGTGTGTGTGTGTGTGTGAGGCGCGGGTTTGTGTGTGTGGTGTGAGGCGCTCGTACCAGTGTGTGAGGTGCGGGCCGTGTGTGTGTGAGGCGTGGGCCGTGTGTGTGTGAGGTGCGGGCCGTGTGTGTGTGAGGCGCGGGTGTGTGTGTGTGTGTGTGAGGCGCTCGACCAGTGTGTGAGGTGCGGGCCGTGTGTGTGTGAGGCGCGGGCCCTGTGTGTGTGAGGCGCGGGCCCTGTGTGTGTGAGGCGCGGGCCATGTGTGAGGCGCGGGCCCTGTGTGAGGTGCGGGCCGTGTGTGTGTGAGGTGCGGGCCGTGTGTGTGTGAGTGTGTGTGAGGCGCGGGCCGTGTGTGTGTGAGGCGCGGGCCGTGTGTGTGTGAGGTGCGGGCCCTGTGTGTGTGAGGCGCCGACCAGTGTGAGGTGGCGGGCCGTGTGTGGTGTGAGGCGCGGGCCCTGTGTGAGGGGCGGGCCGTGTGTGTGTGAGGCGCGGTTTATGTGTGTGTGTGAGGCGCTCGACCAGTGTGTGAGGTGCGGGCCGTGTGTGTGTGAGGCGCGGGCCGTGTGTGTGTGAGGCGCGGGCCGTGTGTGTGTGAGGCGCGGGCCGTGTGTGTGTGAGGCGCGGGCCGTGTGTGTGTGAGGCGCTCGACCAGTGTGTGAGGTGCGGGCCCTGTGTGTGTGAGGCGCGGGCCCTGTGTGTGTGAGGCGCGGGCCCTGTGTGAGGTGCGGGCCGTGTGTGTGTGAGGTGCGGGCCGTGTGTGTGTGAGGTGCGGGCCGTGTGTGTGTGAGGCGCGGGTTTGTGTGTGTGTGTGTGAGGCGCTCGACCAGTGTGTGAGGTGCGGGCCGTGTGTGTGTGAGGCGTGGGCCGTGTGTGTGTGAGGCGCTCGACCAGTGTGTGAGGTGCGGGCCGTGTGTGTGTGAGGTGCGGGCCGTGTGTGTGAGGAGGCGGGGTTGTGTGTGTGTGTGTGAGGCGCTCGACCAGTGGGTGAGGTGCGGGCCGTGTGTGTGTGAGGCGCGGGCCCTGTGTGTGTGAGGCGCGCGGCCCTGTTGTGTGAGCGCGGGCCCGTGTGAGGTGCGGGCCGTGTGTGTGTGAGGTGCGGGCCGTGTGTGTGTGAGGTGCGGGCCGTGTGTGTGTGAGGCGCGGGTTTGTGTGTGTGTGTGTGAGGCGCTCGACCAGTTGTGTGAGGTGCGGCCGGTGTGTGTGAGGCGCGGGCCGTGTGTGTGTGAGCGCGTCGACCAGTGTGTGAGGTGCGGGCCGTGTGTGTGTGAGGTGCGGGCCCTGTGTGTGTGAGGCGCGGGCCGTGTGTGTGTGAGGTGCGGGCCGTGTGTGTGTGAGGCGCGGGCCGTGTGGTGGGAGGTGCGGGCCTGTGTGTGTGAGGCGCGGGCCGTGTGTGTGAGGTGCGGGCCCGTGTTGTGTGAGGCGCGGGCCATTTGTGTGTGTGTGTGTGTGTGAGGCGCTCGACCAGTGTGTGAGGCGCGGGCCGTGTGTGTGTGAGGTGCGGGCCGTGTGTGTGTGAGGTGCGGGCCGTGTGTGTGAGGGCGGGCCGTGTGTGTGTGAGGTGCGGGCCGTGTGTGTGTGAGGTGCGGGCCGTGTGTGTGTGAGGTGCGGGCCGTGTGTGTGAGGTGCGGGCCGTGTGTGTGTGAGGTGCGGACCGTGTGTGTGTGTGAGGCGCGGGTTTGTGTGTGTGTGAGGCGCTCGACCAGTGTGTGGGGTGCGGGCCCTGTGTGTGTGTGTGAGGCGCAGGCCGTGTGTGTGTGTGAGGCGCAGGCCGTGTGTGTGTGTGAGGCGCAGGCCGTGTGTGTGTGAGGCGCGGGCCGTGTGTGTGTGAGGCGCGGGCCGTGTGTGTGAGGCGCGGGTTTGTGTGTGTGTGTGTGTGAGGCGCGGGCCGTGTGTGTGAGGCGCGGGTTTGTGTGTGTGTGTGAGGCGCTCGACCAGTGTGTGAGGTGCGGGCCGTGTGTGTGTGAGGCGCGGGCCCTGTGCGTGTGAGGCGCGGGGTTGGTGTGTGTGTGAGGCGCGGGCCGCGGGTGTGTGTGTGTGTGGGTGAGGCGCGGGTTGTGTGTGTGTGTGAGGCGCTCGACCAGTGTGTGAGGTGCGGGCCGTGTGCGTGTGTGTGTGAGGTGTGTGTGTGTGTGTGAGGCACGGGGGGCCCTGTGCGTGTGTGTGGGTGTGGCACGGGACCTATTTGGGCGGCGCGGGAGATGGGGTATCATGGGTCTTATGTAGTGGGTGTGGGAATCAGACATCTGACCACCTTCACCAGGTGCTTCGTCATGCTCGTCTTACCTGGTGCCCGGGCATCACAGGGGGCACGGGGCAGTATGACGCGGTCAGTCCTGGAGCCCCCCCCCGCTATCGGCCATGCTGCTTTGGTCACGGTGGGTCTGTGCTTCATCTTGGTCTTCTTCCTCGGTTGCAGAAAGTGGTCTTGGTGGGGCTTTACCTGTGTACAGAGTGTCCAGGTGACCTGTGAGGGACACGCCAGACGTTTACCCCATAAAGGTCCACATCAGGATGTTGGCGAAGATTTGAGACCGGTGCCGGTGATTTCCACAAACTGACCTGTCTGCTCGTTGTGTTGGAGCTTCAAGCTTCACTGGAGTAAAATATCCAAACGTCAACGGTTCCACCCCGTGGTGGTCTACCTGACATATCGACCCATGGCCGAGCCATCGCCTGCTGGCCAGTAATGGACCTGGAGGGTCTGTGGACCAGGTCATTTTTCCCAGGCCTGGTGGTCTGCATATGAAGTAATCTCTCAGACTTTCTGTAACACCGAGGCCTCCTGGTCTGTGCGTTGCTTCCCGAATGTTAGCAGGTCCATGCTTGATGGTCAGAGCCTGATATGTCGTCACACCTAGAGACCCTCTCCCTCAGGGCCTGGACTCTCAGAGTCTCGTCCTCCTGTATAAAGACTCACAGGATAGGCGATGCCTCAGAACAGAGGACTGGGGGGGTCTGGGCCTCCATGGCACAACTCAAGCCTGGGTCTTGGGACACGGTGGAAATATTACTGCTGTCTCACACCTATTGCTGGAGACAAATCGCCTGTGTGACCGTCCTCATCCAATGGTTTGAATGACTGGTGGCAACGCATGAGAGGGGTGCGCAGGGAACGGATTGCACGCTCTGCATCACGAGGCAGGAACATATCCAGGAGACCTGCACAATCTCTACGCTTCTTAGCAAGGCATCACATAGAAACATAGAAACATAGAAAAATTTCGGCAGATAAGAACCTTTCGGCCCATCTAGTCTGCCCAATTACATGGATACTTTACCTGGATTTATCTTTTGTTTAGGATAGCCTTATGCCTATCCATGCCTGCTTAAATTCAATTACTGTTTTGGCCTCTACCACTTCTACTGGAAGACTGTTCCATGTATCCACCACCCTCTCAGTAAAATAATGCTTCCTGATGTTACTTTTAAACCTTTGCCCCTCTAATCTAAGACTATGTCCTCTTGTTTTGCTACTTTGTTTCCTTTTAAATATACTCCCTTCCTCTACCTTGTGGATTCCCTTTACGTATTTAAATGTTTCTATCATATCTCCTCTGTCTCGTCTTTTTTCCAAGCTGTACATGTTAAGATCATTAAGCCTTTCCTGGTAACTTTTCTCCTTCAAGCCGTACACCATTTTAGTAGCCCTTCACATTACCACTATATACCCAAAACCGGCACCGGACGAGTGTATCCAACTACAGCATGCGCAGACACTAACCATAATGTGCGGGGTGTACGAGCGTATCACAGAGCTCCACTGCAATAAAACTCCCAGTAATGTGCGGTGTGTATGAGCGTATCAGAGCTCCACAGCAATGACACTCACAGTAATGTACAGTGTGTATGTGTCACAGAGCTCCACAGTAATAAAACTCACAGTAATGTACAGTGTGTATGTGTGTCACAGTGCTCCACAGTAATAAAACTCACAGTAATGTACAGCGTGTATGTGTGTCACAGTGCTCCACAGTAATAAAACTCACAGTAATGTGCGGTGTGTATGTGTGTCACAGTGCTCCACAGTAATAAAACTCACAGTAATGTACAGTGTGTATGTGTGTCACAGTGCTCCACAGTAATAAAACTCACAGTAATGTACAGTGTGTATGTGTGTCACAGTGCTCCACAGTAAAAAACTCACAGTAATGTACAGTGTGTATGTGTGTCACAGAGCTCCACAGTAATTAAAACTCACAGTATGTGCGGTGTGTGTATGAGTGTCACAGTGCTCCACAGTAATAAAACTCACAGTAATGTACAGTGTGTATGTGTGTCACAGTGCTCCACAGTAATAAAACTCACAGTAATGTACAGTGTGTATGTGTGTCACAGAGCTCCACAGTAATAAAACTCTCAGTAATGTGCGGTGTGTGTATGAGTGTCACAGAGCTCCACAGTAATAAAACTCACAGTAATGTGCGGTGTGTATGTGTGTCACAGAGCTCCACAGTAATAAAACTCACAGTAATGTGCGGTGTGTATGAGTGTCACAGAGCTCCACAGTAATAAAACTCTCAGTAATGTGCGGTGTGTGTGTATGAGTGTCACAGAGCTCCACAGTAATAAAACTCACAGTAATGTGCGGTGTGTATGTGTGTCACAGAGCTCCACAGTAATAAAACTCACAGTAATGTGCGGTGTGTATGAGTGTCACAGAGCTCCACAGCAATAAAACTCACAGTAATGTGCGGTGTGTATGAGTGTCACAGAGCTCCACAGTCTTTAAACTCCACTGAACATACCTAAGAGTCAGTCTGTATACAGAAGATACATTGATGATTGTGGGGGTATATGGGTATTATTGCTGTAATGCTGTGGATTAGCCTCACCTCCTTGTCACACCTCCAGTCACTCCCCCCTCGGTATGACGTGTCCCTCCCGTTTGAGAGGTTGGGGTATGTAAACATATGTATGTGTTACAGATCTAGTGTCCTCACACCTGGCTGCTCCTAAGTCTGGGTTTTGTGTATATGACAGCAGTGTATTTACAGGGAGGTGTAATGTTGTGCTCTGTAATACACAGCCACCTCATTATATACAGAGCTCACCTGTGTACTGTGCGTACAGTTACCTGGGCGGGAAGACCCCTGGAGGGAACGTAACGTGACTCCATATTGATTAGAAAATCCGGTATTCTGTTCCTGGAAAAGCCTGCTGAGAGTGTGTGTGTGTGTGTGTGTGTGTGACGCAAGCACCATGTAATTACATCTCTACAAAGATCTCCGCGTCGCCGGACACTTCAGCATCGTGTATGTGATCAGCTGAGACCGGAATGACAAGGCCAGGAGCAACGCACATTACTGTGAGTTTTATTGCTGTGGAGCTCTGTGATAAGCTCATACACACCGCACATTACTGTGAATTTTATTGCTGTGGAGCTCCGCTCTGTGATACACTCATACACAGCGCACATTACTGTGAGTCTTTTTGCTGTGGAGCTCTGTGACACGCTCATTCATACCACACATTACTGTGAGTTTTATTGCTGTGCAGCTCTGTGGTGCGCTGTGTATGAGTGTCACAGAGCTGCACAGCAATAAAACTCAGTAATGTGCACTGTGTATGAGTGTATATTACTGAGTTTTATTGCTGTGGAGCTCTGTGATACGCTCATACACACCGCGCATTACTGTGAGTTTTATTGCTGTGGAGCTCTGTGATATGCTCATACACACCGCACATTACTGTGAGTTTTATTGCTGCGGAGCTCTGTGATACGCTCATACACACCGCACATTACTGTGAGGTTTATTGCTGTGGAGCTCTGTGATTCGCTCATACACACCGCACATTACTGTGAGGTTTATTGCTGTGGAGCTCTGTTATTCGCTCATACACACCGCACATTACTGTGAGGTTTATTGCTGTGGAGCTTTGTGATACGCTCATACACACTGCACATTACTGTGAGGTTTATTGCTGTGGAGCTTTGTGATACGCTCATACACACTGCACATTACTGTGAGGTTTATTGCTGTGGAGCTCTGTGATACACGGTGGCGATGCACCGAGTACTTCTATTTCCATGTACCTCCTCCTTAGTTTGTCCCTGGTCTGGTCAGAGACGGTGGGTTTTTAGGCGCAGACCCTCAGTATTTGCTGTTTTTTGGATATTTCCATTATGGCTGATACACCATTCCCCGGCAGCAGAGGGATATCTGTATGTGGACGTTTGGTCTTCCTGCAGATACTGTGTATAAGGTGTGTGTGTGTGTATACACATGGTTAACGCCTCTTTCCTCCCCATGGGCCTACGGGCTCCCAGTGATGGCCGATTTAGGCTTAGCCTCTGGCCAGTGGCCTCTGACCCTGAGCGTCTGAATAGATTCCACCAGAAACCTCGGTATCACAGGGAGGACCTGGAGCCACGCACTCACCACGCCAGGTCTGGCCGCACATCCTGCATCGTGTGATGTTACTAGTAATGCTATAATACCCCAGTCTGCAGGCGCGACCTTTGGTTGTACAGGTGTTTGGGTGGAATATGTCAACGTGCGGGTCGTGCAGGTTTTACTAACAGCTCTTCTCGTTCTCGCAGCAGCTGATGTCACTGGACAGGAAGGAACGATCGAGGATGACCGAGGACACGTCCAGCGCCAGCAGCGGCTCGCCACCTCTGGGCGATACCCTGCCCTGGAATCTGTCTAAGAACCAGAGAGTGAAGAGGTCCTCCTCAGCATCTGGCGGTGGGACGGTGCTGGATGCCGCAGAGCGGGCAGTTATCAGGATCGCAGGTAGGATATGTGTCTTTTGGCACAGACCCCGCGATGGATTATCCATAGAACCAGGGTCTTTGATGTGAAGACCAGTGGTGCCAAAAGGTTTTCATTGAGATGGAGCAGGATGTGGTTTTGCCACCATTTTCCATTGAGCCATGGTAGATTATGGCTGAGGTATTGCAGGATATGCTTGCTTCATGTCTGTCTGTTCACCTGCTGATCGTTGTCCTGATCCCCTCCCTATTTAAAGCGAGGGGCCCATAACCCATCGCTCTATCATTGTTCCAGTTTGCATCCAGCCTGCTGTGTTCTGAGCTCCTTGCTGTGTATTCCAGTCCCAGTCTGTATATTTTTGGTTTTTGCTTTTGCTTCTGTTTTCCTCTGTTGGTCAGTATCCCTTGTCGCTGTATACTCTAGTTTATGTCTAGTTACTCCTGTGCATTTAGGTTTAGTGTGTCTCCTTCATTTTGCTTTTTCTGTTCATCGGGTATTTTTTTATGATTTCGTTTCATAGATAAAACTTGCATTTTAGAAACATAGAAACATAGAAAAATGTCGGCAGATAAGAACCTTTCGGCCCATCTAGTCGCCCAATTACATGGATACTTTACCTGGATTTATCTTTTGTTTAGGATAGCCTTATGCCTATCCCATGCTTGCTTAAATTCAATTACTGTTTTGGCCTCTACCACTTCTACTGGAAGACTGTTCCATGTATCCACCACCCGCTCAGTAAAATAATGCTTCCTGATGTTACTTTTAAACCTTTGCCCCTCTAATCTAATGTTTTATGTGTGCTGATTACCTGGTTCTGACTCTTTTTGCTTGGCTGATTTATCTCCTGGTTCTGGATCCCTGGCTTCTGTATAAGGTACACGTTCTGGTTTTTGACTCCTGGCTTTTCTTGATATTTCTTGTGGATGCTCCTTGTCTGTACTGTTGATATATACAGGAATGTACATGAGTAAATATCTGTATGTCCTTAGACTCTGCACGGCGCTGCTGTATTATTTTTCTTTAGAGCAGATCCGGCTATTCTAAAGACCGGTCTTTCAGAGTAGGGCTGCTGTTTACCGTTAAGGGTCTCTGGCCTAGATTGTATACCAGTGTTGTGCAGAGTTCTATTGTATATCCTGTGCTGTGCACTCCTGTTATTATTGCCAAGAGCAGTATCTCTGCTTATAGGGACTTTTACCTGATTCAGAGCCTGACCACACCGCTAGCCTGGTGTCGCCAGCGTTACAATATAGTTGAGATGTCGCAGGTCGTGGATGAGAGGTCGCAGGTCGTGGATGAGAGGTCGCAGGTCGTGGATGAGAGGTCGCAGGTCGTGGATGAGAGGTCGCAGGTCGTGGATGAGAGGTCGCAGGTCGTGGATGAGAGGTCGCAGGTCGTGGATGAGAGGTCGCAGGTCGTGGATGAGAGGTCGCAGGTCGTGGATGAGAGGTCGCAGGTTGTGGATGAGAGGTCGCAGGTTGTGGATGAGAGGTCGCAGGTTGTGGATGAGAGGTGCAGGTTGTGGATGAGAGGTCGCAGGTTGTGATGAGAGGTCGCAGTTGTGGATGAGAAGGTCGCAGGTTGTGGATGAGAGGTCGCAGGTTGTGGATGAGAGGTCGCAGTTGTGGATGAGAGGTCGCAGGTTGTGGATGAGAGGTCGCAGGTTGTGGATGAGAGGTCGCAGGTTGTGGATGAGAGGTCGCAGGTTGTGGATGAGAGGTCGCAGGTTGTGGATGAGAGGTCGCAGGTTGTGGATGAGAGGTCGCAGGTTGTGGATGAGAGGTCGCAGGTCGTGGATGAGGTTGTGGATGAGAGGTCGCAGGTCGTGGATGAGAGGTCGCAGGTCGTGGATGAGAGGTCGCAGGTTGTGGATGAGAGGTCGCAGGTTGTGGATGAGAGGTCGCAGGTTGTGGATGAGCGGTCGCAGGTCGTGGATGAGAGGTCGCAGGTCGTGGATGAGAGGTCGCAGGTCGTGGATGAGAGGTCGCAGGTCGTGGATGAGAGGTCGCAGGTCGTGGATGAGAGGTCGTGGATGAGAGGTCGTGGGTCGTGGATGAGATGTAGCTGGTCGTGGATGAGATGTAGCTGGTCGTGGATGAGAGGTCCAGACAGTATTGTTGCTGCTGGATATATATATATATCCCGTCAGACCATCCATCATGGCGTGGTGGGAAGGGCAGGTAATCTCCCTTGCCTATGGGCACGGTGACCCCACGTTCACAGTACCCCCATTCACCATGACCTACCCCCATTCACCATGACCTACCCCCATTCACAATGACCTACACCCATTCACAATGACCTACCCCCATTCACAATGACCTACACCCATTCACAATGACCTACACCCATTCACAGTGACCTGCCCCCATTCACAATGACCTACCCCCATTCACAATGACCTGCCCCCATTCACAGTGACCTACCCCCATTCACAATGACCTACACCCATTCACAATGACCTACCCCCATTCACAATGACCTACACCCATTCACAATGACCTACACCCATTCACAGTGACCTGCCCCCATTCACAATGACCTACCCCCATTCACAATGACCTACACCCATTCACAGTGACCTGCCCCCATTCACAATGACCTACCCCCATTCACAATGACCTGCCCCCATTCACAATGACCTACCCCCATTCACAATGACCTGCCCCCATTCACAATGACCTGCCCCCATTCACCATGACCTACCCCCATTCACCGTGACCTACCCCCATTCACCGTGACCTACCCCCATTCACCGTGACCTACCCCCATTCACTGACCTACCCCCATTCACTATGACCTACCCCCATTCACAGTGACCTACCCCCATTCACAGTGACCTACCCCCATTCACAGTGACCTACACCCATTCACCATGACCTGCCCCCATTCACCATGACCTGCCCCCATTCACCATGAACGACCCCCCCCACCCATTCACAATGACCTACACCCATTCACCATGACCGACCCCCCCCCCCCATTCACAATGACCCATCTGTGAGATGCATGGGGTTGGGTTACGTGTGTGTGGATATAGGGGTGGGTTTGGTGTTATGGGACATTCTGGGTAAAGGAGATGTGGGGTTAATGGTTTAGTGTCTGCAATGCCACGGTACCCACAATTCTGCTGATGTTTCGACCCCAAGCCTGTGCTCTGTACCATTATGCTGATCCACACCCGCATAACCCCACGTTATACCGTGACTGCGGAAACCAGGAAAAAGCTCAGCAAGTAGTGTTTGGCCTTAATGGTGAGCGCGGACCCTGCGAGCCCCCATTAAATAAATGACCCCCCCCATTAACTAATCCCTCAATTATCCCCCCATTTTAATTAATCCCAATTAACTGATCCTTCATTAATATTATCCCCTCGTTAATATTATCCCCTTGTAACGGAATGGCCCAAGAGGCTCGGCAGCAAAGCCCAGGACTCTCAGCCAGGGACAGTCTTTGTGACATTTGGGTTACTATGGACTCTTAGGTGCCGTTGCACTGGAGGAACACCTTGTTTTCTTTATTAGATGTGGTTGTTATTGTGTGATGTAATAAAAGTGTCCCCTGTATGTATAACTGTGAAACGTATGTTAGACCCCATTGTATGCTTTGCTCGCCGCCATTTCCCATTGCCTCGTGGATCCGGTCGGAGTGTCCGAATCGTAAAATGGTCGATTCGGATTGGCCGAAACGAAAAATGGCCGATTCGTAACTTCCGGTTACGAATCGGCACCACCCCAATTCGATTCGGCCAATACGAATCGGGACCCAGGTACACTAACTCAAGCAATGGCCAATGAGACTCATGGGGGCGGGCAGGGATTCCCATTGTTTTGACTCTGTACGATTGTTTATAAATATATGTGGTTTTCCCAGTAAAAGTCAGTTCAACTGGTGCATACAGCTCCGCCTGGTGTCCTTTCTTGACGTTCGTACACCTGAGATCCCTCGCGGTCTCCAGGGTACATTACCCACGAGGTATGGTCCCGCTACCCTGTGTCTGTATCTCGAAACAGAACAGCGGCGCATCTTCCGCGCATCGACTGATCGAACGAGCGACCCCGCTTTGACTCTGCGCACCGATCCGAAGCCTCGACGCGGCGCGTCTGCCGCGCATCGGTATATCGAAGCGCTATACTTCCGAAAGAAATCCGAAACGTTTCCCATCCGAACGGCTTGCTCAACAAACGATCCGATCTCCACCAAGGTTAGTGAATCCGCCGCTCGAGACGCCGAGTGCCGTGACGCTCGGTAGTCGGGCTGATCACTCCCAGAAGTCCCTCCCTGTACCTCGCCGGAACTCCCAGGGTCAGCTCAGACCGCTCGAGACGCCGAGTGCCGTGCCACTCGGTAGTCGGGTCGGCGGTGAGCGCAGTGGGAGGAGCAGATAGGAGCACACCCGCAGGCGGACAACACCCCATTCCGCCACACCCCTCGTTAATTAAATTATCCCCTCGTTAATTAAATTATCCCCTCGTTAATTAAATTATCCCCTCGTTAATATTATCCCCTCGTTAATATTATCCCCTCGTTAATATTATCCCCTCGTTAATATTATCCCCTCATTAATTAAATTATCCCCTCATTAACTAATTATTAAATAGTCCCATTAGCTAATCACAGTTAACTCATTTCGCATTTATTATGTTTGGTCGTGAACTGATTCCCTCGTTAATAATACTGTAATGAATCCCTCATTTATTTATATACAGGGTTAATCAAAGAGATCCGAATAGTGGCCGAAAGGTCACGGAACAGTGAAATTCAGCGTACGGTTCCCTTTCCTGGCCATTCGGCTATTCAGAGAGCAGGCAATTCCCAAATCCTGGCGAATTGCCTGCACATACGGTGCCTGTTCGGTGCCTGTTCGAGGGCAGTGAAATCCCCATAGAGAAGCAATGCTTCGTCTATTCAGAGAACACAAACCAGCAGTGAAAGGTTCCCCTAATGCCCTGCCATTCAGTGGTTTAATTCGGCAGGTTTATTCAGGAGAATCCCATAGGCTTCAATGTTAAAAATATTCCCGTTTTAATTCAATATCTAATAAACCGTTTAAAATTCTGCAGCAAAAAGTCTCCTTATTTATAGAATTTTTTTAGGATCTTTTAAGCATTTTTGGGGTTTTTTTTGCAAACATTTTTTTTCCGTCTTGTTTTTATTAAACTTATTCTTTTTTCTGTATCAGACCTTTTTATTCTCATTCATTGGATTTTATATGTAAATTTCAGACATTTTCACTCAGTCGTTTCTTTTCAATCTTTCAAGTAAACAGTTTTTCTAATTTATTCACCTCCTTCGTCTGCGGTGTCGGGTTTTTCTGGCGGCTGCTCTGGGCTGTGATCGGCGGATGCTCGGGTTTCTCCGGCGTGTTTGGGGGGGGGCCTTCAAATCCCCATTTATTTTCTCTGGTCTGTCTTGTGGTAGAAACGAATCTGGATAACGCGGCGAGTTTGGTTTTAGTTCTCTATTAATATATGGCAATTAAGCTCACGCCTGGATCTTTTGAGTCATTGCTCAGTAGTTTGTTCCATCACCTGCTCATGATCCTATACTTACCTCACCTGCTCATGATCCTATACTTACCTCACCTGCTCATGACCCTATACTTACCTCACCTGCTCATGATCCTATACTTACCTCACCTGCTCATGATCCTATACTTACCTCACCTGCTCATGATCCTATACTTACCTCACCTGCTCATGATCCTATACTTACCTCACCTGCTCATGATCCTATACTTACCTCCCCTGCTCATGATCCTATACTTACCTCACCTGCTCATGATCCTATACTTACCTCACCTGCTCATGACCCTATACTTACCTCCCCTGCTCATGATCCTATACTTACCTCACCTGCTCATGATCCTATACTTACCTCACCTGCTCATGATCCTATACTTACCTCACCTGCTCATGACCTATACTTACCTCCCCTGCTCATGATCCTATACTTACCTCACCTGCTCATGATCCTATACTTACCTCACCTGCTCATGATCCTATACTTACCTCACCTGCTCATGATCCTATACTTACCTCCCCTGCTCATGATCCTATACTTACCTCACCTGCTCATGATCCTATACTTACCTCACCTGCTCATGACCCTATACTTACCTCCCCTGCTCATGATCCTATACTTACCTCACCTGCTCATGATCCTATACTTGCCTCACCTGCTCATGATCCTATACTTACCTCACCTGCTCATGACCCTATACTTACCTCACCTGCTCATGATCCTATACTTACCTCACCTGCTCATGATCCTATACTTACCTCCCCTGCTCATGATCCTATACTTACCTCACCTGCTCATGATCCTATACTTACCTCACCTGCTCATGACCCTATACTTACCTCACCTGCTCATGATCCTATACTTACCTCACCTGACGCTTCATACACTTTCCCTCTGACGCTTCATACACTTTCCCTCTGACGATTCATACACTTTCCCTCTGACGCTTCATACACTTTCCCTCTGACGCTTCATACACTTTCCCTCTGACGCTTCATGCACTTTCCCTCTGACGCTTCATGCACTTTCCCTCTGACGCTTCATACACTTTCCCTCTGACGCTTCATACACTTTCCCTCTGACGCTTCATACACTTTCCCTCTGACGATTCATACACTTTCCCTCTGACGCTTCATACACTTTCCCTCTGACGCTTCATACACTTTCCCTCTGACGCTTCATGCACTTTCCCTCTGACGCTTCATGCACTTTCCCTCTGACGCTTCATGCACTTTCCCTCTGACGCTTCATACACTTTCCCTCTGACGCTTCATGCACTTTCCCTCTGACGCTTCATGCACTTTCCCTCTGACGCTTCATACACTTTCCCTCTGACGCTTCATGCACTTTCCCTCTGACGCTTCATGCACTTTCCCTCTGACGCTTCATGCACTTTCCCTCTGACGCTTCATGCACTTTCCCTCTGACGCTTCATGCACTTTCCCTCTGACGCTTCATGCACTTTCCCTCTGACGCTTCATGCACTTTCCCTCTGACGCTTCATGCACTTTCCCTCTGACGCTTCATGCACTTTCCCTCTGACGCTTCATGCACTTTCCCTCTGACGCTTCATGCACTTTCCCTCTGACGCTTCATGCACTTTCCCTCTGACGCTTCATGCACTTTCCCTCTGACGCTTCATACACTTTCCCTTCATGCACTTTCCCTCTGACGCTTCATGCACTTTCCCTTCATGCACTTTCCCTCTGACGCTTCATGCACTTTCCCTTCATGCACTTTCCCTCTGACGCTTCATGCACTTTCCTTCATTGCACTTTTCCCTCTGACGCTTCATGCACTTTCCCTTCATGCCACTTTCCCTCTGACGCTTCATGCACTTTCCCTCTGACGCTTCATGCACTTTCCCTCTGACGCTTCATGCACTTTCCCTCTGACGCTTCATACACTTTCCCTCTGACGCTTCATACACTTTCCCTCTGACGCTTCATACACTTTCCCTTCATGCACTTTCCCTCTGACGCTTCATGCACTTTCCCTCTGACGCTTCATGCACTTTCCTCTGACGCTTCATACACTTTCCCTCTGACGCTTCATGCACTTTCCCTCTGACGCTTCATACACTTTCCCTCTGACGCTTCATACACTTTCCCTCTGACGCTTCATGCACTTTCCCTCTGACGCTTCATGCACTTTCCCTCTTGACGCTTCATGCACTTTCCTCTGACGCTTCATGCACTTTCCCTCTGACGCTTCATGCACTTTCCCTCTGACGCTTCATGCACTTCCCTCTGACGCTTCATACACTTTCCCTTCATGCACTTTCCCTCTGACGCTTCATGCACTTTCCCTTCATGCACTTTCCCTCTGACGCTTCATGCACTTTCCCTTCATGCACTTTCCCTCTGACGCTTCATGCACTTTCCCTTCATGCACTTTCCCTCTGACGCTTCATGCACTTTCCCTCTGACGCTTCATGCACTTTCCCTCTGACGCTTCATACACTTTCCCTCTGACGCTTCATACACTTTCCCTCTGACGCTTCATACACTTTCCCTCTGACGCTTCATACACTTTCCCTTCATACACTTTCCCTCTGACGCTTCATGCACTTTCCCTCTGACGCTTCATGCACTTTCCCTTCATACACTTTCCCTCTGACGCTTCATACACTTTCCCTCTGACTCTTCATGCACTTTCCCTTCATACACTTTCCCTCTGACGCTTCATGCACTTTCCTCTGACGCTTCATGCACTTTCCCTCTGACGCTTCATGCACTTTCCCTCTGACGCTTCATGCACTTTCCCTCTGACGCTTCATACATTTCCCTTGACGCTTCATACACTTTCCCTCTGACGCTTCATACACTTTCCCTCTGACGCTTCATTACACTTTTCCCTCTGACGCTTCATACACTTTCCCTCTGACGCTTCATACACTTTCCCTTCATGCACTTTCCCTCTGACGCTTCATACACTTTCCCTCTGACGCTTCATGCACTTTCCCTCTGACGCTTCATGCACTTTCCCTCTGACGCTTCATGCACTTTCCCTCTGACGCTTCATGCACTTTCCCTCTGACGCTTCATACACTTTCCCTCTGACGCTTCATACACTTTCCCTCTGACGCTTCATACACTTTCCCTCTGACGCTTCATACACTTTCCCTCTGACGCTTCATGCACTTTCCCTCTGACGCTTCATGCACTTTCCCTCTGACGCTTCATGCACTTTCCCTCTGACGCTTCATGCACTTTCCCTCTGACGCTTCATGCACTTCCCTCTGACGCTTCATGCACTTTCCCTCTGACGCTTCATGCACTTCCCTCTGACGCTTCATGCACTTTCCCTCTGACGCTTCATACACTTTCCCTCTGACGCTTCATGCACTTTCCCTCTGACGCTTCATTACACTTTTCCCTCTGACGCTTCATGCACTTTCCCTCTGACGCTTCATGCACTTTCCCTCTGACGCTTCACGCACTTTCCCTCTGACGCTTCATTCACTTTCCCTCTGACGCTTCATTCACTTTCCCTCTGACGCTTCATGCACTTTCCCTCTGACGCTTCATGCACTTTCCCTCTGACGCTTCATGCACTTTCCCTCTGACGCTTCATGCACTTTCCCTCTGACGCTTCATGCACTTTCCCTCTGACGCTTCATACACTTTCCCTTCATGCACTTTCCCTCTGACGCTTCATGCACTTTCCCTCTGACGCTTCATGCACTTTCCCTCTGACGCTTCATACACTTTCCCTTCATGCACTTTCCCTCTGACGCTTCATGCACTTCCTTCATGCACTTTCCTCTGACGCTTCATGCACTTTCCCTTCATGCACTTTCCCTCTGACGCTTCATACACTTTCCCTTCATGCACTTTCCCTCTGACGCTTCATGCACTTTCCCTCTGACGCTTCATGCACTTTCCCTCTGACGCTTCATACACTTTCCCTTCATGCACTTTCCCTCTGACGCTTCATGCACTTTCCCTTCATGCACTTTCCCTCTGACGCTTCATGCACTTTCCCTTCATGCACTTTCCCTCTGACGCTTCATGCACTTTCCCTTCATGCACTTTCCCTCTGACGCTTCATGCACTTTCCCTTCATGCACTTTCCCTCTGACGCTTCATGCACTTTCCCTTCATGCACTTTCCCTCTGACGCTTCATGCACTTTCCCTCTGACGCTTCATGCACTTTCCCTTCATGCACTTTCCCTCTGACGCTTCATGCACTTTCCCTTCATGCACTTTCCCTCTGACGCTTCATACACTTTCCCTTCATGCACTTTCCCTCTGACGCTTCATGCACTTTCCCTTCATGCACTTTCCCTCTGACGCTTCATGCACTTTCCCTTCATGCACTTTCCCTCTGACGCTTCATGCACTTTCCCTTCATGCACTTTCCCTCTGACGCTTCATGCACTTTCCCTTCATGCACTTTCCCTCTGACGCTTCATGCACTTTCCCTTCATGCACTTTCCCTCTGACGCTTCATGCACTTTCCCTCTGACGCTTCATGCACTTTCCTTCATGCACTTTCCCTCTGACGCTTCATGCACTTTCCCTTCATGCACTTTCCCTCTGACGCTTCATACACTTTCCCTTCATGCACTTTCCCTCTGACGCTTCATGCACTTTCCCTTCATGCACTTTCCCTCTGACGCTTCATGCACTTTCCCTTCATGCACTTTCCCTCTGACGCTTCATGCACTTTCCCTTCATGCACTTTCCCTCTGACGCTTCATACACTTTCCCTCTGACGCTTCATACACTTTCCCTTCATGCACTTTCCCTCTGACGCTTCATGCACTTTCCCTCTGACGCTTCATGCACTTTCCCTCTGACGCTTCATGCACTTTCCCTTCATGCACTTTCCCTCTGACGCTTCATGCACTTTCCCTCTGACGCTTCATGCACTTTCCCTCTGACGCTTCATACACTTTCCCTTCATGCACTTTCCCTCTGACGCTTCATGCACTTTCCCTCTGACGCTTCATGCACTTTCCCTCTGACGCTTCATGCACTTTCCCTCTGACGCTTCATACACTTTCCCTCTGACGCTTCATACACTTTCCCTCTGACGCTTCATACACTTTCCCTTCATGCACTTTCCCTCTGACGCTTCATACACTTTCCCTCTGACGCTTCATACACTTTCCCTCTGACGCTTCATACACTTTCCTTCATGCACTTTCCCTCTGACGCTTCATACACTTTCCCTCTGACGCTTCATACACTTTCCCTCTGACGCTTCATACACTTTCCCTTCATGCACTTTCCCTCTGACGCTTCATGCACTTTCCCTCTGACGCTTCATGCACTTTCCCTCTGACGCTTCATGCACTTTCCCTCTGACGCTTCATACACTTTCCCTCTGACGCTTCATACACTTTCCCTCTGACGCTTCATACACTTTCCCTCTGACGCTTCATACACTTTCCCTCTGACGCTTCATACACTTTCCCTTCATGCACTTTCCCTCTGACGCTTCATGCACTTTCCCTCTGACGCTTCATGCACTTTCCCTCTGACGCTTCATACACTTTCCCTCTGACGCTTCATGCACTTTCCCTCTGACGCTTCATGCACTTTCCCTCTGACGCTTCATGCACTTTCCCTCTGACGCTTCATTCACTTTCCCTCTGACGATTCATGCACTTTCCCTCTGACGCTTCATGCACTTTCCCTCTGACGCTTCATGCACTTTCTGTTCTGGATTGTTCTATATGTGGTTTTCTTCTAGTGAATGACCCCCAGATGGGGTGGGGGGGGGCTGACTGATGTATTTCAGCCTCCTGTATGGATTTGCAGGCGGGCGATGCTCTGAGCCGGGTTATACGCCGCATTAACGGTGATATGGTAGATGATGCCCGCGCTGCTTCGCTCCCGTGGGTTTTGGCGCTCTCTCTGTGCAGCGTTAAGCAGTTGCAATGCATTCTGGGTGACACTGAGGAGAGCAGGAAGTCTCTGGGCCGATATGATACCAAAGCATATTGCTGAGCTCGGCTTATCGCGACGTCCCCAGGGAGACAGCGTGTCAGACATACACACACACACGTCACGCTGCACAGCATGGAGAACGCAGGGGGCGGGGCCTGAGCTCAGCGTCACAGGGTCTGCACAGCAAGGGGCAACTGTGATTTAAGGGCAACATTGCGCCCCTCATTATACAGTATGCATTCACCCCGCAGCCCCCACATCCTACAGCGTGCATTCACCCCGCAGCCCCCACATCCTGCACCGTGCAGTCACACCGCAGCCCCCACATCCTGCATTCACACCGCAGCCCCCACATCCTGCACCGTGCAGTCACACCGCAGCCCCCACATCCTGCACCGTGCATTCACACCGCAGCCCCCACATCCTGCACCGTGCAGTCACACCGCAGCCCCCACATCCTGCACCGTGCAGTCACACCGCAGCCCCCACATCCTGCACCGTGCAGTCACACCGCAGCCCCCACATCCTGCACCGTGCACTCACACCGCAGCCCCCACATCCTGCATTCACACCGCAGCCCCCACATCCTGCATTCACACCGCAGCCCCCACATCCTGCATTCACACCGCAGCCCCCACATCCTGCATTCACACCGCAGCCCCCACATCCTGCACCGTGCAGTCACACCGCAGCCCCCACATCCTGCACCGTGCAGTCACACCGCAGCCCCCACATCCTGCACCGTGCACTCACACCGCATCCCCCACATCCTGCATTCACACCGCAGCCCCCACATCCTGCACCGTGCACTCACACCGCAGCCCCCATCCTGCCCCTGCATTCACACCGCAGCCCCCACATCCTGCACCGTGCATTCACACAGCAGCCCCCACATCCTGCAGCGTGCATTCACACCGCAGCCCCCACATCCTGCAGCGTGCATTCACACCGCAGCCCCCACATCCTGCAGCGTGCATTCACACCGCAGCCCCACATCCTGCACCGTGCATTCACACCGCAGCCCCCACATCCTGCACCGTGCATTCACACCGCAGCCCCCACATCCTGCACCGTGCAGTCACACCGCAGCCCCCACATCCTGCACCGTGCACTCACACCGCAGCCCCCACATCCTGCACCGTGCACTCACACCGCAGCCCCCACATCCTGCATCACAGTCACACCGCAGCCCCCAGATCCTGCACCGTGCAGTCACACCGCAGCCCCCAGATTCTGCACCGTGCAGTCACACCGCAGCCCCCAGATCCTGCACCGTGCAGTCACACCGCAGCCCCCAGATCCTGCACCGTGCATTCACACCGCAGCCCCCACATCCTGCACCGTGCATTCACACCGCAGCCCCACATCCTGCACCGTGCATTCACACCGCAGCCCCCACATCCTGCACCGTGCACTCACACTGCAGCCCCCACATCCTGCACCGTGCACTCACACCGCAGCCCTCACATCCTGCAGCGTGCACTCACACCGCAGCCCCCACATCCTGCACCGTGCAGTCACACACGCAGCCCCCACATCCTGCACCGTGCAGTCACACCGCAGCCCCCAGATCCTGCACCGTGCAGTCACACCGCAGCCCCCACATCCTGCACCGTGCAGTCACACCGCAGCCCCCAGATCCTGCACCGTGCAGTCACACCGCAGCCCCCAGATCCTGCACCGTGCAGTCACACCGCAGCCCCCAGATCCTGCACCGTGCATTCACACCGCAGCCCCCACATCCTGCACCGTGCATTCACACCGCAGCCCCCACATCCTGCACCCTGCACTCACACTGCAGCCCCCACATCCTGCACCCTGCACTCACACCGCAGCCCCCAGATCCTGCACCGTGCATTCACACCGCAGCCCCCAGATCCTGCACCGTGCATTCACACCGCAGCCCCCAGATCCTGCACCGTGCATTCACACCGCAGCCCCATCCTGCACCGTGCATTCACACCGCAGCCCCCACATCCTGCACCGTGCATTCACACCGCAGCCCCCACATCCTGCACCGTGCACTCACACCGCAGCCCCACATCCTGCACCGTGCATTCACACCGCAGCCCCCACATCCTGCACCGTGCACTCACACCGCAGCCCCCACATCCTGCACCGTGAATTCACATGTATGGAAATCATTTCCTGCACCTGCTCACGGGGCGTCTGACGGTGCACGTTATACAAGCGCTGTATCAGTAAAGCGATTATCCTACAGGCAGGGCCGGAGTCTGTTCCTTTATGTGTTTTATGTCTCATGTAAAGCGTCGTGGATTCTGTTGGCGCTATATAAGTGTAACCAGGTGCACGTCACATGAAATAATGCTCCAGCTTTTCTGATTGGAAGATGTTGCGCCCTGGACTCACTAGGTGGCAGCAGCGCAACACGTCACAGCTCCACTGGCAGCCAGCCTGGCACGGAGAGGGTTAATCATAGTCTGCATGAGACTTCAGTCAGGAAGGAGTTAAATCGACAACTGTTGCATCTCAGGAGCAATAAGGGAACTGAATGTTAGTTTTGTGCCAACCTATTCCCCAGCGTTGTACAAAGTTACTGCCGGTGAGGAGGTACGAGCCGAGTGTCCTGAGCCCAGCGGGACAGTCCTGTGCGCCATCGCCTGGGATTTAATGATGGAAAAGTAACAGGACGTTATGCCTGTCCTGACACGGGCGAAAACGAGAGTCACCCCACAATCTGTAACCAGGGGGAGAGGTGCCTGGGAATGAAGGGGTTAATTAACTTCAGTGTGGAAACCTATTAATTAGGGTCGCTTGTTTATTGGTCGTTAAGTGGTTAAACATCCTGCTTTACTGTAAACCAGCAAGGTTGAGGTTAAATGTATTACTTGTGTTAATGAGTGTCTGGAGAATTCAGTGTTAATTATAAGTGTTAAATCATTAACCCCTTAAGGACCAATGACAGGACTGTTCAGTCATAAATGCATTGACTTTAACCCTTGGTCCTTAAAGGGTTAAAAAGCAGCATGGGAGGGGGTTAATGCAGGTTTATTCCTTAAAACTGGGAGGCTAGTCCATGCATCTACTACCCTTTCTATATCACTGTTACTGCCCCCACTGGGAGGCTATTCCATGTATCTACTACCCTTTCTCTATCACTGTTACTGCTCCCACTGGGAGGCTATTCCATGCATCTACTACCCTTTCTATATCACTGTTACTGCCCCCACTGGGAGGCTATTCCATGTATCTACTACCCTTTCTATATCACTGTTACTGCCCCCACTGGGAGGCTATTCCATGTATCTACTACCCTTTCTATAGCACTGTTACTGCTCCCACTGGGAGGCTATTCCATGCATCTACTACCCTTTCTATATCACTGTTACTGCCCCCACTGGGAGGCTATTCCATGTATCTACTACCCTTTCTATAGCACTGTTACTGTCCCACTGGGAGGATATTCCATGTATCTACTACCCTTTCTATATCACTGTTACTGCTCCCACTGGGAGGCTATTCCATGTATCTACTACCCTTTCTATAGCACTGTTACTGCTCCCACTGGGAGGCTATTCCATGCATCTACTACCCTTTCTATATCACTGTTACTGCCCCCACTGGGAGGCTATTCCATGTATCTACTACCCTTTCTATAGCACTGTTACTGCTCCCACTGGGAGGCTATTCCATGCATCTACTACCCTTTCTATATCACTGTTACTGCCCCCACTGGGAGGCTATTCCATGTATCTACTACCCTTTCTATAGCACTGTTACTGCTCCCACTGGGAGGCTATTCCATGTATCTACTACCCTTTCTATATCACTGTTACTGCTCCCACTGGGAGGATATTCCATGCATCTACTACCCTTTCTATATCACTGTTACTGCCCCCACTGGGAGGCTATTCCATGTATCTACTACCCTTTCTATAGCACTGTTACTGTCCCACTGGGAGGATATTCCATGTATCTACTACCCTTTCTATATCACTGTTACTGCTCCCACTGGGAGGCTATTCCATGCATCTACTACCCTTTCTATATCACTGTTACTGCCCCCACTGGGAGGCTATTCCATGTATCTACTACCCTTTCTATATCACTGTTACTGCCCCCACTGGGAGGATATTCCATGTATCTACTACCCTTTCTATATCACTGTTACTGCTCCCACTGGGAGGCTATTCCATGTATCTACTACCCTTTCTATATCACTGTTACTGCCCCCACTGGGAGGCTATTCCATGTATCTACTACCCTTTCTATAGCACTGTTACTGTCCCCACTGGGAGGCTATTCCATGTATCTACTACCCTTTCTATATCACTGTTACTGCTCCCACTGGGTGGCTATTCCATGTATCTACTACCCTTTCTATATCACTGTTACTGCTCCCACTGGGAGGTTATTCCATGTATCTACTACCCTTTCTATATCACTGTTACTGCCCCCACTGGGAGGCTATTCCATGGATCTACTACCCTTTCTATATCACTGTTACTGCCCCCACTGGGAGGCTATTCCATGGATCTACTACCCTTTCTATATCACTGTTACTGCTCCCACTGGGAGGATATTCCATGTATCTACTACCCTTTCTATATCACTGTTACTGCTCCCATTGGGTGGCTATTCCATGTATCTACTACCCTTTCTATATCACTGTTACTGCCCCCACTGGGTGGCTATTCCATGTATCTACTACCCTTTCTATATCACTGTTACATGGAATAGCCTCCCAGGGGGCAGTAACAGTGCTATAGAAAGGGTAGTAGATACATGGAATAGCCTCCCAGTGGGGGCAGTATCTACTACCCTTTCTATAGCACTGTTACTGCCCCCACTGGGAGGCTATTCCATGTAACAGTGCTATAGAAAGGGTAGTAGATACTGCCCCCACTGGGAGGCTATTCCATGTATCTACTACCCTTTCTATAGCACTGTTACTGCCCCCACTGGGAGGCTATTCCATGTAACAGTGATATAGAAAGGGTAGTAGATACTGCCCCCACTGGGTGGCTATTCCATGTATCTACTACCCTTTCTATATCACTGTTACATGAATAGCCTCCCAGTGGGGGCAGTAACAGTGCTATAGAAAGGGTAGTAGATACATGGAATAGCCTCCCAGTGGGGGCAGTATCTACTACCCTTTCTATAGCACTGTTACATGGAATAGCCTCCCAGTGGGGGCAGTAACAGTGCTATAGAAAGGGTAGTAGATACTGCCCCCACTGGGAGGCTATTCCATGTATCTACTACCCTTTCTATAGCACTGTTACTGCCCCCACTGGGAGGCTATTCCATGTAACAGTGATATAGAAAGGGTAGTAGATACATGGAATAGCCACCCAGTGGGGGCAGTAACAGTGATATAGAAAGGGTAGTAGATACATGGAATAGCCACCCAATGGGAGCAGTAACAGTGATATAGAAAGGGTAGTAGATACATGGAATATCCTCCCAGTGGGGACAGTAACAGTGATATAGAAAGGGTAGTAGATACTGCCCCCACTGGGAGGCTATTCCATGTATCTACTACCCTTTCTATATCACTGTTACATGGAATATCCTCCAGTGGGGACAGTATCTACTACCCTTTCTATATCACTGTTACTGCCCCCACTGGGTGGCTATTCCATGTATCTACTACCCTTTCTATATCACTGTTACTGCTCCCACTGGAGGATATTCCATGTAACAGTGATATAGAAAGGGTAGTAGATACATGGAATAGCCTCCCAGTGGGGGCAGTAACAGTGATATAGAAAGGGTAGTAGATACATGGAATAGCCTCCCAGTGGGAGCAGTAACAGTGATATAGAAAGGGTAGTAGATACATGGAATATCCTCCCAGTGGGAGCAGTAACAGTGATATAGAAAGGGTAATAGATACATGGAATAGCCTCCCAGTGGGAGCAGTAACAGTGATATAGAAAGTGTAGCAGATACTGCTCCCACTGGGAGGATATTCCATGTATCTGCTACACTTTCTATATCACTGTTACTGCTCCCACTGGGAGGCTATTCCATGTATCTATTACCCTTTCTATATCACTGTTACATGGAATATCCTCCCAGTGGGAGCAGTAACAGTGATATAGAAAGGGTAGTAGATACATGGAATATCCTCCCAGTGGGAGCAGTATCTACTACCCTTTCTATATCACTGTTACTGCTCCCACTGGGAGGCTATTCCATGTATCTACTACCCTTTCTATATCACTGTTACTGCCCCCACTGGGAGGCTATTCCATGTATCTACTACCCTTTCTATATCACTGTTACATGGAATATCCTCCCAGTGGGAGCAGTAACAGTGATATAGAAAGGGTAGTAGATACATGGAATAGCCTCCCAGTGGGGGACAGTAACAGTGATATAGAAAGGGTAGTAGATACTGCTCCCACAGGGAGGCTATCGTAACGTTGGGGGCTTCCAGCCTCTCCGGTGTGCTTGGGGGGCAGCATGTCTGATGCTGCTCGCTGACCAACACCCGGTTTAAATAGAGACAGGCAGGGAGGTGGCTGCATGAGGCGCGGCTTGAGAGGGGGGCGTGGTCTGGTGAAGGTCTTTAAAAACCCACAGTTCCTTCTAAGCAGTGCCAGATCGTGGTTATCCATACCTGAGCTCCCTGTACCTGATTTATCTTGTGATTTAACCTGTTATTGACTTCTGCTTGTTTACTGACTATTCTGCCTTCCGTTGCCCTAGACTATTTTCCTTGTACTACGCTACTGCACTGATATAGACCCGGCTATTCCATTTGACTACTCTATACTCTGTATTCCTGATTCTGGCTCGTCTGACTAACCCTGTGTTGCTGACCTGGTTTTGTGTTACGACATTGTCTTTGCTTAACCCTTTCTGTCTAGCTAGTATACTTATACCTGGCCAATTTTTAAGGACCAGACAGTTAGGGATTGTTCTACGGCTACTCTGTTGGTAGCTTTTTGGCTCTGTGGAGTGTTGGGCTTTAAGGACTGCGTGGTGGGATCCGGGAACCGTGACATTACGATCTGGCCAAATGGATCCCGCAGACTTAACACAGCATTTGAGTAACTTCGTATCCAGACAGGACGAGCAGGACCATAGGATGGATCAGTTTGCTCTCGCCTTACAAACTATCCTGACTTGTACGCCTCACCTGGAACCAGCTGGGGTTGCACCTCCGCCTGCTATACCTGTGTCTAGGGATGCACCGATACCACTTTTTTAAGACCGAGTACGAGTACCGATACTTTTTAAAAGTACTCACTGATACCGAGTACCGATACTTTTTAAAAGTACTCACCGATACCGAGTACTGATACTTTTCTTTAATGTCATGTGACGCTTTCCAATAAGAACAGACCATATAAAAATGCCCCCAGCTCACATGTATATCCCCCCCGATATATATAGATATAATATATATTATATTCATACTGCCCCAGCTCATGGATATTGCCCCAGCTCATGGATATTGCCCCCCAGTTTATGGATTTGCCCCCCCAGCTCACACATGGTTATGACCCCCAGCTCACACATGGTTATGCCCCCCAGCTCATGGATATGCCCCAGCTCACACATGGATATTGCCCCCCAGCTTATGGATTTGTCCCCCCCAGCTCACACATGGTTATGCCCCTCAGCTCACACATGGATATGCCCCCAGGTCATGGATATGCCCCCCAGCTCATGGGTATGCCCCCCAGCTCACACATGGTTATGCCCCCCCCAGCTCACACATGGTTATGCCCCCCCAGCTCACACATGGTTATGCCCCCCAGCTCATGGATATGCCCCAGCTCACACATGGATATTGCCCACCAGCTCACACATGGATATTGCCCCCCAGCTCACACATGGATATTGCCCCCCAGCTTATGGATTTGCCCACCCAGCTCACACATGGGTATGCCCCCCAGCTCATGGGTATGCCCCAGCTCACACATGGATATTGACCCCCAGCTTATGGATTTGCCCCCCCAGCTCACACATGGTTATGCCCCCCAGCTCACACATGGGTATGCCCCCCAGCTCATGGGTATGCCCCCCAGCTCATGGGTATGCCCCCAGCTTATGGATATGCCCCCCCAGCTCACACATGGTTATGCCCCCCCCCCCAGCTCACACATGGGTATGCCCCCCAGCTCACGGAACCCCCCAACGATACTTACCTTCCTGGGCGCCGCCGGGAATGTCTCCGCGCGCGCGCTCGTTGGAAGGACCCCAGCCGCGACCACGTGGGACCATGTGATCACGGCTGGGGTCCTTCCAACGAGCGCACGCAGGGAAACTTTCCCGGCGTCACCCAGGAAGGTAAGTATCATTGCGGAGAGCAGCTGCAGGGCCTGTCTGCATTCAGACAGGCCCTGCAGCTGCTTAGTGTGTTTATACTTACCTTCCTGGGCGACGCCGGGAATGTCTCCGCGCGTGCGCTCGTTGGAAGGACCCCAGCCGTGATCACATGGTCCCATGTGGTCGCGGCTGGGGTCCTTCCAACGAGCGCACGCGCGGAGACATTCCCGGCGGCGCCCAGGAAGGTAAGTATGCCAGAGAGCTCCAGGGGCGGCTGTCTGAATGCCAATAGAGCATTCGGACAGCCGCCGCAGGCCCTCGGATGCCGGCAAGCCGGCTAAATGCCGGCTTCCGGTATCGGAAAAAATATCGGGGGGTACTGCACGAGTACCAAGTATTCCTGCAGTACCCAGTATCGGCCCGATACCGATACTAGTATCGGTATCGGTGCAACCCTACCTGTGTCCCCTGTCGTTCAGACATCCCAGGTACACATGACCGCTCCTATGAGGTTTGACGGTACTCCCTCGGAGTGCCGGGGATTTTTGGTCCGTGTGGATATTCATTTTAGATTAAATTCACAAATGTTTATCACTGACATAGCCAAAGTGGGGTTCATTATTAACCATCTGTCTGGCAGAGCGTTGACATGGGCGAATCCTTTATGGGAGGCAGAGAAGTCTATCGTATGGAACTATGAAGAATTTATAGCCCAGTTAAAAAGTACGTTTAATCCTACCAGAAAGGCCAAGGTAGCTGGCAAATCCTTGTTCCGCATACGTCAAGGGAACAGGACTGTGTCTGATTATGCTATAGAATTTAAAACGTTGGTTTCTGACGTGAACTGGACTGATGAGACTCTGGTTCTGACTTTTATGGAGGGGTTATCAGAGTCATTGATGTATGAATTGGCTCCTCGTAAATTACCTGAGGTATTGAGTGAACTCATTGATTATTGTATAGATCTGGATGATCAGATAAGGGACAGAAGAACTCCAAGAGAGAAACCTAAGAAACCGTTACCTAGGTTGGCTCCTGTCTTTCAGGCACCACCCAGAGAGTTATCTCCTCCCTCTGAGCCTATGCAACTAGGCCATACTAGGCTTACAGAGGAAGAGCGAACAAGGCGTCTTCGTGAGGGATTGTGCCTGTATTGTGGTTTAAAAGGACATTTACGACTTCAATGTCCCACTCGCCCTAGAATGCATAAGTCGGAAAACTACCGCACCTAAGGCAGCTGAGGAGACAGGCCTTGGGTGTGACGTGCATGTCTCCTGTCAAAGACACTAAACTTTTGTTACCAGTATCCGTGGCTTGGGAGACCAAGACCACACATACTACCGCTTTTGTTGATTCTGGGGCTGCTGGTAATTTTATCGATGTTGAATACGCTTCTTCCATTTCTCTCCCTCTGGTTGTAAGAGAGACACCCTTAGCCGTCGAAACCATAGACGGTAGGCCGTTATCCTGCCCCAGAATTACTCCCGATACGGTTACAGTGGTTCTTACCACTGGTCTCTTACATAAAGAAGAAATCATATTTCAGGTTATCCGTTCACCTTCCAATCCTGTTGTACTTGGTTTCCCTTGGTTGGTGGAACATAATCCTGTTATTGATTGGGCTAAGGGAGAGATACTATCTTGGAGTCCTACTTGTTTTGGGACTTGTTTAATATACCCATTCAACATATTGGTGCCCTGAACACACCTACAGCTCCCCCATTGTCTACAGAGGTTCCTGACCGGTATGCCGACCTCAGAGCTGTATTTGATAAAAGAGAGGCAGAGAAACTACCTCCACATAGACTGTATGATTGCGCCATAGATATTCATCCAGGTACCATGCCTCCTCGAGGCAAAGTATATCCTTTATCCATAAAGGAGAACCAAATCATGGAGGAGTACATAAAGGAGAATTTGGAGAGAGGTTTTATCAGACGTTCCTCTTCTCCAGCAGGGGCTGGGTTCTTTTTTGTATCTAAAAAAAGGAGATTTACGTCCGTGTATTCATTATAGGGGGCTTAACAAGATCACCATCAAGAATGTGTACCCTATCCCTCTTAAATCAGAACTGTTCGAGAGGTTAAGGGGATCAGCAGTATACACAAAACTCGATTTGAGAGGGGCTTACAACCTGATACGTATAAAAGAAGGGCATGAGTGGAAAACAGCATTTAACACCAGGAGTGGGCATTATGAATATCTGGTCATGCCTTTCGGTCTTTGTAATGCTCCAGCTGTATTCCAAGATTTTATTAATGATGTGCTCAGAGAGTTTTTGCAATCCTTTGTTATAGTATACCTAGACGATATATTGATTTACTCTCCCGATCTGAAAACCCACCATGAACATGTCAGACGGGTATTAGCAAAATTACTAGACAACGGTCTTTATTGCAAACTAGAGAAGTGTTTATTCGACATTACCACTGTAAAATTTCTTGGGTAAATTATCACTCCAGAAGGTTTTGAAATGGATCCTTCTAAACTCACGGCCATCTCAGAATGGCCTCTCCCTCAAGGCCTCAAAGCCATACAGAGGTTTCTGGGGTTTTCAAACTATTATAGGAGATTTATCAAGAATTATTCTGCTGTAGCTTCTCCTATCATTAATATGACACGTAAAGGTCTGAAGAACCAGGTCTGGTCTTCACAATCCAAACAAGCATTCGAAGCTCTTAAGCAGGCTTTAACCTCCGCTCCCGTGTTACGGCATCCTGATCCCAGGATACCATTTTGTTCTTGAGGTTGATGCTTCCGAGATAGGACAGCCCCAATGCCTATCTCAAAGAGAGTCTCCAGGGAAGCCTCTACATCCTTGTGGGTTCTTTTCAAGAAAATTATCACCAGCAGAACGCAATTATGATATTGGTAACAGAGAATTGCTTGCTATTGTGTCTGCCCTGTCAGAGTGGAGACATTTGTTGGAAGGTACTCGACCCTTTGTTGATAATTACTGATCATAAGAACCTTACGTACATCGGGGATGCTAAACGTTTGAACTCGAGACAGGCCAGGTGGTCATTACTACTGTCTCGGTTTAATTTTGTGTTGACTTACTGACCAGATGACCGCAGTGTAAAGGCTGATCATGCCTTATCTCGTCAATATGACCCGTATGAATCAAATACACAAGACCACAATCCTATAGTTCCTCCTGAATATATTGTGGCTTCCACGGTCTTGTCAGTTTCCTCGCCTTTTCTGGAACGCCTCCAAGCAGCTCAAATGGGGGCTCCACCTAACAAGCCTCAAGATATGTTGTTTGTGCCTGAAAAGGAAAGACAAGAATTACTCAATGTTTCATGATTCTAAACCAGCAGGTCATCCTGGTATTACTAAGACTCTTACCAGTATCTCCAGACAGTTCTGGTGGCCCACCATGCGACAGGACGTACGTCTGTTTGTTTTGGCTTGTCAAGTCTGTGCCAGAAGCAAAACCAGTAAATCCTTGCCTGTCGGTTTATTGCAGCCTTTACCCATTCCTAAGAGGCCTTGGTCTCATCTATGGATTTTATTGTGGACTTGCCGAAGTCCAAGGGTCATACTGTGGTTCTGACAGTTGTAGACCGCTTCTCCAAAATGGCTAATTTTGTCCCTTTACCTAAGCTTCCTACAGCCAAAGAACTGGCGGTCGTCTTTGCTAGAGAGATTGTACGAATACATGGGGTTCCGTCTGAAATAGTCTCTGACAGAGGAGCTCAGTTCGTCTCTCATTTCTGGAGGTATTTCTGTGCGGAGATGGGGGTGCGATTGGCCTTCTCTTCAGCATACCATCCACAAACCAGTGGGGCAGCAGAGAGGGCGAATCAGGGTCTCGAGCAGTACATACGTTGCTTTACCTCACAACAACAAGACAATTGGTCGGAGTTGTTGCCCTGGGCTGAGTATGCACGTAATAACGCCGTTAACGAGACTACTGGCCACTCTCCTTTTTCTGCCATCTATGGTTTTTTCCCTCCGGCTCTACCTCTTCAGTTTGCTGAACAGGCCATCCCGGCTCTCGATGAACATCTCACACAACTACAAGAGATTTGGAGACAGATTCGCGAAAACATGGAACGCAATGTTGCTGTCCAGAACACTACTACCCTTTCTATATCACTGTTACTGCTCCCACTGGGAGGATATTCCATGTAACAGTGAAATAGAAAGGGTAGTAGATACATGGAATATCCTCCCAGTGAGGGCAGTAACAGTGATATAGAAAGGGTAGTAGATACATGGAATATCCTCCCAGTGGGAGCAGTAACAGTGATATAGAAAGGGTAGTAGATACATGGAATAGCCTCCCAGTGGGAGCAGTAACAGTGATATAGAAAGGGTAGTAGATACATGGAATATCCTCCCAGTGGGGACAGTAACAGTGATCTAGAAAGGGTAGTAGATACTGCCCCCACTGGGAGGCTATTCCATGTATCTACTACCCTTTCTATATCACTGTTACTGCTCCCACTGGGAGGCTATTCCATGTATCTACTACCCTTTCTATATCACTGTTACTGCCCCCACTGGGAGGATATTCCATGTAACCGTGATATAGAAAGGGTAGTAAATACTGCCCCAGCTCATGGATATTGCCCCAGCTCATGGATATACTGCCCCAGCACATGGATATACTGCCCCAGCACATGGATACTGTCCCAGCTCACCTCTGTGCGCCACTGTGTTCTGTGTGCCGCGTGTTCGGCTTCCTGTTAACTTCCGGCGGCACATGGAGCTTGGGCGCTTGCCTGGGGGAACCATGTGACGAGCCGCGAGAACGTGGTTCCCCCTGCGAGCGCCCAAAGCACCATGCCGCCACCGGAAGTTAACAGCCGAAAATCGCAGCCTTATGCGATTTAGAAATCGCAGGGTCGGAAATCGCGATTCGATTGCGATTGCAATTAATTGCACATATATTAATCCTCCATATATTCAGGGTGTGCGGGTGTCTTTTTAGGGGCTCCTCCATATATTCAGGGTGTGCGGGTGTGTTTTTAGGGGTTCCTCCATATATTCAGGGTGTGTTTTAGGGGTTCCCGCATATATTCAGGGTGTGCGGGTGTCTTTTTTAGGGGCTCCTCCATATATTCAGGGTGTGCGGGTGTGTTTTTAGGGGCTCCTCCATATATTCAGGGTGTGTGGGTGTCTTTTTAGGGGCTCCTCCATATATTCAGGGTGTGCGGGTGTCTTTTTAGGGGCTCCTCCATATATTCAGGGTGTGCGGGTGTGTTTTTAGGGGCTCCTCCATATATTCAGGATGTGTGGGTGTCTTTTAGGGGCTCCTCCATATATTCAGGGTGTGCGGGTGTGTTTTTAGGGGCTCCTCCATATATTCAGGGTGTGCGGGTGTGTTTAGGTCCTCCAATATTCAGGGTGTGTGGGTGTCTTTTTAAGGGCTCCTCCATATATTCAGGTGTGCGCGTGTGTTTTTGGGGGGTTCCTCCATATATTCAGGGTGTGTGGGTGTCTTTTTAGGGGCTCCTCCATATATTCAGGGTGTGCGGGTGTGTTTTTAGGGGCTCCTCCATATATTCAGGGTGTGGGTGTGTTTTTAGGGGTTCCTCCATATATTCAGGGTGTGTGGGTGTCTTTTTAGGGGTCTCCATATATTCAGGGTGTGTGGGTGTCGTTTTTTTAGGGGCTCCTCCATATATTCAGGGTGTGCGGGTGTCTTTTTAGGGGGTTCCTCCATATATTCAGGGTGTGTGGGTGTCTATTTAGGGGCTCCTCCATATATTCAGGGTGTGCGGGTGTGTTTTTTAGGGTTCCTCCATATATTCAGGTTGTGCGGGTGTTTTTTTAGGGGTTCCTCCATATATTCAGGGTGTGCGGGTGTGTTTTTAGAGGTTCCTCCATATATTCAGGGTGTGCGGTGTGTGTTTTTAGGTGCTCCTCCATATATTCAGGGTGTGCGGGTTGTTTTTAGGGGTTCCTCCATATATTCAGGGTGTGCGGGTTGTTGTTTAGGGGCTTCCTCCTCATATATTCAGGGTGTTTTTAGGGGCTCCTCCATATATTCAGGGTGTGCGGGTGTGTCTTTTTAGGGGTCCTCCATATATTCAGGGTGTGCGGGTGTGTTTTTTTAGGGCTTCCTCCATATATTCAGGGTGTGTGGGTGTGTTTTAGGGGCTCCTCCATATATTCAGGGTGTGCGGGTGTGTTTTTAGGGGTCCTCCATATATTCAGGGTGTGCGGGTGTGTTTTTAGGGGCTCCTCCATATATTCAGGGTGTGCGGGTGTGTTTTTTAGGGGCTCCTCCATATATTCAGGGTGTGCGGGTGTGTTTTTAGGGGCTCCTCCATATATTCAGGGTGTGCGGGTGTGTTTTTAGGGGTTCCTCCATATATTCAGGGTGTGCGGGTGTGTTTTTAGGGGCTCCTCCATATATTCAGGGTGTGCGGGTGTGTTTTTAGGGGTTCCTCCATATATTCAGGGTGTGCGGGTGTCTTTTTAGGGGTTCCTCCATATATTCAGGGTGTGTGGGTGTCTTTTTAGGGGCTCCTCCATATATTCAGGGTGTGCGGGTGTGTTTTTAGGGGTTCCTCCATATATTCAGGGTGTGTGGGTGTGTTTTTAGGGGTTCCTCATATATTCAGGGTGTGTGGGTGTGTTTTTAGGGGCTCCTCCATATATTCAGGGTGTGCGGGTGTCTTTTTAGGGGTTCCTCCATATATTCAGGGTGTGTGGGTGTCTTTTTAGGGCTCCTCCATATATTCAGGGTGTGTGGGTGTGTTTTTTTAGGGGTTCCTCCATATATTCAGGTTGTGTGGGTGTGTTTTTTAGGGGTTCCTCCATATATTCAGGGTGTGTGGTGTCTTTTTAGGGGCTCCTCCATATATTCAGGGTGTGCGGGTGTGTTTTTAGGGGCTCCTCCATATATTCAGGGTGTGGGGTGTGTTTTTAGGGTTCCTCCATATATTCAGGGTGTGTGGGTGTCTTTTAGGGGCTCCTCCATATATTCAGGGTGTGCGGGTGTGTTTTTAGGGGCTCCTCCATATATTCAGATGTGTGGGTGTCTTTTAGGGGCTCCTCCATATATTCAGGGTGTGCGGGTGTATTTTTAGGGGTTCCTCCATATATTCAGGGTGTGCGGGTGTGTTTTAGGGGCTCCTCCATATATTCAGGGTGTGCGGGTGTGTTTTTAGGGGCTCCTCCATATATTCAGGGTGTGCGGGTGTGTTTTAGGGGTTCCTCCATATATTCAGGTGTGTGCGGGTGTCTTTTTAGGGGTTCCTCCATATTTCAGGGTGTGCGGGTGTCTTTTTAGGGGTTCCTCCATATATTCAGGGGTGTGGGTGTCTATTTTAGGGGCTCCTCCATATATTCAGGGTGTGCGGGTGTGTTTTTAGGGGTTCCTCCATATATTCAGGGTGTGCGGGTGTCTTTTTAGGGGTTCCTCCATATATTCAGGGTGTGTGGGTGTCTTTTTAGGGGCTCCTCCATATATTCAGGGTGTGCGGGTGTGTTTTTAGGGGTTCCTCCATATATTCAGGGTGTGTGGGTGTGTTTTTAGGGGCTCCTCCATATATTCAGGGTGTGCGGGTGTCTTTTTAGGGGTTCCTCCATATATTCAGGGTGTGCGGGTGTGTTTTTAGGGGCTCCTCCATATATTCAGGGTGTGTGGTGGTGTTTTTTAGGGGTTCTTCCATATATTCAGGGTGTGTGGGTGTCTATTTAGGGGCTCCTCCATATATTCAGGGTGTGCGGGTGTGTTTTTTAGGGGCTCCTCCATATATTCAGGGTGTGTGGGTGTGTTTTTAGGGGCTCCTCCATATATTCAGGGTGTGTGGGTGTGTTTTAGGGGTTCTCCATATATTCAGGGTGTGTGGGTGTCTATTTAGGGGCTCCTCCATATATTCAGGGTGTGCGGGGTGTCTTTTAGGGGTTCTCCATATATTTCAGGGTGTGTTTTTTAGGGTTCCTCCATATATTCAGGGTGTGCGGGTGTCTTTTAGGGGCTCCTCCATATATTCAGGGTGTGCGGGTGTCTATTTAGGGGTTTCTCCATATATTCAGGGTGTGCGGGTGTCATTTTAGGGGCTCCTCCATATATTCAGGGTGTGCGGGTGTGTTTTTAGGGGCTCCTCCATATATTCAGGGTGTGTGGGTGTGTTTTTAGGGGTTTCTCCATATATTCAGGGTGTGTGGGTGTGTTTTTAGGGGTTTCTCCATATATTCAGGGTGTGCGGGTGTCATTTTAGGGGCTCCTCCATATATTCAGGGTGTGCGGGTGTGTTTTTAGGGGCTCCTCCATATATTCAGGTGTGTGGGTGTGTTTTTTAGGGGTTTCCTCCATATATTCAGGGTGTGTGGGTGTGTTTTTTAGGGGCTCCTCCATATATTCAGGGTGTGCGGGTGTGTTTTTAGGGGCTCCTCCATATATTCAGGGTGTGTGGGTGTGTGTTTAGGGGTTCCTCCATATATTCAGGGTGTGTGGGTGTCTATTTAGGGGCTCCTCCATATATTCAGGGTGTGTTTTTAGGGGTTCCTCCATATATTCAGGGTGTGTTTTTAGGGGCTCCTCCATATATTCAGGGTGTGTGGGTGTCTTTTTAGGGGCTCCTCCATATATTCAGGGTGTGTGGGTGTGTTTTTAGGGGCTCCTCCATATATTCAGGGTGTGTTTTTAGGGGCTCCTCCATATATTCAGGGTGTGCGGGTGTCTTTTTAGGGGCTCCTCCATATATTCAGGGTGTGCGGGTGTGTTTTTAGGGGCTCCTCCATATATTCAGGATGTGTGGGTGTCTTTTAGGGGCTCCTCCATATATTCAGGGTGTGCGGGTGTATTTTAGGGGTTCCTCCATATATTCAGGGTGTGCGGGTGTGTTTTTAGGGCTCCTCCATATATTCAGGGTGTGCGGGTGTGTTTTTAGGGGCTCCTCCATATATTCAGGGTGTGCGGGTGTGTTTTTAGGGGTTCCTCCATATATTCAGGGTGTGTGGGTGTGTTTTTAGGGGTTCCTCCATATATTTAGGGTGTGCGGGTGTCTTTTTAGGGGTTCCTCCATATATTCAGGGTGTGTGGGTGTCTATTTAGGGGCTCCTCCATATATTCAGGGTGTGCGGGTGTGTTTTTAGGGGTTCCTCCATATATTCAGGGTGTGTGGGTGTGTTTTTAGGGGTTCCTCCATATATTCAGGTTGTGTGGGTGTGTTTTTAGGGGTTCCTCCATATATTCAGGGTGTGCGGGTGTCTTTTTAGGGGTTCCTCCATATATTCAGGGTGTGGGTGTCTATTTAGGGGCTCCTCCATAATTCAGGGTGTGCGGGTGTGTTTTTAGGGGTCCTCCATATATTCAGGGTGTGTGGGTGTGTTTTTAGGGGTTCCTCCATATATTCAGGTTGTGCGGGTGTCTTTTTAGGGGCTCCTCCATATATTCAGGGTGTGTGGGTGTGTTTTTAGGGGCTCCTCCATATATTCAGGCTGTGCGGGTGTGTTATTAGGGGTTCCTCCATATATTCAGGGTGTGCGGGTGTCTTTTTAGGGGCTTCTCCATATATTCAGGGTGTGCGGGTGTGTTTTTAGGGGCTCCTCCATATATTCAGGGTGTGCGGGTGTCTTTTTAGGGGTTCCTCCATATATTCAGGGTGTGCGGGTGTGTTTTTAGGGGCTCCTCCATATATTCAGGGTGTGCGGTGTGTTTTTAGGGCTCCTCCATATATTCAGGGTGTGTGGGTGTGTTTTTAGGGGTTTCTCCATATATTCAGGGTGTGTGGGTGTGTTTTTAGGGGCTCCTCCATATATTCAGGGTGTGCGGGTGTGTTTTTAGGGGCTCCTCCATATATTCAGGGTGTGTGGGTGTGTTTTTAGGGGTTTCTCCATATATTCAGGGTGTGTGGGTGTGTTTTTAGGGGTTCTCCATATATTCAGGGTGTGTTTTTTAGGGGTTCCTCCATATATTCAGGGTGTGTGGGTGTGTTTTTAGGGGCTCCTCCATATATTCAGGGTGTGGTTTTTTAGGGCTCCTCCATATATTCAGGGTGTGCGGGTGTCTTTTTAGGGGCTCCTCCATATATTCAGGGTGTGCGGGTGTGTTTTTAGGGGCTCCTCCATATATTCAGGTGTGTGGGTGTGTTTTTAGGGCTCCTCCATATATTCAGGGTGTGCGGGTGTATTTTAGGGGTTCCTCCATATATTCAGGGTGTGCGGGTGTGTTTTTAGGGCTCCTCCATATATTCAGGGTGTGCGGGTGTGTTTTTAGGGGCTCCTCCATATATTCAGGGTGTGCGGTGTGTTTTTAGGGGTTCCTCCATATATTCAGGGTGTGCGGGTGTGTTTTTTAGGGGTTTCTCCATATATTCAGGGTGTGCGGGTGTGTTTTAGGGGCTCCTCCATATATTCAGGGTGTGGTGGGTGTCTTTTTAGGGGTTCCTCCATATTTTCAGGGTGTGCGGGTGTCTTTTTAGGGGTCCTCCATATATTCAGGGTGTGTGGTGTCTATTTAGGGGCTCCTCCATATATTCAGGGTGTGCGGGTGTGTTTTTAGGGGTTCCTCCATATATTCAGGGTGTGTGGGTGTGTTTTTTAGGGGTTCCTCCATATATTCAGGGTGTGTGGTGTGTGTTTTAGGGGCTCCTCCATATATTCAGGGTGTGCGGGTGTCTTTTTAGGGGTTCCTCCATATCTTCAGGGTGTGTGGGTGTCTATTTAGGGGTTCCTCCATATATTCAGGGTGTGTGGGTGTGTTTTTAGGGGTTCCTCCATATATTCAGGTTGTGCGGGTGTCTTTTTAGGGGCTCCTCCATATATTCAGGGTGTGTGGGTGTGTTTTTAGGGGCTCCTCCATATATTCAGGTTGTGCGGGTGTCTTTTTAGGGGCTCCTCCATATATTCAGGGTGTGGGTGTGTCTTTTTAGGGGCTCCTCCATATATTCAGGCTGTGCGGGTGTGTTATTAGGGGTTCCTCCATATATTCAGGGTGTGCGGGTGTCTTTTAGGGGCTTCTCCATATATTCAGGGTGTGCGGGTGTGTTTTTAGGGGCTCCTCCATATATTCAGGGTGTGCGGGTGTTTTTTAGGGGTTCCTCCATATATTCAGGGTGTGCGGGTGTGTTTTTAGGGGCTCCTCCATATATTCAGGGTGTGTGGGTGTTTTTTAGGGGCTCCTCCATATATTCAGGGTGTGTGGGTGTGTTTTTTAGGGTTCCTCCATATATTCAGGGTGTGTGGGTGTCTTTTAGGGGCTCCTCCATATATTCAGGGTGTGCGGGTGTGTTTTTAGGGGCTCCTCCATATATTCAGGATGTGTGGGTGTCTTTTAGGGCTCCTCCATATATTTCAGGGTGTGCGGGTGTATTTTAGGGGTTCTCCATATATTCAGGGTGTGCGGGTGTGTTTTTAGGGGCTCCTCCATATATTCAGGGTGTGCGGGTGTGTTTTTAGGGGCTCCTCCATATATTCAGGGTGTGCGGGTGTGTTTTTAGGGGTTCCTCCATATATTCAGGGTGTGCGGGTGTCTTTTTAGGGGTTCCTCCATATATTCAGGGTGTGCGGGTGTGTTTTTTAGGGGCTCCTCCATATATTCAGGGTGTGTGGGTGTCTTTTTAGGGGTTCCTCCATATATTCAGGGTGTGCGGGTGTCTTTTTAGGGGTTCCTCCATATATTCAGGGTGTGCGGGTGTCTATTTAGGGGCTCCTCCATATATTCAGGGTGTGCGGGTGTGTTTTTTTAGGGGTTCCTCCATATATTCAGGGTGTGCGGGTGTCTTTTTAGGGGTTCCTCCATATATTCAGGGTGTGTGGGTGTCTATTTAGGGGCTCCTCCATATATTCAGGGTGTGGGGGTCGTGTTTTTAGGGGTTCCTCCATATATTCAGGTGTGTGGGTGTGTTTTTTAGGGGCTCCTCCATATATTCAGGGTGTGCGGGTGTGTTTTTAGGGGCTCCTCCATATATTCAGGGTGTGCGGGTGTGTTTTTAGGGGCTCCTCCATATATTCAGGGTGTGGGGTGTGTTTTTTAGGGGTTCCTCCACATATTCAGGGTGTGCGGGTGTGTTTTTAGGGTTCCTCCATATATTCAGGGTGTGCGGGTGTGTTTTTAGGGGCTCCTCCATATATTCAGGGTGTGCGGGTGTCTTTTTAGGGGTCCTCCATATATTCAGGGTGTGCGGGTGTGTTTTTAGGGGTCCTCCATATATTCAGGGTGTGCGGGTGTCTTTTTAGGGGTCCTCCATATATTCAGGGTGTGTGGGTGTCTATTTAGGGGTTCTCCTCCATATATTCAGGGTGTGCGGGTGTGTTTTTAGGGGTTCCTCCATATATTCAGGGTGTGCGGGTGTGTTTTTAGGGGCTTCTCCATATATTCAGGGTGTGTGGGTGTCTATTTAGGGGCTCCTCCATATATTCAGGGTGTGCGGGTGTGTTTTTAGGGGTTCCTCCATATATTCAGGGTGTGTGGGTGTGTTTTTAGGGGCTCCTCCATATATTCAGGGTGTGCGGGTGTCTTTTTAGGGGTTTCTCCATATCTTCAGGGTGTGCGGGTGTGTTTTTAGGGGCTCCTCCATATATTCAGGGTGTGCGGGTGTGTTTTTAGGGGCTCCTCCATATATTCAGGGTGTGCGGGTGTGTTTTTAGGGGCTCCTCCATATATTCAGGGTGTGTGGGTGTGTTTTTAGGGGTTTCTCCATATATTCAGGGTGTGTGGGTGTCTATTTAGGGGCTCCTCCATATATTCAGGGTGTGCGGGTGTGTTTTTAGGGGCTCCTCCATATATTCAGGGTGTGTGGGTGTGTTTTTAGGGGCTCCTCCATATATTCAGGGTGTGTGGGTGTGTTTTTAGGGGTTTCTCCATATATTCAGGGTGTGTGGGTGTCTATTTAGGGGCTCCTCCATATATTCAGGGTGTGTGGGTGTCTATTTAGGGGTTTCTCCATATATTCAGGGTTTTGCGGGTGTCTTTTTAGGGGCTCCTCCATATATTCAGGGTGTGTGGGTGTGTTTTTAGGGGCTCCTCCATATTTCAGGGTGTGTGGGTGTGTTTTTAGGGGTTTCTCCATATATTCAGGGTGTGTGGGTGTGTTTTTTTAGGGGTTTCCTCCATATATTCAGGGTGGTGCGGGTGTGTTTTTTAGGGGGCTCCTCCATATATTCAGGGTGTGGTGGGTGTGTTTTAGGGGCTCCTCCATATATTCAGGGTGTGTGGGTGTGTTTTTAGGGGTTTCTCCATATATTCAGGGTGTGTGGGTGTCTATTTAGGGGGCTCCTCCATATATTCAGGGTGTGTGGGTGTTATTTAGGGGTTTCTCCATATATTCAGGGTTGCGGGTGTCATTTTAGGGGCTCCTCCATATATTCAGGGTGTGCGGGTGTGTTTTTAGGGGCTCCTCCATATATTCAGGGTGTGTGGTGTGTTTTTAGGGGTTCCTCCATATATTCAGGGTGTGCGGTGTGTTTTTAGGGGTTCCTCCATATATTCAGGGTGTGCGGTGTGTGTTTTAGGGGCTCCTCCATATATTCAGGGTGTGTGGGTGTGTTTTTAGGGGTTTCTCCATATATTCAGGGTGTGCGGGTGTGTTTTTAGGGGTTCCTCCATATATTCAGGGTGTGTGGGTGTCTATTTAGGGGCTCCTCCATATATTCAGGGGTGTGTTTTTAGGGGTTCCTCCATATATTCAGGGTGTGTTTTTTTAGGGGTTCCTCCATATATTCAGGGTGTGCGGGTGTCTTTTTAGGGGCTCCTCCATATTCAGGGTGTGCGGGTGTGTTTTTAGGGGCTCCTCCATATATTCAGGGTGTGTGGGTGTGTTTTTAGGGGTTCCTCCATATATTCAGGGTGTGCGGGTGTGTTTTTAGGGGCTCCTCCATATATTCAGGGTGTGGGTGTGTTTTTAGGGGTTCCTCCATTTATATATTGAGTGATATAGGGTAACTGATCAGTGGTAATAAGAGATATAGATCACATGCTGCAGGAAGGAAATCGAGGCAGGTCACCTGGGATTCCTTTATGATTCCTTACCTGCAGCGTATGGATTATACATGCTGCGGGGGGGGGGGGGGGTTTCACGCACTGCCCATCACCATGAATACATTAAGGGCTCTATTACATTCTTCACGCAGAACACGTGAATTTGTGCACGAAGCGTTAAACGTTAACGAGCGTAAATTAACGCTGGTATTACAATCCTCGCGCACTTTTTCATCCGTCAAAAAATAACGCACGTAAAAATGCGCGTGCAGCAATGTTGCGCACATAAATCAGTGTGCGGACTGTTTTTTTCTCGCGATTCAGCCAATCAGAATTAAGAACCACAATTCTCCCGTTATATTTTTGCACCTGTCAAAGTCAATCTGCGCATATATGCTGCATCAATAATAAAAACACGCACAACTTCTCCATTTTATTGTTTGGGTATGTGTAGAATGTGTAACTATGCTGTATTGTTTTTTTCGTGCTGGTGTATTTGGGTTCGGCCGGTTGATTGAAAAGCTGCTGTTAATAGCAAATTCTAAGACGTTAAAATTATGCGCGCAAACGCTGTGCGTCACAAACTGTATAGATTGCAATACCATCCGCGTAGCAGCGCACAAATGCATTTGCGCTCATAGTGTTAAGTATAGGACGCGCGCAGTACAGTAAGCTCGTGCAGCGTTCGCACAGGTTCACCCGCGGTAGACGTTCGTGCAGTACCCCCCGATATTTTTCCTGATACCAGAAGCCGGCATTGAGCCGGCATCCGAGGGGCTGGGGCGGCTGTCCGAATGCTCTATCGGCATTCGGACAGGCCCTGCAGCTGCTCACAGCGATACTTACCTTCCTGGGCGATGCCGGGAAAGTCTTCGCGCGTTGCGCTCGTTGGAAGGACCCCAGCCGCGACCACGTGGGACCATGTGATCGCGGCTGGGGTCCTTCCAACGAGCGCACGCACAGAAGCTTTCCCGGCGTCGCCCAGGAAGGTAAGTATGAACGCGGTGAGCAGCTGTAGGGCCTGTCCGAATGCCGATAGAGCATTTGGACAGGCACCTGGAGCTCTCCGCGATACTTACCTTCCTGGGCAACGCCGGGAAAGTATCCCCGCGTGCGCTCGTTGGAAGGACCCCAGCCGCGATCACATGGTCCCACGTGGTCGCGGCTGGGGTCCATCCAACCCGCGCAACGCGCAAAGACTTTCCCGGTGTCGCCCAGGAAGGTAAGTATCGCGGAGAGCTCCAGATGAGCTGGGGCAAGATCCATGAGCTGGGGGGCAGTATCCATGAGCTGGGGGGCAGTATCCATGAGCTGAGGGACAGTATCCATGAGCTGGGGGCAGTATCCATGAGCTGAGGGACAGTATCCATGAGCTGGGGGTAGTATCCATGAGCTGGGGGGTAGTATCTATGAGCTGGGGGGCAGTATCCATGAGCTGGGGGTAGTATCCATGAGCTGGGGGGCAGTATCCATGAGCTGGGGGCAGTATCCATGAGCTGGGGTGTAGTATCCATGAGCTGGGGGGCAAAATCCATGAGCTGGGGGGCAATATCCATGAGCTGGGGGGCAAAATCCATGAGCTGGGGGGCAATATCCATGAGCTGGGGGGCAGTATCCATGAGCTGGGGGTAGTATCCATGAGCTGGGGGGCATAACCATGAGCTGGGGGGCAGTATCCATGAGCTGGGGGGCAGTATCCATGAGCTGGGGGGCAGTATCCATGAGCTGGGGGGCATATCCATGAGCTGGGGGGCAGTATCCATGAGCTGGGGGGTAGTATCCATGAGCTGGGGGGCATATCCATGAGCTGGGGGGCAGTATCCATGAGCTGGGGGACAGTATCCATGAGCTGGGGGCAGTATCCATGAGCTGGGGGTAGTATCCATGAGCTGGGGGTAGTATCCATGAGCTGGGGGTAGTATCCATGAGCTGGGGGTAGTATCCATGAGCTGGGGGGCATATCCATGAGCTGGGGGGTATCCATGAGCTGGGGGACAGTATCCATGAGCTGGGGGACAGTATCCATGAGCTGGGGGTAGTATCCATGAGCTGGGGGGTATCCATGAGCTGGGGGGCAGTATCCATGAGCTGGGGGGCAGTATCCATGAGCTGGGGGGCAGTATCCATGAGCTGGGGGGCAGTATCCATGAGCTGGGGGGCAGTATCCATGAGCTGGGGGGCAGTATCCATGAGCTGGGGGGCAGTATCCATGAGCTGGGGGGTAGTATCATGAGCTGGGGGGTAGTATCCATGAGCTGGGGGGCAGTATCCATGAGCTGGGGGTAGTATCCATGAGCTGGGGGGTAGTATCCATGAGCTGGGGGGCAAAATCCTTGAGCTGGGGGGCAATATCCTTGAGCTGGGGGGCAGTATCCATGAGCTGGGGGGTAGTATCCATGAGCTGGGGGGTATAACCATGAGCTGGGGGGTATAACCATGAGCTGGGGGGCATATCCATGAGCTGGGGGGCAGTATCCATGAGCTGGGGGCATTTTTATGAGGTCTGTTCTTATTGGAAAGCGTCACATGACATAAAAGTATCGGTACTCGGTATTGGTGAGTACTTTAAGAAAAGTATCGGTACTCGTACTCGGTCTTAAAAAAGTGGTATCGGTGCATCCCATGGATAGCTGCCGGGACCCTTCATTGCCGCAGGCTTGGCGGCAGCCTCTGCTTCCCTGGTGGTCCGGTGGCTGTGGGGTGCTGCATTGCTATCTGTACTTTGCGTACAGACCGCAGAGCACGTCCCACAGTGAGTGACTGGACACGAGCGCCGGCGATTGCTGATGACCTGACACCTGACCGCCGGCGCTCACTGACTGTGTCAGAGCGCCGGCGGTCAGGTGACAGGTCACCTGCGATCGCCGACACTGAGCTCGCGTCCAGTCACTCACTGTGGGACGTGCTCTGCGGTCTGTACGCAAAGTACAGATAGCAATGCAGCACCCCACAGCCACCGGACCACCAGGGAAGCAGAGGCTCCTGCGGGAGTGAAGGGTCCCGGCGGCTATCCATGGGATGCGGTCAGCCGGGTTCCCCCTCCTTGACCCCCCCCCCTCCTTCTGGTGATGCAGCCAGTCGGGTTCCCCCTCCTGGACCACCAATATTCAACCCCCTCCCTGCAAAAAGAAAGGTAAGCAGGAGAGGGGGCAACTGTTGTATATTTAAACTATTTATACGCACCACACATTACTGTTATACGCTCATACACACTGCACTATACTGGGGGTTTTATTGCTGTGGACTTTGTGATACGCTCATACACACCGCACATTGCTGGGGGTTTTTATTGCTGTGGATTCTGTGATACGCTCATACACACTGCACTTTACTGGGGTTTATATTGCTGTGGACTTTCTGATATGCTCACATACACTGCACATTGCTGGGGGTTTTATTGATGTGGACTTTGTGATAAGCTCACATACACTGCACATTACTAGGGGTTTTATTGCTGTGGATTCTGTGATACGCTCATACACAGCAAACATTACTGGGGGTTTTATTGCTGTGGATTCTGTGATACGCTCATACACACTGCACATTACTGGGGGTCTTATTGCTGTGGATTTTGTGATATGCTCATATACACTGCACATTACTGTGGGTTTTAATGCTGTGGATTCTGTAATACGCTCATACACACCGCACATTGCAGGGGGTTTTAATTCTGTGGATTCTGTGATACATTCATACACACTGCACTGTATGGTTGTGTGTGTAAATGCATGTATTTGTCTTTAAACAGGCTGCAGTGTGTGTAAAATTCGGCACCTGTGTCATTGTCTCAGCCCGGCGTTGCCCCCTTGCCCTGCACCCAAAAGGCTGGTATTGCTCCTTGAATCACCGCTATATTTTGGGCCTGCACCCCACAAAGTAAGAATAGTGAATAAAGCATTGTGAGATACAGGTAGGAGACTAAATATTGGTGCTTGGCAGCAAGAGGTTAACCTCCCTGGCGGCCCGATTTTGACATATTTTTATATGTCAAAATCAGTGCGTTTATTCAGCCCCCTGGCGGTTTTCCTGAATTTGGCTCAGGGTTAAATTTCAATGCTGAAAGCAGTAACCCCTAGCCAAACCTGGGCTGATACATAACTGTCCCTCGCTGTCCTCTCGCAGTCACCTCTGGACGATCGTGGCGTCCTGGTTCCTGTTGCGAGTGGTTGATTCCCTGCACTTTGGGGGCCCTGCGTTGAATGGTGAATTCTCCAAAGTGTGGGGAACAACAGTCGGCGACATTTCGGCGCTCTGTGAATGACCCCAATAGTAATGATATATTTTGGCTGAATGCGTGAGTGTGTGTCTGTGTATGTTTACATAAGGGTGCGGGAATATGTGTTTGAACTTTTGGGTGCACACCCTAAGCCTATGTATATACCCCATCTCCTGCATTGCTGTGAAACTAAAAGTCTCCTGGAGTTCCGGAGTCTGCGTCGCATCCAATGGGAACTTTCCAAAAATAAACTGCTGTGAAGCAAAACATGGAATCGCAGAGCGCTAAACACAACCACTGCACTGCGTCTTTAGGACCATCCTGCCGCACATTACAGGGTTAATGATGGAATGCTGCAGCACAGAGATAATGACTGTAATGTCCCCTAGGTGGCAGCACCTACATAATGCAGGAAAATACGGTGTGCCCTGAGCTCTGGATACATCATCACGTTGGAGTGTCTGATCCAGGGGTCAATGGCCCCAACATTCCCAAAAGATCAAAGGGGAGAGAGGGGGGGGGGTTATAGCTGTGGATTCTGTGATAGGTTCATACACTGCACATTACTGTGAGTTTTACTGCTGTGGAGCTCTGTGATACACTCATACACACTGCACATTACTGAGTTTTATTGCTGTGGAGCTCTGTGATACACTCATTCACACCGCACATTACTGTGAGTTTTATTGCTGTGGAGCTCTGTGATACACTCATTCACACCGCACATTACTGTGAGTTTTATTGCTGTGGAGCTCTGTGATACACTCATACACACCGCACATTACTGTGAGTTTTATTGCTGTGGAGCTCTGTGATACAGTAATGTGCGGTGTGTATGAGTGTGAGTTTTATTGCTGTGGAGCTCTGTGAAATGCTCATACACAGCGCACATCACTGTGGGTTTTATTGCTTTGGAGCTCTGTGATACGCTCATACACACCGCACATTACTGTGGATTTTATTGCTGTGGAGCTCAGTAAGAAAAGACCCCGGGGTCAAGTGTCTACAGCACCCAAAAAGATAGAGGTATACTTATTAGATGCTGCTGGAGTGATGAAAAACCTCATGGACATTCCCAACCAAAGGTAGACAAATCTCCAAGGAAAAGAAAAAGAGGGCACTGTGCACTGAGTAAAGGGTTGTATCCCTGAAACGTTTGCCTGTGTGTTCCAAAATAAATGTGGTGACACGAGTGCACCTTGCAAAGCGGCGCTGAATGATCTGTTTTTCTTTTCCTTGTGACATTCTCATACACACTGCACATTACTGTGAGTTTTATTGCTGTGTAGCTCTGTGATACGCTCATACGCACTGCACATTACTGTGAATTTTATTGCTGTGGAGCTCTGTGATACGCTTATACGCACTGCACATTACTGTGAGTTTTATTGCTGTGGAGTTCTGATACGCTCATACACACTGCACATTACTGTGGGTTTTATTGCTGTGGATTCTGTGATACGCTCATACACACTGCACATTACTGTGGGTTTTATTGCTGTGGATTCTGTGATATACTCATACGCACTGCACAGCTCATGCCACGGTGTAAGGAAAGTTACCTTTTTGATCGTCTTGGCCTGTTTTGTCTTGCCGATTGTACAGCGCTGCAGAATATGTTGGTGATCGATACGTTTACTTGTTACAGGGATGGGTATTTTGTGTCTAATGAAGTTTCAGTGTGGAACAGAGCAGGGAACCTCATGACAATTTGTCCAGGTACCATGAGGGCCCCCCCCCCCCTGTGGATCTGTCATCATACACGGCCCTTACCCGGAGGTGCAGAGGATGAGTGTCTGGAAGGAAGGGGGGGCCCCTGGTGACCTCCTCTCCCTCTCACAGCGGCTATGCGCAGCACGGGCGAGCGTCTGGACGCCTCTGCAGTAGCGCTGAGCTTCCTAAATTGGGGACTGTCCAAGGAATCTGCGCTTTGAGAAGCTCCAGCTTTATCCCAGAATAAACTACTGTGTTGGCCTGGAGGGGATTTCACTGATTTGACGATTCCTGGCCCAAATCTGGAGCCGTGTTTACCCTTTCCTCCCCGCAGGGCAGGGACCTGGCGGGCGATAACCTCCTGTGTGAGATTCCTGGCATTCCTCAGCCCTGAATCCAAAACTTCACAGGCACAAAAACACAGAAAACAAATGTCCCAGCCCCGAACCCACCTTTACCGCCCAGAGAGGGCGTCGGTGCTGTCAGCGAGCGAGCGGATCCCGCATGTCAGCACTTCCCAGAAAGCCAGACAATGTCAACAGCACGCGCTGGCCAAAACATGCCATGTGCATGCGCCGCGCGTCAGATCATCCAAGCCTCGCTTTACACCGAACCTTATGGCGGGGCGCCCAGCGAGTGCGGTGACAATGGGGGTTACCCCATCATGAAGTCTCAGCACCCCGACATATCAATGAGCTATAGTTATCCCTTTCAGAAAGCGTCTGCCGTGTGCCGCGCTTTATTCCCTTAGTGTGCCGCGCTTTATTCCCTTACAGTGTGCCGCGCTTTATTCCCATACAGTGTGCCGCGCTTTATTCCCTTACAGTGTGCCGCGCTTTATTCCCTTACAGTGTGCCGCGCTTTATTCCCTTACAGTGTGCCACGCTTTATTCCCATACAATGTGCCGCGCTTTATTCCCATACAATGTGCCGCGCTTTATTCCCTTACAGTGTGCCGCGCTTTATTTCCTTACAGTGTGCCGCGCTTTATTCTCTTACAGTGTGCCACGCTTTATTCCCTTACAGTGTGCCGCGCTTTATTCTCTTAGTGTGCCGCGCTTTATTCCCTTACAGTGTGCCGCGCTTTATTCCCTTACAGTGTGCCACGCTTTATTCCCTTACAGTGTGCCGCGCTTTATTCTCTTAGTGTGCCGCGCTTTATTCCCTTACAGTGTGCCGCGCTTTATTCTCTTACAGTGTGCCGCGCTTTATTCTCTTACAGTGTGCCGCGCTTTATTCCCTTACAGTGTGCCACGCTTTATTCCCTTACAGTGTGCCGCGCTTTATTCTGTTACAGTGTGCCACGCTTTATTCTCTTACAGTGTGCCACGCTTTATTCTCTTACAGTGTGCCGCGCTTTATTCCCTTACAGTGTGCCACGCTTTATTCCCTTACAGTGTGCCGCGCTTTATTCTCTTACAGTGTGCCGCGCTTTATTCTCTTACAGTGTGCCGCGCTTTATTCTCTTACAGTGTGCCACGCTTTATTCCCTTACAGTGTGCCGCGCTTTATTCTCTTACAGTGTGCCGCGCTTTATTCCCTTACAGTGTGCCACGCTTTATTCCCTTACAGTGTGCCGCGCTTTATTCTCTTACAGTGTGTGCCGCGCTTTATTCTCTTACAGTGTGCCACGCTTTATTCGCTTACAGTGTGCCACGCTTTATTCCTTACAGTGTGCTACGCTTTATTTCCTCAGTGTGCCGCGCTTTATTCCTTAGTGTGCCACGCTTTATTCCCTTACAGTGTGCCGCGCTTTATTCTCTTACAGTGTGCCGCGCTTTATTCTCTTACAGTGTGCCGCGCTTTATTCTCTTACAGTGTGCCGCGCTTTATTTCCTTACAGTGTGCCTCACTCTATTCCCTTACAGTGTGCCACGCTTTATTCCCTTACAGTGTGCCGCGCTTTATTCCCTTACAGTGTGCCGCGCTTTATTCTCTTACAGTGTGCCGCGCTTTATTCCCTTACAGTGTGCCGCGCTTTATTCTCTTACAGTGTGCCGCGCTTTATTCTCTTACAGTGTGCCGCGCTTTATTCTCTTACAGTGTGCCGCGCTTTATTCATTCCTGAGCTCCGGTATTCTCTCCCGATAGCCAGTATTCACTCTCGAGAACCGGTATTCACTCCTGAGAGAGCCGGTATTAACTCAGCACCGGCTTGACCGGTGAAGAATGAGGGAGGTTGGTATGGCTAAAGTATAAAGCGTATAACGCAAAGTAAGCCGCCACGGCACGTGGCCTGCCAGCACGTGGGGGAATTGACTGCTGTAGATTGTAAGCTCTTGTGATCAGGGCCCTCTCCTCCTCTTGTTTCCGTTTTGCACACTTCATTTTGCCACGAAATTACGCCAAATGGTGAATTTCACCATATCTGCAATTTCAGGGCAATCGGTCTATTCACTAAACTGTGTTTTCACCAAATCCTAGCGAAATGACACAATGCCGAATTGCACCGAAATTGCTGCGACATGACCTGATTTCGATGTTTCGACCGGGTTAATCCGGCGAATCCCAGAGGGTTTAATGGAATAAAAGGGAATAACCTTTTTTATTTTTGTTTTAATAATCTTTATTATTCAGCCACGTTTATTCTACGGTTTATTGATTTTTTTTTAACCTCTTATTAGACGCCTTTTTTAATGTATTTTTATATTTTCCAGTTAGGTGGAATTCCGTGGCTGACGCGGCGCTTTTCATCATCATTCGGTGACTGCTTTTGGCGCAATGCGGTGACCATTTGGCGAGTAGTGAACGCGCTGCACGTTCACCGCAGATGGAATCGCTGAATTGTGGCGCTTTGTGAATGACCCCCTTTGTATGAATCCGGTTTAATCCCGCGGTGCGCGGCAGGAGCTGCGATCCATTTAAACAGGACTGTAACATAGGAGCTTGCACTCCATAATCCCTGGGAAAGTTTGCAGGCGTGGCAGCTCGTGCAGGATGCAGAGTACCGGAGTGACGGGGTTAAATGGATGCCGGTCCCTCTCGTGGGAAGATGCTATTAAATAAAACGCCGAGTCGTGCTGTACAGAGATGAAACGTCTTCTCGGTGATTCACGCGATCCGCGCCACGGTGTGAATATCATAAACCTAACACATCCCGGACCCTTTCAGTGCCGCAGTGCATGCTGGCCGTGGCATTGAAGGGGTGGAAAAGTCCGCTCGCGGCTGGTTCTCGCCGATTCAACGCGTCATGGTTACTGGCTGTAAAGAATGTCAGGTATTTGGAGAGTTTCAGCAGCGTCGGCTGGGACATCCAGACCTACAGGTTTTGGGGTGTGAGTCTCCAGTGGTGAACCCGCAAAGTACTGAGGGGTACATGGCATCAGCGAACAGAAGTGCCCCATATGAGGGGTGAGCGGCGTGCAGGCCCAGGTTAGGAGCGACGTGCAGGCCCAGGTTAGGAGCGGCGTGCAGGCCCAGGTTAGGAGCGGCGTGCAGGCCCAGGTTAGGAGCGGCGTGCAGGCCCAGGTTAGGAGCGGCGTGCAGGCCCAGGTTAGGAGCGGCGTGCAGGCCCAGGTTAGGAGCGGCTTGCGTGCAGGTCCAGGTTATGAGCGGCGTGCGTGCAGGTCCAGGTTATGAGCGGCGTGCGTGCAGGTCCAGGTTATGAGCGGCGTGCGTGCAGGTTATGAGCGGCGTGCGTGCAGGTTATGAGCGGCTTGCGTGCAGGTTATGAGCGGCTTGCGTGCAGGTCCAGGTTATGAGCAGCTTGCGTGCAGGTCCAGGTTATGAGCGGCGTGCAGGTCCAGGTTATGAGCGGCGTACGTGCAGATCCAGGTTCCAAGCGGCGTGCAGATCCAGGTTCCAAGCGGCGTGCAGGTCCAGGTTCCGAGCGGCGTGCAGGTCCAGGTTATGAGCGGGGTGCAGATCCAGGTTATGAGCGGGGTGCAGGTCCAGGTTATGAGCGGCGTGCAGGTCCAGGTTATGAGCAGCGTGCATGCAGGTCCAGGTTATGAGTGGCGTGCAGGTCCAGGTTAAGAGCGGCGTGCAGGTCCAGGTTAAGAGCGACATGCAGGTCCAGGTTAAGAGCGACGTGCAGGTCCAGGTTACGGGTGGCGTGCGTGCAGGTCCAGGTTATGAGCGGCGTGTGTGCAGGCCCAGGTTAGGAGCGACGTGCAGGTCCAGGTTATGAGCGGCGTGCGTGCAGGTCCTGGTTATGAGCGGCGTGCGTGCAGTTCCACGTTATGAGCGGCGTGCGTGCAGGTCCAGGTTATGAGCGGCGTGCGTGCAGGTCCAGGTTATGAGCGGCGTGCGTGCAGTTCCACGTTATGAGCGGCGTGCGTGCAGGTCCAGGTTATGAACGGCGTGCGTGAAGGTCCAGGTTATGAGCGGCGTGCATGAAGGTCCAGGTTATGAGCGGCGTGCGTGAAGGTCCAGGTTATGAGCGGCGTGCAGGTAGGTCCAGGTTATGAGCGGCGTGCGTGCAGGTCCTGGTTATGAGCGGCGTGCGTGCAGTTCCACGTTATGAGCGGCGTGCGTGCAGGTCCAGGTTATGAGCGGCGTGCAGGTCCAGGTTATGAGCGGCGTGCAGGTCCAGGTTATGAGCGGCGTGCAGGTCCAGGTTATGAGCGGCGTGCAGGTCCAGGTTATGAGCGGCGTGCAGGTCCAGGTTATGAGCGGCGTGCAGGTCCAGGTTATGAGCGGCGTGCAGGTCCAGGTTATGAGCGGCGTGTGCAGGTCCAGGTTATGAGCGGCGTGCAGGTCCAGGTTATGAGCGGCGTGCAGGTAGGTCCAGGTTATGAGCTTCGTGCGTGCAGGTCCAGGTTATGAGCGGCGTGCGTGCAGGTCCAGGTTATGAGCGGCGTGCGTGCAGGTCCAGGTTATGAGCGGCGTGCGTGCAGGTCCAGGTTATGAGCGGCGTGCGTGCAGGTCCAGGTTATGAGCAGCGTGCATGCAGGTCCAGGTTGAGTGGCGTGCAGGTCCAGGTTAAGAGCGGCGTGCAGGTCCAGGTTAAGAGCGACATGCAGGTCCAGGTTAAGAGCGACGTGCAGGTCCAGGTTACGGGTGGCGTGCGTGCAGGTCCAGGTTATGAGCGGCGTGCGTGCAGGTCCAGGTTATGAGCGGCGTGCGTGCAGGTCCAGGTTATGAGCGGCGTGCGTGCAGGTCCAGGTTATGAGCGGCGTGCGTGCAGGTCCAGGTTATGAGCGGCGTGCGTGCAGGTCCAGGTTATGAGCGGCGTGCGTGCAGGTCCAGGTTATGAGCGGCGTGCGTGCAGGTCCAGGTTATGAGCGGCGTGCGTGCAGGTCCAGGTTATGAGCAGCGTGCATGCAGGTCCAGGTTGAGTGGCGTGCAGGTCCAGGTTAAGAGCGGCGTGCAGGTCCAGGTTAAGAGCGACATGCAGGTCCAGGTTAAGAGCGACGTGCAGGTCCAGGTTACGGGTGGCGTGCGTGCAGGTCCAGGTTATGAGCGGCGTGTGTGCAGGCCCAGGTTAGGAGCGACGTGCAGGTCCAGGTTATGAGCGGCGTGCGTGCAGGTCCTGGTTATGAGCGGCGTGCGTGCAGTTCCACGTTATGAGCGGCGTGCGTGCAGGTCCAGGTTATGAGCGGCGTGCGTGCAGTTCCACGTTATGAGCGGCGTGCGTGCAGGTCCAGGTTATGAACGGCGTGCGTGAAGGTCCAGGTTATGAGCGGCGTGCGTGAAGGTCCAGGTTATGAGCGGCGTGCAGGTAGGTCCAGGTTATGAGCGGCGTGCGTGCAGGTCCTGGTTATGAGCGGCGTGCGTGCAGTTCCACGTTATGAGCGGCGTGCGTGCAGGTCCAGGTTATGAGCGGCGTGTGTGCAGGTCCAGGTTATGAGCGGCGTGCGTGCAGTTCCACGTTATGAGCGGCGTGCGTGCAGTTCCACGTTATGAGCGGCGTGCGTGCAGGTCCAGGTTATGAGCGGCGTGCGTGCAGGTCCAGGTTATGAGCGGCGTGCAGGTCCAGGTTATGAGTGGCGTGCAGGTCCAGGTTATGAGTGGCGTGCAGGTCCAGGTTATGAGCGGCGTGCAGGTCCAGGTTATGAGCGGCGTGCGTGCAGCTCGGAGTCTCAGGCTGTTGCAGCTGTTGCTTTAATGGGTCGGGCTGAGGAGTGACCCTGCTGTGGGGTTTGGCTCTCAATGGGTGGTTTTTTTTGGGAACTGACGAGCATGGGGCTGTGAGAGCCTGCACTGGCCTGCACCGCCAGAGACACACTCACACTCAGGGGACAGACACTCCGACAGCTGGGGGACTCAGAGACTGCCTGGGGACACAGAGACAGTCACACAGAGAGACAGCCAGGAGCTGCAGAGACACTCACACAGAGACAGTCATAAAGAGAGTAAGTCACAGACACACACACACACACACACACACACACACAGCCAGGGGACACCCAGAGACACAGAGACAGTCAGGGGACACAGACAGTCACGAGTTGGTAAGGGGACAGAGCAGAGAGTGGATTCAGGAGGAATCAGAGTAACGTGAGATACAGATTACGGGCGCTATATAGAGGCTGGGAGAAGCGCTATATAGAGGCTGGGAGAAGCGCTATATAGAGGCTGGGAGAAGCGCTATATAGAGGCTGGGAGAAGCGCTATATAGAGGCTGGGAGAAGCGCTATACAGAGGCTGTAGAAGGTGCTATACAGAGGCTGGAAGGCGGCATTGTGTAGGGGCTGGCAGCTAGTGGCCACACACAGTATAGAAGGCGTTATACAGGGTACAGAGACTGGCAGAGGAGCCATGGCCAGCTTTAATATGAGGAGCGTGCCCCCGGACGCGGAGGAGATGGACTTCATCCAGGCCTACGAACAAGTCCGAGAGAAATATAAAGGTAGTGAGCTCGCCATATCTGTGTATTAACCCATCCTGTGCCATTAACCCATGCACCGCCACGGTGTGAGGAGCAGCCGGCCGCACACAGCCCATGTCGGGGAGTGAGGAGACATTCCTGGGGGTCAGATATCCCTCTCTAGTAGACACTTATGCTGTACCTAAGGGGTTAATAACAATGTGTGGGGGGGTGCAATGTGAATATCTGGGGGGGGCAGGACCCTACCTGTGGATCTGCGTCTAAGGTGTGCGCGGCTGTGACTTGCTGAGATTGCCCGGGCTTAATGAGAGAGTGCGGGGTCTACACCCAGTGAGGTATTGGGTTTGGATCAATGCGGGGGGAGGGGGGTCTGCACCCAGTGAACTATTGGGTTTGGATCAGTGCAAGGGGTCTGCACCCAGTGAATTATTAGGTGGTTTGGATCAGTGCGGGGGGGTCTGCCCCCAGTGAATTATTGGGGGATTGGATCAGGGGGCAGGGTCTGCCCCAGTGAATTATTGGGGGTTTGGATCAGTGCGGTGGGGGGGTCTGCCCCAGAGAATTATTGGGGGTTTGGATCAGTGCAGGGGGGTCTGCACCTAGTGAATTATTGGGGGCTTGGGTCAGGGGGCGGGAGGGTCTGCCCGAGTGAGTTATTGGGGGTTTGGATCAGTGCAGGGGGGGGGTAAATTATTGGGGGTTTGGATCAGTGCAGGGGGGTCTGCACCCAGTGAATTATTGGGGGTTTGGATCAGGGGGTGGGGTCTACCCCAGTGAATTATTGGGGGTTTGGATCATTGCGGTGGGGGTCTGCCCCCAGTGAATTATTGGGGGTTTGGATCAGTGCGGGGGGTCTGCACCCAGTGAATTATTGGGGGTTTGGATCAGTGCGGGGAGGTCTGCACCCATTGATTTATTGGGGGTTTGGATCAGTGCAGGGAGGTCTGCACCCATTGAATTATTGTGGGTTGGATCAGTGCGGGGGGGTCTGCATCCAGTGAATTATTGGGGGTTTGGATCAGTGCAGGGGGGTCTGCATCCAGTGAATTATTGGGGGCTTGGATCAGGGGGCGGGGGGGTCTGCCCCAGTGAATTATTGGGGGTTGGATCAGTGCGGGGAGGTCTGCACCCATTGATTTATTGGGGGTTTGGATCAGTGCAGGGAGGTCTGCACCCATTGAATTATTGTGGGTTTGGATCAGTGCGGGGGGGTCTGCATCCAGTGAATTATTGGGGGTTTGGATCAGTGCAGGGGGGTCTGCATCCAGTGAATTATTGGGGGCTTGGATCAGGGGGCGGGGGGGTCTGCCCCAGTGAATTATTGGGGGTTTGGATCAGTGCAGGGGGGGTCTGCACCCAGTGAATTATTGGGGGTTTGGATCAGTGCAGGGGGGTCTGCACCCAGTGAATTATTGGGGGTTTGGAACAGTATGGGGGTCTGCACCCAGTAAATTATTGGATGTTTGGATCATTGCAGGGGGGTGTCTGCACCCAGTGAATTATTGGGGGTTTGGATCAGTGCGGGGGGTCTGCACCCAGTGAATTATTGGGGGCTTGGATCAGGGGGTGGGGGGTCTGCCCCAGTGAATTATTGGGGGTTTGGATCAGTGCAGGGGGGTCTGCACCCAGTGAATTATTGGGGGTTTGGATCAGTGCAGGGGGTCTTCACCCAGTGAATTATTAGGTTGTTTGGATCAGTGCGGGGCGGTGTGCCCCCAGTGAATTATTGGGGTTTGGATCAGGGGGCGGGGTCTGCCCCAAAGGGGGCGGGGTCTGCCCCAGTGAATTATTGGGGGTTTGGATCAGTGCGGTGGGGGGTCTGCCCCCAGAGAATTATTGGGGGTTTGGATCAGTGCGGGGAGGTCTGCACCCAGTGAATTATTGGGGGTTTGGATCAGTGCAGGGGGTCTGCACCCAGTGAATTATTAGGTTGTTTGGATCAGTGCGGGGCGGTGTGCCCCCAGTGAATTATTGGGGGTTTGGATCAGGGGGCGGGGTCTGCCCCAAAGGGGGGGTCTGCCCCAGTGAATTATTGGGGGTTTGGATCAGTGCGGTGGGGGGTCTGCCACCAGAGAATTATTGGGGGTTTGGATCAGTGCAGGGGGTCTGCACCCAGTGAATTATTAGGTGGTTTGGATCAGTGCGGGGCGGTGTGCCCCCAGTGAATTATTGGGGGTTTGGATCAGGGGGCGGGGTCTGCCCCAAAGGGGGCGGGGTCTGCCCCAGTGAATTATTGGGGGTTTGGATCAGTGCGGTGGGGCGTCTGCCCCCAGAGAATTATTGGGGGTTTGGATCAGTGCGGTGGGGGGTCTGCCCCCAGAGAATTATTGGGGGTTTGGATCAGTGCCGGGAGGTCTGCACCCAGTGAATTATTGGGGGTTTGGATCAGTGCGGGGGGATCTGCACCCAGTGAATTATTAGGTGGTTTGGATCAGTGCGGGGCGGTGTGCCCCCAGTGAATGTTTGGATCAGGGGGCGGGGTCTGCCCCAATGAATTATTGGGGGTTTGGATCAGTGCGGTGGGGGGTCTGCCCCCAGAGAATTATTGGGGGTTTGGATCAGTGCGGGGAGGTCTGCACCCAGTGAATTATTGGGGGTTTGGATCAGTGCGGGGGGATCTGCACCCAGTGAATTATTGGGGGCTTGGATCAGGGGGCCTGCCCCAGTGAATTATTGGGGGTTTGGATCAGTGCAGGGGGATCTGCACCCAGTGAATTATTAGGTGGTTTGGATCAGTGCGGGGCGGTGTGCCCCCAGTGAATGTTTGGATCAGGGGGCGGGGTCTGCCCCAATGAATTATTGGGGGTTTGGATCAGTGCGGTGGGGGGTCTGCCCCCAGAGAATTATTGGGGGTTTGGATCAGTGCGGGGAGGTCTGCACCCAGTGAATTATTGGGGTTTGGATCAGTGCGGTGGGGTCTGCATCCAGTAAATTATTGGGGGTTTGGATCAGTGCAGGGGGGTCTGCACCTAGTGAATTTTTGGGTGCTTGGATCAGGGGGCGGGAGGGTCTGCACCCAGTGAATTATTGGGGGCTTGGATCAGGGGGCGGGAGGGTCTGCACCCAGTGAATTATTGGGGGCTTGGATCAGGGGGCAGGGGGGTCTGCCCCAGTGAATTATTGGTGGTTTGGATCAGTGCAGGGGGGGGTCTGCACCCAGTGAATTATTGGGGGTTTGGATCAGTGCAGGGGGGTCTGCACCCAGTGAATTATTGGGGGTCTGGAACAGTACGGGGGGGGGCTCTGCACCCAGTAAATTATTGGGGGTTTGGATCATTGCAGGGGGGGTGTCTGCACCCAGTGAATTATTGGGGGTTTGGATCAGTGCGGGGGGGTCTGCACCCAGTGAATTATTGGGGGTTTGGATCAGTGCGGGGGGGTCTGCACCTAGTGAATTATTGGGGGCTTGGATCAGGGGGCGGGGGAGTCTGCCCCAGTGAATTATTGGGGGTTTGGATCAGTGCGGGGGGGTCTGCCCCATGTGAATTATTTTATTTGGGGTTGGAACAGTTGGGGGGTTGGAACGCTTTGGGGGGGGGGGTTCATGGCGCCCGTGTCCTGTTCGCGGTACCACTTTTACAGATTTGATACGGCTATACATAGAGTGTGTCACGGAATGGCCCAGGACGCTCAGCCAGGGACAGTCCTTTGTGACATTTGGGTCCCTATGGACTCCTAGGTTGCACCAGCAGAATCCCCCTTGCTTATTTTATTAGATGTGGTTTTATTGTGTGATGTAATAAAAGTGTCCCCGTATGTGTAACTGTGAAACGTATGTAAAAACCCCATTGTATGCTTTGCTCGCCGCCATTTCCCAGCGCCTCGTGGATCCGGCCGAATTGATCGGATCGTAAAATGGACGATTCGAACCTTCCGGTTACGAATCGGCACCACCCCCGATTCGGAACAGCCAATACGAATCGGGGCCCAGGTACCTTTTTCCAGCGAGGGCCAATGAGACTCATGGGGGCGGGCAGGGATTCCCATTGTTCTCTCTCTGTACGAATGTTTATAAATATATGTGATTTACCAGTAAAAGTTAGTTCATCTAGTGCATACAGCTCCGCCTGGTGTCCTTTATTTTCGATCGTACTGCTGAGATTCCGCGCGGTCTGTGGGGGTACATTTTCTACGAGATGCGATCCCGCTACCCTGTGTCTGTGTCCGAAATCCGGCAGCGGCGCGTCTTACGCGCATCGATCAACTGAACAATCGACCACGTTTCGACTCCGCTACCTTGGGCCTGGGTTCCGAATCGAAGTAGCGGCGCGTCTTACGTGCATCGACCACGCTTCGACTGCGCTATCCGATCCGAAGCAGCGGCGCGTCTCCCGCGCCTCGGTATACCGAAGCGCTGCACTTCCGAGGGAAATCCGAAACGTTTCCCATCCGAACAGCTCAGCGGACGAAACTTTTCCCATCCGAACGGCCCGCCCCACAGACGATCCGATCTCCACCAAGGTCAGTAGATCAGCTGCTCGAGACGCCGAGTGCCGCGACGCTCGGTGGTCGGGCTGATCTCACGCAGGGGGTCCCTTGCCACAGCCCGCCAACCCTTCCCCGGGGTCACTCCAGGCTGCACGAGACGCCGAGTGCCGTGCCACTCGGTAGTCGGGCCGGCGGTAAGCGCAGTGGGAGGAGCAGATAGGAGCACACCCGCAGGCGGACAACACCCATTCCGTCAGAGAGTGGTTAACTGTTCGGTGGCCAGGACTTCTACAGGGCATGACCGCTCTCACATGGCGGGGGGTTAACCCATTCTAGGCATTGACCAGGGGACGACGACGCGCGGACGCATTGTTATTCCTTTAGGCTGGCGGCACCCGAGCGTTAACAGAGAGAGGAAGGAACGTCCGTGAAAGTGGGCGTTCCTTCCCCTCTCTGCGCTCAGCGTACAAAGCGCGATCCTCCTATGGAGAATCGCGCTTTGTATCCTGTCAGCGTCCGTTTAGCTTTTTGACGGGGAGGGCTTTTTCATGTCCGGTGGATGGCTTTCCCCGTCAAAAACGCACGGACGCAGGGAATTGCGGGCGCACATGAGCCGTAAATACGCTCGTGTGCCGGGGGCCTTAGCTGGGGTTTGTGGCAGAATGTTTTGGTTTGTGCACATGTCGCTGCATATTCAAAGTGTCGCCAACGCGTTCTGCGGAGAAAGAGAGGGGGGGGATTCAGCCGATAAAACCGTGGGGTCTATTCACAAAAATCACACTTTCTGCAATTCCTTTTCACTGAAAATCCGGTGATTTCACCATTTAGTGAATCTTCATAGTATTTTGCTGAAATTGCGGATGCAGTTATTGACGCCGGCGAAATGCGCTGAATTGGCGTCAGCGAATTCCACTGAACAGAAGAAAAAAAAGGAAGTCTCTGATTCTCCGAATAGAAGGTTAAAGCGCTAAAATGGATCAAAATAATAAAAAAAGGTTTTTTCGGAAATAAATGGTGTAAAAAATAAACCGATATTCCATTTATTGCATTAAATCCTCTGGCACTCGCCGGTTTAAACCCGTCCAATGGAAACACCGAAAATCTGGGCTTTGTGCCGTAATTCGGCTTTCTGTGAACAGGCAAATTGATAGTTTGCGGTGGGGGATTTCGGTGCTGCTGATTCGTGCTTAGTTGCACCGGATTTCGCCTGTATTTGGTGAAAAGTCGAATTGACACAAAATTGCGGATATGGTGAAGGTGCGATTCGGGTGCAGTTTGGGATATTGGCGAATAACCTGCATAGAATCGAAGTTGTCACGAAAATGCGCGCCGCGACGAAGGACGCAGGGTTAAGCAACTCACTATCTGTCTATCCTAGACCCAAGTAATGACTACGTGGATAACAATCCCCCGCGCGCGTTGCCTAACTGTCCCAGCAACACCTTCGCCCGCAACATGCACGTAGAACGTGATGAAATGGTCACAGGATTGCAACGCAGTATCTGTCTACTCTCGACCCGGAGTACCGACTACGTTTCCCACAATCCCTGGACCCACTTTTCTTATTCTATTCGTTACACTGCCACCACAAACCAACCTTTTTTTAATTCAAGAGGCTTACTGCGGGACCCCAGAGACTGTTTGAAACTCTGGTCCTGCACCTCAACTCACTGTTTAGTAGATAGACTCGAGCTTAACACAAAAGGCAAATCTCTATGATAATCCAGTCCTTCAGTTAGCGCGGATCGAATATCAGGCAGAAAACAGAGCTTTATGATATAAAGAATTCTATATATATATCACCGTGCATTTGTTACAGAAAAATGGATAAATCAATAATTACACACACAAAACCGCAAATAAAAGAAAACGGATTAAAAACGCAGAGCCTTACTCACGTCAGTAAGTGAACAAGACATCCGTGTCCCCCTGGGGCTGGAGATTTGAAGACTGGCAGCTCCCCACGTTCTTAGGTGGCCCCACAGAAAACAAGCGAAAATAAGGATGTAGAGGTAACATCACTGCTCTGCGTGGAGAGAGCCTGTGGGGACATGGGTTAGATCCCAGCAAGAGCACCTCTCTAACGGTACAGACTCGCCACCCAGGAGAGACTGAAAACTAGAGAAATCTCAATGTATCCTTCCTGGTAAAATCCTTTCTCAACCCCCCCCCCCAAAAAAAAATGGAGAAATGATCCAGTTCGACGTCTTTGCCCTAAAACGTGGCTGTTAATGTGCCGGGATTTCTGGTCAGACCCCTGAAAATGTCACTGGCTGATTAAAATGTGCCTGTGGCGGTACAGTCTGCATGTGATCTGCACGTCCAGATGCCGGCGGCAAACCAGAACCGCCTAGTTACTAAAAGAATCACCATTGGAGGAACTGCGGTGAACTCCGGCGATTCAGAAGCAAAGTCCAACACCGGCAGAGGAGCTGGTGAAGGACTCCGCGGCACTGCGTGCAATGGTAACCTGCGGCTGTTCTCCACACAGCGCGTCCTGCCATTGTTTGTTACACTCGGGATATAAAGTTCTAATCACCAAAATTCTCCAATATAATCAAAGGTAAAACCAACCCTGGAGAAACAAACCCTGGTGATATGCCGGCGGATTCACCGAGGTGCAAACTCACGGTGTTTGTGAATAGACTGTGTTTGTGTGTTACGGGCAGACCCCCCCGGGGGGGGAGGGTGTACAGAGGACATGCAGGAACAGGTGGACCCATAACCCCCCCCCCCCCCAGCATCAAATTCCAAGCGCCTGGCAACGAGGACAAACCTCCTCCACCTGGCATGAAGGTGTGAGAATCCTCGCCCCGTCGCATGGCGCGCCCCTGACACGCAGATGTAAACACTTCAGACGGGCGCTCACCATAAAGTGCAGCACCGCGCTCTGTTTTCTTGGCATTAACCCTTTATGGTAACGCAGAATGCAGCACCAGCTTCACCGCGCGGATAAATAAGAGGGGACTCCAATGGAAAACAGACACGACGGATCTCTTCGCCTTCTCGTGCGTTCTGTACCATGTGACGGCCGGATCGTAAAGGAACGTGCACGCAAACAAACATATTTACACATTGTGTACACACACACACACACTTAATGACACATTGTGTACACACACACTTATTCACCGACCTTCAGATTGGCCCCAAATTGCACCGAACAGTAAAATTCATGGTTTGGTGAATTGGCCGCAAAATTGCACCAAATACAGGCAAATTGATGGCAAAATATGGTGAAAGTTGGCGGCACCAAAATCGTCCCATAACAAACAATTGTGCCTTCTATTCACAGAAACCTCAAACTGCACCGAAATTCCGGTGAAATGCCCTGATTTTCGGTGATTCAGTTTGACAGGTTTAACCGAGTGAATCCCATAGGATCCAATGGGAAAAATATTAATATTTAAAAAAATATTTAAAAGGCCACTTCCCCCCCCCCATTTTCAGAACTGTCATTTTTTTTTTTTTTTTTTAAAGAAATTTGTTTCATTTTTTTTAAAAGGTGTTTTTTTTTCAGTGACAAATCTTTTTGTTATTAGACACATTTAAGGCCGAGGTCAGACAAGCGTTTTTCAGAGCGGAGGGAAAGTCTGTGACAGTGGACGTTCCTTCCCCTCTGACGCCCGTCTGGCCGCCTCGCTGAGCGCTGTTAGTGCCTCCTATGGAGGATCGCGCTTTGCAGCCCCGATGAACGCGCGTCGTAGCGTTTCAATAGAGAGGCTTTCAGCGTGTGGCCGGTCCCGCTGAACGCGCGTCGTAGCGTTTCAATAGGGAGGCTTGCAGCGTGTGGCCGGCCCCGCTGAACGCGCGTCGTAGCGTTTCAATAGGGGGCTTGCAAGCATCGGCGGCCCCCGATGAACGCGCGTCGTAGCGTTTCAATAGAGAGGCTTTCAGCGTGTGGCCGGTCCCGCTGAACGCCGCGTCGTAGCGTTTCAATAGGGAGGCTTGCAGCGTGTGTGGCCGGCCCCGCTGAACGCGCGTGTGTAGCGTTTCAATAGGGAGGCTTGCAGCATCTGGCCGGCCCCGCTGAACGCGCGTCGTAGCGTTTCAATAGGGAGGCTTTCAGCGTGTGGCCGGCCCCGTTGAACGCGCGTCGTAGCGTACTCAGAGGGAGCTTTCAGCGTGTGTGGCCGGCCCCGCTGAACGCGCATCGTAGCGTTTCAATAGGGAGGCTTGCAGCGTTGGCCGGCCCCGCTGAACGCGCGTCGTAGCGTTTCAATAGGAGGCTTGCAGCGTGTGGCCGGCCACCGCTGAACGCGCGTCGTAGCGTTTCAATTAGGGAGGCTTTCAGCATTCTGGCCGGCCCCGCTGAACGCGCGGTCGTAGCGTTTCAATAGGGAGGCTTTCAGGTGTGGCCGGCCCCGCTGAACGCGCGTCGTAGGCGTTTTCAGTAGGGAGGCTTTCAGCGTGTGGCCGGCCCCGCTGACGCGCGTCGTAGCGTTTCAAATAGGGGAGCTTTCAGCGTGTGGCCGGCCCCGCTGAACGCGCGTCGTAGCGTTTCAGTAGGGAGGCTTTCAGCGTGTGGCGGCCCCGCTGAACGCGCGTCGTAGCGTTTCAATAGGGAGGCTTTCAGCGTGTGGCCGGCCCCGCTGAACGCGCGTCGTAGCGTTTCAATAGGGAGGCTTTCAGCGTGTGGCCGGCCCCGTTGAACGCGCGTCGTAGCGTTTCAGTAGGGAGGCTTTCAGCGTGTGGCCGGCCCCGCTGAACGCGCATCGTAGCGTTTCAATAGGGAGGCTTGCAGCGTGTGGCCGGCCCCGCTGAACGCGCGTCGTAGCGTTTCAATAGGGAGGCTTGCAGCGTGTGGCCGGCCCCGCTGAACGCGCGTCGTAGCGTTTCAATAGGGAGGCTTTCAGCATCTGGCCGGCCCCGCTGAACGCGCGTCGTAGCGTTTCAATAGGGAGGCTTTCAGCGTGTGGCCGGCCCCGCTGAACGCGCGTCGTAGCGTTTCAGTAGGGAGGCTTTCAGCGTGTGGCCGGCCCCGCTGAACGCGCGTCGTAGCGTTTCAATAGGGAGGCTTTCAGCGTGTGGCCGGCCCCGCTGAACGCGCGTCGTAGCGTTTCAGTAGGGAGGCTTTCAGCGTGTGGCCGGCCCCGCTGAACGCGCGTCGTAGCGTTTCAATAGGGAGGCTTTCAGCGTGTGGCCGGCCCCGTTGAACGCGCGTCGTAGCGTTTCAATAGGGAGGCTTTCAGCGTGTGGCCGGTCCCGTTGAACGCGCGTCGTAGCGTTTCAATAGGGAGGCTTTCAGCGTGTGGCCGGTCCCGCTGAACGCGCGTCGTAGCGTTTCAATAGGGAGGCTTTCAGCGTGTGGCCGGCCCCGCTGAACGCGCGTCGTAGCGTTTCAATAGGGAGGCTTTCAGCATCTGGCCGGCCCGTCGAACGCGCGTCATAGCGTTTCAATAGGGAGGCTTTCAGCGTGTGGCTGGCCCCGCTGAACGCGCGTCGTAGCGTTTCAGTAGGGAGGCTTTCAGCGTGTGGCCGGCCCCGTTGAACCCGTGTCATAGCGTTTCAATAGGGAGGCTTTCAGCGTGTGGCCGGCCCCGCTGAACTCGCGTCGTAGCGTTTCAGTAGGGAGGCTTGCAGCATGTGGCCGCCCCGTTGAACCCGTGTCACAGCGTTTCAATAGGGAGGCTTTCAGCGTGTGGCCGGCCCTGTCTAGGCGTCACGTCTGTACATGCGCACACCTTGCGCTCCTCTGACCTGGCCTTGAGGCATTTTTATCGGTTTAATCACTTATTAGGAGAATAGCTCTGGTTTTGGTTCTTTTTTTGTAGTTTTGGTGGAATTCGAAGCTACTTCGGCTGTTTGGAAACATTCTCAAACTTTTTCGGTGACTCAACCTTCGGCGTGCTACGGTGACCATCCGGTAAACAGTGAATTAGGTGACATGGAATCAGCGGAGCGAAAAGCTGCGAATCTTCAGCACTTTCTGCATAAACTCTATTGTGTAACTGCAAATGATAAAGCGTATCATCGCTCGTTATCCCGCGCTGCACTGCGCATTATCAGGGTTATTCACTGAGCTCAGAAATGCTGGAGAAAGGTAACTGAACGCTGAAATTCAGGGTACGGTTACCTTTCCTGGCCATTCAGCTATCCAGAGAGCAGGCAGTTCACTAAATCCTGGCGAATTGCCTGCACATACGGTGCCTGTTCGAGGGCAGTGAAATCCCCATAAAGAAGCAATGCTTCGGCTATTCAGAGAACACAAACCAGCAGTGAAAGGTTCCCGAATTGCCCTGCCATTCAGTGGTTTCATTCGACCGGTTTATTCAGGCGAATCCCATAGGTTTCAATGTTAAAAATATTCCCGTTTTAATCCAATATCTAATAGACCGTTTTTTATTTTAATCTGCAGCAAAAAGTCTCTTTATTTATTTTTTAGGACCTTTTAGGCATTTTTTGGGGCCCCCTGCACTCCTGATGAGCCTGTGTAAGGCGAAACGCGCATCGGGTGCATATTTTCGTGGGCACCCTACCCCCCAAATCTCCTCACTTTAGTGTGCCTTTTTTAGAAGCATTATCTTTGCCACGGTTACAACAATGTGGCGGCTTCTATTGCCTTGACGCCATACCTGTGGGCATCTAATCCCAGCCTATGGGCGTTTATTCTACAGCCGTTGGTGCATTAACTAGTTTGAGGTTGCGCTATGTACCCTCTGCTACCATATATCCATTTATTTATTCTATATACCAATTGTTGGTTGTGCTCACGTCCTATTTCTATGTATTCTTTCCATTACATATAGCGATATTGACCAAACGCATCTAATAAACATGGGGTTCATTAATTAATTGGAATACTTACTGGTTTTATCATTTTTTGGGTTTGTAGATCAAGTGATCACCATTCTGATGTTGGTTATTTGGGTTTGTAGGTCACCATTCTGATGTTAGTTATTTGGGTTGGTAGATCACCATTCTGATGTTGGTTATTTGGGTTGGTAGATCACCATTCTGATGTTGGTTATTTGGGTTTGTAGATCACCATTCTGATGTTGGTTATTTGGGTTTGTAGGTCACCATTCTGATGTTGGTTATTTGGGTTGGTAGATCACCATTCTGATGTTGGTTATTTGGGTTTGTAGATCACCATTCTGATGTTGGTTATTTGGGTTGGTAGATCACCATTCTGATGTTGGTTATTTGGGTTTGTAGATCACCATTCTGATGTTGGTTATTTGGGTTTGTAGGTCACCATTCTGATGTTGGTTATTTGGGTTTGTAGATCACCATTCTGATGTTGGTTATTTGGGTTGGTAGGTCACCATTCTGATGTTGGTTATTTGGGTTGGTAGGTCACCATTCTGATGTTGGTTATTTGGGTTTGTAGGTCACCATTCTGATGTTGGTTATTTGGGTTTGTAGGTCACCATTCTGATGTTGGTTATTTGGGTTGGTAGGTCACCATTCTGATGTTGGTTATTTGGGTTTGTAGGTCACCATTCTGATGTTGGTTATTTGGGTTGGTAGGTCACCATTCTGATGTTGGTTATTTGGGTTTGTAGATCACCATTCTGATGTTGGTTATTTGGGTTTGTAGGTCACCATTCTGATGTTGGTTATTTGGGTTGGTAGGTCACCATTCTGATGTTGGTTATTTGGGTTTGTAGGTCACCATTCTGATGTTGGTTATTTGTGTTTGTAGATCACCATTCTGATGTTGGTTATTTGGGTTGGTAGGTCACCATTCTGATGTTGGTTATTTGGGTTTGTAGATCACCATTCTGATGTTGGTTATTTGGGTTTGTAGGTCACCATTCTGATGTTGGTTATTTGGGTTTGTAGATCACCATTCTGATGTTGGTTATTTGGGTTGGTAGGTCACCATTCTGATGTTGGTTATTTGGGTTTGTAGATCACCATTCTGATGTTGGTTATTTGGGTTGGTAGCTCACCATTCTGATGTTGGTTATTTGGGTTTGTAGATCACCATTCTGATGTTGGTTATTTGGGTTTGTAGGTCACCATTCTGATGTTGGTTATTTGGGTTTGTAGGTCACCATTCTGATGTTGGTTATTTGGGTTTGTAGATCACCATTCTGATGTTGGTTATTTGGGTTTGTAGGTCACCATTCTGATGTTGGTTATTTGGGTTTGTAGATCACCATTCTGATGTTGGTTATTTGGGTTTGTAGGTCACCATTCTGATGTTGGTTATTTGGGTTTGTAGGTCACCATTCTGATGTTGGTTATTTGGGTTGGTAGGTCACCATTCTGATGTTGGTTATTTGGGTTGGTAGGTCACCATTCTGATGTTGGTTATTTGGGTTTGTAGGTCACCATTCTGATGTTGGTTATTTGGGTTGGTAGGTCACCATTCTGATGTTGGTTATTTGGGTTGGTAGGTCACCATTCTGATGTTGGTTATTTGGGTTGGTAGGTCACCATTCTGATGTTGGTTATTTGGGTTTGTAGGTCACCATTCTGATGTTGGTTATTTGGGTTTGTAGATCACCATTCTGATGTTGGTTATTTGGGTTGGTAGATCACCATTCTGATGTTGGTTATTTGGGTTGGTAGATCACCATTCTGATGTTGGTTATTTGGGTTGGTAGATCACCATTCTGATGTTGGTTATTTGGGTTGGTAGATCACCATTCTGATGTTGGTTATTTGGGTTTTCACGCAGCCGATCCAGCATTTCTCTATACGTTTGGTTTTGCATCTTGTGATTGATTACACTATTCAATCCTGTATTTGTGGGTGTAACGTTACCGCTGCCGGAAGGAAATCAAGACGGGTCACCTGGGATACTTAACCAGCAGGGTATGGATTATACATGCCACGGGGCTGCATTTTTCATGCACTGCCCCTCACCATGAATAAATTGAATGCGGTCAGGAAAACCTATCCCTATCGGGGACATATAGCTGTGTATTGAGCGGATTTAATATGTGACATTTCTGGCAGACGCTCTGGGTACATGGTTACTCTTAATCACTATATACGCATGTCTTTGCATGAAGGTTACGATGTTGCAGACACCCTGAGCAGAGCATTCTGTGTCTTCACGGCTCCTGTGTACAAGGCAGCCTATCACCTCTCAAAATACCTGAACCATCCCTCCCAAGTGGCCCTATTTAACACGGGCAGACCCTATCCTGGGCCCTGAACCCCTCTCTCCCCCTTATTAGGGGCGTCTTCACATACCTGGTGTGGGCGTAGAGTTACCAAACCTACCATATCTACCAGGAGGCACGTAACATCTCCATCTTTATGCAGCACCAAAACCCGTCGCACCGCCAATAAAATCCATCCCACCTGCAGCGCATCAATTCTACATACAGCAGCGAGTAGATCACATCTCTGGGAATCCTAACTGCGCTGCTCTCTTTATAGGGGTTCCTCCATATATTTAGGGTGTGCGGGTGTGTTTTTAGGGGCTCCTCCATATATTCAGGGTGTGCGGGTGTCTTTTTAGGGGTTCCTCCATGTATTCAGGTGTGCTGGTGTCTTTTTAGGGGTTCCTCCATATATTCAGGGTGTGCAGGTGTGTTTTTTAGGTTCCTCCATATATTCAGGGTGTGCGGGTGTCTTTTTAGGGGTTCCTCCATATATCAGGGTTTCTGGGTGTGTTTTAGGGGTTCCTCCATA